>CM077098.1:31273334-32473334 GCA_039513925.1 Platanthera zijinensis
ATTGAATAACATGACGAGCAAAAATCAATGATGCTGAACTCCAGAGGAAACCTCTTCCTTATTCTCTCAGGATGCCTAGATTGGTGTTTCCATGCCGAACTTGACAAAAAACCTCAGCACAGAACTTGCAAGCCAGTCCTCCTACAAAAACAAGAAGAAGGAGAGAGTTTCATTGCTGAAACCTGGAGTGATTTCTGATGAAGAATCCTCCTCATCAAGCTCCAGTGAGGATGAGAAGAGAAGAAGGCAAAAGAAGTTTGCCTGATGGCAATAGATTGCCTGCAGCAACCACTCTGCTGCAGAGAGTTCTGATTCTGATGAAGAGATGCCTACAGAAGATGAGGTACTTTCTTCTTATGATTTTACTTCAGAAGAATTTAAATTAGACTTTAAATCTTTATGTTAGATTTATAGCTCTGAAATATGAAATAAAGAGAAATAGAAATAGGTTAGCTGACTCAGAATCAATAGCCTCTGAAAATGTTAGGTTAAAGGAAGAACTCACTACTTGTAGTGAGAAATTAAATTTCTTAAATAGAGTTAGCTAAGTCTAAGAGATTAGAGGAATCACTTAATTGTAGAAGCCTTAAGTTGTTAGAAATTACCAGCATGACTAACACAAGGTCAGTAATTTATAAACTAGGCTTAGAGCTTCTCCCAGTGAACCCCAGTTTTACTTAAAAATAGCCTTTCAACTCCAGTAAACTTCATTTCAGCTAGTGGAATGAAGAATACTGAGCAAGTAAATCTATTTAAAAAACTTTAAATAAAGCTAAGAGAGAAAAGAGAAAGAAATTTTTTAAAGAAATTTGCAAAGAGCGTCGAACGCCGCTCGACGATCGGAAGCTCAATGGTCGAACGAAGCTCGACGATCTGAGCGCGCATCGTCGAACGTCGATCGACGATTTCAACATGATTTTCAAAAATCATAATCAATATCATAGAAACCTAAATGAATATAGAAACCCTAGGTTTGTTGACCCCATCATCTGCATGGAGAATCCCACCTAGGAGATCTCACCCACTAGGTTATCACCCTCAGCCTGCATTCTCATATATTTCCAGTTTTCTTATGTGAAAAACAAGGGACCCAAGGTTACCTGGTCCACACTGTCTAAATAATTGTATTGCAGGTGAAGGACTATCCAATCACTCAAAATAAGTGGTATTGGGATAGTGGATGCTCTAAGCATATGACAGGAAATAAAGATCTTCTGTCAAAGTTCAAAGCTAAGCTCGGCCCAAAGGTTATCTTTGGAGACTCCAGCTGTGGTCAGACAGAGGCTATGGCAAGATCACAATTGGAGCAGTTACTTTCAAGAGAGTTGCTTATGTCAATGGACTGAAGCATAACTTGATTTCAGTCAGCCAGCTATGTGATGCTGGCTACCAGGTTTCATTTTCTAACTTCTCTTGCAATATTACTTTAAATAATAATGTTGTTTTAGTATGTATTAGAATAGGTAATATCTATTTAGTAGATTTCAATTCATCTCGTTCTGAAATCTGCTGTTTAATGAAGTAACCCTTAATAATAATTCTTTGTGGCATAAGAGGCTTAGTCATGTAAACCTTAAAAATATATCTAGGTTATCTAAACACAACCTTGTTAGAGGTTTTACTTCTTGCCCCTACAAGAATGAGAGCCTATGCAAGGCTTGTCAGCTAGGCAAGCAAACCAAAAACTCTTTTTAAACTGTTAATAAAAGTGACTCTCCTAGAATCTTGTTTCTATTACACTTGGACCTTTTTGGCCCAATAAATGTACAGAGTTTAGGAGGGAAGTATTACACATTAGTAATTGTAGATGACTTCTCTAGGTTCAGTTGGGTTTTCTTTTGAGAACTAAGTCTGATAACTTCAAAGCCCTTACAGACTTTCTACTATGTGTGCAGACTGAGTACTCTACTCATGTGGCCTTGATCAGAAGTGATCATGGTACTGAGTTTGACTCTCTTCTCATGCAAGAATTCTGTGAGAGAGAAGGTATCAAACATAGCTTCTCAGCTCCTAGAACTCCTCAACAAAATGGGGTAGTTGAAAGGAAGAATAGAACACTCATTGAAGCTGCTAGCACATTATTGGCAGATGCTACATGCCTCTCTCCTATTGGGCAGAAGCTGTTAGTACAGCCAATTATGTCTTGAATAGAAGTTTGATACACAAACTTAAGTGTAAAACTCCTTATGAGTTGCTTAAAGAAAAGAAACCTAAAAATTAATTATTTTAGAGTCTTTGGTTGTATTGTTTATATTCATAATAATAATAAAGAATACATTAGAAAGTTTGAAGCAAAGCTTCAATGGGAATTATGCTTGGATATTCCCAAGTAAGCAAAGCTTATAGGGTTTATAACAAATCTACCTGTAAGATTGAAGAATCTGTGCATGTGTCATTTGATGAGCATCAGATGTTTTACAAGGAGAAAGAAAATTCTCCTTCCTCCAGTTCATTGCAGGTACCTGATGCCCCTCAAAAAATTCTTCAACTATTAACTCTTCAGATCACTGAATCAGACAGTGATGAAGACATTGCTGAAGCAGTTGTTGTACCACCAACAGTAGATCAAATTCCTCCTGAGGAATTAATCCCAACTGTTGCTGAAGATCACATCCCACCTGCTGATATTGTCACACTTAGAGATCACCCCACATCTCAAGTGATTGGAGACATATCAGCTGGTGTGCAAACAAGACACCAATTAAGACCGGATGTGATGCATGCTTGTTTCCTCTCACAGGTTGAGCCCCTCACCTTTAAAGATGCAGAGCTAGATCCCCACTGGATCATTGCAATGCAAGAGGAGCTCAATCAGTTTGAGAGATGTAAAGTTTGGACTTTGGTTCCAAGACCTAAAGGCCAACTGATCATAGGCACCAAGTGGGTGTATAGAAACAAGTTGGATGCAAATGGAAATTATAATAAGGAATAAAGCAAGGCTTGTAGCTCAGGGCTACAGACAGGAGGAAGGTATAGACTATGACCAAACCTTTGCTCCTGTTGCAAGGCTAGAAGCAATAAGGATCTTCTTGGCCTATGCAGCCTACATGAAGTTTAAGGTGTTCCAAATGGATGTCAAAAGTGCATTCCTAAATGGTGAGCTTAAGGAAGAGGTGTTTGTTGAACAACCACCAGGGTTTGTTTCTTCAACTCAGCCCTCACATGTTTTTAAGTTGCAGAAAGCTCTTTATGGACTAAAGCAAGCTCCCAGAGCCTGGTATGAGACTCTAGCTAGTTTCCTTTTAGAGCACAACTTTACTAGGGGAGTAGTTGATAGGACCCTTTTCGTCAAGCATCACAAGGACACAATCCTGTTAGTTCAGGTGTATGTAGATGACATTATATTTGGCTCCACTGATCCCAAACTTTGCAAAAGGTTCTCTGACCTGATGCACTCTATGTTTGACATGAGTAGTATGGGTGTGCTGTCTTACTTTCTTGGTCTCCAAGTTAAGCAAGATGCTGATGGTATCTTCATCTCCCAATCCAAATATGCCAAGAAATTGGTAAAGAAATTTGGGATGGCTGATGCTTCAGCAATGCCTACACCTATGGCTACTAATGTAGTTATTGATTCTGATGATCACGGCAAGCCAGTTGATCAAAAGAATTATAGGGCCATTGTTGGTTCCCTATTATATCTAACTGCAAGTAGGCCTGATATAATGTTTGCTACATGCCTTTGTGCTAGATTCCAGGTCAACCCCAAGGAATCTCATCTGATTCTTCTAAAGAGAATCCTGAGATACCTGAAGGGATGTCCAGATCTAGGACTTTTGTACCCAGGTGAGTCAGAATTTGAATTAATTGGATATTCTGATTCTGATTATGCTGGTTGCAAGAGTTGACAGGAAGAGCACCTCAGGAACTTGCATGTTCCTGGGAGAGAGATTGGTCTCTTGGTTCTGTAAGAAGCAGGCTTCTGCCTCAACTTCAACTACAGAGGCTGAATATATAGCAGCTGCTAGTTGTTGTTCACAGATCCTGTGGATTCAAAACCAGCTTGTGGATTATGGTTACTCACACAAGAACACCAAAATCATGTGTGATAGTACCAGTGCCATTTCAATTGCACAAAATCCAGTGCACCACTCTAGAACGAAGCACATTGAGATTCGGCACCATTTCCTGAGAGATTGTGTGGAAAAGAACAAGATTTGTCTTGAGTTCATATCCACTGAGTTTCAGAGAGGTGATATATTCACCAAGCCTTTAGATGAACAAAAGCATCTGTTCTTTTTAGTTCAATTAGGCATGATTAATGGACGAGACTAAGTGTGACTATATCTGCTTATATTGAAACTTGTTTGAAGATCGTCGAACGACGTTCGAAGATAGTCGATCGGGTCAAGCCCATCGTCAACCTATGGTTGATGAAAGTTTGTCTGATTGAAGATCGTCGACCGACGTTCGACTATCATCGAACAGGTCGAGCTCATCGTCGATCTTTGGATGACGAAAGCTTGTTGGTTGAGAAGCCAGAAATAGTCGAACGATGGCTCGACTACTCTGCTTCTGAGCCGATCGTCGAACGGCCGTTCGACTATCGGGTCCAGTATCTTTTTAATAGATCGACTATTTCCGGTCTAATATAAAGCCGATAGTCGACCTAGGTTAAAAGATCTCTTGTTTTATCGTCGACGGAGCGTGCCTTTTCGCATTCTGCCTTCCCGCTTGCGATTTTCGGGCGTTTCGTCTTCTTCATCCTCTCCAGCTTTCTCGAGCTTTCTCCAGCGAATCAATGGCGGTCTCTCCAGCAGTTCTAGTAGTTGTGAAGTTTGATGCTGGCTTTAGCGTGGATTTCGACGCGTTCAGTAGCTGCGATGCCGGAATCGTAGAAGTTCTTCAGCTATGCAGGGATCAAGGACTCGAGAGGTTAATGTCTTCAAGGATTAAGATAAACATCCCAGAGATCAAGGAATGGGCCTTCACGTCGTCCTCCTCTGAGGACTCGATGATTGGAACCATCGGCGGAGAAGAGGTAATCCTAACTCCGGCCGTTCTGACTGAAATTTTTGGTTTAATAAATGGTGAAGAGGATTATGAGCAAGATGCTCAGGAATTCGGAAGAATGCTAGTTGAGCTGGGACATGCTGAGGGCATTCCCACGAAGCTGCTCAAAGTAAATTTCCCTTTCAAGATCAAGTTTCTTGCTGAGCTGGTAGGAAAAGTGCTCCTGGGTAAGCACTCTGCTCACGATAATATAACAAGGCAGCAATTCGCACTCATGTGTGCGATTGTTAATCGGAAAAGGATAGATTGGGCAGCAGTGATGTTTGATTTAATACGGAAAAAGAATGGCAAGAAGGAAGTTACCCTCGGAAGGGTTATTGGAATCTTCCTTAAGGAAAAATACCCCCAGCTGCTGAGTTCAACCGCAACAACAATTAACGCAAGCAAGAAGATGGATCCTAACCTATTCTCCAAATGGAAGAGAACTTTTGTGAAACCCGCTCTCATAGGGGTTGCTCCAGCAACATCTGAGGACACCAGGACTGAATCAGTCACTCCTCACCATGTCGAAGCTGGCTCAGCTCTCCCCTCCTCCTCTTCTGCTTTGCTGTCTGCCTCAGTTGAAGTACCATCAACTTCAGCTGAAGTACGACCTTCTCCCTCTTCTGCTCCAGAAACAACCACGGTTGTTCCTCTTTCCCCTCCAACATCTCCTCTTCCTGCACATCAGACTAGGATATCTGCTCCTAGCTTTGATTTGTTAGGATCTGAGAGAATTCCTACTCCTCCTTTGTCTCCCATTCATTCCCCAGTTAATTCTCCAATTAACTCTCCAGCTCCTTCTCCAGCTCCATCTCCTGTTCAATCCCTGTCCACACCATTCTTCATCCCAGCACTTCAACCATATCTGCTGCAGCCCCATCCACTACACATCCATCATCTTTTGAGATCACTCCTGAACTTATCTCCCGCATTGTGGAGTTGGTTACCCCGTCAATCAAAACCATGATTGAAGAGGCAATCGCTCCCCTTGCATCCTCCATTGATATCTTAACTGCCTCCATCAAATCCCTTTCAAAATCTGCTGAGCCATCTTCCTCAAGGGGCCTGGTTTCAGTCTCCACTGAAATCAGGCAGGGGGAGATGTTCTATGAAGATGCCTCAGAACCTCCTGCCTCCCTTCCAGCTATAAAAGATAGTGTAATGACAGCCCTGGAAGAGTCTGCTCCAGCTGAGAAAGAAGTAGTTCCAGTGTTATCAGATAAGGAAATAGCTGATGGAATCATGCTATCTGAAATTGCAGTAAAAGTCTGCCTAGAAGATCTCACCACTCCTGTGGTTGCTAGATTCCTAGAAGGAATTATAACTTCATATCTAGATGAATCATGGGAGATGGTCAAGTATGAAGGTAATTCACTTATTCGATTTATTGACGAGTCAATTAATTTGCTTGCTAGTGAATACCTTGAAGGAATGATTATTGCTTATTTAGCAGATCTGTATTCATAATTCTACAGATGTTATTAGAGAAGATTTATCTGCTCAGATAATAGTAATTGTCTCAGAGGCTGCCCCAAGTGTTCCTAATATCCATGTAGATCCTGAATTGGAATCTTTTTTAGATGATAGAGAAGATGAGCCTGAGAATTAAGATGAAGTCAAAGATGACACTCCTGCTCTGAGTATGGAAGAAGTACAAGCAAGGGCTGCCTGGGATCTAAGAGTACAGTCTTTAAAAGAGAAAGAAAAAGATCTGCAAGTTGAAAAGTCAACCATCTGGGATGACTCACTAGGGTTGGACTTAGATTCCCTTCTGGCTCTGGATGCCATTGAAGAGGAAAGAGAGAAATCTGCTCTGAAGCTTAAAGAAAAGGCTGTTTCTGAAGCCTATGATCCCTATGATAATCCCCCATCATCTCACTCTGATGATGAGGATGATTCTGATGTGTCTGAGAAATCAAGGAAAAAGAAAGCTGCCTAAAAGAAAAGGAAAGCTGCTGCTCCTCCTCCTCCCAATAAAGATAATGATACTCCTTATTATATTCTGAAGGGCATTGACCCTAAGTCAAAGGAATTTCAGTATTGGATGTGGTTCTCAAAGAACCAGCAGAAAGAAAGGAAAAGATCTAAAAGATATGATAGTCCTGGTTCAAGATGGACTCCCAGAGGTCCTCCTCCTCCTCCTCCAGGTGCAGGAGCTTCTGGTAATCTTTCTGCCAACCCTTCTGCTTCTTCAGGAAAATCTGCTCCATCAGCAAGACCTGCTTCGTCTCAGTATCAATCAAGGAAAAGCTCTCATAGCTCTCATGGAAAGTCTCATTCTGGCAGTCAAATGCTGGAAGCTGAAGTGAAAGAACAAGTTAAGGAGGTTGTGTATCTAAAGCCAACTTTTTCACCTCCTCCTTCTCCTAAGAGAAAGGTTTCAACTGCTGCACCAGTTCAGTCTGAGAAAGTAGTTTTAAAAGGTAAGTAGTTTACTTTGTTTTAAAATTCTAGCAAGAACCTTTTGCTAAATCTGCTCCAATATCTTATCTAGATAAAGAATCAGATGCTGCTCCTCCTGAGCCTGTTTATGAAAGTCCAGAGCTAGATCCTAACTTTAGGATGGCTCGTTTTCTCGAACTAGTTGGAGCAGCTCAAATAAGAAAAGCAAAAGCAGAAGGAAAAGATACAACCGGTTTAACCACTATGTCTGCTTTCAGAAAGAAAGAATTTGAAAAGTTCCAAGTCAATCCTGATGTATTTGATCCCTCAAAATATATGGAAAAGCATCCTTAAGCAGTAGTCCCAAGAGCTGCAGAATTGAAGATCATTGGTGTGCAGGACTTGAAGCTATCAAAGAAAGAATCTGATGATCCTCTAAGGAAAATCTCTTTTGTTCCTAGTTCCTCTGCCCCCTTGCCAGACTCTGTAGATTCTTAATAGTTTGATTGACTGCTGTGTTACATTTGTTTATTATCTATCTGGTTGATAATCTGCTAGTAATTTGTTATCTATTTTCTGTATTGTTTATAGTGTTCTATAGCTAGCTGTATGTTTTAGTTTTTGAGAGACTTAACTCAAATAGGGGGAGATTGTTGGTACCCTAGTTTGATTTGAGTTTAGTCCTCTCCTTTGTGCTCCTTGACCCAAGAATTATCTATGGTCAATGGTTAGTAGTCTAGCTGTAGAGTCCTCACTTTTCCAGATTGAGAATTTGGTTAAGTAGTTTTTCGTTCGACTATAGTCGAACGCCGCTCGACTATCGTCTATCGGCTGATCGACGATCGTCTATCAGTTGGTCGACGCTCTGTCTGCGTTGATAGTTCGACTATCTGCTTGATAGGTCGACTATCTGCCTGGCGTGGTAGTTCGACTATCTGTCCTGGTAGATCGACTACCTGATAGTTCAACTATTTGTTGATAGGTCGACTATCTGTTCCGCTTTGATAGGTCGACTATCTGTTGATAGGTCGACTATCTGTCGTCTTTGATAGTTCGACTATCTGTCCTGATAGTTCAACTATCTGATAGTTCGACTATCTGTTGATAGATCGACTATCTGGTCTGTTTTGATAGTTCGACTATCTGTTGATAGGTCGACTATCTGTTTTCTAAGGTAGGTCGACTATCTGCTTGATAGGTCGACTATCTGTTTGTTTCTGATAGTTCGACTATCTGTCGATAGGTCGACTATCTGATAGCTCGACTATCTGTTGATAGCTCGACTATCTGTTTTGCCCTGATAGTTGGACTATCTGTTGATAGGTCGACTATCTGATAGTTCGACTATCTTCTGGTAGTTCGACTATCTGCTGTGGTAGTTCGACTATCTCCTTTGATAGTTCGACTATCTGGATCGTTCGACTATCTGCCCGATAGTTCGACGATCTCCGTGCGTCGGTCGACGATCTCCGAGGGTCGTTCGACGTTTTCTGTCTGCCTTTATATTTTGTATTTATTTATTATATTTAATTAATTAATACATTTTCTGGCACGTTGTTTTAAGTATTATGATAATATTTCCAGGCATATCTACTCTATTCTTTTTGCCTGAGTCAAATCTTTTTAGATAAAGTTGTTTGTCTTATTTGCTGACATTATAAATTACTTTATCTGCTGTCAGCCCTTTATAGCCGTTAGACTTAAAAGTCTTCTTTTTGCTATAAAGAGTTTGTTTCTGATATGACTTTATTTAGTACTTTATTATCAAATTGTTTCCTGCAGTTTCCTAGAAAAAGGGTTATTCCTTTTATAGAATGTTTCTGCTGCAGAGTTTGTTCTGTCTTCTTGATATTTACAGCCCAGGTCTCAAGGCTCAGAAGAAGACAAGTTATTCAAATTGAAGAGAGCCGTTGCTTGCTGATGTTATATAAAGGACCCTTTGAAGAAGGATTCAAGCTAGTGTTACACATATTTTCAAGCATTCAAGCCTCCATCGAGATCAAGCTTTCTGCTCTCAGCAATTTCCATCTAACTGAGAAGTGTTAAGATCTTCGTCTCTTCTTCAACCTGAGTTCTCTTGCTTTCAGGAAGTTCAAACTCAGAGATCTTTTGAAGAAGAAGAAGAAGATAGCTGCTTGAAGATCTTTGATTTTATTATTTATTTTCTTCCTGTAGCTTTTCCTTCAGAATTTTCTGAAGAGTTTTCTGCACTGAAGCAAGACTTCACCTGGACATCTTTGAGCCAGGGGGAGCCTTGATTCTTTAGAGCTTTCTAGCTCAGTGCAAGTTTTTGTGCTTCTCTAATCTTTGTAAAATAGAGAAGACATCTTAACCTTCTTCCCCCTCCTGTACAGGGTTATTACTCCCTTCAAAAGTATCCCTTGGTGGCAGGGCACCTGATCAAAACCTGTGCTTGGTTTTTAGACACCTGATCAAAAGTCTAAAGGGTTTCTGGATCTACCTGAAGCAGATCCTGTTGGTGGCAGGGCACCTGATCAAAAACCTGAGTGGATTCCTACAGTGTGGGTAGAAGAGTGGACGTACCCAAGTTGTTTGGGGAACCACTATAAATTTCCTTGTGTCGTCTGGATTCACTTGTTTAATTCCTGCATTGTGGCTGTGAATAGATATAACTAGGATTGCTAGTTGCTGATTAGGTTTTCCAAGCCTTAACTGTAATTACAGTTAGCTTGAGTTTGTACACATCACTTGTGTTAGGCTTTAAGGTTAAATCAATATCTATAATCTTTTCATTCCGCACTTCACTTCAAGGGAGTTGGGTAGACCATTAAGTTTTGTCTAGTGCAAAATTTGATAACTCTATTCACCCCCCTTCTAGAGTAGTATCTATCCCTTCACTTTCAAACCTCTCCTACGTTCCTCGAGAAGCTATTAAAGCGCAGGTGGTGGCAGATTTCTTGGCGGACTATGCGTTGGAGGCCGAAGAGATGGAGGGATCTCCCATAGTAGCTTGGGAGATGCTTGTAGATGGAGCTTCTGGTAGGAATTCTTTTGGGGGAGGGGTCATCTTGACGAGTCCCGAGGGGACTAGGATTGAGCAAGCTTTGAAGATACACTTCGCCCTCACAAACAATCAAGCAGTGTACGAAGCAATCATCGCCGGGCTTCGGCTGGCTAGAGAGTTGGGTATACAGGATATCAGGGTCTTCACGGATTCCTTGGTGGTGGCAAGACGTATCAGCGGGGAGTTCGAGGTGAGGGAGCCGACCCTCCAGTTATACCTGGTATAGATAAAAAGTATTGTTGGAGAGTTCCATAGCTTCTCCATCCAGCTTGTTCCTCGAGAAGAGAGTGCCCGGGAAGATCTGCTCGCGAAGCATGGTCCTCAGGCCGGGGGGACCATGACCGAGCTCTTCAGGCCCTCCATAGAAGAGGGGGAGGTAATGGAGATCGACCAGGAGGTGTCTTGGATGGATCCTTTTGTGACCTTCTTAGCGTCAGGGCGACTACCCGAGGGAGATCTCGAGAGAAAGCGGATTAGATACAAGTCGGCTTACTATTTGTTGAAAGAGGGAGTACTCTACCGAAAAACGTTGTCTGGATTGTTAGCTCGGTGTGTATCCGAGAAAGAAGCACCGAGGGTGCTGGAAGAGATCCATTTGGGGGAGTGCGGGAGCCACTCGGGAAGCCGAACCTTGGAAGGGAGGGTACTGAGGCAAGGTTATTTTTGGCCTACCCTACGGAGAGATCCGGAGGAGCTCGCTAAAATGTGTAGAAAGTTCCAGGAGTTCGCTCCCTTGCAGCTCCTTCCAGCACAGAGGCTGCGAACAATCACCTCCCCTTGGCCCTTCGCCATATGGGGGCTGGATCTGGTAGGACCGTTTCCTCAAGCCAGTGGTCAGAGGAGGTTCCTACTGGTCATGATAGATTACTTTTCAAAATGGCTGGAAGTAAAGGCTTTGGCGAAGGTGAACTCGCGAGTGGTAAAGAATTTTGTATGGGGAGAGATTATCTGCCGGCATGGGCTCCCTTTAGCCATAGTCACCGACAACAGGCCACAATTCGCTAGCAGGGAGTTTGTGGATTTTTTTGTATAGCTCGGCATAGACCTTCAGTTCGCCTCGGTTCATCACCCACGAAGCAACGGGCAGGTAGAAGCAGCAAACAAGTTCATAGTGAACCTCCTGAAGAAGAAAGTGGAGAACTTGAGGGGAAGCTGGGTGGAACAACTCCCCTCCGTCCTGTGGGCTCTGCGAACTACACCTAATACGGCCACAGGAGAGACGCCTTTCAAGCTCTCTCATGGCTCTGAGTCCGTCATACCTGTGGAATTTGAGGTTGAATCTCCCAGGATCACAGCAGCAAGAGAGGGGGATGAAAGGTGGCAGACCGATAATGGAGAGGAGCAGAGGCTTTCTCTCGACCTCGTGGAAGAGCTCAGGGAGCTAGCAGCGGTCCGGCAGGAGGAGGTCAAGCGCCGTATGTCCCGGTATTTTGATAAACACATCTGAATCAAGCAGTTTCAAAAGGGATATTTGGTCCTCAAGAAGGTAGATGTCGTAGGAAGGGGAGCCTCGGTGGGGAAGCTCAACCCCAATTGGGAGGGTCCTTTCATAATAAAAGAAGTCTTGAAGTCAGGGGGGTATCACCTCCAAGATGTGGACGGGATACCAATAGATCGCGCCCGCAGTGGCGATGATCTAAAACGTTTCTATCCGTAATGATAAATTTCTTTGGAATTTACTTGAGCATATGGTTAATGATCCTCCTTTTTGAATGTGCCATGATTTCCTAACACTACACCTCAGGGCGTTCTTCTTCAGAAGCAAGGAGAGGAGAAAGAGGAGAGGAGACCCCGAGCAGACCCGCTGACCAGGCTCCCATCAAGCTGGTAGGGTTGTAGGCTCACTCGGCGGTTGGAGGAGAAAGAGGAGAGGAGACCCCGAGCATACCCGCTGACCAGGGTCCCATCAAGCTGGCAGGGCTGTAGGCTCACTCGGTGGTTGGAGGAGAAAGAGGAGAGGAGACCCCGAGAAGACCCGCTGACCAGGCTCCCATCAAGCTGGCAGGGCTGTAGGCTCACTCGGCGGTTTGAGGAGAAAGAGGAGAGGAGACCCCGAGCAGATCCGCTGACCAGGCTCCCATCAAGCTGGCAGGGCTGTAGGCTCACTCGGTGGTTGGAGGAGAAAGAGGAGAGGAGACCCCGAGCAGACCCGCTTACCAGGCTCCCATCAAGCTGGCAGGGCTGTAGGCTCACTCGGTGGTTGGAGGAGAAAGAGGAGAGGAGACCCCGAACAGACTCGCTGACCAGGCTACCATCAAGCTGGCAGGGCTGTAGGCTCACTCGGTTGTTGGAGGAGAAAGAGGAGAGGAGACCCCGAGCAGACCCGCTGACCAGGCTCCCATCAAGCTGGCAGGGCTGTAGCCTCACTCGGTGGTTGGAGGAGAAAGAGGAGAGGAGACACCGAGCAGACCCGCTTACCAGGCTCCCATCAAGCTGACAGGGTTGTAGGCTCACTCGGCGGTTGTAGGAGAAAGAGGAGAGGAGACCCCGAGCAGACCCGCTGACCAGGCTCCCATCAAGCTGGCAGGGCTGTAGACTCACTCGGTGGTTGGAGGAGAAAGAGGAGAGGAGACCCCGAGCAGACCCGTTGACCATGCTCCCATCAAGCTGGCAGGCCTGTAGGCTCACTCGGCGGTTGGAGGAGAAAGAGAAGAGGAGACCCCGAGCAGATCCGCTGACCAGGCTCCCATCAAGCTGGTAGGGCTGTAGGCTCACTCGGTGGTTGGAGGAGAAAGAGGAGAGGAGACCCCGAGCAGACCCGCTGACCAGGCTCCCATCAAGCTGGCAGGTCTGTAGGCTCACTTGGTGGTTGGAGGAGAAAGAGGAGAGGAGACGCCGAGCAGACCCGCATACCAGGCTCCCATCAAGCTGGCAGGGTTGTAGGCTCACTCGGTGGTTGGAGGAGAAAGAGGAGAGGATACCCCGAGCAGACCCACTGACCAGGCTCCCATCAAGCTGGCAGGGCTGTAGGCTCACTCGGTAGTTAGAGGAGAAAGAGGAGAGGAGACCCCGAGCAGACCCGCTAACCAGGCTCCCATCAAGCTGGCAGGGATGTAGGCTTACTTGGTGGTTGGAGGAGAAAGAGGAGAGGAGACTTCGAGCAGACCCGCTGACCAGGCTCCCATCAAGCTGGCAGGGCTGTAGGCTCACTCAGTGGTTGGAGGAGAAAGAGGAGAGGAGACCCCGAGCAGACCCGCTGACCAGGCTCCCATCAAGCTGGCAGGGCTGTAGGCTCACTCGGTGGTTGGAGGAGAAAGAGGAGAGGAGACCCCAGGCAGACCCGCTGACCAGGCTCCCATCAAGGGTTTTTGTTTTTGTTTTAGTACTGTCTAGGGGCAGCAGAGGTCGATTAATCAGAAAAGCCTATTCCCCTTGAAAAAGAAGGGGTGCTTCAAAAAGATTCATTGCATAAAAAAGAAAAGAGAAAGAGGCCGGGGCGATGGTCAACCTTCCCGGCCCACTCGCACTGAGAGGGGCCGTCCAGAGAGGCGAGAGGAGGGAATGGAGTCCCCCCACTCGCAGAAAGGGTGAAGGCTCGCCAGCTTACCCCATGGGCCAGGTCCACCGATAATAGTTGGGCGAGAGAAAAGGCGACTCCCTCTCACCGCCGACGATCTTGAGGACCTCCCAACCAATCCAAATGAGAAGAAAAAGAAAAGAAGAGGAAACAGGCTAGGCGCGAGCAAATAATATAAACATAGATCACATCAGAGTTTAAATACAGTACATCTACGAAACAGAAAGTACACTACAATCATAGCAAAAAGAAAAGAAAGAAAAAAGGGAGGGGTCCTAGCCCCTCTCGCTCGACGAAGGATCCTCGTCCTCGCCGTAAATCTCGGGCACGAGGTCTCGGGCAGTGATGTCCTCACAATCATCCTTTACAATGCCCAGTTCTCGCATCATCTTCAGGATGAGCTCGGCGATCCTTATGTTGGCATCCTTGCAGAACTTTTCAACGTCGTCGTGAGTGTAATGTGCGGGAGGAGGTGGAGGGACCTGCGGACGAGAAATGGGAGCTTCTTTGAGCCGGGCATTCTCCGCCTTCAACTCTTTCACTTCTGCCTCCAACCCCTCCACCCGCGAGCGTAATCTCTCAGCCGTCCCGGCATCCTGTAAAGAAAGGAAAAGGGTGTTAAAAAGTAACAGGGAAAATGCTTGAAAATGCAGGCTGGGTACCAACTCACCACTCCGCCGCTGGCCTTTGCGAGAAGACTCTCGGACACCTCTAGCCGTTTGGCAAGATCCCCAGACTTCTCGCACTCGGCCGTCAGTTTGGCGTCTATCTCCTTCCAGCTCCGAGTGTTATGGATGAGACGGCGTGAGAGGCGGTGTGACAGCTCCAAAGTACGCAGCTGCGAGTGTGCCGTCCTCAGGACCAGGTCTCGCGTAGTGGCCGTATCGAGCGCGTCGGGGGTGGGACCTCCATAGAGGCCGAAGCCTAAGGAGAAGGCGTGAGCGGTGGGTTCGGCTTGCTCTCTCCAGGATGGGAGGAGGGTGGAGACAGAGACCCTGTATGACCCAGATGAGAGAGGGGTTTGTCCCAGATGGGCAGACGGCGGAGAAAGTGAGAAGCCCCCTCGCGAGAGGGGGATCAGGGAGTAGGGTGAGAAGAGCTCGCGGGGGGTGCAAAAGGGGCCGCCTCCTCGGGGAGGGAGACAGCCCTGTGCGGAGAGGTCAGGGGAGGCAAGTGGGGAGACTGAGATCCCACAGATATGGGACTCAACGATCCCGACGTCGCTGCAGTATCCGCAGGAGCCTTGCCCTTCCCGGAGGGAAAGGAGACAGACTTCTTCAGCTTCATTTTCATTTTCTTCAAAGGGCTGAGGCAAGAGGGAGCCGGGTCCTCGGCCCTCCTCTTTTGGGGAGGAGGGGCCAGCGAATCTCTAGCCGCCTCGGCCGCCATGCTGGCGAGAGCCAAGTCCGGGGAGGGCTTGATATTGCTTCGATAAGGAGGGTGCACCGGCACATTCCTCTCTCCTAGGAAAAAGCGCGTGTCAGAAGAAGAGCCCCCGCGAGAGGAAAGGGTTAGAGGTAGGGAAAAGACGAGCGGTCAAACATACCTTCTCCAGGGAGCACAGGGGGCAAAGAGGCGATCCCCCTTCTCAAATATCGGACCTCGAAGTTCTTCCCTACGGGGTATTCACAAAGGAGCCTGTCCGTACCGCCAACCTGCAGAGAAGTGTAGAAGGTTTCCGCGGGCGAGACAGGCACGAGAGGGACGCCACCCAGATTTCGACGGACGAATACAAAGCGAGTCAGCCAGTGGTGATTTTTATGGGGTGTCTCGCACACCTTCAGGTTTAGCCCAGTAAAGAAGGACACCCCGTCCTGGTTGGCATGGTACACGAACATCTTGCGGAAGACGGTTAGACTGAAATCTATCCTCTCCCTCCGCATGTAGCACGTGAACGCGATAATGACCGAGACAGCGTTCAGATTCAACTGGGCAGGCACGACGCCGAAGTATTTCAGAACCTGCTTCACCTCCGGCCAGAAGGGGAGTCGGAGCCCCGCCTCGAAATGAGAGATAGGGATGGCGAGCTCTCCCAGGTAAAAAGTATTCACGCTCTCGTGAACCCGGGGAGGGCGTGACTCATAACCTTCCGGCAGATAGTCGCTCCGGAAGGCCTCGTAGTCATCGGCGGATAGACGACCGGGGGGGGGGGGAAGTCATGGTCGGTAAACCTCTTCCCCCAACGGCTGCGCCCCCCACTCTCCTCTGACCTCTTTTTCACCATGGTATGCGCGAGTCAAAGAGGGGGGGGGAGGTGGGCGAGTGAGGGATCAGCGAGATAGAGCGAGGAGCTGGAGCGCGAGACGAGCTGCAGTAAGAGGGGGAGTCGCGGGCGGAGGTCTAAGGAAGCACACTTCCTACCCTGGCAGGGGGGAAATTTATAGCCTTCCTAAGTAGGGAGGTACGGGCAAGAGAAGGTGTGTCAGGTGAATCTAAAAGTCGGCCGACTCTTCGCTCTTCTATACCTCGGGCGACGGAACCCCAAGTGGGCTGTCATCTCTAGAAAACAGCGAAAAGACAGTGAGGCAGACAGATAGAACTAATGATTGGGATTGATGAGGGCGAATAAAAGTTAACGTAAAATAAGAAGCAGTCACGTCAATTATGCAGGCAAATTTTGAAATTAGCAAAATAATCCAGCATAAAGCGGGTGGCGAGTTCGAAGAGCGCACAGCTGGCGCTATACAGGTTAATATTTTATTACAGATAAAGGGCTAAAGAGCAAGAGGCGAGAAGCGAGAAGGTTCGAGCTCCCATCAATTCTTTTCCCACCTCCATCGTCCTCCGCGGCCTCTCACACAGGGGGGCGACGGGGAAGGTAGAAGGCGCGAGCAGCCTCAACACCATGCCGGGCGAGACAAAGCTTTTGTCGACGTCGTTCAGAATCGACAAAGGGTCTGTCTGGTCCTCCTCCATATCGACATCAACCTCAAAGGACAAGCGAGCACACTCCATCTCTAGCCAGTCAATCCGGTGGTCCGCGGCTTGTTTCCCTTTTTCCAGTGCCTGGATGAGCCGCGCGTGTTTTCGCAGCATCTCGGCCACCTTTCGCTTCATCTCTACGGTGTCCATGGGGTCGCCTAGATAATCGTCGATCTCATCTATCGGCGGGGGAGGTGAGGAGGCTAGTCGCCCAGAATAACCATCGGCCGACGAGTCTACGACCAGTACGTCCTCGACAGGTTCTCCACCCGCACCTACGGGAAGGCCAAAAAGGCTAAGAGCGACGGGGAGAAGCGGCAAGAAGGATGGAGCAGGTCAGAGGTAGAACCTCTTACCGAATTGGCGAGTGTGGTCTGAGGCAGTAGAAGGATCATCCCTCCTCATTACCGGGGTAGAGAGGGGAGTGGAGTCCTGGGGCGAGAGGTGCCGGGAAGGAAGCTCTGAAATGTTGATGCGAATGGTCTCCGGGCGCTGAGGAACCTCCGAAGCTTTCTGGGAAGAAACAACAAATAAAGAGTATGTGGGGACAGAAAATCACAGCGGGATGGAAGGGCGTACCTCTTTCCCTTTGAGACTAACGGGGGCAGGGGACGTCGGTTCCCTTAGAGAAGTGCGAGAAGGTTCCGCGGCTAGGAGGTGAGGGTCGGGAGTTTTCATCTTTTTAGGAGGAGACGTGGATGGCGGTGGCAAAGGAGGAGCACGTGCGGGGATCTTGTTCAGGCCCGTCGTCGTCGC
This sequence comes from Platanthera zijinensis, assembly GCA_039513925.1. Lineage (NCBI taxonomy): Eukaryota > Viridiplantae > Streptophyta > Magnoliopsida > Asparagales > Orchidaceae > Platanthera > Platanthera zijinensis. The sequence continues at coordinate 31,290,932 of CM077098.1, forward strand.
CTTGTTCCGCTGGCGCACGGCCGCGATGCGGTCCCGGACACTTTGGCTGAGAGACATGTAGGCAGATGCTAAGAAGGGAGGAAAGAGAGGAAACGCCCCCTTAGGGGGAGGAGTTTTCCATATTTATAGACTGGGCAAAGGGCCCACCAAAATATTCCCTCAATAAATTAGCTGTACCATCGCGAGCCTCAGTTGAACTATCTTTCCGAGCTTGTGCCAACCTCGAAAAGAGCGGGGATTGTGTACAACCTCGGGCTCGCAGCCTGGCGAGAGGGTCCTGGCGAGAGGGCCCAGGCGAGAGAAAAGGCCCTGACAAGAGGGCTAAATCGAGAGGCTCCAGGCGAGCGAGTGGGCCCAGGCGAGAGGCCCCTGCCGAGCGAGGGGGCCCTGGCGAGTGGACCCTAGCGAGAGGTACCCGGAGAGAAGGGCCATCTTGGTTCAGGGCCATTCCAGGTAGGGCCAGGCCCACCTTTTGGGTCCCAGGGGTATTTTACTCTTTTACCCTGGGTGGTCTGCAATTAGCCTTTTAGGACAGCGGAGTTCGGCTGTTGGCAGACCTAGCCGGGGGCATTCCGGTAACTTCAGGATGGATTAGTCTAGTTATTTACAGTCCCAGTTCAAAGACCTATAAATAGACCGGTAAGGTGCCTTAGAAAAGCAAGCATTCTTGACTCCTTCTCTCTCTTCTAAGGCACCTAGCTCAGTATTGGCTAGGGAGGGGAAGAGCTTTAGTTTTAGTCTCTTCCGGGTAAGAGGTGGGACCTCCTCACTGAAGCTCCCGGTCTAGTTCTTCTCCTTGAGCGTGATCCCAAGGGAGTAAGCACGAGCTGCCCCTGTAGTTCCGAGCTTTAGGTGGAGCCGACTTTGTTGGTTCCAACAACTCCAACCATCGCCGCTGACGCAGATTCAATTCCTTCTAGGTGAAGACATACTTTAAACTCTTATGATCAGTAAAAATCTTGCACTGCATGCCATAAAGTAGAAGACATACTCCAACCATCATCACTGACGCAGATTCTTCTCATGAGTCTTTAATTGCCTGGACCCATACACAATCACTCTCCCATTTTGCATCAACACGCAACCAAGTCCAACATGCGATGCATCTACAACAACATTATAACCCATGCCCTCCGTAGGCAGATTCAAAACAGGAGCAGTGCACAATCTGTTCTTTAGCTCAAGGAATGCTTCCTCACACTTATCATTCCAATCAAAAGCCACATTCTTCTGGGTTAATCTCGTCAAAGGTGCAGCCAAGGTAGAGAAACCTTCCACAAATCTCCTGTAATAGCCGACCAACCCTAAGAAGCTCTGAATCTCCTTCGGTGTGTTAGGTCTCCTCCATTCCAACACTACAGCTATCTTCTCTGGGTCAATTGAAATCCCATGCCTATTGATCACATGGTCTAGAAACGAAACCTGAGGCAACCAAAATGATGGCGACGGCCACCACGACGGCCAACTGGGTGACGAAGACGACGACCATGGCGGTGTTACCGTGACAGAAGATGACAATGATGCTACACCATCAAGAGACTTGCGGCGCCATAACGGGCACGGACTACAATCTTCGCCCACGCAACAAAAATAAGCGTTAAATTTATTTTATTATTTGGTCTTCTTTTATCTGGTTATATGTGATATTTGACACTATGTTATTTTTTTCATTTCATTTTCTACAACAATTTTATTTTGGGCTGCTAATAGGCACATGGTTGTAAGCCTTATATAAGGCCAATTTGTCATTTAATATTGAGACTAATATTGAAATCAAAATCAGCTTTTGCCTAACCTAATTCTTCATTCTTCCCTCCTCCTTGCCGCCGCCCCTAAGGAGTCTCCCTCTTCCCAAGGTTCGGCCGCCCCTCTCCCTTCTTGCTTGGCCGCCCCCTTCCACTCCCTCTCTTCCTCTAACGACCCTATCGTTCTCCCACCACTATTTCCCTTCTCCACCGACTTTGTCAACCCCTTTAAAATTTCGGACACCTTGTGGAGGAGAAGAATCTTGTGCAAGGAAGAACAACGTCTTGGGGAAATCTTTCACGGCGAGAAGTGAAGGAGGCGAACGAGATCTTCATCCGTGGCACATCTCTCGTGGATCTCAAAGGAAGAGCGGTCGTTATTTGTGGATCCAACATCTCGGATCTACGTTTCCGAGCGGGGTAAAGAAAATTCCTACATAAGAGATTCTCTTCTTTGATTAGTTCTTGTGGTGGACGGATTTTGCGTGATTTCTCGAATTGTTAACTTTTCGCGGTGTTTCTAAAATAGATTTGATATTTTCATTTGGTTTTTTCGAAAAGATCTCGCGAGAGGATTGGCGCTCCTCGCTTTTGATTTGTTGGGATAGATCCTACCATTTTTTTTCGAATCGTGATTTTTTTTTGGTGGATCTATTTTGGTACACCCCAAAGCTCGATCGGAATTTAATATTATTCCATTTAGCCGGAAAGGATTTTGGCCTATAGCCATTCTCCGTTCCCTTGCGGATCGGCTATCCATATGTTAGCGCAAACGATAAATAACCATCATTGCGGACGCTGCGTTTCGTTTGTGTGCGGGTTAGGGAGTGACAAACGTTGTCAAGGTCGTAGTCTCGCCTTCCGTGTAGGATCCTTAGGCGTAGCCTACATCAATTTTGGTATCAGAGGGAGGTTCGTGTTGATTTCTCAATCGACACCGTCCTTACTCTCCCTTTTTCATAGGCCGTCGACCCACACTTGGTCGTGCACGTTTCGTAGTCACCAAATCTGAAATTTTCCTTTTGGTCTGCATATAACAAAAAAATAAAAAAAAAATTTCTGCAAAAAAAATTACAAAAAAAATCTGAGTTTTCTACATATTTTTCTAAGCATAAAAGTCTAAAAAAATATTTTCGTTCTCCAAGTCATTAAGCACATAAAAATCCTGATTTATAAAATTCTTGTCCAAACAGTTGTTTGTCTAGGTAAGACACCTTGTATCACTGCCGTTCATGCGCACAAGACTTGGCACGGAGTATCCTCCATCCACCTCACACATGGCCGACAACCATGATGATGAGCACGCTCCTGGCAACAATCGCGGCGCTTAGGGAAGAGTTTAACACCAGGTTCGATGCACTCACTCAATTAATACAAGGGTTGGCTGTAAATCAGGCGGCGTCTCAAAATCCCGGCTTTGGGATAAATCGACCGGGGCCACAACCCCAGCCTGCCCACCAACGAGAAGAGCGACAAAATCACCCTCGTGATCAGGACTACGAGCACGCACCTCGAGCCCCTCATGAGTTCGACTTAACGGGGGCCGTTAAAATGGAATTGCCATCCTACGATGGCTTGTGTGAACCCCAGGTATTTCTAAACTGGATCATGGATATCGAGTGCTATTTTGAGTGGCACAACCTGAGGGACGTTGAGAAGGTGCGGGTAGCACGAATGAAACTTCTAGGTAGAGCCAAAACATTCTCGTTGAACGAAGAGAGGCATCTAGGTGCCGTGAATGGAGCACCCCCAATTGGGTGGGCTGCCATGAAGGCACTCCTGCATGATCAATACGTCTCGGCGTATCACCGAACCCAAATGTTCGACGAGCTAGCCACCCTTCGACAAGGGGGCCAATCGGTAGCGGAGTACATGGGACAACTCAAGGATACAATGGTGCATTGCGATATTCGAGAAATGCCCGAGGTCACACTATCTCGTTTCCGTAAGGGACTTAATACAGATATCTAAGGCAAGCTTTTGCATTATGGTCACACGGACCTTAACACAACATTCAATGCAGCATTGGATATAGAAAAGCACAATGCCCACAAGTCCAAGGGACGAGCATTCTAGAAGGGAAAATCCATCTTAGGACCCCGACCTTCGTCTTCCATGCGAGATAAAGGAAAGTTCAGGTCGACTGACTCAAGTTCTATAGTAATTACCGCTAGGAACAATAAAAATCCCAATGGTGAGAGAGTTCCAATAGGACGTATTAATAAGACTAACGCCACCTGTTATTCTTGCGAAATCCAAGGGCATTACTCTAGTGAGTGCCCCACTAAGGAAAACCCCTAGCCCTTTTAGACTCCACGTCTGATTCCGCTGAGGTCGTTTATGAAGCCGGTACGGAGTCTGACGCCGAGCCGAGTGATATTGATGATGACTCTTTTATGATGGTCATGAGATGTATTCTGAACACATCATGTGCGATGGACGTTTACAATCGGACGAATATCTTCTCGGTAAATTTTAAGAACAATGACAAGTGGTGTAAGTTAATAATCGATAGCGGTAGTTGTATGAACGCCGTTTCGGAGAATGCCATCACTCGAATGCACTTAGTCACTAAGCCGCATCCACATCCGTATAAGATAGCCTGGGTGAACAAAACATCGATCGCAGTATCTAAACGATGCTTGGTACCGCTTACGGTAAAGAGTTATGTCGATAAGGTGTGGTGCGATGTCATCCCTATGGATGTATGCCACGTTCTACTAGGGCGTCCATGGCTTTATGATTATGACGTGACCCATTTTGGCAAAGCCAACACCTACGAGTTCAAGTTCAATGGTAAGACCATTTTTTTGAAGCCCACACCACCTAAGGACCCGTCGATTCCTTCCAAGGACACAGTGGTGCCTGCAGAAAGGAAAACGGTAAGTTTTATAAGTAGGAAGGAGTTAGAACGTGAAACCTTTCTAGATGGCGTCATTTATGCGTTAGTATGTCTACAAGTAAAGGAAGATGCACCGTCTTTAGAGAACTTACCGTTATCTCTGCGCACGTTATTAGAAGAATATAAGGACGTTTATCCGGTAGATTTACCTTCCAAGTTGCCACCAATCAAGGATATTTAACACGAAATCGATTTCGTCCCGGGCTCATCCTTGCCTAATCTACCCCATTACCGACTCAATCCCTCCGCACATAATGAACTACAAACATTAATTTTCGATTTATTAGCAAAGGGATTTATTCGCCATAGTAAAAGCCCTTGTGTCGTCCCTGCCTTGTTGGTCCCGAAGAAAGATAAGTCTTGGAGGTTGTGTGTAGACTATCGGGCCATCAATAAAATAACTGTCAAGTATAGGTTTCCCATCCCCCGTTTGGACGATCTATTAGATATGTTATCCGGTGCCACCGTAGTCTCAAAATTGGATTTAAAGAGTGGTTACCACCAAAAAATGATTCAGGAGGGAGACGAATGGAAAACGGCCTTTAAATCTAAGGACGGGCTTTACGAGTGGTTAGTGCTAGGAGAGGGACTCACCAACGGACCAAGTACTTTCTCACGGTTATTGACTCAAGTATTTAAGCCATACATGGGTAAATTTGTCGTAGTCTATTTCGATTATATTTTGGTGTTTAGTACCTTGACGATCGATCATGAAACTCATTTGCGGACAATCCTTACTACATTGCGCCAAGAGAACTTATATATTAATTTTAAGAAGTACGCGTTCGGGGTGACTTCCGTGGAATTTCTAGGATACATAGTTAGCGCTGCGGGTATTCATGTTGACCCTAAGAAGGTCCAAGTGATTAGAGAGTGGCCGGAACCTGCAAAATATTAGGGATGTTAGGAGTTTTCATGGATTGGCCACGTTTTATTGACGATTCATTCGCAATTTTAGTAGTATCAATGGCACCAATCACTGAATGTATGAATAAGGGTGATTTTGCATGGACAAAATCGGCAGCTAGCACGTTTCAAATGATTAAGGATCGATGTCCGAAGCCCCCCTATTACGGTTACCGGATTTTAATAAAGTGTTTGAACTATCATGCGACGCTTCAGGGATAGGAATTGGAGGAGTGTTTAGCCAAGAGGGCCATCCGTTTGGATGCTTTCGCGAGAAACTTGCGGGCCCAAAATTAAATTATTCCAATTATGATCGTTAGTTTTATGCCGTGATACGTTGTCTCCAACATTGGCGACACTATCTCATATTGAAAGAATTTGTAATTCTCTCGGATCATGAGGCTTTAAAATTTGTCAACTCCCAAAGTAAGATCAGCCCTCGGCACACCAAATGGGTTTCATACCTACAGGAGTATACTTTCATTATCAAGCACCTCAGGGGTACGTTAAATCGTGTGGCGGACGCCCTTAGTCGAGTCACCCTATTACTATCTACCATGGAGGTATCAGTCATAGGCTTTGAGAGGATCAAAGATGAGTATATACTGTGCCCGGATTTCAAGGACATATACTTCGCCGCTCAGGACAAGTCCCCTTCCACTATCTCGGCGTATTACATCCGTGACGGGTACCTATTTAAGCATACGCAACTATGTATTCCCCACTCTTCGTTACGCCATTTTATTATATGGGAGTTACATAGTGGAGGATTAGGAGGACACTTCGGTCGCGATAAAACGATCACACTTGTGGAGGATAAATTCTTTTGGCCGGGTCTCAAGCCAATGGTCAATAAAATCGTAGGGAGTTGCCACGTATGTCAATTAGCAAAGGGTAACAAGACCAATGCGGGTCTTTACACACCCCTTCCGATTCCCTCTGCCCCATGGGTGGATGTTAGCATGGACTTCATATTGGGCCTCCCACTAACATTTAGGCGTCACGATTCCATCTTGGTCGTAGTGGACCGATTCTCCAAATTGGCTTATTTTATCGCTTGCCATAGTACCAACGATGCTTTACATGTCACTAAGTTGTATTTTAAGGAGGTCGTAGCACATAGGGGTGTCCCCAAAACCATCGTGACCGATAGAGATGTTAAGTTTACTAGCTACTTTTGGAAAACACTTTGGAAGTTGTTGGGCACTAGACTTATGTTTTCGTCGGCCTATCACCCCCAAACGGATGGGCAAACGGAAGTTGTTAACCGTAGTTTGGGAGGATTACTTCGTTGCTTAGTGGGTGATCATAAGGGTACATGGGATCTAATTCTTCCTCACGCTCAGTTAGCCTATAATAATTCTAAGAATAGGTCAACCGGGTTATCGCCAAATGAGATAGTGCATGGATATAAGGCGCCCGTGCCTCTTGACTTGATTCCGTTACCACCATCATTTAAATCAAGTCAATTTGCACAGGACTTCGCCTCGCACGTTCACACTCTCCACGAGCACATTGGCAAGACATTAACTAAACAATATGCTATTTATCAATCGAATGCTAACATACATAAGCGAGCAGTCCCCTTAAAGATTGGTGATTTGGTAATGGTACGTCTTATCCCTGAACGGTTGCCTTCGGGCACAATAAAAAAATTATCGAATAAGAGAGCCGGCCCTTTTCGGATTTTGAAGAATCTGGGTGAAAATGCATATTTATTACAGTTACCCGCTGAGTGGGGAATCTCCCCTGTTTTTAACATTTCAGATTTAACGCTTTATGTCGCTCCACCACATGAACTGTCAGTCTCTCCGTTTCATATTTCCACTATACCGTCTAAAGGGGTGGGGGTGAGAATATTTATGGACCGCTATCCCTTTCGGATTCTTCGGGAGGTACGTTGTCTATTGATGATGCAACTAGTTTTCCTTCTTTGCCTAATGCTTTTCCAAGGTTCTCCTGAACCGATTTCTTGCCTTACATGATTTTGCAGGATGCGGTGTTTTCTACTCCTGACGGCAACATTCACAGGTTTTTGGTTAGATGGCGTGGTCGTCCAGCTTCGGACGACTCTTGGATTTCTGCAGCAGAACTGGCTCTTCTCGATGCAGATCTCCTCCACCGATACCGTCCGGCCCACTCATCGGTGATGAGTCCTTTCGAGAGCAAGAGGATTGATGGCGACGGCCACCACGACGGCCAACTGGGTGACGAAGACGACGACCATGGCGGTGTTACCGTGACAAAGATGACGACGATGCTCCACCATCACGAGACTTGCGGCGCCATAATGGGCACGGCTACAATCTTCGCCCACGCAACAAAAATAAGCGTTAAATTTATTTTATTATTTGGTCTGCTTTTATCTAGTTATATGTGATATTGGACACTATGTTATTTTTGTCATTTTATTTTCTGCAACATTGTTATTTTGGGCTGCTAATAGCCATATGGTTGTAAGCCTTATATAAGGCCAATTTGTCATTTGATATTGAGACTAATATTGAAATCAAAATCAGCTTTTGCCTAACCTAAATCTTCCTTCTTCCCTCCTCCTAGCCGCCGCCCCTAAGGAGTCTCCCTCTTCCCAAGGTTCAGCCGCCCCTCTCCCTTCTTGCTTGGCAGCCCCCTTCCACTCCCTCTCTTCCTCTAACGACCCTATCGTTCTCCCACCACTATTTCCCTTCTCCACCGACTTTGTCAACCCCTTGAAAATTTCGGCCACCTTGTGGAGGAGAAGAATCTTGTGCAACGAAGAACAACGCCTTGGGGAAATCTTTCACGGCGAGAAGTGAAGGAGGCGAACGAGATCTTCATCCGTGGCGCGTCTCCCGTAGATCTCAAAGGAAGAGCGGTCGTTATTTGTGGATCCAACATCTCGGATCTACGTTTCCGAGCGGGGTAACAAAAATTCCTACATAAGAGATTCTATTCTTTGATTAGTTCTTGTGGTGGACCGATTTTGCGTGATTTCTCGAATTGTTAACTTTTCGCGGTGTTTCTAAAATAGATTTGATATTTTCATTTGGTTTTTCCGAAAAGATCTCGCGAGAGGATTGGCGCTCCTCGCTTTTGATTTGTTGGGATAGATCCTACCATTTTTTTTCGAATCGTGATTTTTTTTGTGGATCTATTTTGGTACACACCAAAGCTCGATCGGAATTTAATATTATTCCATTTAGCCGGAAAGGATTTTGGCCTATAGCCATTCTCCGTTCCCCTTGCGGATCGGCTATCCGTATGTTAGCGTGAACGATAAATAACCATCATTGCGGACACTGCGTTTCGTTTGTGTGCGGGTTAGGGAGCGGAAAACGTTGTAAAGGTCGTAGTCTCGCCTTTCGTGTAGGATCCTTAGGCGTAGCCTACATCACAAAACTCGCACTTACCCAACTTGGTGAATAACTTATGGTCCCTCAAGATAGATAAAAACAAACACAAATGTTGGTCATGCTCCTCAACATTGTGGGAATAGATCAAAACATCATCGATAAACACGACTACAAACTTATCCAAGAAGTACTTGAACACCCGGTTCATCATATCCATAAAGGCTGAGGGCGCGTTGGTCAAACCAAACGACATAACCAGGAATTAAAAATGCTTATGCCTCAATCAAAAAGCAGTCCGTGGAATATCTGACTCGCGGACCCTAAGCTGATGATAACCAGAACGAAGATCAATCTTTGAAAACACCGTGCTACCGCGCAACTGATCGAACAAATCGTCGATCCTTGGCAGGGGATACTTGTTCTTAATAGTGACTTTATTTAGCTCTCGATAATCGATGCAAAGCCTCATCGATCCATCGTTTTTCTTAACAAACAGAACAAGAGCACCCCAAGGCGACGAACTCGGACTTATAAAACCCTTCGCTAACAACTCATCCAGCTAGATACACAACTCCTCCAGCTCTCGCGAGGCCATCTGGTATGGCGCCTTCGCAATAGGACGCGTACCCAGCTCCAATTCGATCACAAACTCAACATCTTTATTAGGTGGAAGAACAGGAAGATCTTCAGGAAACACATCAGCAAACTTGCGCACAACAAGAATCTCTTCAATACGCGGCGAAATACCAACGGTCCACAAAACTAAGCCAAACAAGCAAAACACCCAGAAACTAACAACGTCTGAGCACATACCGCAGAAATGACTTGAGAATCCTGGCGCGAAGCACCATAAACAATCCCAGGCTGACCGTTGTTCTTTCTGAAGTCCAAGCGCTTGTCCTTGCACTAGATCACAGCATCATACCTGGACAACCAGTCCATGCCCAAGATAACATCAAAATCTTACAAGTCAATCACCTTCAGATCTGCCCTTGCTAGAAAATCCGCTAACATAATCGGACAGTCCTGAATGCCCTGATCTGAAACCACAGAATCACCAGAAGGGAACCTGACGCAAAAGGCATCCCTAACTCGATCTAGATCCCAACGGCATCGATCCACGAAGGCTCTAGCCACAAACGAGTGGGTAACGCCAGAGTCGAAAAGAATACGCGCCTAATAGTTCTTTACCTTAAAGCTTCATAAAAGTTGCGCACGCATCTAAGTGATGAGTATACAAATATAAAATTGTGTATAGTATTAATTTTTAATATTTATAAATAAAACCTTAGTTTTTATATATATAACTAATTATTTTTGTTATATTTTATTTTTTATGTTTTACATTTATTTTCTAAGTTTTTCTGAATTTTTGTATTTTTTTCTTAGGCATGGGCATGACATCCCAGTTTAATCCCTTTTTATTTTCTATTTTTCTTATTTAGGAAAATCAGAAAAGCTGATGATACGTCCACGACACGCCCGTGACCTAATCAGACACGCCCGTGCCCGCACCGATGTTAGCCTATTTCCAGCAAGATGTCGCGCTATCGCCACGCCCCGTGCCGCCTAATGAATCGACTAACAGACATGCCTGTGAAATAATTCGACACGCTCGTGACCTGATGAAGTTCTATCAAAAGTTCAGCCCTGCTCGACACATGTCCCGACACGCCTCCCGACATGTCCGTGACCTTGTCACGCCCACCCGACATGCCCGTGTCAAGGGGCGTGTTGTTTCAAAAAAATTTTCTATAAATAGAGGGGCAGGTCTTTGTAAAATTATTCGAAACACCAGCAGCTTCCTTAAGAACTGTTAGGACTCCTTAGCTCTCTGACAAAGAACTAGTAGTAGCTTTCAAGTATTCCAAGTTCAGTAAGTTGTAATTTTTGTAGCTTTCTTTTAAGTTTTGTAGAAAGTTGTAATAACTTTTTGAATTTATAAAATAGAATATTTCAATTTAAATTCTGAGTACTTTAAAATTTTATTTTTTGTTTTACTTTCCTTTATTTTCGCATACTATCCCGATAGAAAAGCGAAGCTCTGCTTATGTTCTGGATTAAGATAGCGTGAAACTGCTTTCAAAACTATTTTCTAAAACCTTTTTATTTCATACTATCCTGAATGAAAGGCGTGGCAAAAGCCTATGACATGGATTAAGATAGTGTGCAAGCTTTTCAATAGTTTAGATTTTATTACCCTATCCCGAATGAAAGGAAAAGCGAAAGCTTAAGTCCTGAATTAAGATAGATAGATAGATATTATTTTCTGCACTTTATACCGCCCCCATCCTAATAAGAGGCTAAGAACCCTTAGCACTTGGTCAAGATGAGCTATGGGCTTGATATTATTTTCAACTATTTCAACTCTACGTTCTAGTTATTCTAACTAGGGTTTTCTGTTAATTGAACATATACCAGGTGAAGAGACACTACGTTTTACGTTAACCTGTTTTAAACGCAAGCTTCCACGGTCGTACTTTCGAGTCAGAGATGCTACCAAAGGGACCCTCTCGTTAAGTTAGGTAATTAAGAAATACATTTGTTCTTTAATATATGAATTAATATTCTCTCGTAGTAATTCTAAAATCAAGGACTACCTTCTGAGTCCTTATCTTAATAAAACCACGTATTTATATTTTTCTGTCTTTTATTTTTAAACTCCACTCTGTTCTTTCGATAAGATAATAGTCCATTCTAAAAAGTAGAATAATTAACACCGATCCTAGGAAAAATAAGACCTTAATATTTTCTACAAAATACTATACTCCTATGCGATAGGTACTCTTGCCTTAATCCACAGAATATAAGTAAGTAAAAAAGAGATAGACTTATATACGTATAAGATTATATAACATCAAATTTATCATCTTTAATTCAAAATTTACTTATCAAGCTTTTTGGCATCGTTGCCGGGGCTCGTTTATATGTTTTAATATTTGAAAATAAAAGAACGTTATTAATTTTATCTTTTTTCTTGTTACTTAAAAACCTTAATTTTTATAAAAATAAAACAAACATAAAATTAACTGAATTTAAAACTTTGTTTTTATAAAACATAACTTTTTATTAACAATTTTATTAACCACTAACGAATTATAACAAAAAAACCTAACATACTATTTTAACGTATTTTATATAACACTTTTCTTATTATAAAACTAGTTCATAATAAAATTGCTTTTTATATAAAAAAAACCTGTTTTATATAAAACCTTATTTTTAGTTATTTTCTTGTTTAAGTCTTTTTGTTTAATTGTCTTTGTGTGTTTATATATATTTGTTTTTAACTTAGTTTTTTTTAATTGAAACTTTTTTTTGTTTTACTTAGTTTTTTATTTTTTTTTATTTTTTTTTATTTTTATCAAAAGTCTTTTTTAGTGTATGACCCGCAGAACTCCATCTGGTTTAAATCTTGAATTTGATCCTAAAATCGATTGCACCTTTCGCAGGCGCCTCCGATCTCTAAATCAAGAGCAAGTATTATATCTGGAAGAGTTTGTAGGCACCGCACACGTACAAGAAATGGCAGCAGAGCCACAACAAATGCTAGAGGTGGTCCCCCAAAGGACCATGTGTTATTATGCACGACCCAATTTAGATGACACCGGGTCTAGTATCTTTCGACCAACAATTGCTAATAATAACTTCGAGATTAAATCGAGTATAATCAAAATGATTCAAAATTCCTTTCAATTCGATGGATTTCCCGACGAAGATCCAAACACTCACTTGTCCAACTTTTTAGAAATATGCGACACATTTAAGATAAATGGCGTCACTGATGATGCCATCCGTCTTAGCTTATTTCCTTTTTCGCTACGAATGAAAGCCAAACAGTGGCTAGGTTCTCTCCCCAGAGGATCTATCACCACTTGGGTTGATATGACCGAAATATTCCTCACAAAGTACTTTCCACCTGCAAAAACCGCACGTCTGCGTGCAGATATTTCTTCCTTTGTGCAAGGCGAGTCTGAGTCTCTCTATGAGACTTGGGAATGTTTTAAGGAATACCTACGTCGGTGTCCACATCATGCGATGCCAGCTTGGCTCCAGGTACAGACATTCTATAACGGTCTGAACACTCAGACCCGAAAAGCCATTGATGCTGCTGCTGGGGGCACGCTCAATAACAAAACCCCCGAGGCCGCTCAAACCCTGTTTAAGGAGATGGCCATGAATGCGTACCAGTGCAACGTGCCGCGGTCACGCCCTAAACAAGCTGGGATCTATGAGCTCGACTCCTCTTCAAACTTAGCACTCCAAGTAGAGTATCTGACTAGGCAAGTTGTGCGGATGAGTACTTCCTCCGCCTCTACATCTTGGAATCCACCTAATTCAACTAATAATAATAATGAAGAAGTCGACTATATGGGGAACTCCTATAGACCTTCCTATAATCCGAATAATAATAATAATAATTCTTACAATCTAGGATATAGGAATCATCCTAATTTTTCGTGGAGCAACCCCAATAATGCTAAATGCCCTCTGATTGCCGATCCAATTGGATTTGCACCGCAACCCCCACAACCACAGACACCACCACCACAACCGCACTAATTTAGGCAAACCTCGATAGAAGACATATTCACGAATTATGTCAGTATCAATGAGTCCAATATCCGGAACCTGACCGGATCAATTAAAAACTTAGAAACACAAATTGGGTAACTATCAAAAATGTTATCGGAATGCCAAACTGGTAATTTGCAAGGAAATATGGAACCAAATCCGCGGGAAACTGTCCATTCCATTAACCCACCAAGTTGACAAGCCGTCAAACTACGAAGTGGCAGGAAGCTACCACCACCCGTTAGGGTAGAAAAATAAACTACGGTAAGCCCTCCTACACCACCTCCTGTTACGTCTCTTCCTCCTAAACCCCCGCGAATTGTTCCACCTCATGTTGTTGTACCTTATCCTTCAAAAATTAAAGATGAGCGAGAAGATGAAAAGTATAAATTTTTTTCCAAAATGCTAAAACAAATTTAAATCAATATACCTTTCTGCGAGGCAATTGCATAGATGCCTAAATACGCAAAATATTTAAAAGTGTTATGTTCAAATAAAAAGAAACTCGAAAATATTTCGAGAGTTTTCCTTAACGTCGAATGTTCAGTTGTTTTATTACATAAATTACCCCAAAATTAAACGATCCGGGACGATTTTTCATCTTGTGTCTCTTCGGTAATCTATTAATAAAAGATGCGTTAGCAAACTTAGGTGCTAGCATAAATTTAATGCCCTACTCACTATTTCAGAAACAAGGTTTAGGTAACCCCAGCCCAACTAAAATGAGCATCAAGTTAGTAGATCGTTCTATTAAATATCCAATAGGGATAGTAGAGGATGTTCTAGTCAAAATAGACAAGTTTATCTTCCCGGTAGACTTTGTTATACTTGACATAGAGGAAGACGCTGATGTTCCCATAATTCTCAGTCGTCCTTTTCTCGCAACCTCTCGCGCGATAATAGACGTAAGTAACGGTAGACTTCTCTTACGAGTAGGAGATGACGAGGTTACTATCGATATAGATCCCTCTATGAAAAATTCTTTAATAAACGACGATTCCTGCTATATTGTGGAAGCCTATTTTGAGGAAAATGGTTTTCCCTATTCCTATTTACTTTCAATAACTGTTGAAGAATCAGACTTGGCAGACTTACCCCTTTCATAAGAAATACCTACCGATGACCCTTTAGAACCTTTTATATCCTTAACTTCTATAACTCTAAAAACCCCAACTTCGTATGAAAAACCACCAACCCTCAAGCTGAAAAAACTTCCCGCACATTTAAAATATATTTTTCTTGAATCCGAATCTAAACTCCCTGTTATCATTTCTGCCGAATTAAATGATAAGAAAACGTCTGAATTAATAGAAGTGTTAAAACAACATCGCCATGCATTAGCATGGCAAATTTTTGATATACAAGGACTCAACCCATCTTTTTGTATGCATAAAATATTTCTTGAAGATAACCCTCGTAGATCTATCCAGCCCCAACGATATTTAAATCCTAATATGAAAGATGTCTTAAAAGCTGAAGTAATAAAATTATTAGACGCACGAATTTTCTATCCAATCTCAGATAGCACATGTGTTAGTCCCGTAAAAGTCATCCCTAAGAAGGGCGGTATAACGGTAGTGCCAAGCGCTAATAATGAACTAATTCCATCACGTACTGTTATGGGGTTGAGAATATGCATCGAATATCGAAAATTAAATGATGCCACCCGTAAAGATCACTTTCCACTACTGTTTATAGATCAAATATTAGAGTGACTCTCGGGTCACTCATATTATTGTTTTCTCGATGGTTATTCAGGGTATTTACAAATCCCTATAGCCCCTAAAGACCAAGAGAAAACTACGTTCACTTGCTCCTTTGCTACTTTCGCCTATAGGCGAATGCCATTTGGACTTTGTAATGTGCCAGCTACATTTCAAAGATGTATGCTAGCTATTTTCGGCAAGTTAGTAGAGGACGTTATGGAAGTGTTTATGGATGATTTCTCCGTATTTGGAGACTCATTCCATACGTGTTTAGATAACTTCGCTCGTGTTCTTCAACGTTGTGAAGACACGAATTTATTGTTGAACTGGGAGAAATGCCACTTTATGGTTCGCGAAGGTTTAGTTCTCGGTCATAAAATTTCTTCCCAGGGAATCGAGGTCGATAATGCCAAAATAGAAATAATTGAAAAACTTCCTCCTCCAACAAATGTAAAATCTATTCGAAGTTTCTTAGGACATGCAGGTTTCTATAGACGGTTCATTCAAAATTTCTCTAAAATAACAAAACCATTAACTCATTTATTAGAAAAAGAAGCCCCATTTTATTCGATAGCGAATGCTTAGTTGCATTCAACATTATTAAAAACAAACTTATTAACTCTCATATTTTAGTAGCCCCAGACTGGTCCTTTCCTTTTGAGATCATGTGTGACGCGAGTGATTATGCGATAGAAGTTGTCTTAGGAATACGAGTAAACAAATATTTTCATCTTATATATTATGCAAGTAATACTCTCACATCCACACAAACCAATTACACGGCCATTGAAAAGGAACTACTGGCGATTGTATTCGCATTTGATAAGTTTAGATCTTATATAATGCTATCGAAAGTTATAGTTTTTACTGATCATTCTGCTTTAAAATATTTACTAACTAAGGCAGACGCAAAACCCTGTTTATTACGTTGGATTCTCTTATTACAAGAATTATATTTAGAGATCTGAGATAAGAAAGGCACAGAGAATTTAGCAGCCGATCATCTTTCTCGACTAGAAAATGCTGCAATAGATACACTCGTGGAAGCCGACATCGAAGATAAATTCCCTGAAGAAAGTCTCCTCGCTCTCGAAAAGGTAACAAACTCTTCTACACCTTGGTTCGCAAACTTGGCTAACTATTTAGTAGACCGAGTTCTTCCAAAAGCTTTTACAATTCAAGAAAAGAGGAAATTCTTTTCTGACTTGAAAAACTACTTTTGGGAAGACCCGTATTTATTCTGAGTCTGTGCCGACCAAGTAATTGGAAGATGTATTTTGAACGAGGAAGGACTAAAAGTACTACGGCACTGCCACGAAGGACCAACCGGCGAACATTATCAAGCCAACCGGATTGCACGTAAAGCCCTTGAAGCAGGATTCATTTGGCCTACTTTATTCAAGGACACTAAACAATTGGTAAGCGTTTGCAACCCCTGCCAATGGTCAGGTAACATTTCATGTCGGGACGAAATGCCCCAAAACTTTTACTTATAATGTGAAATTTTTGATCTGTGGGGCATAGATTTTGTAGGCCCTTTACCACCTTTTAAAAATAGTTATATCTTAGTAGTGGTCGATTACATTTCACGATGGGCAGAAGCGCAAGATTTTCCCACCGCTGACGCAAGAGTCGTCGTTAAATTTCTGAATTCCTTATTTTCACGTTTTGGAACGCCTAGGGCTATAGTTAGCGATCGAGGTACTCATTTTTGTAACACCCAGATGGCTAAAGTGTTTGCCAAATATGGAGTTACTCATAAACTCGCTACCGCTTTTCATCCCCAAACAAGCGGCCAAGTAGAGGTAGTCAATAGAGAACTAAAGCGCATATTAGAAAAGACTGTAGATACCAATCGAAAATATTAGTCCCTCAAGTTAGATGATTCACTTTGGGCCTACCGTACAACATTCAAAACTGTGATCGGTTGTACACCTTATCGTTTAGTATATGGAAAGGCATATCACCTACATGTTGAATTTGAACATCGTGCATACTGGGCGCTAAAATTTCTTAACATAGATACAAACTTAATCGTTGAACTTGAGGAATGGCGTGCAAATGCCTATGAAAATAATAAATTTTATAAAGATCGATCTAAGTTTTATCATGATAGGAAAATTAAATTTCCAAAATCTTTTTCACCAGGTGATCTTGTCCTACTATATAACTCACGCCTTAAAATATTTCCAGGAAAATTAAAATCACGCTGGACCGGACCCTTTATTGTTAAACAAATCTGGCCATATGGGAGCGTTCTTATTTCTAACCTTGAACTAGGAACTTTAAAAGTAAACGGACACCGTTTAAAACTATATTTTACTGGGGACCCTTTTCAAAAAGAACCTGAAACCCAAACACTGCTCCATAACCTCGAAATATAAATTCACTTGTATATTTCCACTTTTTATGCTTTTGTATATTCTATACATATGCTTTTTCTGTCTTTATTTTATCACTTCATACCTATGCCTAACATAAGTATGGGGGTGCTTTTAGCTTCAATTTTTATCACTTTTATATTATATTTTTCCTTTTAAATAAAAACATTGTTTATTTTATTACTCATCCAAAACAAGTCAAAACTTTCAAAACCATACTATTTATATATATTCCAAAAATCTGCGTTGATAAAACTACAAATTATTCAATTTTTAAATTTACTACTCCTTCTCATTACTAGATAGATATAAATATCTGGAATAAACTTGTAAACCCTACCTTGTAAATTTCATTACAATCGGAGTTATTATTTTCACAAGCCTGCTTTAACATATCAAAAATACATATATATACAATAGAAGAAAAACATATTATGTTCACCAAACAATTTTAGACTGTAATTATCCTTACTCCATTTTAATGAAATATAAGAAATACAAACTATTATAGTTGCTCTCAAAATTTTTTATCCAACTCTTGAATATTTATTTATTTTTACTTAGCATGTTTTCTTACGCAAGCAAGTATCTAGGAGTTTGTGCTCCTAGTAAAAGAAAAGATCTTATGTCAATGGGAATAAAATTTCATTCCGTACACATAGGCATCCAATAAATATGAAAAGATTATATTGAAAGGAGTATGTGCTCCTCTAAATATACATTGGATTCAAATAAAAACTCAAGTATGCATTGTATTTTTTTTGCCACTTTGGAATTACATTCCTTAGTAGTTATAACAATGCATAACTTAGATAAAAAAAAGATAGAATACAAAAATCTATCACTTCTACAAAAGCCAATTGTATAGGTAAATTCCACCCTTCCAAAGTTGATATTCTATTTTTGTTTAGAATTTTGAGAGAGCATAAATAATAGGATGTATTTTTTCTAATATATCTCGTATAAGATATAGTAATCATAAAGGCAATCTATCCTTGTTATATCCAATTTTAATATGTGCTTACTATTTGTTTTCAAAAACTTTTTATGGCTATAAATTCTAACTCTGGTATCAATGATATATATATATATATATATATATATATATACAATAGCATTTAACTCTATATTCACCGGATTCTTATACCTGTTTTATCTTGAAGAATTAAATTGATAGTAAATAAAAAATTTCATAACTTGTAAATATACTCAACTCTATATTTATTCTTGAATAACAAAATCTAAGTATGGGGATATTTGATGAGTATACAAATATACAATTTTGTATAGTATTAATTTTGAATATTTATAAATAAAACCTTAGTTTTTATATATATAACTAATTATTTTTGTTATATTTTATTTTTAATGTTTTATATTTATTTTATAAGTTTTTCTGAATTTTTGTATTTTTTTCTTAGGTCACGCCCCTAGGTCACGCCCGTGATTTAGGGCGTGACAGCCCTGTTTAATCCCTTTTTATTTTCTATTTTTGTTATTTAGGAAAATCGGAAAAGCTTATGATACGTCCACAATATGCTCGTGACCCAATCAGACACGCCCGTGCCCACACCGATGTTAGCCTATTTCCAACAAGATGCCCCGTTATTGCCACACCCCGTGCCGCCTAATGAATCAACTACCAGACACGCCCATGAGACAATTCGACACGCCCGTGACCTGATGAAGTTCTATCCAAAGTTCAGCCCAGCTCGACTCATGTCCCGACACGCCGCCCGACACTCTCGTGACCTTGTCCCGCCCACCCGACACGCTCGTGTCAAGGGGCTTATCGTTTCAAATTTTTCTCTATAAATAGAGGGGCAGGGCTTTGTAAAATTATTCTAAACACCAGCAGCTTCCTTAAGAACTGTTAGGACTCCCCGGCTCTCTGACAAAGAACTGGTAGTAGTTTTCAAGTATTCCAAGTTCTGTAAGTTATAATTTTTTTAGCTTTCTTTTCAGCTTTGTTGAACGTTGTAATAACTTTTTGAATTTATAAAATAGAATATTTCAATTTCAATTCTAAGTACTTTACAATTTTATTTTTTGTTTTACTTTACTTTATTTTCTCATACTATCCCGAATGATAGGCAAATCTCTGCTAATGTCCTGGATTAAGATAGCGCGAAACTGCTTTCAAAACTATTTTCCAAGACCTTATTATTTCATACTATCCCGAATGAAAGGCGAGGCGAAAGCCTATGACTTGGATTAAGATAGTGTGAAAGCTTTTCAATAGTTTAGATTTTACTACCCTATCACGAATGAAAGGTAAAGCGAAAGCTTAATTACTGAATTAAGATAGATAGGTAGATATTATTTTTTGCACTTTATACCGCACCCATCCTGATAAGAGGCGAATAACCCTTAGCACTTAATCAAGATGAGCTCTAGGCTGGATATTATTTTCAACTATTTCAACTCTACATTCTAGTTATTCTAACTAGGGTTTTTTGTTAATTGATCATATACCAGGTGAAGAGACACTACGTTTTACGTTAACCCGTTTCAAACGCAAGCCTCCCCGGTCGTACTTTCGAGTCAGTGATTATATCAAAGGGACCCTCTCGTTAAGTTAGATAATCAAGAAATAAAATTGTTCTTTAATAGGTGAATTAAAATTCTCTCATAGTACTTCTAAAATCAAGGACTACCTTCTGAGTCCTTATCTTAATAAAACCACGTATTTATATTTTTCTGTCTTTTATTTTTAAACTCCACTCCATTCTTTCGATAAGATAATAGTACGTTCTAAAAAGTGGAATAATTAATACCGATCCAAGGATAAATACGACTTTGATATTTTCTACAAAATACTATACTCCTATGCGATAGATACTCTTGCCTTAATCCATAGGATATAAGTAAGTAAAAAAGAGATAGACTTATATACGTAAAAGATTATATAACACCAAATCTATCCTCTTTAATTCAAAATTTACTTATCACTAAGGAAACAATAACTATAACGACAAAAAAAAACATTTAAAACTAGGGAAAAAGTCTAACCATAAATAACCTTAGTCGAAGTCTGCGCTTCTTCTGAGGAAATCACATTCAGCTTTCCCTTACCTTTATAAAATTTATGAGGTGGTGGCAATGCCTGGAGTGGCACTAGATACATCACAGGCTGGAGGTGTGGGCACTGATCCTTGATGTGTCCTTCTTGACCGTAATAAAAACAACTTCTTGTCTTCATCCTGTCCTTTCCCTAGCAATGGGCAGCATCATGCCCTGGCCACTTACATGCCGAACAGAATAACTCTTTCTTAGGAGTACCTTGAATTGCAAGCACTAGTTCCTTATTCTGAGCTCTTAACATTTTGAAACATCTCTCAAAGGGGTGGCATGATTGGCCACAGATGCTACAAACATCCTTGCTCTTCTTCTTAGAAGCAGCACCATGTACATGAAGGCTCTTTCCTTCAACTAACTTCCTCTTATCTTTTCTCATCAACTGCCCTCTTTGCTTGCCATTTTTAATTGCCTCAACTCTTAAAGTAGCTTCCACCACTCCAGCATAGCTTGCTGATCCATAAGCACTTGCTAACTGCTGGACATCACTCCTTAAGCCACCAAGAAAATGCTTAACTCGATCCGCCTCGGAACCTACCATGCCCTGGGAAAACCGACTCAGTTTGCTGAACTCAATCTCATACTCACTAATTGTGAGCTATATCTGCTTCAAATGTAAGAACTCATTCCTCAGGCGGTCCCGCTCGACTGAGGGTAGAAACTTTCCCAATAGCATTTCTTTAAAGGACTCCCAAGAACATCCTTCCTTCAAGATCTCCTTTTCTCGCAACCACCAACTCTTTGCTAACCCCTTAAGCTAATATGCGGCGATCATCACTCTCTAATCGTCCGTGATGCCAGAATAAGAAAATATCTCCTCAATCACTAGCAGTCAATCATTCAAGACCATGAAATCTGCTCTTCCATCATAAGTAGGTGGTCCAAGTCGCAGAAACTGAGAGATAAACGTCATCTCTCGTGGAACCACTACTGGAGGCACAAGAGGAGAAGGTGCAGGAACACCTGGATCCACAGCAGGGTTCTGCACTCTCGGAGCTATCCCAGAAACAACTGATACCAACGACTGCATCTGGGACTACACATCCACCAACTTCCTCGACAAAGCCTCATTGCTCTACCGCAGACCTTCTATCATTGCATTGCTCTGAGCACCTGAAGACTCGCCCTCAGATTGGGGAGTCTGCCTCATCGCAGGATGCTTCGACATACTAAAATCAAATTAGCACGAATCAAGACCTAGCCCAACAGCTAGCACAAAGCTACCCGATACAGACAAACACACTTAAATATAAACTTCAACTGCTAACTTGCTCTGGGAGTTTTTTCAATCATGATGTTATGCCTAACCTAGGATGATTCACCATCATCACACTAAATCATGTGTCTAGACCATGAATGCATGAATTTATATTCTTTTTGACTCAAAACCCATGTTTGTACATTTGTCATCATGTAAATCTTTAGCGTGGCACGTTGTGCTTATGTTATGTTATGTTATGCATGTTGTGCTATGCAGTCTTTAAAAAAAGCCTTAATGCATGTTATGAGCGTCATATACATGCAATGTTATGCATCCCATACTACATAACATTACATGCAACGAAAAGAGAAAACGTGCTAATGGGCATTCATGTGGTGAGGTTATGCATCCCATACTACATAACCCTCACATGTTGCCACCTATGGTGGATCCATATACAAACACATATTATGTATCCCATACTACATAATATGCCTTGTATACTTCTTGTCATGCTAATGAGTGTAGTGCTCTTGCTTCAGCCAAGATGTAAAGATGACACATCGGTGTGTGTATGATATGACACTAAACATCCAACACTAACAAGGAATGGTTGCCCGACCAATTGTCAAGCAACCTCCAACTGATACCAACTGTCACAACCCGCATTTTCTCAACAATTATATCATATCAGAGCAATGAAAAATACATATCGTGATGCCACGTCGTACAGGGGACAACTGCACACGCTCAGGCAAAACCCCAGACTCTACACCTTTGGAGAAATTAGAGTTTAATATGAAAGAAAATCATTTAGTTTTGATGGTCGTATCCCTCGACACAGTGGATCAGCTAGTCCACAATTAAAAGTATATGTATATGCAGCGGAAAATACTTGAGTTAGATTGATTTAACATCCTACATGAGTATAAACGTCCCCAAAGGACAACTCAGGAAATGTAGGACTCTAGATTTATCATAGTATAAGAAAATAGCTTTTACGTTCTTTGGAAAGTAATGCTTTAGGTTTATAAATATTAGATGCATGAGGTACATATAGTACTACTCGTAGGTTTTAAAATACCTGACATGCAACCTAGCATAAATCATTCCAAGAATGTAAGTAAACAACCTCAAAATAGGCAAAGGTTGCAGTTTATAATTCATATCTAGCATCATAAGTAAGCCACTAGTAGCCGTCAACAACCTGACTTGAACCCACTAGTGAGTATGTATGTTCATATAGAAAGAAGCAAACTACCTCACAAGGCCAAAGAACAACGGTCTAAGCAACCCGGGAGGTCACAAGCAAGCTCCACCAGAACACTAAACACTCAACCGGCTACAACCTGAACCTAAGGCATTCAAAGAAAGAACGCCTCAGAAAGCATATAATCAAAAGAAACCTTGAGTATTAGATTCATAAGTAAGGAAAGATGGGCTTACCAACCGTACAATAAGTGCTATTAAAAGAGAAAAAAGGAACTGAACAATACAGTAAGTGTAAAAGACTGCCCAAGGCAACAACCCAACGCACCAAGTGCGAGAAATAAACAACATGCCCTGCTAAAAACTGCAGAAGCACAAGACAAGCATATGCCAAAATAACCACTTTAAAGAAAGGAACAAACAGTCTTCACTTGTGAATCATTAGCAGTGGCAGAGCCATGGGTCTGGGTTGGTGACCAAAAACAATCCTCATCCAAACACCCAGACCCATAAATACTCAAGGGTACAATGGTGGCAGCCTAAAGTTCCAACACACCAACAAAACCAGCCCAAACTAGGGCCAAAATAGTACCAACACACCAACAAAACCATCGCAAACCAGGGCCAAAATGGTGGTACCACGGCTCTACACCAAAACCACCCCTTACAGAGTCAACAAGCAAACCACTTGTTATAATTCACGACTCGGCCTGCAAAACCAGCCGAAAATATCAACAAATCGACATAAACCCACCCTAACCACACTCGGGAGAAAACACCAGCTTAAGGCAAAAGGCGTCGAGTCCACTCGGCACCTAACACTAAGGCAGGGAAGGCGTCGAGTCCACTCGACGCCCAAAAGCTAAGCAAGAAATGGCGTCGAGTCCACACAACGCCAAAAGACTTAGACGCATAAAGACTAACTGGACAATGGCATTGAGTGAGCTGCGTTGAGTGAGCTCAGCTCACTCAACACCAAAAGACTTAGAGAAATGTCTTCTAGATAGATGACGTTGAGTGAGTTCAGCTCACTAAATGCCAAAAGACTTAGAAAATCTGACTGGACAATGGCGTTGAGTGAGTGCACCTCACTCAATGCCAAAATCAGATGGCGTTGAGTGAGCACCACTCACTCAATGCCAAAAGACTTTGGAAAACCATCTTTGGACAATGGCGTTTAGTGAGTGTACCTCACTCAATGCCAAACGCAGATGGCATTGAGTGAGGTCCACTCACTCAACTCCTTTTCTATGGACTATGGCGTTGAGTGAGTGGACCTCACTCAACGCCAAAGTTAGATGGCGTTGAGTGAGCACCACTCACTCAATGCCAAAAGACTTATAAAAAATCCTCTGGCAAGATGGCGTTAAGTGAGTGCAGCTCACTCAACAACAAAGGTCGACGGCGTTGAGTGAGCTCCACTCACTCAACTCTTTTGGACTTAGCTTCCATAGCAAACAGCCAGGCATTGAGTGAGCTCAACTCACTCAACGCTTTTGGACTTAGACGCAAAACAAAACTAGCTAGGCGTTGAGTGTGTCCACCATACAAAACGCTTTTGGACTTTGCTTAAAAACCACTCAACGCCTGCAAGCCGAGAGCTCTTCCTTAGCTTAAAAAAAAACTTCCTAACCATTCTGCCCGGCTACAGCTATCCCCCAAGCTAGAATACACTTGGTAAACACCATCCCTACCTCCAGCCACTATATGGACACACAATCAGCAACTAGGAGAGAGAAAATAATGAAATTTGGGCAAAGTTTACAATGAATGGGACCGGGATAAACCTAGAAACAGCCCTAGCTTTAAGAAAGTAAACTAAACTGTTGGACATGAATAACCTGGATCTTATAAGCATGAAAACGAAGATCTTGGCAAGGGTAAGGAGCACCACTTGCCTCAACCTTCCGGATAGCAGCTTCTCTTCCAATCCAGCATAGTTAGGCCACAAACCGGCCACAAAAAAGTAACCTGAAGCTAAAACAGGGGAAAAACTAAGCTACCCGACAATCTCTAGCTTTTAAAACAGTCTTAGAGCAAGGAAAACTTACCTAGGATGGAAGATCTGAGTGAGAGCAGTCCAAATCTGCCCTTACCCGAGAAAACCGAGCTCTACACCTCCAGAAATCGCCGGTCAAAGCTCAAGAATTTCCGCCGCCCGAAACCTTCTACTGGAAGCTTTTTGCCCTCTCTTTTGGGTAAGATGAAGGAAATAAGACTAAGATATGCTATATTTTATTATATCCAGCCACCCAGCTAATAAAATATTACTTTACATGTAATATTTTAAGCTACGCCACTACTATTATAGCCGGACACTTATAGCCATTACCGCCACCAGCAATAAAATATTACTGGTAATCAGCCACTATGCTATTACTCTACTATATAAAACAACCACTCATAATAATATCTTAAGATATAAACATCTGCCACTAAAAAATTAATATAATATTATAATAATATATTAATTAATCAAATAACACGTCAAAACGACGCGGAAACCGAACTATCTCGGAAGTTAATGAAATTCACACCGTAGCAAAATACCTACGCTACGAATCTAGTGGAGAAGTCGAAATTGTCATCCGACAAACAAAACTCGTTCTAATATTTCCCGAAGCCAAAACACAAGCATTCCCGAAGAGGCCCACCGAGTCACCAAAACAGACTCTGGCTTGCTAGGGAATCTTGCAAACAGGATACAAAACAAGCCACTCGAAGGACTAAAGAGCTAAGACCACGCTCTAACAATGGCAATGGCCGGAAAATGCGTCAACGTAACGCCAAACAAAGATTTAACAGTCACAGAAAATTTGGGGGCGTTACATCTAGTGCTGTTATGGTCGCACACGTTGGAATAGTCCGGCACATTTTATTTAAGCCAAGATCCCTGACGCGCGATCTTCCTGATTGCGGGCTTGGTTTCCATTCAAATTAATCATTTTTGGCGGCTAAAATTTTTACACCCGGCAACCACCGGATCACCACGCCGCCGCCTCTACGCGGGATCTCCGAAATGTGGAAGTGGCGGTGATTTCTCCACATTAGAGCGCAGTCATCTTCTGGACTTTACTGTATTCCTAGATGTGTTTCCCAAAGCCTTTGCCAGTGCATCCATCAGGACAAAACTGGCGAACGGAAAACGCTATTATAACTCTTCAATGCGGATGAATATGCGCGATCTGGGGGCGCAAAACGGGCTCGAACGGGTTCAACCCATTCGCCCGTGGATGGGCAACTCCGAGAGCTTTCTGAAATGGTATTCTGAGCGAAAATTGGATGGCCTGATAAAAAGTTTTGGCCGTTTGAAGTGGCTTTCATTGGAAACTATGTCACGCCTTTCTTTTGGTTTCCTGCTCATCATCTGCGCGGGATGCTAAGGCCACGTGTCCATTCTATTGATTCCAAAAATTCAGCCCAGTCCGCGTGGGGGGCACCCTCGGGCCCGCATTGGCAGAGAGAGCTCGTTCGCCGCAAGTAAAATTGGGTATTCATGGAGCCGAGCGACAAATAATGGGTGCAACACGAGGACTACGCAGGAGTTCACCCATCCCAGTACTACTCTAGCCCAAGCACGCTTAACTGCGGAGTTCTTGTGGGATTAAGTGCTCTAGTGCTGGTGTGGTCGCACACGTTGGAATAGTCTGGCACATTTTATTTAAGCCAAGCACCCCGACGCGCAATCTTCCCGATTGCTGGCCTGGTTTAAATTTAGATTATGCAATTTTGGAGGCTCAAATTTTTACGCCCGGCAACCGTCGGGTTGCTACGCCGCCACCTCTACACATGATCTCCGAAATGTGGAAGTGGCAGTGATTTCGTTGCGTGAGCGCACAGTCATCTGACGGACTTTACTATATTCCTGGAAGTGTTTCCTGAAGCCTTCGCCGGCGCATCCATCAGGACGAAACCGGCGAACGGAAAACGCTTGGATAACACTTCAACGCAGATGAATTTTCACGATCTGAGGGTACGAAATGGGCTCGAATGGGTTCAACCTATTTGTCCGTGGATGAACAACTATGAGAGCTTTCAGAAATGTTATTGTGAGCAAAAATCAGACGGCCTGATCAAAAGTTATGGTCGTTTGAAGTGGCTTGCATTGGAAGCTATGTCAGGCCATTCTTTTGGTTTCCTTCTCATCTCCTGCACGGGATGCTAAGGCCACGTGTCCATTTTGTTGATTCTGAAAATTCAACCCAGTCCGTGTGGGGGCACCCTCGGGCCGGCGTTCACAGAGAGAGCGCGTTTGCCGTAGGGAAAAATGGGCATTCAAGGAGCCGAGTGACAAAAATGGGTACAACATGAGGACTTCCCAGGAGGTCACCCATCCCAGTACTACTCTCTCCCAAGCACGCTTTGTAAGACCTCATTTTTTTTCTTTTTAAAACCTCGGGGTCTTATGCTAAGAATCGCCGTTTTACGATGACACCGACACTTAGTTAGGTTGCCTCTACAAAATTCCAATCCTGCCGTCCTTTTTCAATCACCAAAGTGAAAAAAGCTTAAAGCAGTTCAGATAAAGCTAAGTCCACAATCACATATAATATAAAATATGAGAAATCATACCAAGTCCACATGATAACAGAAGTACTGAGGAAAAACAGTACTATGAAGTATAAACGGGCTCAAGCCCGGTACATCAATCCTCACTACAAACTCTCGGTGAAGCAAAGTAAACAAAACACTCACAGAGCTAGTAGTCGGTGCTCATGTGCATGACTATCCCACCTCCATGTGCACTGTACTCCGCTTGTGCGGTATCTCCTGTTGCCGCTCCCTGTCTCCCATCTGGAGCCCCTGGAATGTTGTGGTCCGAAAATTGTTAGCCAAAAAGACTAAGTCCTATCATCCCCTACCCCTCCCCCATGGCTCCTAGGCACCGAGCAGGGAAGAGAAAAGGGAAGCTATGAAGGTGGAGAAAAAAACAAAGCAGGTGACGGTGGAACAATTCTAACAGTTATTTATAATGTATGTACCACTAAGGAAGAAAGGTACAGGCTAGCAGTTCTATAATATCGAGCAGTAAGGTAAACAGGTAAAGTATAACAACATATGTAAGAAATACATACTAAGGAATAAGTAACCTTAATTTATTAGAATGCCCATACAAACTTATTAGTTAAGGGATCTTTTGCAAGGCTCCCATCGTATAAAAATTCCCATAATAATTTATACATTGGGGTGTCGGTTGTATGCAAGTATGAGTGTTGTGATATGTTATGCCATGATTCATGCAAATGTAACACACGCACTGTAACGTCCCAATTCGCGCTAGGCCCCTTGATTGCGTATTTGAGTCAAGGGGGCTGTGGTGAGCCCAATGGGGGATGTGGGTGAACAGGTGCGGACGTGCGGGAAATGAGGAAAACAAGGCAAAACAGCATTTTTGGCTGACACGGGTATGGACACGGCCGTGTCCATACCCGTGTGCCTCATAAAAATAGGTTTACCAGTCAGAGAGGTACACAGGCATTGGGACACGGGCGTGTCCCTAGCCGTGTGCCAAGGACACGGGTTGGGACACGGGCGTGTCCCTAGCCGTGTGCCAAGGACACGGGTCGGGACACGGCCGTGTCTCTACCCGTGTGCCGCAACCCTGACCCGGCAGAAAGTGGTTCTGGGAGGAACACGGCCCTAGACACGGCATGTCACACGGCCGTGTCACCTGAACACGGGTAGGAACACGGCCGTGTGCCTACCCGTGTCTGCGATGTATAAAAAGGAAAAAGTTGGGAAACCCTAGCATTTCATCTCCTTTCTTCTGCCCCGAAATTCCTGAGAGGGTTCTTGGCTGGAGGAGGAGGAAGAGCTTGCCGGAGCCATCCTTGGAGGAATCAAAACGCCGCCACCGTCAAGGGAAAAACAATGTCGCCGCGAAGGAGTGCGAGGCTCATGGCCGGCCATGGTGGTACCGCTGGACTTGAGGTGAGCTTCCTCCCCTCTCCCTTGGTGCTAGATCTATAGTTATTATAGGAGAGACATCGACTCCATAGAGTCTTGATGGTGAGGAGGAGAGTTCTTAGGATAAGCCATGCCTAGGTTTTAGGCTTAGTCTCCCTCAACCTTCTCATCCTTCAAAGTGGAGATGAGAGGGGTTTTCGTTGGGGGTTTGGCTTTGAAAGGAGAAATAAGGTTGGGTGTGATTTCTGGAGAAGTTTATGCGAGGTCGTTGCAAGGAAGAAGATGAACGGATGCCGTTCATCTCGCCTTAAGATGCGTGCAGAAATCTGATTTCTGCACGCGGCGACCTTCGTGGCCAATTTCGGAGGTGTTCTGGCCAGATCTGGGTGATCGACTCAACACGAAAGTCGTAGCCCTTGAAATTACCTTTCCAACGAGGGGTTGCTCGTTTCCATGCGATACCTGTAGCCACGGGAAAGCTGGTTCGAGTCCGCTGCGTTCGGGAAAATTCCTGTACAGGAAACTGTTTCCTGTACGTATTCGAGTTGAATTTCTGGTATGTTGCGACCAGATCTGGGCGATCGACTCAACACGAAAGTCGTAGCCCTCGCGAATACCTTTCCAACGAGGGGTTGTGCATTGTGACCGGATTCCTGTAGCTCCGGGAATCCCAGTTTTAGTATTGGACTATCCTATGTTAATGCACTTGTTAAATTATAATGTTAGCACTCTTGCAATGATTGTGATTTGCTCATGTGATATCTTGCTCCCATATAACTATAATGTCGTTGTTACTATAATTTAGTATGGTTACTCATTTGGTTGTGTAATAAGGGATAACCATGCAATGGTAGAGAAATGGATTGGATGGGAAGGCTAGATATTAGGAGTTGCTATTGGTAAAGGATATATTTATACAAATTGGCGTTGAACATATCTAATGTACGTAGTGTTGAGGTGAAATCATTGAATAGGTGGGCGTGAACATGATGAACACTATGTAAAGAGTATTTTGTAACTGTAATCCGAGCCCAAGGGGTTTATTAACAACCGATGCTTAGAGTTGAAGTCTCCCTACGGGTAGCATCGAGTGAGTTGTTTTGGGGCATGTGATGTGCGACGATTCATCGTGTCGCGGTGTTGAGATAATGATTGTGGCAGGTCTACGGGTTCGCCAGTCGTCACACCGATGGGAGCCAATGAGTAGACCTTGGGCGGTAGGGTTAGATACTTGGTGTCCATAACCCGAGATCTCCTCCGTGCCATGAGAACGGTTGGGCTTGCACCTCGTGCGTTTCCGAGGTTCCATCCGGTTCGAAATCAAGGCCAGGTTGGGCTGTGATCTTGGTGCACATTTACCCAAGACCCCTTCTGAGCCGTAGTACGCATGTGAGCTCCGCTGTTGTGTTCTTAGCGTTGAGGCGTACGGGGGCCTAGGATAGGTAGTGTGATACCACCTAGTAGTGGAGACGCCCGCTCCACTGTCGCCGTCTGGCCACGACGGACGACGCCTGAGAGGTTAGCTACCTGCTCGAAAAGTGGGAACTTCTAGTCTGTGTCGACATAGCAAGTTGCATGTGCGTGTGCATGGTTCGGTCATAGCATAACATTCATTTCATGTCATTCATTGCATACACAAGATCCTCATCGTATAAGTTTGTATGGGCACTCTTATACGATGAGTTACTTTACGATTAAGCCGATCCTTAACTTATAAGTTTGTATGGGCACTCTTATAAGTTAAGTTACTATTCTGATTAATTATACCTGCTGTCATTTACATGGATATTTGTAGAACTGCTAGTTGTGTAGCGTAGTTTATACTTCACCATATTTACTGTCACCTGCTTGTTTACTTGCTTATATATATATATTGTACCTGTATTCCTTTCTCCGCCCGGTGCCGAGGAGTCGCCGGGGGAGCGGATGTGAAGCCACTTAGTCTTATGACTAACGGTTGCTACGTCTTCCTTTTTAGGAGGAAACCCCGCAGGTAGAGCGGCAACGGACTACGCAGCAGGACAGCCAGGCCCGGATGATAGGACCTGAGGTGGTGGTGCCATCGGCACCGTCAGTGACAGTAGTGAGTGTTTTCATGTAGCCGTTTGGCAAAACATTTCTAGACTCTTGTTTATTTGTACAAGCCTGTTGTGCTTGTTATCTTCCGTTATTTTTGGACTTTAACTTAGCTGTGAACTGAACTGCTTTTAGCTTTACTTTTCTGTTATGGTTGGGTTGGCAAAATTGTTGTGATATGGATTGTAGCCGGCGGAATAGGCGTCTTGTGGTAAAGGCTAACCCGTGTGTTAGTGCTACCGCAAGGCGGCTATTTCGGGCATAAGACTCCCCTCGTGCCGTGTGTTGTGTTCCGGGAGGGGGGTCTTACAAATGGTATCAGACTAAGCCGATCTTCACCTACAGCAGTCAGGTAACAATGGGCCACTCCCGTTCGATTAGTCGGTTTGGGGACAAACCGACTTAGCGGAAGCAGTGGTGTGCCCATATGTAATTCACACTAAGTTGTCCAACTTTGACATTAGTTTTAGCCAACCTGACCCTAGTTTGTACCTTGCGTATAGGTCCCAGCGCAGGTGGAGCCGGTTGGGGGCACTCCTACCCCTTCCGTCCCTTCACAATTCCAGCAGTCAGAACTGGGACAAACGCTGTCAGCCATATTGGATGCATTTAAAGCCCAGCAAGCTCCGGTGCAACAACAGGCGCCAGGCTCCAACTGGGTGAGCACCTTCCGTGCCCTGTCCCCTCCTGCCTATCTTGGGACAGAATCGCCGGTGCGCACCGAGGAATGGCTTGATACCGTGCAGGAATTGATGGCTGGCATAAGATGTCCGAACAACATGGCGGTGACATTGGTAGTGACGCTGCTAGAGCTACACGCCAAAAGGTGGTGGAAGTCCCTCATGGGCTCCACCTTCCAAGGGCGGTTGTACACGGACATCAGTTGGAACGAGTTCACCGAGGCTTTTCTGGATCACTTCATTCCTTCTTCTGCTCGGGATGAACTTGAAGAAAGATTTCTGCAGCTGAAGCAGGGATCGAAATCGGTAACGGAGTACCAGAGGGAGTTCCAACACCTCGCTAGGTTTGCTGATTCCTATGATCTGGACGATAGAGGCTATGCGAAGCGCTTCTACAAAGGGTTAAGGGACCCCCTGAGGCAGGCCCTTTTGTTTATAGCCGATGGAAGCCTGGCAGAAATCATTGACATGGCAAAGAGACTGGAGGCGGACCACATGGGATGTGGCAAGAGACCTGCGGAAGGTGTAATTGAAGTCGGCCCTAGTAATAGAAGGCGGAATGATCATGGCAGAGGAAGGGGAAACCACAGAGGCGGTCGGTGGGTCAATCGGAACTATCGGGTGGAGTACCCAATTCCGTAACCACTACCTTTACCACCACCACCGCAGCAGCAATATTATCAACAACCTGGGGGCCGACGTGAGATGATATGTTTTGAGTGAAACCAACCGGGGCATGTCCGACGAGTTTGCCCGCGACTGATCGGTGGTGCCCCTATTGCTCCCCCTCCAGTAGCTCCACGGGGACGAGGGCACATGCGTGGCCGAGGAAGAGGACCACCAGGGAGAAATCAAGGACATGCACGGGAGCATGTATTTGCATTGGATATGACTCAGGAGAGAAATCCGCAGGAAGTCATCACCGGTACGTGCAAAATTGTTTTAATATTATATGACTTGTTAGATTTATGATACAAATGATACGCGTTATTCTGAATAGTGATTACCCTTTTGGAACCTAGGCACTGTCGTGGTTAGCGGGAGACCCGCCTATACGTTATTTGACACGGGTGCGTCTCACTCGTTCATTTCGGAGGACTTCGTGAAGGACTTGGAGGGAGTGCAACACTTCACGGGCATTACTCAAAGGGTGCGCCTTCCGGACGGCTCTGAGATGACGTCGTCAGCAAGTTGTGACTTCGACACCCTTATTGGAGGAAAGTTCTTTGAAACTCCGGCTACAGTGTTAAGAATCCCGGAGTTCGATCTCATCCTGGGCATGAAGTGGTTGGACTGGCACCATGCCAGGATCAATTGTGCGGAGAAGCAAGTTATGTTGAGGCATGGAGACTCGGAAGTCATCTTCCAAGGTATTAAATTTGCACCCCGTAAATTATTATCTTCAATCCAAGTTATGAAATCTCATATGGAAGGGGACGAGGTCTATGTAATTTGCTTCGAGTTGAAGAAATTGATATTAGAGGTCAAGGATGTGCGGGTGGTGCGAGAATTTCCCGAGGTATTTCCCGAGAAATTGCCAGGACTACCCCCGCATAGGGAAGTGGACTTCCAAATCAAGCTAATTCCGGGTGCCAAGCCCGTCTCGCGAGCTCCATACCGAATGGCTCCGAAGGAACTTGCAGAGTTTAGAGTCCAGCTTCAGGAATTGGTGGAAGCAGGGTTCGTTCGCCCAAGCTCGTCGCCTTGGGGAGCGCCCGTTTTGTTCGTCAAAAAGAAGGATGGCACCGTGCGGAACACCTATCCCCTACCGCGCATTGATGAATTATTCGATCAATTGGTGGGATCGTATTGATTCTCCAAGTTAGATCTGCGTTCAGGATATTATCAGCTGAGGATACAAGAAGATGACATTCAGAAGACGGCGTTCAGTTCGAGATATGGTTTGTATGAATTCACCGTGATGCCGTTTGGGCTCACAAACGCCCCTTCCGCCTTTATGAGCTTGATGAACAAGGTGTTCAGCCCTTATTTGGACATCTTTGTCATCGTGTTCATCGATGATATCCTAGTCTACTCCAAGACTGAAGCAGAACACGCCGAACATCTAACTTTAGTGCTAAGGAAACTAAAGGAGCACACTTTGTTTGCCAAGTTCAGCAAATGTGAGTTTTGGCTTCGAGAGGTCGCGTTCTTGGGCCATGTGATTAGTGGGGCGGGGCTAGCAGTAGATCCGGCCAAGGTGCGGGCCGTGAAGGAGTGGTCGCCATTGAAGTCAGCGGCCGACATACGAAGCTTTCTTGGACTTGCCGGGTACTATCGCAAGTTCGTGAAAGGCTTCTCGAAGATCGCCCTTCCCCTTACTACGCTGACCAAGAAGGGTGTGCCGTTTGAATGGACACCCCAGTGCGAAGCTGCATTCCAAGAGTTGAAAGACAGATTGACGACTGCACCCATCCTAGCTCTTCCATCTGGGAAGGAGGGCTTTCAAGTTTACACGGATGCGTCGTATCAAGGGATGGGAGCTGTGTTGATGCAGAATGGGCATGTGATCGCTTATGCTTCAAGACAGTTGAAGAAGCATGAAGCCAGCTACCCGGTGCATGATCTAGAGTTGGGAGCGGTGGTATTCGCCTTGAAGATGTGGAGGCATTATTTATACGGCGTCCACTGCGAGATCTACTCGGATCACAAAAATCTGAAGTACGTTCACACCCAAAAGGAGTTAAACTTGAGACAGCGGCGGTGGTTGGAGTTCTTGTGCGACTATGATTTCACCTTGAACTACCACCCCGGGAAGGTTAATTCCGTAGCTAATGCCTTGAGCCGGAAAGCGCCGGAAGCGAGCACGGAATCCCGCTTGATGAGGATGGAGTTAATCCGGACGCTGCAAGAGATGGAAATCACTTTGGTCTTTAAGAATCAACCGGAAGAGTATACCGAATATTTGGCCGCGATGAGTATAGTTTGCAACATACGAGACCGGATCGGTACGGAACAAAAGAAGGATGCGGCTTTAACCCCGGCTTTCAAGTCAATGGAGGATGGGACTACGGAAGAATACTCCCTAAAAGACGGCCTCGTCCATTTTCGTGGCCGGCTTTACATCCCCGAAGGTGACAACATTCGGGAGGATATTCTAAAGGAGGCCCATTGCTCCAAGTACTCGGTGCACCCGGGGATCGCGAAGATGTACACCGATTTGAGAAAGACGATGTGTTGGCCGGGCATGAAGAGGGATGTCAAGTACTTTGTTACTCATTGTGTGGCCTGCCAAATGGTGAAGGCAGAGTGCCGAAGCCCCGGTGGAATGCTACAGTCGTTGCCCATCCCCGAATGGAAATTTGAGGACATCTCCATGGACTTCGTCCACGGGTTACCTCGCTCGCGCTCGGGGAATGATTCTGTGTGGGTGATAGTTGACCGGTTGACCAAGGTAGCCCGATTTATCCCAATGAAGAAGGAGGCGCAAGTGGGCGTCTTAGTGCATCTCTTTGTGGAACAATTTGTGCGGTACCATGGTGTGCCAAAGACGATCGTCTCCGACCGGGATGGTCGGTTTACTTCAAGAGAATGGAGGGCTGTACAGGCTTATTTGGGCTCGCACCTCGCCTTTAGCACAGCCTTTCACCCACAAACGGACGGGCAATCTGAACGAACCATCCGAACATTGGAGGACCTATTGAGGTTGTGTGTGCTAGATAAAGGAGAACCATGGGAGAGGCTCTTACCTCTCGTGGAGTTCTCTTATAATAACAGTCATCAAGCTAGTATTGGAATGGCACCTCATGAAGCTTTGTATGGAAGGAGGTGTAGAACACCCTTGTCCTGGGTGCAAGACGAAGATCCGAAGACATTGGGAAATGAGTATATTGATGACATGGACGCGGTGGTTAGGTTGATCCGGAATCGAATGCTAGAGGCTCAAAGCCGACAGGCGAAATATTACAACGCAAGGCACCGTATGGTAGAGTTTCAAGTGGGTGATAAGGTGTTCCTGAAGATTCGACCGATGCACGGAGTGTCACGAGTACGTGGAGTCAAGAAGCTCAGCCCAAGGTATGTTGGGCCCTATGTTGTAGTGGAAAGGATTGGCCCTCTGGCCTATCGATTGGAGTTACCACCGGAGCTGGAGAACCTTCACGACGTGTTCCATGTATCGTCGCTTCGGAAGGCTTTGTTGCGACCTGAACAGTATATCCCCACGGCGGATGGTGCCGTGGCGTCTGATAGGTCTGTGCGACTGGAGCCGGTGCGGATCGTTGATAACGAGACAAGGACCTTGCGCCGCAAAAGTGTTCCCTTGGTGAAGGTGCTATGGTCTAATCACGGGAAGGAAGAGTGCACATGGGAGCCAAGGGATTTGATGCAAGAGCGCTACCCGGAATTATTTACTCCAGGTAAAAATTTTATTTGAAAGCATAGTTCCCTTTTTATGTGTTTCACTCCCATAGCCTTACCCTGATTTCGGGGACGAAATCTTTTATTTTGTTTATAGGATTTGTAACGTCCCAATTCGCGCTAGGCCCCTTGATTGCGTATTTGAGTCAAGGGGGCTGTGGTGAGCCCAATGGGGGATGTGGGTGAACAGGTGCGGACGTGCGGGAAATGAGGAAAACAAGGCAAAACAGCATTTTTGGCTGACACGGGTATGGACACGGCCGTGTCCATACCCGTGTGCCTCATAAAAATAGGTTTACCAGTCAGAGAGGTACACGGGCATTGGGACACGGGCGTGTCCCTAGCCGTGTGCCAAGGACACGGGTTGGGACACGGGCGTGTCCCTAGCCGTGTGCCAAGGACACGGGTCGGGACACGGCCATGTCTCTACCCGTGTGCCGCAACCCTGACCCGGCAGAAAGTGGTTCTGGGAGGAACACGGCCCTAGACACGGCATGCCACACGGCCGTGTCACCT
The DNA here is from genome assembly GCA_039513925.1 of Platanthera zijinensis. Classification (NCBI taxonomy): domain Eukaryota; kingdom Viridiplantae; phylum Streptophyta; class Magnoliopsida; order Asparagales; family Orchidaceae; genus Platanthera; species Platanthera zijinensis. The sequence goes on from CM077098.1 coordinate 31,327,505, forward strand.
GAACACGGGTAGGAACACGGCCGTGTGCCTACCCGTGTCTGCGATGTATAAAAAGGAAAAAGTTGGGAAACCCTAGCATTTCATCTCCTTTCTTCTGCCCCGAAATTCCTGAGAGGGTTCTTGGCTGGAGGAGGAGGAAGAGCTTGCCGGAGCCATCCTTGGAGGAATCAAAATGCCGCCACCGTCAAGGGAAAAACAATGCCGCCGCGAAGGAGTGCGAGGCTCATGGCCGGCCATGGTGGTACCGCTGGACTTGAGGTGAGCTTCCTCCCCTCTCCCTTGGTGCTAGATCTATAGTTATTATAGGAGAGACATCGACTCCATAGAGTCTTGATGGTGAGGAGGAGAGTTCTTAGGATAAGCCATGCCTAGGTTTTAGGCTTAGTCTCCCTCAACCTTCTCATCCTTCAAAGTGGAGATGAGAGGGGTTTTCGTTGGGGGTTTGGCTTTGAAAGGAGAAATAAGGTTGGGTGTGATTTCTGGAGAAGTTTATGCGAGGTCGTTGCAAGGAAGAAGATGAACGGATGCCGTTCATCTCGCCTTAAGATGCGTGCAGAAATCTGATTTCTGCACGCGGCGACCTTCGTGGCCAATTTCGGAGGTGTTCTGGCCAGATCTGGGTGATCGACTCAACACGAAAGTCGTAGCCCTTGAAATTACCTTTCCAACGAGGGGTTGCTCGTTTCCATGCGATATCTGTAGCCACGGGAAAGCTGGTTCGAGTCCGCTGCGTTCGGGAAAATTCCTGTACAGGAAACTGTTTCCTGTACGTATTCGAGTTGAATTTCTGGTATGTTGCGACCAGATCTGGGCGATCGACTCAACACAAAAGTCGTAGCCCTCGCGAATACCTTTCCAACGAGGGGTTGTGCATTGTGACCGGATTCCTGTAGCTCCGGGAATCCCAGTTTTAGTATTGGACTATCCTATGTTAATGCACTTGTTAAATTATAATGTTAGCACTCTTGCAATGATTGTGATTTGCTCATGTGATATCTTGCTCCCATATAACTATAATGTCGTTGTTACTATAATTTAGTATGGTTACTCATTTGGTTGTGTAATAAGGGATAACCATGCAATGGTAGAGAAATGGATTGGATGGGAAGGCTAGATATTAGGAGTTGCTATTGGTAAAGGATATATTTATACAAATTGGCGTTGAACATATCTAATGTAAGTAGTGTTGAGGTGAAATCATTGAATAGGTGGGCGTGAACATGATGAACACTATGTGAAGAGTATTTTGTAACTGTAATCCGAGCCCAAGGGGTTTATTAACAACCGATGCTTAGAGTTGAAGTCTCCCTACGGGTAGCATCGAGTGAGTTGTTTTGGGGCATGTGATGTGCGACGATTCATCGTGTCGCGGTGTTGAGATAATGATTGTGGCAGGTCTACGGGTTCGCCAGTCGTCACACCGATGGGAGCCAATGAGTAGACCTTGGGCGGTAGGGTTAGATACTTGGTGTCCATAACCCGAGATCTCCTCCGTGCCATGAGAACGGTTGGGCTTGCACCTCGTGCGTTTCCGAGGTTCCATCCGGTTCGAAATCAAGGCCAGGTTGGGCTGTGATCTTGGTGCACATTTACCCAAGACCCCTTCTGAGCCGTAGTACGCATGTGAGCTCCGCTGTTGTGTTCTTAGCGTTGAGGCGTACGGGGGCCTAGGATAGGTAGTGTGATACCACCTAGTAGTGGAGACGCCCGCTCCACTGTCGCCGTCTGGCCACGACGGACGACGCTTGAGAGGTTAGCTACCTGCTCGAAAAGTGGGAACTTCTAGTCTGTGTCGACATAGCAAGTTGCATGTACGTGTGCATGGTTCGGTCATAGCATAACATTCATTTCATGTCATTCATTGCATACACAAGATCCTCATCGTATAAGTTTGTATGGGCACTCTTATACGATGAGTTACTTTACGATTAAGCCGATCCTTAACTTATAAGTTTGTATGGGCACTCTTATAAGTTAAGTTACTATTCTGATTAATTATACCTGCTGTCATTTACATGGATATTTGTAGAACTGCTAGTTGTGTAGCGTAGTTTATACTTCACCATATTTACTGTCACCTGCTTGTTTACTTGCTTATATATATATATTGTACCTGTATTCCTTTCTCCGCCCGGTGCCGAGGAGTCGCCGGGGGAGCGGATGTGAAGCCACTTAGTCTTATGACTAACGGTTGCTACGTCTTCCTTTTTAGGAGGAAACCCCGCAGGTAGAGCGGCAACGGACTACGCAGCAGGACAGCCAGGCCCGGATGATAGGACCTGAGGTGGTGGTGCCATCGGCACCGTCAGTGACAGTAGTGAGTGTTTTCATGTAGCCGTTTGGCAAAACATTTCTAGACTCTTGTTTATTTGTACAAGCCTGTTGTGCTTGTTATCTTCCGTTATTTTTGGACTTTAACTTAGCTGTGAACTGAACTGCTTTTAGCTTTACTTTTCTGTTATGGTTGGGTTGGCAAAATTGTTGTGATATGGATTGTAGCCGGCGGAATAGGCGTCTTGTGGTAAAGGCTAACCCGTGTGTTAGTGCTACCGCAAGGCGGCTATTTCGGGCATAAGACTCCCCTCGTGCCGTGTGTTGTGTTCCGGGAGGGGGGTCTTACACGCACACAACTCAATGCGCACAGACCTTTAGTTTCCCCCTTTTGGGCAACTAGCTTCACTCCCAAGAACCTCCGTAGTGGCAAACAGAGACAGTGGGTCGGGCCCCCCACTCCTAGATGGGTATCCGCACTACCAGGCCTAGCCCTTACATACGCCTCTAGAAGGACACAACCTAGAGTCACCACGTAATAATGCTGGCCATATCCACCAGACTTCCTTTCGCTAAGTGTAAACCACACCCGCCGAGTTAGTGTATCGACGTCGGTGTGAACGACGGTCCGATACCGAAGACCCACCACCTTTATTTTATGCACATGCAATAGTAATATAATATCCTATTGAGCCATCGACTCACCGGGCTAACCTTCCCACCACTAAAACCACCGAGCCTACCGCTCGTGAGACCAAACCTAACTCCCACGATACTGGGAATTATGAGTGTAAGTGTAATCCCAGTTCTATTAATTACTCATATCATTGCTTATTCTTACGGTTTACGTTAACCCTTGACTGCCCAAGGCATTCCTCGTGAAGGGTTCTCGAGGGCACTAGGAACTACGATGGGTTGAAGCCCAAAGCTCCCTTTCGCAAGGCACTTACTATTATTGGTTAATACCCAATCCCTGATCCGTTTTAATGATATATTAGATCTAACCCTAGTGTATTTGACCTTTCTTCTCCACGGGAAAGACGACCTTTCGTTGATCCTGAGCACCACCTACACTAGTCAACCCATCATTATTCCCAATGATGAACTCCTTAGTACCTGACCTCAACCAATAGCCTAATATCCCAACTCTCTAAGTTCATTTTAAAGTTTTACTATGTGCAGACCATCCTAAGCTATATGATGTACATGATAGGAGGTACTATAAATTTTCATCCAAAAACCTTAAGATAACTAATGAGGGTCTATCATGACATGATTAGCCTAAATCCATAAATTTATAATTTTTTTTTAAAATTTTATAGTTAATTAATTTTTCCCAAAATTAATCCATAGGTGATTTGAACATGAAGTACTAGATTTACTTAGGGTATGACCATACAAAAATTATGAACACTGTAGGATGACAAGATATCAGTAAATGCTAAATATCATAAACTTTCATAAAACATTTAACCTCTAAATATTTAATATAAAATAATTCATATAAATAGGGGTATTGAAGGAAGTACAAAAAATACTAGTCCAAAAATTCCTAAAAAATTAACAGAGTTAAATTATGATCATAAAACTTCACTTCCTAAGTTTCATGAAATTCCCAAGTCAGTAAACCAGGTAAAAGATTATCCTAAGGAAAACCATCATAAGGCACTTTATGAAGACACGCCCTTGTAATATCAATTAAAAAACATTTAACATTATTTCCATGCTTCTATATGCACTAACATGTTCCTTGACTAAGTATCACAATTTTCCAGCAAGCTATAATATTTGTTTCCTATTTATCCATGTAAGGTGCACTAATTTACTTTGCAAAGGAAGTACTACAAATAAATCTTTAATCACTCCAAATAAACTACTAGTGCACCTAATGTCATATGATTATCTATTCCAGAATTTCACACCATTCTACCATATATACATCATATTTTCATCATTAACATAAAAAGGGCAATATGGAAGCTACTACTACAAGGATGATCTACTGATCTCTAAACACCCTAAGATAAATAGCAGAGGTTAATAATACAATGAAATTATCCATACCGAATATCACCAAGATTCAAGGCCAGTTGACCCATAAGATAATTCCTAGTGTTTAAAATCCTAAATACTTATTAAGTTGTTTATGTGGGGTGCATATGTCTAAATAACATCATATCCCTTCCTAGGGACTTTCACCACCCTAGGATCTCATGGACAAATCCCCAAGTCCATCCAAGAACATAATCCCATATGTCCTTCACAAGCCCCCAAGGTTCAACCTTAGGGTTAGCACTTTGGTCCTAGGGCAAATCCACACAAATCCACCCCATAATCGCTATGAGGATGTTAAATGTCATGTCAAATCAGTGGCCCAATTTTCAACCTCTGTTGAGGTGGTTTGGCCACTTAAACCCACAAGGGGCACTTTTGACCTAAATACCCCTTTTAGGGCAAGGCTAGGGTTTGCTTATTTCCCAACAAAATCATCACCAAATGGGATTAAAATTTGTACAGAGGTCTATATGGACCCCAAATACCTCTCACCAAAGTTTGAGAGCATTTGGAGGTCATTAGGCCCCTTAATTAATTTAGACATGATTTATTAAATTATTATAAAAAATATAAGAAACCAATATCCAAAAAAATCTCATTTTTGGATATGTTCTTGGTATAGGTGAGAGTGACCCCCAATCCAACTTTCAGGTCAATTGGATGGCTGGATTGGTAGGGGCACTCAAACCAAGATCTGATCAAGTCTATGTATAGACCACCATAATGGGTATTGTCGTCAGACCACTAAGCCAAAATGGTTGAAACAAATTTAAAATTAAATTTGACCTCAAGGGCTACAACTTTGGTGTTTACTACTTTTTCATTAGAATCCCCTAGGTATTTGTAATAATAAATCTAAAATGACTGAAAATTGGAAGCAGAAAATCATTAATTAATTTAAATAGAAATGATCTAGCACAGATCTTGACGCATGATCCAACAGCACCTGGATCGTCTTCAACCTCTAGCCGATGATCCCAATTCCCTCTTCCTAGTCTAACTTCAAGCCGCCGCTGCCGGCCACCCGGCCACCTCCCTGGCCGGCCACCACCTCCACCACCTCCGCTGAGGTGGTGGCTGTCGATTTGCGGTAGCATGGCCGCCGGAGGAGCCGTTTCCGGCGATCCTGTAAGGTGAGTTTTTAATGGAAAAATCGGGAAAACATTTCACCCGATCGGACTATATTGAGCCTGATTCCCATCCTAAATGATTCCTATGATCTACCCATGGAAGAAGGAGTAGAGGAGGACCTTATTGGTGGTCTAGAGTCGAGCCGATCGCCAGGTTACCATTTGCAGTAGAGGTGTAAGACCCCAATTTTTTTTCTCTTTTAAAGCACCGGGGTCTTAGGCCCAGAACCGCCGCTTTGCGGAGACACCTTCGCACCCGGGAAGGTCATCACTACAAAACGCCGATCCTACCGGCCAATTCGATCACAACTGTAGAAAATAATAAAGCAAGCCACAAGAAATCACATATAGAAAATAATCTCCACGAAGAGAGTGTCCACAGATATAACATATAATTGAATCTTTGGCTTATGCCCAGTACATCAAGTCCTCACTACATATCTCTCATTGCGGAAGCAAACTAATATAACTACTAGCGATCAGGACTCACAGTCCCTATCGTCTGAACTCCGGTACTAAACTTCCCGATCTCCAAGCGTGCCGACCTCCGGGGCTACTGTTGGGTACATTGGAAAATGTGTACTAGATTTGGAGAAGCCACAACTTAGTCAATGATATGCATCAATGTGCATTTGATAGAAGTTTGAGTTTCATTGTGCAGGTTTAAAATTTTGAAGGAAAATTTTCTAAGTACAAGTGTCGACACTTGTGAAGAAACTGTGTCGACACTCAGGAAATTTGTGTCGACACTCAGGCAAACTGTGTCGACACACAAGCAAATTGTGTCGACACTCAGGGAAGTTATGTCGACACCCAGCTGCTATGTCGACACTTAGGAAAGCTGTGTCGACACACTGGCAAAATGTGTCGACACTTATAAAGAAGTTGTGTCGACACTCAAAGCTATGTCGACACCTAAACAAGCAGTTGTGTCGACATCAAGAATTGTGTCGACAACTTAAAACAGAATTATATCGACACTTAAAACAGAAGATGTGTCGACACTCAAGATCTATGTCGACACCTGAAGCAAGTGTGTCGACATACAGGACTTGTGTCGACACACCAACTCTCAAGAGGCTGTGTCGAGTTTAGAAGTATTTGTGTCGACACACAGGACTGGTGTCGACACACAGTGAACGCCATTTAACAAACACTCAACACCATCTGTCTGCAACAGAAATGTCGAGACAAGAAGCTGCTGTGTCAACACACAGGACTTGTGTCGACACATACAACAAAAAGCAGTGTCGAGAAGTAGAAGTATGACTGTGTCGACACTTGGAGTATTTGTGTCGACACCTTGAAGACTTGTGTCGACACTTAGCCTATATGTGTCGACACATGTAAAGCAGTCTGCTGAGTGTTTTATGCTGAGTTGGACCGACATTGAAGAACCTAGGGATCGGAAATGACAGAAGACAAGACAATCAACGTTAAGAAGATCTCTGGATCATAAAGAAGAATTCTGACAGATCAAGGACTGTCTGCAAGAAAGATTCAGAGTTAAATCTGAATCAAAGGAAGAAGCTGACTGAATATCAACTTCAACTTCAAGAGTAGATCCACCTTATTTGTCCTAATCAAGAAGCATTGAAAAGCTAAGTTAGGTTGGATCAGAAGGATAAGTTTATATAAGAATTAATCAAGAAGACAACATCAACAGAGGAATCTAGCTGGTGATGTTTTCTGAAACTTATTACTCACAAATTCTTATAGGATCTATTGTTAGATCTGAGATTGTAAGCCTAAAATTATAAAGGCTGAGGTAGGGCAGTGTGCCTGAGGTAGGACTTGTGGAAAGTCTGAGTTGTAAGCCAAATTATAAAGGCTGAGGTAGGGCTGAGGCCTGACGTAGGATTCAGGGAAGAATCTGAGGTAGGACTTGTGTAAAGTCTGAGTTGTAGGAACCATTTTGGGTTCTGAGTTTGTAAGATCTGCGGATCCGAGCCAGTGGAAGGAAGTTAGGCTGAATCCAGTTATCTACTTGATAGGCGAAGGGGGAAAGTGGATGTACCCATATCTTAGGGAACCACTATAGATCTGGTGTTTGTTGTGTTGCATTTAATTTCTGTAGATATAATTATTCTGTGCTAAAAGTAGTTACAAATATCTGTTTGCCTTAAAATTAAAAAGACACAAAAAGTTTAGAACTATTCACCCCCCCCCCCTCTAGGTGTTTAGGCTCTTGAATCAAAGTCTTTCAAGTGGTATCAGAGGGAGGTTCCTCAAAAGTTAACCTAATAGTCAGAGGATTTCTCTAAGGCTAAAACAGACAACAAGAATGGGTTTAAGTGAAAATCAAAAGGAGTTTGGATCTATGAAATTGCCCATATGCAGGAAAGAATCTTTTGGCATTTGTAAAGAAAGGGTCAGGCTATTTATGGAAGCATCTGATCCAAGAATTTATATCACAGTATTGGAAGGCCGCTTCATCCCTATGAAGGTTTCAGTTCTTGATGCAAACATTCAAACTTCAAAGAGTTATTCAGAGATGACTAAGGATGAAATCATCTTGGCTACATTAGATAAAAGAGCTCAGAATATAATTATAAGTGTTATAGATGATGCCACATTCCAGAATATTGTGCACTGTAAAACATCCAAAGAAATGTGGGATACACTGATTGTCTATATGGAAGGCATAGAAGAAGTCAGAGAGGACAGAAAGTCCATGCAGAATCAGGAGTATGAGAGCTTTAGGCAAATTAAAACTGACAGCATAGCTGAATGCTATAAAAAGTTTTTCAGAATAGTGAATGAACTGATGACATATGGAAGTGTCTTCAGTACTTATGAACTAAATGACAAATTTCTTAGGTCCCTAACAAAGGATTGGGACACTAAGATATGTGCCATCAGGGAAGTGGCCAAACTGGCTGACACACCACCACCTACACTTTTTGGAAAACTGCTTTCATATGAAATGCAGCTTACTGCTATGAAAGAGGAAGAGAAGGGCAGCAGATCTGAACATAAAGAAAAGACAGTAGCTTTCAAGGTTGAGGGCTCAAGGAAGGGTAGGAGAAAATCTCCTTCTCCACCTGGAAGGAGTATTGAAGCAGAAGAAGAAGGTCCTGAAACAAGTACATCAGATAGTCACATATCTGATGAATACTTTGTTGCCTTCACTAGAAAATTTAAAAGGTTCATGAAGAAAAAGAATTGGAGAACCAGGCCTTCATCTACATCCTATTTCAACGATGAATACTACAGGAAGAAGAAAACACCTAAGGAAGACAAGTATGCTTCTAAACCTGATAAACAATCTAATTCTAAGATTGTGTGTTATTGCTGCAATAGGTCTGGGCATGTCATAGCTGACTGTCCTGACAAAAGAAAGGAGTCAAAGGACAAGAAGAAGCAGCTGGTCAAAGGCAAGAAGGAGAAGTCTCTAGTGGCTTAGAAGGAGAAGAGTTGGACAGACTCTTCATCTTCAGAATCTGAAGAAGAGGCAGAAACATATATTGGACTCTTCTCAACATAAGAGGATTCTAGGGAACTAGAATTCCTACAGATGCTGGACTCCATAAATGGAGTAGAAGAATATTGTTTTAAAGGACTGATGGCTCAATCTGAAGAAGATAAGTGCCAGGATCAGCCCGGACTAAGTAAGGTAAATAATTCACCCCTAGTCTCAGATTACTTTACTAGATCGGAATCAGAAGCATCTTCTTCAAAAGAAGTGGATGGATCTGAGTCTGAGGGGGATGTTCACCAACTCATTAATGAGTATGGTGGGTTATTGCATGCTCTAAAGAAGAGCAAGTTTCTTATTAAAGAGCAGGACAAGGAGATTGAGTCTCTCAAACTGGCTGCAGCAGATTCAGCAAAACTGCTGGATCAAAAATTGAATGAGGTTGCCAAATTGAAAAACATTACAGTTATTCAGATGGTCACAATCTCATTCAAAGAGAATCATATCAATAAACTGGAGGGAAAACTTCAGCAAGAGAGAGAGCTAGTGGCAAAATTCTCCAAGCCAAAATCAGTCTTACCTCTTATAGATAATTTTGTTTCACAAAAAGGAAAGATTGGTCTAGGCTTCAAGGGAAGAACTAGGGCTTCTAATTTTCATAGAAAAGGTAAAGTCCCAGTTTAGCCTCAAGCTTTTAATCCCCCTATTTTCTTTAAGAAGGTAGTGAATCCTACTAACAGGTATGATCATGACATGACACATGGTCACTGTGAGCATGAAAATTTCATGAGCAGGGGTGTTAATGCCAATAGACCAATCTATAGGCATGCCCATCATATTCAAGAGGAGTTCTTGAAGAATGTTGTTCCAGCACCAACACTTAACAAGCCTACTGACAACAAAGTAATAAGGCATGTACTTAAGAATAGGTATAATATGTTTGAGTGTTGGTGTTGTGGCAAGGTGGGCCACTTTTCCATGGATTGCTGGTTTAACTTAAGGGTTAAAACAAATAGTAGGATTCCTGTTAGATCAGTCACAGGGTTTCAAACTAACAAGGACCTAGGACCCACTAGCAAATTGGGTTCTAAGGGTAAGTGATTCATAATTTGTTGCATGTAAATCCAAGTGACCATAACCCTATATGGTACTTGGATAGTGGCTGTTCCAGATATATGACTAGAACAAGGAGAATGTTTAGGGACTATCTGCCCATAATGAATGGACCAAAAGTTATCTTTGGTGGATCAGAAAAGGGAATCATAAAAGGATTTGGTAACATCTCTTGTGATTCAATTACTATCACTAAAGTGGCTTATGTAAAGGGTCTAAAACATAACCTGATTAACATAAGTCAACTTAGTGACCTAGGTTATGCTATTTATTTCCTCAAAGGGGAGTGCCTAGTAAAAAGGTCGAGTGATCAAGAGATCATCTTGACTGGCACTAGGAAAGGAAATGTGTATTGCCTTAACCTAGAGTGTGAGTCTAATAACTCACCTATTTGTTTGGTTGCAGGAGAGAAAGCTTCTCTATGTGTAAAATGGCACAAGAGGCTAGCTCATCTAAACTATAAGTCAATTGGACTGTTGTTCAGTATTGGATAAGTGAGGAATGGTCCTCAAGTTCAGTGCATAAAAGAGGGTGTATGCTCAGCTTGCCAAAAAGGCAAGCAAACTAAGTCCTCTTTTCATTCATTTGACATCAAAGATTCAAAGAGATGTTTGTATCTCATGCATATGGATTTGTTTGGTCCTATGCCAGTACATAACCTTGGTAGGAAAGCATACACACTTGTTGTTGTGGATGACAATTCTAGATTTACATGGGTTTTCTTCTTGAGGCAGAAATCTGAAACCCCAACAATTTTCCAGACATTTGTCAGACAAATACAGAATGAATACACCAGCTCAGTGGTCAAAATTAAAAGTGACCATGGAACTGAATTTCAGTCTAAATGTATGACAAAATTCTGTGAAAAACATAGGTTTCATCAGGAATTCTCTTCACTTAGAACTCCTCAACAAAATGGTGTTGCTGAAAGAAAGAATAGGACTCTAATTGAAGCCAGTAGAACTCTAATAAATGATACTACTCTCCCTGAATACTTCTGGGCTGAGGCAGTAAATACTGCATGTCATGTGCTCAATAGGGCCTCCATAGACAAGAAACACAAGTTGACTCCCTACCAGATTTTAAAAGGCAGAAAACCAAACATATCTTATTTCAGAATCTTTGGTAGTAAGTGTTTTGTACTAGTCAATGGTAAACACTACCAAACTAAGTTTGCTGCCAAATCCCTAGAAGGGATATTTGTTGGGTACAGCAACCATAGTAGAGCATACAGGATCTACAACTTTACTACTCAAGTTGTAGAAGAATCTTTGCATGTTGTATTTGATGAGTTAATGTTTATTAATAGTGAATTGTCTAGTTCTTCAGTTAGTTCTACAGGTCTAACAGATAAGCAGGACAAACTGACCCTCAATGAAGATGTTACTTCTAATCTGGATGAAGATAAAGATGCCATCTATCCAGGGGAGATCAAGTCTCTCTGGGTGAAGAATAAAATGTGGAGCATCAAGATGAGGAAACTAAAGATAGCCATAATGGTGACAGAATCCCTCTAGCAAGGAGACACCTGAAGGATCATCCAGCTCACAAGATCATTGGTAATGCAAGTCAAGGTATTCTAACAAGAAGCAGAAGCATGAACATAGTTTTGTGTTCTAGCTTCCTGTCTCAGATAGAACCCAGGAAGATTGAAGAGGCCAGGCAAGACACCAACTGGATTGATGCAATGCAAGAAGAGCTCAGTCAGTTCAAAAGGTGTAAGGTTTGGGAACTGGTGCCAAAACCTAAGGATCACAACATAATAGGAACTAAGTGGATCTACAGGAAGAAGCTTGATGAGAATGGCACAATAGTCAAGAACAAGGCTAGACTGGTAGCAAAAGGCTACAGGCAAGAGGAAGGTATTGATTTTGATCAAACCTTTTCTCCAGTGGCAAGGCTGTAGGCAATAAGGCTATTCTTGGCCTATACTGCCTATCAAGGGTTCAAAGTATATCAAATGGATGTGAAATCAGCATTTCTGAATGGTGATTTAAAAGAAAAAGTCTATGTAGAACAACCCTAAGGTTTTGTAGACTCTCACTTTCCTGATTATATGTATTGGCTTAGGAAAGCTCTATATGGTTTGAAACAAGCTCCAAGGGCTTGGTATGAAACCTTGTGTGCCTTCCTCATTGAGAATAAATTCTCTAGAGGAAAGATAGATAAAACTCTATTCTATAGGGAATCAAAAGGCAAGATAATACTAGTCCAGATATATGTGGATGACATTATCTTTGGTTCTACTGAAAACAACCTTTGTAGGAAGTTTGCCAAACATATGCAAGGCAAGTTTGAGATGAGCAGTATGGGTGTGCTGAAGTTCTTCTTGGGACTTCAAGTTAGATAGACTGAGAGTTGGTTATCCATATCCCAGTCTAAGTTCACCAAGGAGTTGATTAAGAAGTATGGTTTGGACTCAGCTTCTTCAATGAAAACTCCAATGGAACAAGTATGCCTATATGCAAAGATTAAGCAGGAAAACCTGTTGATGAGTCTTTGTATAGAGGGATAATTGGCTCCCTACTATACTTGACTGCTAGTAGACCTGACATCATGTATGCAACATGTGTCTGTGCTAGGTATCAAGCATGCCCTAAGGAATCTCATTATACTACAGCTAAAAGAATTTTGAGATATCTTAAGGGCACACCTAATCTAGGCCTTTGGTACCCTAAGAATAGAAATTTTCTATTAACAGGTTTCTCAGATGCAGATTTTGCTGGATGCAAGGAAGAAAGAAAAAGTACCACAGTAACCTGTCAGTTCCTTGGTGGGAGGCTGGTGTCGTGGAGCAGCAAGAAGCAAACCAGTGTAGCTATATCAACAGCTGAATAAGAGTATATAGCTGCACGTAGCTGCTGTGCACAATTGATGTTGATGAAGCATCAACTAGAAGATTATGAGATCCAGGTATGTCGAATACCATTATTTTTGTGATTCTACAAGTGCTATTTCTATTGCTAAGAATCCTGTGTCACACAGTAGGACCAAGCATATAGAAATAAAGTTTCATTTTATCAGACAACATATTGAAAAGAAAAATATTAGTCTAGAGTTTGTAAAAACAGATAATCAAATAGCTGATATTTTCACAAAACCACTAGATGAAAGTGAGGTAGTTCAGAGCAGAGCCAATAAGCTTCGAAGTCTTAGTCTTACTTGGAATCACACCTTCTCTCTCTCAATAATTGTAGGGCACGAATGATACTGAGCTATTCCTCTTCGTTGTTAGCTAGTAGGCAGCTATTTCTCTATGAGTGAATGCAGCTACTGGCCTTGGAATCCCAGATCTCTTTCCTGCGGATTTTGCTCTCAGGACAAGAAGCTCGGGAATCCCAATGAGATGGCGGCGGCAACCAAGCCCTCAAGAGAGCTTCAATCCCATGAAATGTGGCTCGTCCGACCCGGCTGCATTCATGAGTCGCTCGTTCAACTGTCCCTCGGAGACACGGTCGAGAAGTGCCATGCATGGTCGCCCCCCGTCCTTTCTTTCTCTCGGTCCCACCCGGGCCCCTCTGGGGTAAGAAAGAAATGGATCAAAAAATGAGACTTCTGCTACGGGCTATGCCACCCATTACTGATGAGGGAAGTAGCATCTGTCCCATCCACCTACAATGTCATGATCTTTATTTAGCAGGTCGTGGCCATGCTGGTATGACAGAATATGCATGAGAAAGGTCAATCCCTCCCCCCCTTTTTTGAGTCAAAAAGAAAAACCCGGGCCTTCTCAAAAGCAGCCCGCCCGCTTCCATAGAAAAAGATCGTGGCAACGTAGACTTCAGTGGGTTTATTGGATCCTCGGGAACCATCACAAGTGAAGGTGCTAATAAAGGCCTATAGAATGAGAATGTCGTGGTGTCGTCCAGCGGAGCTTAGAAGAAGGTTACTCGGAGCCTAGAAAAAGGAAGGTTACTCGCGCAGACAGCTGACTCCTTTTCAATAGAAAGGAATAGCCAAACCAACCCAGCTGGCTGTTCAATCTCAGCGATCTTATCGGCCGGCAAACCGGAGCCCCAAAGTACCAGCGACCACGGTCCCGACCTTACCAGCACCGTAGGTTTACTAATAAATGAAGCCCCTCAACCTACTCTCTTTTCTGAGAAAGTCCGCATCAGAGAAGGAAAGAAAGACAATCCGATTCATCGTCTTCCCCCTTAATATCCTTCCACCGTCGGTGGAGCACTCTTCGTAGAGGTATCTCATTCTCCTGGTCACTGCCCGGCTTGTCTGCGGTCTGGCATCTCTCTATTCTATGGGGCTTGGGGTGACGGATAGCTTTTACCTTCTTGCTTGTGCTATGATCATAGCACCTCTCCGCACTCAGGAGATGAAAGAGAGATAAGTACAATCTTCGACTCTCATTGGAATCTGACTGATTTCGGCTCGCTACCTATAGAGCCTGGTGTCTTAGCAGATTCATTTTGATATACTTGAAGATTTGAATAGAAAGAATCTGAAGCCGGACATAGCGATTGGCGAACCACAACTCGTTCGTGCTTCTTTCCCTATTGCCCTCAGCAGGTCTTCTTCCTTTGCCGTTCATCCTTAGATGCAGCACCAACCATCTTCCTTAGCACTTTGATGAAAGGATTGGCTTGGTCTATCAATGTAGACTGAGATTCCCCTTTCTTTGTCTTAGTTATTTGCATTGTTTGCTAAACAAGAATGCTAGCAAGCACCCGGATTGGAAATTGTTGAATCCATAGGGGGAAAAAGCTATTCATCCTCTTTCTGCCTCCTTCTTCATTTCCTACAACTATACGAGAGTTCAAAATCTCTCTTTTGTCATCTTCGAGTGAGTCAATGCGCTTAAGCGAACTAGGTCAGTCGTTCAATCTTTGCATGAAACTGCGGAGGGTTGAAGCTCAAGAATTGCTTCCATTGTTGATCTGCTACCCGCGGATCAACTTCGGCTTCTACCTGTTCTTGCCGTACCCTAGCTTGCGTTGGCACCACTGCAGGACGTGCCTGCCCCGCCTGCTGAGCATTCATCACCGTAAGCACCGTTTTCGTGATGAGATGGACTGTTTCAGCGGATGGAGGAGTTGTGGGCACCTCGGCTGGTGCCGCACTCTCAATAGAACGTTGTGGTTCGGATTGACCCGCAACACTTCTGGTCACCTATATGTGTAAAATACACAGGTTAACGACCAATAAAACCGGCAACCATACCAAAAAGAATACACAAGTTCAACAAACAAGTGTATTTACACTCCTAAGTGGATAATCTTGAGTTCAAATTAAGTGTTATAACGACGGCACTAACACGTGCTCGCCACCTCACAAAAGAATTCGTCCGCGAATTCGGAAGAGATCGACCAACAAGCTGATACCAAATTGTAACACCTCTACCCATCAAGAAGAATATAATAGATGGTCCGGCCGGGGCCCCACACCATATTCCACAAACAGGCGGAGACGCTACGACATAATATCATAACCACGCATCCTAACACAGAGCATTCTAGCGGAAGCTTCACGGTTGAATTATTGAACTCAAGATAAATAACATTGTCCACTAAAACTTAGGAATATATATATCATCACAAGAGTTTGGCCTTAAGGCCTTACAACAGTTTCTCTTAACAAGAGTGTGGATTACAAACATCGGCACGCAGGTCGGCCACACATGAACAAAAGAAACAAAACAATGCCTTCGAGGGCAGCAGCGCAGCTTTGGGCTTCAGCCCGCTAAGTTCCGCTCGGACCAGCAACTCCAGTACCTGTAATAACCAATCCACCAAGCGGTGGCAAACAGGGCAACGGTCAGCATTCAGCTGACCAATTATAACGACCCTGCCCATGGCACGGGGCAGCGGAATTCCATCCCTGCATAGCAATCTTCCAATATAATATATATAGCAATTTAAGCAAGACGTGCACGCCCGCACAGTCACATATCACAAACGCCGGCACGATGGCCCGACGCTCCGTGCACTCAGGGCACATTATCGGTGTTCTACACCACCGTTCAGAGGTCCCAGACATAACGGTTCAATATGAGCATTCTAGTCTGATCGGCTCACAGGCCGTCGACTCTCGCTATGTGATCCTAACAGGGTCTTAAGCACCCAAGGTTAGACAACCATAATGCAGGTACAGATCCACCTTTCCCGTTGCTCACATCGTCAGACTCACGCCTGGACTGACGCGGGTACAGCTTCACCTTGCCCGTTCCACATTTCCTAGTTGCAGCCCCACGGCACAACCTCATGCAAAGTAGCAACTCACGGCTACAAGAGAGTCCAACTCTCATACTTCCTGGACTTCCTCCAGTACTTTATCCATCATGCCTACAAGCAAGAATCACGGAGTCTTCTCCGATATGCAAACAAGCATCACCAATCCAGACCATGTCCAGATGGGCTTCACACAGCATGCCTAGATCCGTACTCCAATTCCGGACTCTAACAAGGGGGACTTCACATATCTACCCCAAGGGACGCCACAACCCACTGCACACTCGCGGGGAAGGGTTTTCCCTATGCAATGCAGGAATTAAGGACTTCACATGTCCAAGCAGGAAATTGTTACCCTAGGAGTTCGCTTCGGAGCCATGGAGAGAAATTTGAGACGGATGAAAGCCTTCGCAGCAGCGTTGCCTTCGCAAATCCGAACTCGGCTCGCGATTTGGACCACCGTAGCTCCACCGGCAGCCGGACTCCACTTCTTCTTCCTCACCTTGCTCTCACCTCTCTCTTAAAAGTTAGAAAGAGAAGATGAAACTCAAAATGAGCCTTTCCTCCTTCTTTCCCGGCCTTATCAGCCCAGGAATGATCCCCAGCCACAGGATCCTTTTTAAGGAAAATGAACAGCCAAGATCTGCCCCAAAATATTGAACTTTTTGGTCGACATGGCATGTGACATGCCCGTGTCACAGGCCGTGTACCCTTAAGCGGCACACGCGGCACTCGCACCGACTAAAAATTACCAGAACACGGGCATCGACACGCCCGTGTCGAACCTGACACGCCCGTGTCGGTCATGTGCCACGCCCGTGTCACACCTGTTACACGGTACTCAACGAGCGCTAAATCCAGTCAGAGCAGTACACGGGTAGGCACACGCCCTCTAACACGCCCGTGTCAAAACTGACACGGCCGTGTTCAAGCCTTGGTTCCGGGCCGTGTACATTTCTGACTCGATACGGCATTTTATTGAGTGACACGCCCTGGGACATGCCCGTGTCGAAGGCCGTGTCCCAGGCTCGACTATCGTCGACCTCCGATCGTCGACTAACCTGAACACGCCCTGGGACACGCCCGTGTCCCAGGCCGTGTACCCCGACACGCCCTGGGACACGCCCGTGTCCCAGGCCGTGTTAAACAACCTGCACCTCAATTCCAATTTTGAGTCTTTTTGGGGTGTTACACAACATAATCTCATCAGTAGCATTTTTTAACTCAAAATCAGCAGCTGTTAGATCATCATCAGCACCATCATCAAATACCTCAGCATCCTCATCATACTCCGAAGGAGCTGGATCCCCTTCCTTAGGATGCACTTCTGTAACCTCAATTGTTTGAACCTCAGCAGCGGCAGCAGCACCAATAGCAGCAACCTCTGCTAGGAGATCCACTGACTCTGAGTCTGGAAGCACTGTATCCGGGGCCACTGAAACTGTATCTGGAATTTGAACCACTATCTCCCCCCTCAATTCCTACACTCAAGCTTTCAGGAATCTCATTGGGATGTGGGGAAGGAATCCTGATATCAGGAACTTGTTCTTCCTTCTCCACTAGCACTCCTACGACTCCCCCTAGCCTGATAATCCGTCTATCCCACGTAGAGAAGATTGATGAGTCGATCTTCTTTAGATGATGAATGGGAACTCCTTTGGTCATATCGAACCTATCACCATCCAGTTGATTCATGTAAAGGCTGATAATCCTCCCAAAGTTGGGAGTGTGTAGGCTATCCTTTATCTTGTCAAACAGTAAAGCACTCCAGTCCAATCTCTTCCTGCAGACTATTATGACCAGGATCTTGAACATATCTGTAGATAGGTAGTCATGCTAGCCTATCTTGCAAATCAGCACCTTGCCAATGATGTCAAAGAGGAGCTTGCCTTCCTCATTCAACCCTTTGCGCTTGATGGCCTTGGTGCCTCTGGGCAAGCTACAGAAAGATAGTGTTCTGGTAAAATCAACCTCCTCTAGGTAGTCGGCATGATCATTGATTTGAAGTCGCAAGTACCTAGACAGTAGGGAGGCTTTCACTTTCACTTTGAATTTCTGAACTTTGCTCTTTATCACCGAGTCTTTGTGGCGTAGTTTGGCATTATGGAAAAAGTATAGAACTTCCTTGTCTAGCACCTTGTAGGGGTGTTCGAGGATGAAGGAGAGTCCAGCTATCTCTAGTATGAGAATGATATTCCTGAATTCATCAGAAGCATGAGCAAATCCTGTGCGGACCAACTCACCTCCCCCTAGCAAGCCACTGGTGCTTCTAGGAGCCATTGAAAATCAGGAAAACTAAATTCTGGAAAGCAAACTTCTGGAAAAAAATGGATGAATCGTTGAGGAACAAAGTCTTGGACAACTGAAGCTTCTATAAATTTGGAACACTACACTGCACTATGCTGACGACTTGCTGGATGGCGGCAAGAATCCAGACCACTGCACTGAACTGAAGAAACGGTGATAGTCGGTTGCAACTACTGTCGGCAAGAGAGGACTGGAGTCGGCTGCAGAGAGAGGAGTCGACGAGCGCGAAACTGGTGGAAGGGCACGCCGGTGATCACTTCCACCACCAATGGCCAGGAATGTTAAAACTAGGGCATAGGAGGAGGGGGAAATTCGACGGGTGTCGGGTTTCGGCAATTTGGCGAATCGGGAGCCGAAGGGTCGGGAAAAGGTGTCGGCGTGTGTCGGTAATTTGGCGAGCGCCCTCCTATTTATATTTATAAATATATATATATATAATATATAAATTGCACCAAGAAAGCGCGTACCTCAAATTTGGTCGTCGATACTTGAGATCCAATAAAGACATTTGAAATTTTACCCTAAGCCGAATACAGTGAAATTCACTGGAAGAGGTGTCTGATTCGGTGTGTAAGACATGAATAATCGACGAATCGGTCGATATTCGCTGAATTTCACTTTGCAAAATTTTTACTTTTTTGAAGAAGAATCCGAGACAATTGATGCTTTCTTGACCTTCTTCATGAGTCCTTGTTCAGCATTCCTAGTTCCGTTTTGAAAAACAAGAACTTGGTCTCGTCCAGCAGCTTTGTAAAAATATCTGCAACCTGCTTGTCCATCAGGACATAGCTGAGGGCTATGTCATTGTTCTCCGTATGCTCCCGGATGAAGTGTTAGCGCACCTCGATGTGCTTAATCCGGCTGTGGGAAACTAGATTGTTTGCGATTGCAATTGCGCTGGAGGAGTCGCAATACATTGGAATCTCTCTGAACTTCAAATTGTAATCTTCGAGTTGATTCCATTTCTAAAGAAATTGTGCACAACCACCCGTAGAGATATACTCTGACTCAACACTTGAAGTTGCCACACAATTCTGCTTGCTGCTGCTCCAAGAAATAAGCCTTCTTCCGAGGAATTGTGTAACGACCCTAGTCGATCCAACGTGATAATGTCATGGATCTGCTCTAGGCGACGTTACTGGCTACAGCCCAAGCACCCCAACCCCTCTCCAGCCCACGGGAGGGTTGTTGGTGGCCACAGCCTCCCTTTGTTGAGGCAAACTCGATAGTCAAGCATGCACCATGGGGACTTCCCAGGTGGTCGCCTATCCCAGTACTACTCCAGCCCGAGCACTCTTAACTATGGAGTTTTCCAACCTCTCATCACCAATTGAGCTGCAGCTCAGTTGGTGATGAGGGCTATTGATGGTGCCTTGTTAAGGAGGTGTTGGGTTCGAAACCTGGCATTCTCAAAAACCCATTGTGCTGAGAAACATGCCAGAGAGGGGTTTGGGTGGCACGGGCTGCAGCCCTTCAACAATGTCGTGGTGCGGCTACAGGCCTAAACCTTGGTCGTTACATAAAAGTGCACTTTTTATTATAACGACCCTAGCCGATCCAATGTGCGACTCCGCTCTAGGCGATGTTACAGGGTTGTAGCCCAAGCACCCCACCCCTCTTCAACACTCTGGCAGGTTGTTGGTGGCCACATCCTCTCTTTGATGAGCGAAACTCGATAGTCAAGCGCGCACTACAGGGACTTCCCAGGAGGTCACCCATCCTAGTACTACTCCAGCCCGAGCACGCTTAATTATAGAGTTCTTTCAACTCTCATCACCAATTGAGCTGATCTTAGGGAGCCGTGATATTGTCACGTTGGATCGGCTAGGGTCGTTACAAATTACCACGTACCAGAAGTGTTTTTCCTATCGTCCCTGCTTCCTGCAAAATCAGCATCTGAAAAGCTAATTAGCTCGACATCATTACTTCTTGGGTACCATAAGCCAAGATTGGGTGTACCCTTAAGGTATCTTAAAATTCGCTTTGCAACAACGTAATGAGATTCCATATTGTTCACTTAATATATAATGCAGACACATGTTGAAAACATTATCTTTGGTCTACTGGCAGTCAGGTAGAGCAAGAATCCAATTATTCTTATGTACTTGGTTTCATCAAAAGGTTTCCCTTTCTCATCCTTGTCCAGAGACACAGTTGAACCCATTGGAGTCCTCATGGAGGATGCGCTCTCCATTCCAAATTTTTTAAGATGTTCTTTGGTGAACTTCGTCTGAGAGATGAAAATTCCATCTTCAGATTGCTTCACCTGAGGTCCTAAAAAATACATTAGCTCTCCCATACTGCTCATTTCAAACTTCCCTTGCATAAGTTTGGAAAACTTCTTACAAAGGTTGTCTTCTATAGAGCCAAATATGATGTCGTCGACATAGATTTGCACTAGACGAATCTTGCCTTTACTTCCCTAAGAAATAATGTCTTGTCTATCTTTCCCCTTGTGAACTTGTTCTCAAGAAGAAAGCTAGTCAACGTCTCATACCAAGCTCGGGGAGCTTGCTTTAAGCTGTATAAAGCTTTACTTAAAAAATAAACATGTTCTGGGAGTTGAGAATTAACAAAACCTGGGGGTTGCACTACGTATACTTCCTCTTTCAGATTCCCATTGAGGAATGCTAACTTCACGTCCATTTAGTAGACAGTGAAGCCTTTTAGGGCAGTAAACACAAGAAACAACCTGATTGCCTCGAGCCGGGCCACTGGAGAAAATGTCTGGTCGAAGTCGATCCCCTCTTCTTGTCTATATCCTTGAGCAACAAGACTGGCTTTGTTTTTGATAATCACTCCATTTTCGTCCAGCTTGTTTCTTAATATCCACTTGGTGCCTATCACGTTCTGTCCCTTTGGCATGGCACTAGCTCCCAGTCTTTGCAACGTTCAAACTAATTAAGCACTTCTTGCATTGTCAATATCCAAGAAGCATCCTTGTTGGCCTCTTCAAATTTCTTTGGCTTAACCTGCGATAAAAAACTTAGATGCATAACCTTATTAGTTGTACCTCTTCTGTTTCTCACACCATCGCCTGGCACTCTAATGATTTGATCAGTTAGGTGATCTCTTAGTTGTCGGATTCCTAGATTCCTTGCCCTCCCTTCAGCAGGCTCTGCAGCATCTTGTGAAACCTCTATGGGTTGAGGCAATTCTTCCTCTAGAGGTTCTTCATCCACCAGGCCTGGATTGACGATCTTGACTGAGCTTGGAGCTTATTCCTTGATAGCTTCATCCAAGCTTAGATCCTTGAACTTGGTACATGTATCTGCACCAATAACACTAGACGAGCTGTTATGGAGCATGCTAGTCTCATCAAATACAACATTTATCAAATTTTCAACCACTAGAGTTTTCGTATTGAAAAACTTATATGCCTTACTATGGCTACTATAGCCTATGAAAATACCTTCAAAACACTTTTCACTAAACTTTGTGCGGTAATACTTCCCATTATCAAGTACGAAGCATTTACTTCCAAAGATTTTAAAGTAGGACACATTTAGTTTTCTACCCTTCAATAGATCATAGGGTGTCTTACGATAGCTTTTGTTGATCAGTGCTTTATTTTGCACATGACAAGCGGTGTTGACTACTTCATCCCAGAAGTAATCCGGAAGTGAGGCGTCATTCAGCATCATTGTACATGCTTCAATGAGGGTTCTATTCCTTCTCTCTATTATTCCATTTTGTTGTTGAGTGTGCGGGGAGGAAAACTCATGAAAGATACCTTGACTTCCACGGAATTCTATCATGGCCCCAGACTCAAATTCTATTCTGTGGTCACTTCTGATTTTCACCACTGAGTAGCTCAGTTCGTTCTGAATTTGTCGGACAAAATTGGTGAGAGATTCGAAGGTGTCTGACTTGTGTTTCAAAAAGAACACCTAAGTAAAATGCGAGTAGTCATCAATAATTACAAACGTGTAGACTTTACCTCTTAAGCTGTGAATTGGCATAGGACCGAATAAGTCCATATGAAGCAAGTATAAGCTTCGTGAAGAATCTTTTTCAGCAATACCCTTGAAGGTAGCTCGTGTCTGCTTACCCATTTGACAGGAGTGATATGGACTCTCTCTAAGGCACTTAATGGTTGGGGCATCGCGCACTAAGTTGTGAGAAAATAGAATATTTAAGGTTTTTAAATTAATAAGTGCTAATATCTTGTGTCATTAGTCATAAAGAGATGCACTATCTTTTGTGATAAAACATATTTGTGTAGAATTGTCTAAGCAAAGGAAATTTAAACAAAAATATTTCTGCTCTGAGTGCCTGTTAAAACTGTCTCCAAATTTGCAGATGACTTTATCAAACACTTGTCCTTACAAAACTCAATGATGTAGCCTTTGGCTCTGTTTGGGACAGCTCTGGCGGATTGAAAAGCTGTTGTCCGGATAGAGCTGTTTTAAAATAGATCTCTGGGGAGCAGTTTTGAAAAGCTGCAGATTGTTTGGGTGTTCTGTGTAGAAGTGTGCTCAGAATCGCCGGAGGAAGGACGTCGGGGGCTCGAAATCGCGGGAGGAAGGCCGTCCGAGGCTCAGAATCGTCGGAGGAAGGCCGTCCGGCCTTTGAGCATGTTCCAACTGAAGAAACCATTATATTTCCAAAACCTGTAAGAGAGAAAGCTATTTTGCGGAAGCTGAAGCTGGGGGGTGATTTCTGAAAAGCTACAAAACAGCTCCAGATTTTTGAAAAGATCTTCATAAGGAGCTGTCCCAAACACATATAAAGCAGCTCTGGTGGCTGGAATGGAGATTTTTCAGCCATCAGAGCTGCGCCAAACAGACCCTTTATCATATAGTTGACTTATGCTTATGAGATTATGGTGTAATCCTTCAACATAAGCCACGTCTGTGAAAGAGACTACGCCGTTAGAGATCATACCATAACCTTTTGTTGTTCCTCTGTCTGAACCTCCAAAAATGACTTTTGGTCCGTCTTTGACTTGGGTATAATTATGCAAAAGGCTTTTTGTCCCAGACATGTGCCCAGAGCATCCACTGTTCAAATATCATATCAGAGTTTTATTGGTCTTTGGACATTCCTACAAAAACAGATCATTTTACCTTAGGAACCCAAACGTATTTGGGTCCTTGGTTCCTGGTCAGCTTACCACCACTAGGAACATTAACTTTGCGAGTGGTCTGTCTCGTATAGCTAACCTGTGGGGTTACAAAGTTAGTGGGGTTGTACCATCAATCTACGCCAAAGTGACCAACTTTGTCGCAACACCAACAATCAAATTTGTTGTACCTCCTTTTGTACTCATGATTTACCTTTTGGAGCTGAGGTCTAGCAAGGGCAACACTCTTTGAGGTGGAGGCCTCCTGGTTGCATCATACACAGGAGCTCCCCATCTCTTTAGCCTTAGGCACATCAGTTTTGTCTTTTGGTGCCTTCTTATTGTTATGGCCATGAACATATGCACCATGATTTTTCAACTGAATTTCTTTTTAAGGTGCTTTGAAAACACTCTCACCATAGTTCTGGGGACGGGTCCATCCTTGATAGCGCGACTTAGGCTCTAAATACGTAGGTTGAGTATAGTGCTCATAGAATGCCTCAAAATCAAACTTGTTTGTTGGGAAGATTACCTTCTTAAATGAGGTTTGACCAAGAGGGGCCTTCCCTTTCTCTTTAGCAAAGGCTTTCTTAGTAGCCTTACCTTTTTCAACCTTATGGCCAAGATCACTACCCTTCTTCGGAGTGGAAAACTCATCAATGAGAGGGAGGATAGTCTTTGGCTTGGAGTAGCTCTCAACGAGTTTCCTCTCTACCACAAGCTTTTCTTCGAGCTCATCAAGATATTTCCCCTTTAGACTTAACGTCTCAGGAGAGCCCTTGAGTTCCTCTTTCAAGGAGTGGACTTCATCTCTAAGAGGAAGCAATTTTGCAATTTCCTCCTTCAGATTTATTTCCACATCCTTGAGAGAGGCAATCTCCTTTAATTACTTTTTGACTACCTTACGACATTTGTTAAAAGCCTTTATAAGGTTCTCGTGATGAGCCATCAACTCAAAATCACCTTCCTCTTCAGAAGAGTAGTCATCATGACCATTCAAGGATGTTTCATATTCAGAGAGTATCGTGTGCGAGTTTACCTTCCTGTGATACTCAGAGTCGCCAACTTCCTCGTCTGTATGAGCCATGAGCCCGAAGTAGGCTTCTTTGTTCTTAGAGCTCGACTCACTCGAGTCATTGTCACTGAGAGTGTTTGACTTTTTGGCAACGAAGATGTTTTCTTATTTCTTCTTCCCTTTGAAGGATCTCTTCTCGTCCTTCCTGGAGTTATCCTTCTTCTTGTAAGGACACTCCGCAATCATGTGACCTGATTTATTACAGCAGTAGCAAACAATGTCAGAGGAAAACTCTTTGTTAGGTTTGGACTTATACCTGTCCTCCTTGTTGTAGCTTTTCCTTGTACGATCACCGTCATGATGTGATCTCATGTAGTCAAAGGAGGATGATGGATTTCTCATCTGTCTCCTTTTGCTCAGCAGTTTCTTGAACTGCTTAGAGATAAGGGAGAACTCGCTGTCAGATAGCTCGGAGCCTGATGTGGTGGGCTCAGAGTTTTCAGGAGTGTCTGGAGCTCGTGTCCTTATGGGTGAAACTGCCTTAGACTCCCTATAACCTTCATCTTTTATGGCTAATGACTTCTCTTTGCTTGCAGTTCGGTTTACTTGCTCCTCCTTCTTTCTGGTGTTCATTTGGAGTTCTTAGGAGAGAATTTTTTCCAACAGGTTCTGGGGGTCTATCTCCGGCAGCTTCCCAAAATCTCTAATGGCGACGACCTTTGTGTCCCAAACCTTAGTGTCTCAGTTATTTGTGAGGGATCTAAGGAACTTGTCATTCAGTTCACCATGTGTGAAGACGCGGTCGTAGTTTCTGAGTCCGTTGACGATCATGAAGAATTTTTCGAAGCTATCTACAATGGTATCACTTGAGGCTTGCTTGAAAGATTCGTATTCTTGATTCAATAGAGATCAGCGATCATCTTGCACTTCTTCTGTACCTTCCATGAGTACAACTAGGCAGTCCCACATCTCCTTGGCAGATTTGCAGTGGAATAAGTTCTGAAGCATTGAGTCGTCCACTGCACTTGCTATTATATTCTTTGTCTTCTTTTCCAGGGAGACTAGGGCAATCTCATCTTTTGTGAGATCCATCATATTCTTGGGAATCATAATCGCTAGATTTATCGTTGAAGCCTCAGTAGGAATGTGTGGTCTTTCTTCCACGATCTGAAAAATTCTCAGATCAGCAGCTTCAATGAAGAACCAACTCGTTCTTTCCACATGGGAAAGTTTTCCTTGGTGCACACCGGTAGCTTCATGGATGACATGTCTTTGTTTTTATCCATTGCAACCAAGCGGAATCTCTTTATGCTAGATCAGGGATCTTGATCAAGGTGTTAACCTTATCGACCAAAACGCCTCTCTGATACCAATTCAAAGTATCTAGCGTCTACCTAAATCACCTAGAGGGGGTGAATAGGTGATGTTTGTGTCTCTTCGTGGAATAAAAATAATCTAAAAAACAAGAACACAAACGCAGAGATTTTATAGTGGTTCCCCGAGTTGGGTACGTCGACTATCCCTCCTCTCCTATCTCCCATGAAAGGCGGATTCGGCTACTTCACCAAACTTATATTTCGTCAAATCTTACACCTCGGAGTAGCTACTCCTACGCCTCAGAGACGATGCGCCTACAACTTGGAGAACAACCTATCCTACAGCTCGATCCACAAACCGGATCTACAAACTCAATCCACAACCGGATCTACTCTCTCGATCCACAAATGGATCTACAAATCTTGGAGAAAAATCTCCTACAATATTTAATGCAATATAACAATACAACACACGATTACAAGTCTTGATCTGACGTTCTTAAAAAGGTTGAACTTAAATCTTGGAGAACTCGGAAACTTAAAATCTTTATATATTGAATCTTTAACCTTGGATCTTCAACCAACTTGGAGTAGAGTATAATAAATCGCTAGAGAAGACACGATCCAGTCGAAGAAGTCATTGAAAAAGACGATCGATCGAAGTCGTGGCCGAACGGAAGAAAGTGGCGAGTTTCGAATGCGGGTCGACGGTTTCGATTTTGGGAAACATCGTAAAATTCGAAATTAGCAATTAGGTTACGATTAGTGATTTTGAAAAACACCCTAACATACATATAGGAACATTCAAAATAACGGCTATAAAGAATTTCCAAAAATGAACTCTAGCAATTACTGTGCATGACTGACGGTTTCCGAACCAAAGAAAAAATCGAAAAAATCGACAAGTCATTTTCGGCGAGATTCGTCGAGTTTCGAACTATTACTCGCCGAATATGATGATGATATGCATTGATTATTCCTTAGACAGAATTTCAGAGTAGTCGACATTCAGCTCGACACACTCGGCGAGTATCGCATGGGATACTCGTCGAATTCGGCGAGTATTGTTAGTGATACTCGATGAATTCAGTGAGTATCATCAGTGATACTCGGCAAATTTTCCTTGGTCAAATTCTGGAATTCCAGAGAATTTACCTTAAGTATATATGATGAATTCGATGGGTATCGAGAAGCATACACGGCGAATTCGGCGAGTATCAAGGGGATACTCAACGAATTTGACGTGTATGACTCACCATACTCGCCAAATTTTACTTAGGTAAAATTCTTCATTTTTGAATCCTTGACTTTGGCCTTCCTTGATCCTTCTCCTGTACTTGGGATAGAAGTACACCCCAATAGAGAGATTACACGTGAGTCAATATAATGGCCTACACAATGAAGGATTACATTGTATAGTCTTGTGTTTACTGACCCACTGTAACCTGACATTGGTGTGTACTTAGCAAAGTAAACCTGCAAGTATATAACTAAAATGCAATATCAAATACAAACTCAATTCATCTTAGCTTGACTGGACCCTTCTTCAAATCAGGGTTATTGTGGATACAATACCCAACAGCGACTAATGAACCGCACCGATTTACAAAGGCTTTTTTACTACCTTCTCCTTGAGATTGAGAAAATTTTAGAGATATTCCTAACTCCCCTTTTTCCTTTATAAGGGAATCAACATGAAATCGGGACTTAGCAAGATCCTTTTCTAGTTCTAGTATCCTTGTCAAAGAGTGGTAGTCATCTTGACAAGTCATTTTCTCCTTCACAAGTACTTTTAATTCAGTCGTTACTTTTTTATTTTCTTTTAACAAAACGTTAATTTCATATTTGAGCAACTTAATTTCATTTAAGCTTTTGTCAAAATATTTACAAGTTTTTTGAAATTCAGAATATAAACCATCATATGTTAGAGGAGTTACCTCAGTGTCGCTCTAGACACTGCACTCGTCATCAGATGATGAGATGCTCTTTCCCATCAAGCACATGTGGACCTCCTCGTAAGTTTCTAAACTTGATTTGCTCGACTCCTCAGATGTGACATCATCCCAAGTTTCAGTCTTAAGAACTTTCTTCTTATCCTTCTTCTTGTGCCTCTTCTCTTTCAGCTCTTTCAGATATTTTGGGCACTTGCTCCTGATATGTCCAATTCTTATGCAATGGTAACACTCAGGTGGTGGGCACTCTTCATCATCCTCTCCATCATATTTGGCTTTTCCTTTCTTGTTCATAGATTCTTTCTTGTTGAAAAATTTTCTGAAAGAATTCCTTCTTTCAAGATTTCTCATAAACCTTTTGAACCTCTTGATGAACAAGTTTTGCTCACTTTATTCATCATTCTCATCAGACTCTCTCTCCTCTTCCTTTTTGGATTTCAACGCCAACGCTTTCTTCCTTGGCTCCAAATTATACTCTTGTTGTTGAATCTTTAGTTCCACCTCATGAGTTTTCAGATTTTCTATAAGATTCTCAATTTGAAGAGTCTTAAGATCGTGTGACTTCGAGATGGCAGTCACTTTTGGATTGAACTTCGTGGGAAGCGATCTGAGAATCTTCCTCACTAAATCACCATTTGAAAAAAAATCCAAGGACCTTAGAGTCATTCACTATTTTTCTGAATCTCTTGTACATGAAGTCTATGTCTTCATCAACCTTCATCTTGAACTTTTCAAATTATGACTCTAACTAGAAAAGCTTTGAGTCCTTCACATGTGATGTACTTTCATGAGTAACTTCAAGTAAAATCCAAATATCATACGCAGTTTCACAGTCACATACTCGATTAAATTCAGTTCTATCTAACGCACAGAATAAATGGTTCATTGCCTTAGCAGTATTTTTACACCTTAGCTTATCAGTGTCATCTCATTTGTCCTTAGGTTTTTCCATACTAACACTTCCAACTACCGTTGTAGGTGGAGTGTAGCATTATTCTGTCATTCCCCATACTTAAATATCAAAGACGATTATAAAACATCGCATTCGAGTTTTCTAATAGTTATAGTCCCTGCCAGTGAACAAGGGAGGTCTACTAATACCTTTCCCCTTAGAAAATGCGTGATCATTATGCGTCATTACTCCCTGTGGTGAAACTGATTTGGAGTAACCTTGCTCTGATACTACTTGTTGGACCGTGAGGCGCCCTTAGAGGGAGGGTGAATAAGGGTTAACACTAAATTTTTCTTTTAGTCTATTTTTCTGAGTGAAATAATAACAGAAATCAAAAGCAAATTTCTCTTAATCAATTATGAATACTTAGTAAATCAGAAGAAAATAAATGACTACAGTTTATTTAAAAATGTTGCAAACAAAGTACAAAGATTCTCTATAAAGCTAGAGATCAAGGCTATGAAAAAATAAACTCCTTTTGATTTCACTAGTCCTACAAGGAATTGGCATGTTATAACGCATCTCTCCTTAGATCTTGCTACTAGCCTCCCCATAGATCTCACCACGATCTAGTCGCGGTACACAAGGCAGCGAGAACTACCTAAGTCACACAAGGACGTAGATGTCATGCACAAGGCGATGATTTTCTCTTAAGCCACACACGGACCTAGATGTCATGCATTCGTCGGCAATTTTCTCTAAATGAAGAAATAAAGAATTACAATGAATAACTTTCAGAATGAAAACTCCCTCTAAATAAAACACTGAAGGTGCCGACGAATGCTTGTTACGGTTTCTTAAGATGGTGTGTACAAATCATCGCTCTTTCGTTCTTGAACCTTCTTAGGAAGATGGAGTTTTTTTGGATGCTTGAGCTCTCTGGACAGGATGCATGGGAAGGAACACTCTAAAATTTGAAATTCGTAATCTCCACAAAAAATGAGCAGTATATATATTTTGGCGATACTGGATATCGCCGACCAGCGATATCCTATCCGGCTGTCACGTGTCCCATGGATTCAAAACTTTTGCGGGATGAATCGATCGTGGCCAATTGTACGCTATCGCCTGAGCGATATCGATATTACTGAGCAATATAGAGGTTAACTCAATGCCGTGGAGATCATGTGGTTACTGTTACATGAGCTATCGTCGGGTGGCTATACTAGATATCGCCAGTGTTAGGTACATTAGACACAATGTACTTGATTTAAAGAATCCCTTTCAACTCAATGATATACACAAGTATGTATTTGATGTATGTTTCAGTTCATGTTTGCAGGTTGCCTATTTCATATTGATTGGACAAGTGGTTCAAGTCATATTTACAGGTGGACTCAAAGAAGCTGACTGGAAAGTGAATAAAATTGCCCAAGTACAAAAGTGTCGACGCACTTTAACTATGTCAACACCTTTGCAAGAGCAATGTCAAGACAAGTCAGTTATCTCGACACTTTGAAGATCAAGTCAGCAGTGTCAAGACAAGTCAGATATCTCGACACTTTAAGACAGAAGTGTCGAGACAATACAACTGTCTCGACACAATGTAGAACTAAAGTACAGACTTAAAGTGTCGACACTCAGCAGACAGTAGTGTCGAGACAATTCAACTGTCTCGACACAGTGAAGAAATAAAACAAGTGTCGACACAGGGCAAGCTGAAGTGTCGAGACAATTCAACTATCTCGACATAGTGAAGAATTAAAACAAGTATTGACATGGGGCAGGCTAAAGTGTCGAGACAATTCAACTATCTCAACACAGTGAAGAATAAAGCAAGTGTCGACACCCGGCAGGCAGTAGTGTCGAGACAATTCAACTGTCTCGACACAGTGCATATTTAAAGATGTCGACACAGACAACTGTTGTGTCGATACAATTCAACTATCTCGACACTTTTAAGTTCAGACTGATAATTCTACTAAGTAAAATTGTGTTGAGACTGCTAATATATCTCGACACCTTCTAAGAACACTTAAGTAATATAGTGTCGAGACACTTTGGACATCTCGATACTTATGTTTCTAAAGATATGCAGAGTCAACACAGAAGTGCCAAGACATGTCAGAAGTGTCAAGACATGTCATAAATGTCACATCAGCTACAGTATCATGATATCTCATCAGAAACTATTTGAAGGAATAATTAGAGTATGATGGCATAATGATAACGTCATCAATCAGAAGCCAACTACCTGTGAAGGCTATAAATAAAGGGTCATCTACACAGAAGATGGTGATAAAAGCGAAAAACACAATCAATAATTCTGCAATCAATTTCACTCAAGGGGAGGATGATAACCCTAAGAAGAAGAAGGAAGACGAAGGTGTTCAAGAAAATCTACAGATCCTTTCGACAAGATTGATCAGTGTATTAAGGTGGA
This sequence comes from Platanthera zijinensis, assembly GCA_039513925.1. Classification (NCBI taxonomy): domain Eukaryota; kingdom Viridiplantae; phylum Streptophyta; class Magnoliopsida; order Asparagales; family Orchidaceae; genus Platanthera; species Platanthera zijinensis. Next base: position 31,358,664 of record CM077098.1, read on the forward strand.
TCTGTTCTACAAATATTTCAAGGAAATCAAGCCGATCATCAAAAAGAAGATTACAGATCCAGAGAAGTATCTTTTCAGCCAGTCAGTTTATCAAGAATTAATTCATTGCTGTTGAATTGAAGAATCTGTATTATTAGATAAGTCAGATTACAAAATTACTGTTTTCTAAAGATTACTTTTCTTATTTACCTCTTAATTTTGTAAGATCTCTTTGAGATCTGAGTGGGTAGGAGATTTATTTTTTTAGTTGTAAGCCTAATTTATAAAGGCTGAGGTAGGGTTCTTAAGGGACCTGAGGTAGGTGATTTGTGTGGGATCACTTAGGTGTAAGCTTGTGTTATAAAGGCTGAGGTAGGGTTTTTGAGGGACCTGAGGTAGGAGATTGGGTGAATCTCTGAGGTAGGACCTATTGGCCTGAGTGTAGGTTTCTTAACAGAGACTGAGCCTGTAGGATCTTTTGATCTGAGTTAAAGAGGAGGAGATATAACCTTATCTAGCACATTGCTAGTGAGGAAGAAGGGGGAAAGTGGATGTACCCTAGATAGGGGAACCACTACAAAATTTTTGTGTACTGTGGATTGATTGTGATATGTTCTGTTAATTATGTATGTTGTGTTCAGTGGACTGCTTGTGTTGTATACTGTGAATGTTTCTGTTTAATATTCTGCTGAATAGTTAATCTAAGTGACTAAGAAATTAAAAAGACACCTATTCACCCCCCCCCCCTATCTAGGTGATTAACCACCCATAGAATTATCTTTCAAGTGGATTCGGAGAGAGGTTATTCAAAGAAAGACTTAACATTCTGAAAAAGATCCTAAGGGTGGTTGAAAAATATCAGATCTAATGGCTTCTAAATCTCACAAAGAACTCTGTTATATGAAGCTTCCAATATGTACTAAGGATAACTTTGCTATTTGGAAGCAAAGGGTGAGATTGTTTGTAACACCCCAAAAAGACTCAAAAATGGTTTTGAGGTGCAGGTCGTTTTACACGGCCTGGGACACGGGCGTGTCCCAGGGCGTGTCGGGGGTACACGGCCTGGGACACGGGCGTGTCCCAGGGCGTGTCACTCAAATAAAATGCGTTCTGAGTCAGAAGATTACACGGCCTGGAACCAAGCCTTGAACACGGGCGTGTCAGATTGGACACGGGCGTGTCCGATGCCATGTTCCGACCCGTGTACTGCTGGTTGGGTTTGGAGCTCGATAAGGCAGGGGTGACACGGGCGTGTCCCATGATTGACACGGGCGTGTCAGGTTCGACACGGGCGTGTCGATGCCCGTGTTCTGGTAAAGTTCAGTCGGTACGAATACCGTGTGTGCCGCTTAAGGGTACACGACCTGTGACACGGGCGTGTCACAGGCCGTGTCAGCCAAAAAAGTGAGTTTTTGGGAAAATCGTGGCCGTTTATTTTCTCTCTTTGGATCCAAGGGCTCAGGTGATTCCTGGCTGGATTTAAACAGCATAGGCTGATGAAGAAAGTCATTCTTCATTTGGTTAAGGAAGAGAGAAAGAGAGAGGAGGAAGAAGAAGGAGGAGGAGATCAAGCCACCGGCGGAGCTCCCGTGGTCTGATTCGTGATACGAGGCCAGCGTTGTGAAGGCAAAGCTGCTGCGGTTCTTTCTCACCGGCTAGTTTACGATGGCTCCCAAGAGATCGACAAGGGTAACGATCTCCCTTCTTGGACATGTGAAGTCCTTCTTTTCTGCATTGCATAGGGAAAACCCTTCCCCGCGAGTGTGCGGTGGGTTGTGGTGTCCCTTGGGGTAGATATGTGAAGTCCCCCTTGTTAGAGTCCGGAATTGGAGTACGGATCTAGGCATGCTGTGTGAAGCCCATCTGGACCTGGTCTGGATTGGTGATGCTTGTTTGCATATCGGAGAAGGCTCCGTGATTATGGCTTGTGTTGCCTTGTGCCTACCTGTTGCTTGGTGCAGCAGGAAGTACTGGATGAAGTCCAGGAAATGAAGAGGGTTGGATGCAACTCTTGTGGCCGTGCGTTGCCACTTTATGAGCCGTTGGGCTGCAACTCGATGAAAAGGTAGATTGCCGAACAGGAAAGGTGAAACCGACCCGCGCCAATAAATTGCCATGGATACTTCCGTATTCGAGGTGGCACGGTGACTTGAGCAACGGGGGGTGGCTGATCCGTACCTGCGTTAGGTCCGTCCGACTTGGAAGCCTGGTTATGGGTTTTATTGGAGCGCCTAATGAGAGTCTTAGGCCCGCGCGTCGGAAAGACTAGAATGCTCAAATACCGTGTAGACGGTGGTGTTGACCCTGGTATTCCGGTACACCAAGATTGTGCCCTGAGTGCACGGACTGTCGGGTCGTGTGGCCGATAGTTGTGATGGCTTGAATGTGCCTGAGCGCACATAGTTGCTATATGATGATGTCATGCTATGCAGGGAAAGAATGTTAATGCCCCGAGAAAGGGGTAGGATTGTTATAATTGGGTCAGCTGAATGCTGACCGTTGCATTGTTTGCCACCGGTTGGGTGGATTGTCCCTATGCAGGTGCTGGAGAGCCAAGTGGTAAATGAAGGGCTGAAGCCCTACTGCTGTTGTTGTTGCTGCTGCGGCTAGCCCTTGAAGGCTAAGCGAATGTTTTTGCTTGTTTTCTTTTACTCATGTATGGCCGGCCTGCGTGCCGAGGTTTGTAAACCATACGGTGTGGAAAGAGGAACTGTAAGGCCTTAAGGCCAAACTCTATGTATTTGTTGTACATTTCGTGGCTATATATATAAAGGTGGTTTATATATTGGACATTCCTGGTTAGAGTTCAAATTACAACTTAAAGCTTCCGCTAGAATGCTCTGAGTTAGGATTCGTGTATGGTTTGGTATTATCTTGTGACCTCACTGTCTGTTTGTGGCATATAGTGTGGGGCCCCGGCCGGACCTTCTACTATACGTCATTTAACGGATGGGGTCGTTACATTTTGGTATCAGCTTCGTTCGGTCTTCCTGGGGTGGCGAGCGCGTGTTTATGCACCCTGCTGTAACACTAATGAACTCTGGAATGTCCACTAAGGAATGTACAAAATCTTGTTTGAGGAATCTGCGCGTTCCTTTTTGTGTTATTTTGCTCGCATACGTTCGCTAATGTGTGTCTTGTCCACCTATAGGTGACGCGTAGTGGTGCTGGGCAGTCTGAGCCCCAGCGCTCTGATGAGAGTGCGGCACCAGCTGAGGTGCCAACACCTCCTCCATATGCGGAAACTGTTCGCTTAGTTGCTGAGGCTCTATTTGCCATGATTCAGCCGACTGGGCAAGCGCAGCCGGCAGTAGAACCAGTTCGTGTTGTTGTACGACCCGAGCCGGTTGAGGCTGTAGATCCACGAGCAGCTGACCGACAGTTGAAGCAATTCATGAGCTTCAGTCCGCCTACGTTTACGGGAATGGGATCCCCAACGCAGGCAGAGGATTGGTTATCGCGTGTCAAGCGGATAATGACAGCGATCAGGGCGGAGGAAACTCTAAAGGTCACCTTGGCCACCTTCATGCTTGAAGGAGAGGCGCGGTTGTGGTGGGACGAGGTTGAGGTACACCATTTGGCTGGCTGGCAATTAATGCAAGTATCGATTGAGGAGTTCTCTCGAATATTTCTGGCGAAACATGTCCCAGCGGCGCAATGCATTGCTATGGAAAATGAGTTCCAACGGTTAAAGCAAGGGGAAGATAGCGTGGATATCTACTTGCATGAGTTTACCAGGTTGGGACAGTATGCGGGAACAATCTTCGCGGATGACCAAAGGAAAACGAATCGGTTCTATGAAGGATTGCGGGATGAGTTGAGCTTCCTGCTTTCGAGTTCAGTGAACCAAGGGTTTCAGGCGTTGGTTGATACTGCGTGTGCGTTGGAGAAGGACATGCGGCGGGTGCAAGGGAACAAGGATTTGGTTGTGTCGAAGCCAGAGGTTCAAGCACCTCGCCCGAGCAAATCGTTCTACCAGAAGAGAGGGGGCAAGAGGTCCAAGCCGTCTAGGCAAGTGACTACGATCGTTGTGTCGGGGGCGACATCAAGGCCGGATTCTCGTACATGCTATAACTGTGGTCGGGTGGGGCATATAGCTCGTGACTGTCGGGTTGTTCAGCCCAAAGGGGAAAAGAAGACGGGTGCGTCTTATGCTGAGAAGGGCAAAGCGGTGGTTGATTCCTCTGCATCCCAGGCACAGCCCCGAATCTATCAGCTTGGCCAGCAGGAAGCGATTAAGCAAAGTGATGTCATCACAGGTACGAGTTGATTTAGCTTACTTGCTTACGTGCTATTGTTTGTGGTTATGTATAGCTTGTGCATGATGTGTGTGCTGCAGGCTTTGTCCTGATTCGGAATAATCTGGCGAGAGCCCTGTTTGATACGGGTGCTTCGCATTCTTTTCTGTCTGAGGATTTCGTATCTCGAATTGGGGTACCGAGTCATGTGACGGTGGATAGTACAAGGGTGCTATTGCCGAATGGCTGTGTGATGCTTGCGGATAGGGCTTGCGATGTGGATGTGCAAATAGGAAGTCGGGATTTCGGTTTGAGTGCAGCTGTGCTACCGTTATCGGAGTTTGATGTGATCTTTGGTATGGACTGGCTCTCGGAGCAGCGTGCCTTTATTGATTGCAACTCCAAGGAGATTACACTGGGCCAGAATACCGGACTTGTGACGAAGTTCGCTGGTATGCGAGGAGTTGGCGGGACTCTGTTGTCTGCGCTCCAAGTCGTCAATGTTGTTCGGAAGGGCGCGGAGTAATTCTTCATGCTAATTCAGGCTGTTGAGCCAAAGGCCAGTATCGGTGAAGTACTGGTTGTGTCAGAGTTTGCAGATGTGTTTCCTAATGATCTTCCTGGGTTACCACCCCAGCGGGAGATTGACTTCTCTATTGAGTTGGTGCCAGGTGCGAAACCTGTGGCCCGCTCACCATATCGCGTCGCGCCAAAAGAGATGGCTGAGTTGAAAGTCCAATTGCAAGAGTTGTTGGAGCAGGGATACATACGCCCAAGTATGTCACCTTGGAGCGTGCCTGTTCTATTTGTGAAAAAGAAAGACGGTAGTTTACGGTTATGTATTGACTACCGCGAATTGAATAAGCTGACGGAGAAAAACAAATATCCGATCCCACGGATTGATGACCTATTTGATCAGCTGGCAGGATCAACGGTCTATTCCAAGTTGGATTTGAAATCGGGATATTATCAGCTGAGAATTCGGGAAGGTGACATTCCCAAGACGGCGTTTGGAACACGCTACGGTCATTATGAGTTCACAGTAATGTCGTTTGGCCTATGTAATGCGCCTTCGGTATTTATGGACCTAATGCATCGAACGTTACGAGAGTACTTGGATTTGTTCGTTATTGTGTTTATCGATGACATCTTAGTATACTCTCAGTCGGAAGAGGATCATGCAAACCATTTGCGGTTGGTCTTGCATACCCTGCGGAGGAATAAGCTTTATGCCAAGTTCTCAAAGTGTGAGTTCTGGCTCTCTTCAGTAGCCTTTTTAGGCCATGTGGTAAGTGGAGAAGGTATCGCGGTGGATCCGTTGAAGATAAGTGCCATTCGAGATTGGCCAGTGATGTCTTCAGTGGCCGAGGTCAGGAGCTTCCTTGGACTTGCGGGCTACTATAGACGGTTTGTGGAAAACTTCTCACGGATTGCTTTACCTCTGACCACGCTGATGAGAAAAGATCAAAAGTTCATTTTGACGCCGGAGTGCGCGCGAGCTTTTGAAGACTTGAAGAGTCGTTTGACCACGGCGCCTGTGTTGACATCGCCATGTGGTACAGATGGGTATGAGATCTATAGTGATGCTTCCGGGAGCGGCTTAGGCTGCGTTCTTCTGCAGTTTGGTAAAGTGATTGCTTATGGCTCGCGCCAGTTGAAAGTGCATGAGCGGAATTACCCCGTCCATGATTTGGAGTTGGCGGCGGTAATCTTTGCGCTCAAGTTGTGGCGGCACTATCCATATGGCGTTAAAGTGGATATCTATACAGATCACAAAAGCCTAAAGTATTTGTTGGATCAGAAGGATCTGAATATGCGACAACGAAGATGGATGGAGTTCCTTGGGGACTACACCTTCGAGATTCACTATACTCCCGGGAAGGGAAATGTGGTCGCTGATGCTTTGAGTCGGAAGACTCCGGTACGGGCAAGCTGGTTGCAGAGGCATGATCAGCGGTTAATCCAGGAATTGGAAGCATTGGAGATATCTTGTATTGACAAGGGTTCGTCGACCGATGCATGCTTGAACTGGACGGAGGTGCAATATGACCTTACGTACAGAGTTCGGCGAGCAACGGAGCTTGGTGAAAGTCTCCAACGCTATGCTAAAGATGGGCCGGATGACCAATTCTCTTGGGATAACGGTTTGTTACGAAGAAATGGTCGAGTGTGCGTCCCGAGTGTGGGTAAATTGAGGGAAGAGTTGTTGTACGAAGCTCACTTTGCAAAGTACTCAGTTCACCCAGGGAGCACAAAGATGTATAGAGATCTGAAGAAGCTGTTCTGGTGGACCGGACTAAAGAAAGATGTAGCATGTTATGTGGCGGAATGCAATACCTGTGCGTTGGTGAAAGCAGAATGCCAGAAGCCTGGCGGTTTCCTGAAGTCGTTACCTATTCCGGAGTGGAAGTTCGATGATATTTCGATGGATTTCGTGTACGGGTTGCCGAGATCTCAACGCGGTCATGATTCAATCTGGGTGATTGTGGACCGGTTGACAAAAGTGGCGCAATTCCTTCCAAACAGAAGAGACGATTCAGTGGAAACCTTGGCCAAGCTTTATGTGGAGCAGGTTGTTCGACTGTACGGTGTTCCTCGGAGCATCGTCAGTGACCGTGATGGGTGGTTCACATCGAATGATTGGCGGCTAGTTCATCAAATGTTGGGTACAAGGTTAGCGTTTAGTACGGCCTTTCATCCCCAAACGGATGGCCAGACTGAACGAACCAACAGGACGATGGAGGACATGCTCCGCATGTGCGTCCTAGACTTTAGTAAGAGATGGGAAGATTATATATTTCTTGTTGAATTTGCCTATAATAATAGCTACCAAGCGAGTATCGGTATGGCACCATTTGAGGCTTTATATGGTCGTAAATGCCGTACACCGTTAGCTTGGGCAGAAGCAGGCGAATCTAAGCTGAGGGGGAAAAAGGAAGTCGAAGAAGCTACTTCGCTCATACGCTCTATTCGGGAAAGGCTATTGATAGCCCAAGATCGTCAAGCAAAGTACTACAATGCCAAACACCGGAACGTGGAGTTCGCAGTGGGTGATTGGGTATATTTGAAGATCAAACCCTTCAAAGGCGTGTCCAGGATTCGGCGTTTGAAAAAGCTAAGTCCGAGGTATCTTGGTCCGTTTGAGGTGGTGGAGCGAGTTGGGGAAGCTGCTTATCGACTAGCACTTTCAGCAGACTTGGGTGGATTACATGATGTATTTCACATCTCAGTCCTTCGTAAGGCGGTGAAGGATCCAGCTCAAGTAGTGGAGAATGATCGGGTACCGGTCGAGTTTCGGATCGAGGATCGAGCCGAGAAACAGTTGCGGAACAAAGTGATCGGGATGGTCAAGGTCTGATAGGACAATTGTGGTCGTGAAGAGCTAACATGGGAGCGAGAGCAGACCATGCGAGCTGAATTTCCCGAGCTGTTTGTATAAACTGTAGACCGTGTACCTTTTGTTATAACAGAGTTATCAAGTTATAGCATTGTTGGTTCTTGTTTTCATACCGTGCAAATTTCGGGACGAAATTTTGTTAAGGGGGGAGGATTGTAACACCCCAAAAAGACTCAAAAATGGTTTTGAGGTGCAGGTCATTTTACACGGCCTGGGACACGGGCGTGTCCCAGGGCGTGTCGGGGGTACACGGCCTGGGACACGGGCGTGTCCCAGGGCGTGTCACTCAAATAAAATGCGTTCTGAGTCAGAAGATTACACGGCCTAGAACCAAGCCTTGAACACGGGCGTGTCAGATTGGACACGGGCGTGTCCGATGCCGTGTTCCGACCCATGTACTGCTGGTTGGGTTTGGAGCTCGATAAGGCAGGGGTGACACGGGCGTGTCCCATGATTGACACGGGCGTGTCAGGTTCGACACGGGCGTGTCGATGCCCGTGTTCTGGTAAATTTCAGTCGGTACGAATACCGCGTGTGCCGCTTAAGGGTACACGGCCTGTGACACGGGCGTGTCACAGGGCATGTCAGCCAAAAAAGTGAGTTTTTGGGAAAATCGTGGTCGTTTATTTTCTCTCTTTGGATCCAAGGGCTCAGGTGATTCCTGGCTAGATTTAAACAGCAGAGGCTGATGAAGAAAGTCATTCTTCATTTGGTTAAGGAAGAGAGAAAGAGAGAGGAGGAAGAAGAAGGAGGAGGAGATCAAGCCACCGGCGGAGCTCCCGTGGTCCGATTCGTGATACGAGGCCAGCGTTGTGAAGGCAAAGCTGCTGCGGTTCTTTCTCACCGGCTAGTTTACGATGGCTCCCAAGAGATCGACAAGGGTAACGATCTCCCTTCTTGGACATGTGAAGTCCTTCTTTTCTGCATTGCATAGGGAAAACCCTTCCCCGCGAGTGTGCGGTGGGTTATGGTGTCCCTTGGGGTAGATATGTGAAGTCCCCCTTGTTAGAGTCCGGAATTGGAGTGCGGATCTAGGCATGCTGTGTGAAGCCCATCTGGACCTGGTCTGGATTGGTGATGCTTGTTTGCATATCGGAGAAGGCTCCGTGATTATGGCTTGTGTTGCCTTGTGCCTACCTGTTGCTTGGTGCAGCAGGAAGTACTGGATGAAGTCCAGGAAATGAAGAGGGTTGGATACAACTCTTGTGGCCGTGCGTTGCCACTTTATGAGCGGTTGAGCCGTTGGGCTGCAACTCGATGAAAAGGCAGATTGCCGAACAGGAAAGGTGAAACCGACCCGCGCCTATAAATTGCCATGGATACTTCCGTATTCGAGGTGGCACGGCGACTTGAGCAACGGGGGGTGGCTGATCCGTACCTGCGTTAGGTCCGTCCGACTTGGAAGCCTGGTTATGGGTTTTATTGGAGCGCCTAATGAGAGTCTTAGGCCCGCGCGCCGGAAAGACTAGAATGCTCAAATACCGTGTAGACGGTGGTGTTGACCCTGGTATTCCGGTACACCAAGAATGTGCCCTGAGTGCACGGACTGTCGGGCCGTGTGGCCGATAGTTGTGATGGCTTGAATGTGCCTGCACGCACATAGTTGCTATATGATGATGCCATGCTATGCAGGGAAAGAATGCTAATGCCCCGAGAAAGGGGTAGGATTGTTATAATTGGGTCAGCTGAATGCTGACCGTTGCATTGTTTGCCACCAGTTGGGTGGATTGTCCCTATGCAGGTGCTGGAGAGCCAAGTGGTAAATGAAGGGCTGAAGCCCTACTGCTGTTGCTGCTGCTGCTGCGGCTAGCCCTTGAAGGCTAAGCGAATGTTTTTGCTTGTTTTCTTTTACTCATGTATGGCCGGCCTGCGCGCCGAGGTTTGTAAACCATACGGTGTGGAAAGAGGAACTGTAAGGCCTTAAGTCCAAACTCTATGTATTTGTTGTACATTCCGTGGCTATATATATAAAGGTGGTTTATATATTGGACATTCCTGGTTAGAGTTCAAATTACAACTTAAAGCTTCCGCTAGAATGCTCTGAGTTAGGATTCGTGTATTGTTTGGTATTATCCTTTGACCTCACCGTCTGTTTGTGGCATATAGTGTGGGGCCCCGGCCGGACCTTCTACTATATGTCATTTAACGGATGGGGTCGTTACATTGTTTATGGAGGCATCAGATCCAAGAATCTTTGTCAAAGTACAAGAAGGACCATATATACCCATAAAAGTATCTGTCTTAGATGCCAATGTGCAAACCCCTAAGAAATTATCTGAAATGACAAAGGATGAGGTGGTTCTTACCACCATGGATAAAAGAGCACAAAATATAATTGTCAGTACAATAGATAATTCAACCTTTCAGAACTTAGTGCATTGTAAAACATCTAAGGAGATGTGGGACACTCTTATAGTCTATATGAAAGGCACAGAAGAAGTCAAAGATGACAGAAAGTCTCTATTTAACCAGCAGTATGAGGCATTCAGACAAGGGAAGACTGACTCTATAGAACTATGTTATGAAAATTTCTTTAAAATTGTCAATGACTTAAAGAATTATGGCAGAGAATTCTCAAACTATGAGCTAAATGACAAGTTTCTAAGATCCCTAAATAAAGATTGGGACATAAAGTTTTGTGTAGTAAGAAAGATGGGGAATCTGATGAACATGTTACCTCAGGACTTGTATGGAAAGCTGTTGTCACATGAGCTTCAGTTAAATTCCATAAAAGCTGAAGATGAATCTTCAAGAAGTTCAAATCAGACCAGATCTGTAGCTTTCAAAGATGACTCGTCAAAGAAGACTAAAAGAGAAATTTCATCATCACCAATAAGGGATGAAGATACAGTTAGCACTGGGACTAGTTCTTCATCAGAAGAATTGTCAGATGGAGAATTGGTAATGTTCACCAGACAATTCAGGAAGATGATGAGAAGAAGGAAGCATTAGAACAAGAAGAAATCTTCTGAGCCAAGTTCCAGCAAAAGAAAAGACAAATACAAAAACAAATATGTGGTCAGGTATGATACAAATCAGAATAAACAAATTAAGACTGACATTGTTTGTTATTGATGTAACTGTAACAACTAATATTATTAATAACAATAATAATAATACTAATAATAAAAATAGCCTTAATTTCCCCTCTCATTTAACCCGAGCCACACCCCCCCCCCCCCCTCGTTTCGTTATTTCCCGCATCCCGAAAACCCGTCAACCCAGGGTTTCTCTCCCATCTCCCATATCGCAGCCGCAAGCCGCAAGCCGCCGATCCCGCATCCTCCTCCTCCCGCAGCTCTCGGCGCCTCTCCCTCTGGCTTCCCCCGCCATCTCTGGCTCTCCCTTTGGCCGACAACACCAATAGCATCGATAAATATTCTCTAGGAAGCCGATGGCACCGTTAACCTCCCTCAAAGGTCGGCAACTTTCTCCCTTCCTCTTCTCCTCCTCTGGCCAGTGAGGGCAAAGACAGCGTTCTTCTCCGGTAACCCTAGCTCCTCCTCATTCCGGCCAGTGGATTTCATGAGAGACTCCTAGCGTTTCGCTCGAAACACCTCTTCGTGGATTTTTAAACCCATATTAGGTCTCCTTAGGTAAGGAACTCCGTCAATTTCTTGTTTTCAGTTTGCCCTAATTTTTTTACGATAATTTTTTCTCTCCGACATAGGGTTTCCGACGATCCAACTTATGTCCATCATATAACTCGCTAATCTCGGATTTGTTTGTGTTTTCCAGTGCATCTCCTCGGATCTAGGTGGTGGAATCGCTCTAAGCTCTCTTCGAATTAGGGCTTTTCGCATCCAAACACCACCAAAGATCCCTGATCCCTCGCAGTAGCCTCTTCTCCCCTCACTCTCGAGGGAGGTAAATTTCTAAACTCCTCTCATGTTATGTAAGTGTGATTATCAAACGCATGTGCAAGCGTAGAAATCTTGTTAATTAAAATTTGATATATATTGTTGATCTTGAACAGGTTTAGCTAGAGCTTTTAACCTTGCTTGCGCCACTTAGTTATCGTAGTATTTTCGACGTCACTTTAAGGCAAGTGGAGAACTCCATCTCACTTGCAAACTTTGGAATTTAACCTTGTTATCTGCTCCCTATGATATTTGCTAACGTTATTTTTGGTAAATCTCAACACCCTCGTAATATTGTCATAAATTTATATGATAAATAATCACCTAAGTATGAAACTCGAAAACAAATCCGTAGTTGTAAGCAAATCCTTGAACTGTAGCGTCTAATTTGGCATCTGTCTGCCGCTATGGTCACAACAAGAAGAATTACTTTTCCGACAAGACTTGCACGCAGATTTGATCATGAACCATGTGCGCCCGCTGTAGCACCTACACCCTTCATCGATCATGGCTTACAACATATTACATGAATAATTTTAGGCTATACACAAGATTAGGCTATCATTTCAGAAATGTCTGTCTGACTTAGTTTTTTTTGGTATGTTTGCTAGTTTTTAACAAGATGTATCAGTACTCGATTATGCTTGTTTGCATCTGCTCGCAATTTAATTAATTAACTTGCTCATGTTTTTATTCCTATGTTCTGGGCATTTTCCTTCTATTTTGGATATGCCTTAGGGTTCGTGACTGCGCCGCCTTCCCCCTGAGTTATTTCTCATTCGGCTACAGCTTTGCTTGGAGGTTTTTCTTTTGTAGTTGTTTACATCAGGTTCTATGTATTTGCTTCCTTTACTGTCAGTGTGTTTTATCATGTACTAGTTATTGTAAGTCATTTTCTCTTGTATTGTGGACAACTCCTAGGATGATTCTGATGTACTAGATCATTTTATTTATGACATATTCATTACTATTTCTTATTGCATTCACTTCTATTTTAGCACTGTGTGTAGCATTAAATTTTTGTAAGGAAATGCATGTGCATTAAATTCTCACTGTTTTAAAAACTTTAAGTGCTTCCGTATATTTATAAACCATAAATTATTCAATCAAAGTAAATATTTCTAAAACTATTTTTGGTATTCTTTGCATCCGCCTTAGTAGGCATGGTTTTCTTTCCACCCATGCTTGTGGCATCACGGCCTGCCCGAAGCGCACTCTGACTTTCATCGAGGCGGGTCGTGACAGTTGGTATCAGAGGGAGGTTTGCTCCTAGAAATGAATTATTTTGAGATTATTAAATATTTTGAACTCTATTATGTACATATATTGTTGGGTTTCTCTATAAGGATGGCACAATGCTTGTGCACGCAGCGGAAGGAATAAAACATCAAGAACAATCCAAAAGAGATGGGATCGGGCCATGAAAATTGAATCAAGAAGTTAACAAACAACTAGGCAAAAATTACCTTAGCGGCGTTGAGTCACAACTCAACGGAGATGCTCCAAGCTTTGAATCCTTGTCGGTGGCGAGTTCTACGTGGAATTATGTCCACGTCTCTGCAGAAATCCACACGAGTGGGAGAACACCGAGCTTCGTCACACGAAGGGTCGGGAAGAAGATCAACTGCACCTTGCACTTCCACGGACTGCTAGGTCCGTTCTAGGAGGAGCAACACCGGCAACAGTCGCCGGAGAGGAGGAGGTCGGCGGAGCGAAGAGGCGGCGGAACACTTCTGTCCGTCGGGGTTCGGTAATCGGCGAAGCGAACGAGTGGCGGAACGTTTTCGTCGGATTCGATTCGGCTACAGGAGAAAATCCCGATCAGTGTCTAATTCCCAAAACCCTAAGTCCCCTATTTATACAAAAGGCATAAGCAGTCCAAAGGTATCGCTATCTGCAGACCACATAGGATAGGGTTTCAGAATGATTCGCCGAGAATCAACTCCAGGTTCGGCGAGAATAAGACCCAGATTCGGCGAGAATCAGCAGGCAGAATCGGCGAGAATCAGCAGGCAGAATCGGCGAGAATCAGCAGTTTGACTCCCGACGGCATTGCCTTCGTCGACGAGTCATACTCGACGACTCAGCCTTAGTCGACGAGTCATACTCGATGACTCTCTACGAATCTCGATGACTTTGCCTTAGTCGACGAGTCATACTCGACGACTCAGCCTTAGTCGACGAGTCATACTCGACGACTCTCGACGAACCTCTTTTGGCAACGTTTGCCCGACCCCATTCTGAATGGTGATTGGTAACCCTTACCAACACAGTCAATGTTCCAACTTCTCCACGTGCTCTTATGTGCGACCCTGCAGGCTCATATCGCGTTAGCAGTGAGATTACATGTTTGACCACTTCTAGATCACCATGGTAACTCCAACATATATATACATGCATCATTGCTTCACTCACCTTGTAATTATTTGTTGTTCGCAATTAAAACATGCACACACTCACTCATAAGCATGAGTAGTATGCACACAAATATTAAGGGGTTATGGGCAAACTTAACATTTTTGTGCATATGAATTTCCACTATGATATAAATCGCTTGCGAATATTAAATTGTATGGGCGGTTTAATATTTTCAAGTGCGTTGGCATTAAAATCATAATATGCCTGACATGTTAAGTGATATGGACGCTTAACATGGAAGGTGTATCCATTCATGCACATTCTTAGGAATGCATTTTATACATAACTGCATTCCATGCATAACATAACTCATTGCACAAGTGTTAAGGCCAAGAACAATATATGATGATTGTGCACGCATGGATTTACAAACTGTTTGGCATTGCATGTGATTCACTGTCATTTTAACATGAGCATTACCTAGAGTTGTCCAATGAAAATGTTGTAACCAATATATGATATATGTATTCGACAGTATTAAAATACTAGAGCCTTTTGTTTCTTAATCTTCTATGATTAGCTTGACTGTGTCTCTTACTCGTTTCCTTTGTGCTCCTCCTTAGATGGCCCCTAAGAGATCGCAGCATAAGAAGGTTACCTCTCCTGCCAGAGCAACTTATGGAGATGCCACTGCCCAGCTTTTATGGCAGATTCTCGAGCATCTCACTCGCTTGTAAGAAGATCAACAAACTTCTGAAACAGCTCTTGATTCTGGCAGCGCAGGGACAGCTGGAGCTGCTACTACCTCTGCTCTTGGAGCCACCCCTCCTACACCTGATTCGGGTACTGGCTCGCTTGTTGACACCCAGTTGGTCCCGCTCGTGTCAAGTCCAGCTGCCCCTCCTGTAACGATGGCAAATACGCTAGCGTTCAAGAGGCTGAATCCACCATCCTTCAATGGCAGTTGCGATTTCTTCGTCATTTCAGAGTGGCTCTCCCAGATGGAGAAGCACTTTGAGTATGTCGGTGTCCCTGATGCACAAAAGGTTCTTCTTGTGGCCTACCAGCTGACCGAGGATTCATACACCTGGTGGCTTTAGCGCTTCAGTCTCCCCAACTCTCCTGCTATGACTTGGGAGCACTTCAAGAATGCGCTCATGGAGAAGTTTCTCGCATCTGTGGAGCGTGACAAGTTAGCTGAGAGATTCCTATCCCTTCAGCAGCCCGGTAGGACCATGACTAAATATGACATAGAGTTCTCTCACCTATCTCTCCTTGTCATAGAGTTTGTGTTTGATGAGTCCAAGAAGATCAGCCGTTTCATGAAGGGCCTCCGGCATGACTTCCGCCAGCATGTGGTAGCCCATGGAGCCACCACCTACGTCGAGACTATTGGAGCCACCTTACAGGTTGAAGTTATAGAGCTGGATCGTAATGCCAAGAAACTCCAGCATGGTACAAGCAATGCTGTTGCATCTAACCACAAGCGCAAGGGTGCTCCACCTCAGGAGCAAGGTCCCAAGTCCCAGGAAGTGTGTGCCTACTGCCACAAGGTTGGCCACATCGCCCAAGTCTGGTGTTCCCTCCTGAAGAAGCAGAAGATGGTTGTGCCTGCACAGTAGCCCCAGGTGGCGCTTGCCACTGCCTCCTATGTATGTGCCTTCTATAAGAAATCGGGCCACTTGGTGAGAGACTGTCGCCACAAGCTGAATACCTGCTTCAGATGTGGGAAGGTTGGATATCAGATCAAAGATTGCCCCACGAAGGAAAGCCCGGTCCCCTCTCAGCCTCTACAGGCTATTTCTGGAGCCCAAGAGAAGGGCAAGGCTGTGTTAAACGTCACCACTCAGGGCGAGGTGCTAACATCTACCACCGTCATCTCTGGTATGTTTTATTTAAAGTTTTAAATTTCCTGCATCCTTTTGAATTACCTGCCTTTAGTATTGTATAATCATGAAATGTGTTTATGATGTTTAATTCTAGGGTGTTTTAGGGTCAAGAATAAGTGGATGTAAATCCTTTTCGACTTCGGGGCATCTCACTCTTTTATAGCGCGCCATATCGTGAATCTCCATAGTTGGTCTACTTCGCCACTCGAAGTCCCTTTCGAGATTTTTGTGCCCGGTCATTTGCACCTGTAACCTAGAGGCATTCTTAATTGTCTAATACAGCTTGGTGAACTGCAAGTCATCGTCGATTTTATAGTACTAGATATGACAGAATTTGACGTAATCTTGGGTATGAACTGGCTGGTCGCGTATCGAGCAAAGCTAGTCTGTGTGGCAAAGAGGGTCAATCTCAGTATCGATGGGAAGAACTACAACGTGCATGCTCAGACCACCCGCAGCCACCTGAAGGTAATTTCTATTGTGTGTGCCACTCGGCTTCTTAGCCAGGGATGTTTTGCTTGCTTTGTTTATGCTTCACACTCGGATGCTACCATACCTCAACTTGAGTCTATCCTGATTGCTTACGATTTCCCTGACATGTTCCCCACCGAGTTGCTTGGAATGCCTCCTGATCGTGATGTAGAGTTCTTCATTGATGTAGAGCCTGGAACGCACCCCATATCTAAAGTGATGTAGGCCACGGGTTTCGACACCGTAACGGCTAAGGGATTCACACGCTCGCTTAATTATAATTACTATTACGCTCACACGAAGAATAAACACAACCACTACGCAAGTTGCAACAATTAATTTAATAGGATTCGGGGAGCTCGCTAGGCCCCTTAAGATAATATCAAGGCTATAGGCCAAGATCCTCTCAAGCGAAATGAACCCACACGGTTCGATCGAGCGTATGTTGTACCAAAAGAGACACCACCGAAATAAGGATTCGGATAACGGGTGGTTCTCTCCCAACGAGATAAAATGAGGGCCGCCACGCCTCACGAATACAAATGGGAATCAAATAACAATAACAAAAATTTAATAGATATTATCCACGAAAATTTTACCAATCACAAATCACACGATATGCTAAATGCCCAAAGAAAAGATCTAAGAGAGAAACACACAAGAGTGGAGACGTTCGTTACCCAACCGGAATGGATGATTCCGATTTAACTCTCTTTGGATCGCTCCGTTCCGGATCCACCGAAAGCGTGCCGGTTGGAGGGAAACTCCAAGTTCTTCGTTGCCTTCCGACGCCGTTGAAGTTTCACAAGATTCACCACAAGCTTTGGCCGATTCTTCTCTTGGGTTAGAAGATGGGGCTGATTTGGATCTCACCGAAGGAATCGGTTTTTGGGAAGAGGATATATGTGATGGTCGGGTTTTGTTGAGAGGGATGAGGACGATTTTGTGGAGGAGTGGTGGTGGTCGGGTTGATGTTTAAAGGGAGGCTCGGGTGTAGTGATGGAGGTGGAGGTCGGCGGCTAGGGGAGGTTGCAAGTGGTCGGCCTTCTTGAAGATGATGAGGAGGGCTCGGTTTTTGGAGAGGGATTGAAGGTTATGGTTGATTATTGGAAAGGAGGAGGTGGAGGTAGAGAGGAGGCCGAAATAGGGAGAGGAAGGAGAGGGGTGGTCGATGGCCAAGGAGGAGAGGGGGTAGGGGAGCCGAACTCCAAGAGGAAGAGGGAAGAGGGAAAACCAATTTAGGGTTTCAATTTTAATTCATTCATTCACTAATCTCAAAATCCAATACAACATAGCCTTATATAGGCTTTACAAAGACAAGGGTTATAAGCACCCCAAATGTGGCTAAACAAAGGCCAAAATGAAATGACAAATAATTAAAACTTTTGGCTAAACAAAGGCCAAAATAAAAACATAATTAAAATCTGAAATAATATTTAAAATGACGCGGCGGAGATTTGACACGACATTGGCGGAGATGTTGACGCGGCCATGGCGGAGGATGTGACAAATCTTCATCTCGAGGCGGCGAAGGAACATCAAGCTTGAGTCAGCACCAACATAAACCGGGTCACCATAATCATCTGGAAGGGGATCTTCTTCTGCAACATGACGTGGATCTTTGACATGTACCGGATCACCAACGTCCTCCGGTGGGGGACGCTCCAAGTCAACCTATCGGGGGGTGGCGGCGCCATCATAAAGCTCCATACCGTATGACACCGCGTGAACTAGAGGAGCTTAGATCGCAATTGGACGAGTTTCTAGAGCGTGGGTACATTCGTCCCAGCTCTTCTCCATGGGGAGCCCTCGTACTCTTCGTTAAAAAGAAAGACGGATCCATGAGATTGTGCATCGATTATCTTGATTTGAATAAGGTAACCATCAAGAATAAGTATCCCCTCCCGTGCGTGGATGACCTATTTGATCAGCTTAAAGGCAGTACCGTCTTCTACAAGATTGATCTCAGGTCGGGTTACCATCAGATGAAAACCAAGGAATCCGGCATCCCTAGAATAGCCTTCCGGACTCGGTATGGAGACTTTGAATTCTTGGTGATGTCTTTTGGGTTGACTAATGCCCCTTCTGCTTTTATGGATATGATGAACCGTGTCTTCCACGAGTACCTGGATAAGTTCATCATCATTTTCATTGATGATATCTTAGTCTACTCCATGACTCATGAGGAGCATGCAACCCACCTTAGACTCACTCTCTCCATGCTTCGTTAGAACCAACTCTATGTCAAGTTTGTGAAATGTGAGTTTTGGCTGGATCATGTTGCCTTTCTAGGGCATATCATTTCGGGTGATGGACTTTCCGTTGATCCTACCAAGATCTCCGCAGTTATTGACTTGAAGCAGCCTTCTACCCCTACTGAAATCCGCAATTTTCCTTGTCTGGCTAGCTATTATCGGCGTTTCGTTAAGGATTTCTCCTCTATTGCTGCTCCTTTAACTAAGCTAACTCAAAAGCATGCCATGTTTGAGTGGTCAGATCAGTGTGAGCAGGCTTTTCTGAATTGAAGCAACGTTTATGTTCAGCGCTAGTTTTAGCTCTTCCATCAGAGGGGTTAGACTTTTCAGTTTATACCGATGCTTCCGGAGTTGCATTGGGTTGTGTCCTGATACAAGAAGATCGTGTTATCACTTATAGGTCGAGGTAGTTGAAGATTCATGAACGCAACTACCCCACTCATGATCTGGAGTTCGCTGCAGTAGTGTTTGCTTTAAAGCTTTGGCGTCATTATCTCTATGGCGTGAAGTGTCACTTTTTCACTGACCATAAGAGTTTGAAGTATATTTTTGTCCAGAAGGATCTCAATCTTTGTCAGAGGCGTTGGATTGAATTCATAGCAGATTATGACTTGCAGCTCACGTATATGCCTGGTAAAGCCAATTCAGTGGCAGATGCTTTGAGTCGTCAAGCTTCTGTTACCGCCTGTGCACCTATGTCACCTTATCTCGCGGCCCTGGTTGATGACCTCGAGCGGATGGACATATCTCTCTCACCTAGAGGTCAAGGAGAAGACTCTAGTATATTATGGGTAGAAAAGGCAAAGGACCTGAAGCCATATGATCCCGCACTCCACATTCGCCGATAGTTGAACTCGGTACTCTTCCAGATTTCTCTATCTCTGACGATGTTTTGCGTTTTCGAGGTCACCTATGTATTCCCATTGTTCCTAAGTTGCTGGATAGTATTTGCCGAGAAGCTCATTAGTCCTGCACATCTTGTCATCCTGGAAACAACAAGATGTATCATGACCTGAAGCAGATCATGGGGTGTGAAAGTGAGGTGATAAGATCTAACAGCCTCTAGAGGGGGGGTGAATAGAGTAAGTTCAAATAAATTGATATATTTAAAACCTTTAGATTTGCTTAGTGTAGGTAGTGAGTGATGCAAACAGATAAATATATTTAAAGTAAAATCACACAGCACACAAGCAAGAAGAAAAGCAATCCACAGAAGACACAAGGAAATTTATAGTGGTTCCCCAAACTTGGGTAGTCCACTCTTCTATCACCCCTTGATAGGAATCCACTGCAGGATGCTTGATCAGGTGTCCTGGGCACCACCAGATTTTTTGATAAGGTGTCTTGCCACCACTGATTTTGACAAGGTCTCAGCTAACCAAAAGGTAACTTTTGAAGGGAGTTAAAACCCTGTACAGAAGAGGTAAAATAAGAAGGGTTGAGTTTGCTTCTCTGTCAACAATCAGAGAGAAGCTAGTGGATGTAGATGTTGTCAAAGCTCCCCCTGAGATATAGAAGTTCAGGTAGAAGAAGCTTTGCACAAGGGTGACAGGCTCTTCACTGCTTGTCCTTCTTCAGCAATAGATGACTCAGAAACTGAGTGTTTGATGTCTGAAGGTAGAAAGCAAATGAGAAGAGTTGAATGCAGAGGCAGAAGAGGTTTCAGAGAATGTTGATCAAGATGTTTCTCTGAGTGTAGTTCTTCTCTGTAAATTCTCTGCAGACTGATTTCTTGAGAGATAGATGAAAAATAGATGTTCTCTGTGTTGTCAGAATGAATGTTCTTCCTGTTCTCTTGTCTCTCTCGAATAGATCTCTGAGTAATGGGATAGCCGTTGGCAGGGCATTTAATATATTCCATAACTGTCCATGCCTAGAAGGAAAGCCTTAATTGATTTCCATTGAAAATTCCTTGAGATATGGTGCAATTAAGTCTTGAAACGGCCAGGGGATCTCTTGCAATAACTGCTTGAAAAATCTCTCATTTGAATTTCAAATGTTGACAGACGGGAGAACTTAAAACGTCGAACTCTTCCTGAAGCGTCGATCTGAGCTCGACTGACCGTCGATCAGAGAGTAAAATTGAAGCAGAGAGATACACGCCAAAACGTCGAGCAGAACTCGACGTTACGTCGAACTGAGAACGACGCTGCGTCGAGCTGCGATCGACTGTGCGTCGAGCAGCGGTCGACTATGCGTCGAGCTGAGGACGACTCTACGTCGAGCTGGGGTCGACTCTCCGTCGAGCTGAGCAGAACTAAATCTCAAATAACCTAAGTTCTAAACTCACACTCAATGACCTATGCTATACAATTAGGTCAACATCCTTAGCATAGTTATCCTGACCCAAATATAAAAAGGGTGTTCCAACAATCTCCCCCTATTTGGATTAGGATTACTATTCACATGAATTTAAGGAAATTAAAAAAAGCATACAGACATTTGAAATACTGAAAATCAAGAACACAGATGGAAGCAGGAGCAGATAAGCAACTATCAAAGATGTTTATGGCAGTAGCATAGAAGATAAGCCATCTTACATTTACTTCTTCTTAGGCTCTTCTTCAAAGCCTTTCTTGAATTTGATTTCCCTTTGAGGGTTGGCAATGTCTTTCTTTGATCTGTAATCTTCAGAAGTCCCCAATGAAGTTATGCTCTTTCCAGAGGGAGGAACAGCAGCAGGATGTAACTCCATGTATCTATCAGCATCAAAGAATTTGCTAGAATGATATTTGTTTAATTCCTGTCTTCTTTGGTCTGACATTGTGCTTATGTTGGATGTGTCCAGTCCCCTTTCTTTGTTCTTCTTAATTAGGTCTAGGGCAGCAAGCTCAGTCATCCTAGCCTTCCATGCAGTAGGGTTGTTAACTGGATCATCATATGGAATAGGAGGCTCATACTTATTACTTTGATCTGAAGGAATAGGTTTCTGCCTTACACCCTCATTGAGCTTAAAGGGAAAGGGACCAGTGGTTGAAGCAATGGTCTTTCCTTCCCTTTGATAAGATTGGGGTCTGGCTTGACCTCTAGCTTGATTACCTCTAGAAGATCCTTTGGATTGATTTCCTCTTGATTGATAACCTCTAGATTGGCCACCTCCTTGTCCTCTCCTTGACTGATAAGTCTTGCCTTGGAAGGAGGATGTTGGAGGTTTGCTTACTGGGTTAGCACTGCCTCCTGCACCTGGAGAAGGAGGAGGTGGAGGAGGAGGAAAGTCAAAAGACTTGGTATCTCCTTTCTTGAACTTCTTTTTCTCTCTCATTGCCTTGAGCTGATTTTTAGAGAACTGCATCCATGGCTCAGTAATCTTGCATTTGTGCTATATGTAATAAGGGATGTCATGGTCAGTTGCCCTTTCCATTGGAACTCTCTTTAGAGCTTTGCTTCTAGCTTTCCTCTTTTTAGCAATAGTTGCAGAAGAGTCATCAGAGCTAGTTGCAAACTCATCAGAGGAGCTGCTTTGGATATGATCATAGGGATCATAATAATCATCTTTTGATGCACTTTCTGAAACAGAAGGAGGAGCATCTGCCAGTGTAGATGACTTATCTAGCACTGCAGGGAAAGAAATGGTTTCAGGAGCAGCAGGCACTGAATCAGCTAAGTCACTCAAGACTTCAGAAATCACAGCCTCAACAGAAATGGCTGGATAACTTTCACTAGCAGGAGCTGAGGCTACCACTGCATCAGAGACAGAAGAAACAAAAGAACTGGCAGGAGCAACAGCTACCACTGCCTCAGAAACAACAACTTCAGCAGGAGCAAGGGCTTCCACTGCATCAGAAGTGTTAAGAACCTTATCAACAGTCATGTTATCAACAGACTGATCATCATCAATAATATCAACAGAATCAGAACAAATATGAGCAACAGACTTATTTGCAGGAGCATCAGCTACCACTGCATCATCTTCAAGAATCATCTTATCACAACCAACAACAGCAGCAGCAAAGGGAATGATGGCCCTGGACAGATCTTCAGCAAGCAGTAACTTGTGAGAGCTGAAGGATCTTCTAAAAAATGATGCTGGTACTGTCACAATAGAATCTTCAACTGGAGGTGGACTGAATTCTCTATCTGCAATCTGAACATCTGAAACAAGCATCTCTTCACAATCAACAGAAGGCAGCTCTTCTTCTACCAAAATCTCCCCCTGCCTAGATTCAGTAGCAACTGATTCTAGGCCCCTAGAAGAAGGGCCAGCCACAGCAGGAGAGAGGGAAGAGAGCTTTGAAGAAATAGAGTCCAAAGATCTGATTATTGGAGCTAGGGAAGCATCCAATAAGGAGGACAACCTTGGAGCCAAGAGCTCATAGAGCTTATTAGCCAAGGGAAGCAGATCTACTTGCTCAGACTGTTGAGCAGAGGTAGAGGGGAGAGAAACAGATGCAGCAGGAGAAGATGATGGTATAGAAGGAAGAGGAATGGAGGGTTGAATAATGGAGGGCATGATGAGGTCTGAGAATGAGGGCTCAGCAATGTTATCATGTGAATTATCCAAGAAGGAATCATCTTGATTGATCTCAATGTCCATTGAAGGGAAGTAATGAAGAGGATCAAATACTTCAGAAGTGGTGGTAATGGATGGATGAAGAGAAGATGCAATAGTGTCAATGGATGATGTTTGCAAAGGGAATGAGAGCTGAGAAGTTGATGGAGAGAAGGTGGTTGGAAAGCTGAATGAAGGAGAGATGGTGATTGATGGCCTGGCTTCTTCTACTAGGTCAGTTGACTGAGGGTGAGTGGCCACAACAGCCCTTGTTTCAGTAGAGGATTTCATTGCTGCAGCAGCCTTGGGATTTACAATCTTCCTATCCCATTTTCCAATCAGGGCACAGGTCAACCTCTTTGAAGCATTAATGTGCTTGGAGGTTACCAGAAGCTGTGGGCAGACATGATGAAGCAACAATCCCAAAGTCCTTCCAAAATGAACATAGGTCTTATTGACCTTTTTCTTCACTAAATCAAACAGTAATTCTCCCCAATTTAGGTGCTTTTTATCTAGGAGGGCAGCCATGATGCAGAATTGTTGCCTGGTAATAGCATCATGTGCTGTCCTCTTAGCACAGATGACCTTGCCTACCACATCAGCTAAAAGCCTAAATTCAATGGCAAGATCCACTTTCAGCAATTTGGAGGCATTCTCAGAAGAATGACCCATTCTGTCTAGCATTGCAGCATACTCCTCATTTGACAATTCCAAGCTGTCATTTCCATTCTCTAATTCAAAAGCTTCAGTAAAAGTAGCAGGAGATATTGATACCTGAGTTCCAGAAATAGAACCAGTAATCGTGCTCTCATCTGTATTAGCTGCTGTATATATCCACTCTTTAATTTCAGTCTCTGCCATGGGCATTCTTGTTAACATAAACTTCACTAGTTTCTGTTCTTTAAATAGCTCCAGGATATCCAGAAAATTCTGTGAGGAACCTTCAAAGGAATCCAAGTCGATGTCGAAACCATAATCGAACTTCATTGCCGTCAATATGTTTGCTGGAATCGCCATTATCTGCAGAATACCTTTCAAGAACAAGTGTAAAAGCTTTGGAGGGAGAATGTAGTTGCAGGAAATACGAAAGCGCAAATGACATCGACGCCGAGAAGATGATTTTATACTAGGGTTCGACGCAGAAAAGGAAATAACGTCGAGCTTAGTTCGACGCTAAGAGGCTCTAGGGGAAACGAAGAGACTCGATGGTGTTCAGCTGAGTTCGACGTTCGACGTTTTGAAGGTCGACGGTCGACGCTATTAGGGATGCTGAACGTCGAGCTCTGGTCAACGTCAATTAACGTCGTCGACCGAAACAGAAACTTAACAAACTCTAGACAGAGTCGATCTCTGGTCGACGCAAAAGATGAGGTCGATGGTCGACGCTATTTAGCGGTCGACGGTCAGTCGATCTCCGGTCGACGTTTTCAAGTGAAAAGCGTCGAGCGTCGAGCAGAGTTCAGACAGAACCTCTAGATCTAACAGCCTCTAGATCCTTAAGGAAGAGATACATTTGCCTAGATTTTGTTATTTTTATGGTTTCAAAATCTTGTAAATTAATTTATGCTATCTCCATCTATCATTCCCAACTGATTAAGGAAGAAGAAGTGTTTCTTTTCATCCAAAGGTTTGGTGAAAATATCTCCCCTTTGTAAATCAGTAGAAATATACTCTAGTGCTATTTTATTCTTTTCTACATTATCCCTTAAGAAATGATGTCTGATCTCTATGTGCTTTGTCCTACTATGGAGAACTGGATTTTGAGCAATACAAATTGCACTAGTATTATCACAAAGAATTTTTGACTTCTCTAAGTTGTAACCATAGTCTAGGAGCTGGTTTTGAATCCACAATATCTGTGAGCAGCAACTTCCTGCAGCCATGTATTCAGCTTCAGCAGTTGATGTAGACACAGATGTTTGCTTTTTGCAAAACCAGGAGACAAGTCTATCACCCAGGAATTGACAAGTTCCACTGGTGCTTTTCCTGTCTACTCTACATCCAGCATAATCAGCATCTGAAAATCCAGTGAGATCAAATCCTGAATCATGTGGATACCAGAGACCTAGATTTGGACAACTTTTTACATATCTAAGAATTCTCTTAACTAATGTGAGGTGTGACTCTCTAGGGCTCACTTGGAACCTAGCACATACACATGTAGCAAACATAATATCTGGTCTGCTAGCTGTAAGATATAAAAGAGAGCCAATGATTGCTCTAAAATTAGTCTGATCAACTGGTTTACCAGATTCATCAGCATCTAAGACAGCATTAGTAGGCATAGGTGTTTTCATAGAAGATGCATCTGACATACCAAATTTCTTAACCAATTCTTTTGCATACTTGGTTTGAGAGATGAATATGCCATCAGCATGTTGTTTGATTTGCAATCCTAAGAAAAAGGAAAGCTCACCCATGCTACTCATTTCAAACTTTGAGTGCATAAGTTGTGAGAACTTTTTGCATAAGCTTGAATCAGTAGACCCAAATATTATATCATCTACATATATTTGTACTAGTAGGATATGGGACTTATGGGTTCTAATAAAAAGAGTTTGGTCTACTCTACCCCTTTTAAAATCATTCTCAAGCAAAAAGGAGGCTAAGGTCTCATACCATGCTCTTGGAGCTTGCTTGAGGCCATATAAAGCCTTATGTAATTTGAAAACATGTTCAGGAAGGGTTGAAGAGATAAAACCTGGAGGTTGCTTGACATAGACTTCTTCCTTGATGTCTCCATTGAGAAATGCACTTTTAACATCCATTTGGAAAACTTTGAACTTCTTGTGTGCAGCATAAGCAAGAAAAATTCTTATGGCCTCCAACCTTGCAACTGGTGCAAAGGTTTGGTCATAATCAATCCCTTCTTCTTGACAATAGCCTTGAGCAACAAGCCTTGCCTTGTTTCTCACAATGATCCCTTGATCATCTAGCTTATTCCTGAAAACCCACTTAGTTCCAACAATTTGATGGTTTCTTGGTTTTGGAACCAATTCCCATACTTTGTTCCTTTCAAACTGGTTTAGTTCCTCTTGCATTGCAATGATCCAGTTTGGATCTTGCTCTGCATCTTGAATAGTTTGAGGCTCTATTTGGGAGAGAAAACAGGTGTGCATCAGATGTTGATTTATCTGATTTCTGGTTTGCACACCTTCTGAAATTTCTCCAATCACTTGGGAGATTGGATGATCTCTTATTGTTACTAAATCAACAGTGGATGTTGATTGTTCACCAACCTGTGTTGTTGTTTCCTCTTGTGGAACAACAACTGGCTCTCCATTTGGTTCTGAAATTTGATCTGTATCTTCACTCTTATTGCTAGCAGCTTCTTGTTGAGTTGTTGAAGATAGATTTCCCTCATCCATGATGGTTAACTGATTAATATTTTCAGCTAATGATTGTACCTGTAAGTGATCTATGGTAGAAGAATTCTTCTCCTTATAAGACATATTAGATTCATCAAAGGTAATATGCATGGACTCTTCAATTTTATGAGATGATTTGTTATACACCCTATAAGCTTTGCTGTTCAAAGAGTATCCCAGAAACACTCCTTCATCAGCCTTAGCTTCAAATTTTGCTAAATATCTCTTGTCATTATTGTGAATGAAACAAATGCAACCAAAAATTTTGAAAAAGCTAACTTTAGGTTTCTTCCCTTTGAGCAATTCATAAGGAGTCTTATCCTTTAGTTTATGTATCAGGCTTCTATTCAAAACATAATTGGAGGTGTTCACAGCCTCTGCCCAAAAGGTTAGAGGAAGATGAGCATCTGTCAATAATGTTGTGGCTGATTCAATTAAGGTTCTATTTTTCCTTTCAACTACCCCATTTTGTTGAGGAGTTCTAGGAGCTGAGAAAGTGTGCCTGATCCCTTCATTCTGACAGAACTCTTGCATAAGAAGAGAATCAAACTCTGTCCCATGATCACTTCTGATCAGGGCTATATGAGTATTGAACTCAATCTGTATGCTCTTGAGAAAATCTGTCAAAATTTTGAAGTTATCAGACTTCTTTCTTAGGAAGAACACCCAAGTGAATCTTGAGAAGTCATCTACAATCACTAAGGCATAAGATTTCCCCCTAGACTTTGTACTGTAGTAGGTCCAAAAAGGTCCATGTGCAACAGATACAAAACCCTAGGTGAATAACTCTTGTTAAGTGATTTGAAACTATTTTTAGTTTGCTTTCCTAGTTGGCAAGCCTTGCAGAGTCCTTCCTTCTTGTAGGGACCAGAAGGTAGTCCTCTAACAAGGTTGAGTTTAGACAACCTAGCAATAGTTCTAAGGTTAACATGTCCTAATCTTTTATGCCAAAGCTCATTTGGCTTACTAAGGGAATTAAAAAGGCATATGTCTACTTTAGAAGAATTAAAATCTACTAGGTATATGTTATCTTGCCTATTTCCAATCAACACAATATTATTATCTAGAGCAATATTACATACTAGATCAGTGAACCAAACCTGATAACCAGCATCACAAAGTTGACTGATGCTGATTAAGTTGTGCTTCAGTCCTTCCACATAGGCTACCTTCTTGAAAGTGATTGAGCCTATTTTGACTTGACCATATCCCTTGGTTTGTCCAAAATTGGAGTCACCAAAGATTACTCTTGGTCCAAGCTTTGCTTTGAAGGATGAAAGATTGCTTTTGGTTCCTGTCATATGTTTGGAGCAACCACTATCCAGATACCAATGCTGGTTCACCACTGGATAGCTCTTCATCTGCACATGTAACAGCTTAGTTGTTTTTCACCCAGTTCACCTTGGGTTGAGGTTGATAACCAATGAAATCAGAAATGAATGACATTTCAGGCTGACTCTTATAGCCTTCAGGATGATATCTCCTAGGAGGAATCACCCATTCAGCATAAGGGTTAGGCTGAGATGTAGGATACTTGATATTCAATTTAGATTTATCCTGTGCAGACAACCCAGAACTCTGAGCTCTGTTCGACGCACGTCGACCTAAGTTCGACGCTGAAGTTTCAGGACGTCGAGCTCCATTCGACGCTTGAACAGGCCTACTTTCAGGGACAACAGCAAGTCGACCTGAGTTCGACGTGTGTCGACTTGAGTTCGACGTGTGTCGACCTGAGTTCGACGCTTCAGCAAGGTGTTGCTGATTCTTGTTAGAACGGCGTCGAGCTCTGGTCGAAGAACGTCGAGCTCTGTTCGACGTTTTCTGTTGAACTTGAAGTTGCTTAGGTAGATCAGAATTTTTTCTGGCTACTACCATAATTCCTTTACCCTTGTTACTGGTAAATTTTATGGGAGTTGTTAGCACTATAGGTTGGCTTGGAGAGGCACCCAAACCTAGTGAACCACTCATTCTTGAGTTCACTGTGCTTATGATGTCTATTAGCTTGAGGCTCCTCCCATTGAGAGTTTCCTCTAGCTGTTTAGCCTTGGATAGCTCACTCTTTAGTGAAGCTATCTCCTCCCTACAGCACTCTAACTCATCAGAGAGCTTGAGATTATTTGCACTTAATGTGCTGTAATCAGACAGTTGACTTCTAAGAGAATCATTTGTCTTCTCTGCTGTCAGCAAGTCTATGCACATTGATTTAAATCTAAACTTGAAATCATCAGAAGAAAAATCAAATGAGTCAAGTACCTGATCTTCACTCAATTCCTGATCAGTCATATATTCAGATTCATGCTCTGAATCTGAGCTGCTTTGTGATGCATTGATTGCCATCATGCAGAATCCTTTTTCTGTGGCATCATCCTCATCATCACTTGTGCTGGATGATTCTTCAGAATCTTCAGTATCACTCCAAGTTTCTGCAACAAATCCTTTCCTTGTATTTTTGGTGTTGCTGGAAGAGGATTTCTCATAATATTTCTTTGAATCTTTCTCTCTTCTCTTGTCTTTTCTTTCTCTCCTATCTTTCTTGTCTTTGCCTTGATTCTCAGGACAGTTTGGAGCAGTGTGTCCTGGTTTCCTGCAGCCATAGCAAATAATTTCTTTATTATTAGATCTATCATAACCTTGGCTTGTCTTGGTCCTTAGAAGACCATTTTCTGAAATTCTTCCTAGCCATCTTGTTGAATCTTTTGGCTAGTAGGCTTAGAAGTTCTTCATTGACTATCTCCTTCTCTTTAGGTACTTCCTCTGAAGCTTTGAGAGCTATTGTCTTCTCCACTTTGGGTGCAGGAGAAGATGTGTTTTGCTCCCCTTCTCTTGTCTTGACAAATTGCTCATAGGACTTGAGCTTGCCTAAGAGAGCTTCAGTGGATAGCTCAATTTGACTTCTGCCATCTTTGATTGGCCAGATTCTTGAATCCCAAGTGCTAGGTAGGCACATGAGAATTTTATCATTTATCTCAGTGAGAGATATATCCTTGTCCAGAGTTTTCAACTCACTGACAATGAGACTGAATCTGTTGTACATGTCAGCCACAGATTCAGCTGGAGCCATTTTGAAGTTCTCATACTGTGTTATCAGTTGAGCTCTTCTATCCTTTCTTTCATCAGCTGAACCTGAGACTATTTCAGTTAATTTGTCCCAGATTTCCTTGGCAGAATTGCATTCAGCAACTTTTTGGAATATGTCATCAGACATAGTTTGTGCCAATATGTTCATTGCTTTTGCATCAGCAGCTTTCCACTTCTTTATATCAGTGTCTGTTCCTGCAGGAGGTGGAACAACTGAAGTACTTGTTGAAGTAGGAGGTCTTGGACATTCTGTTAAGACACAATTAAAGATATCTTCATCAAAAGAATTCATGTAAAGTTTTTTCCTTGCTTTCCAGAGTCCAAACTTGGAAAGATTGCACACTGGAGGTCTTGTGCTTGCATACTCCTTGTTTTGTGCCATGAGTTTTATAAAAACAATTTGTAACAAAACAAAATAAAGTAACCACTCTATAGGGTTTGATCTTATCAAAGATCTTTG
Source organism: Platanthera zijinensis (assembly GCA_039513925.1). Lineage (NCBI taxonomy): Eukaryota > Viridiplantae > Streptophyta > Magnoliopsida > Asparagales > Orchidaceae > Platanthera > Platanthera zijinensis. Next base: position 31,388,506 of record CM077098.1, read on the forward strand.
TGGTCCAGGTGTTAGCCTGAAGTAAAGACCAACCTCCCTCTGATACCAATTGAAAGTTAGGTGATAAGATCTAACAGCCTCTAGAGGGGATAGAGTAAGTTCAAATAAATTGATATATTTAAAACCTTTAGATTTGCTTAGTGTAGGTAGTGAGTGATGCAAACAGATAAATATATTTAAAGTAAAATCACACAGCACACAAGCAAGAAGAAAAGCAATCCACAGAAGACACAAGGAAATTTATAGTGGTTCCCCAAACTTGGGTAGTCCACTCTTCTATCACCCCTTGATAGGAATCCACTGCAGGATGCTTGATCAGGTGTCCTGGGCACCACCAGATTTTTTTGATAAGGTGTCTTGCCACCACTAATTTTGACAAGGTCTCAGCTAACCAAAAGGTAACTTTTGAAGGGAGTTAAAACCCTGTACAGAAGAGGTAAAATAAGAAGGGTTGAGTTTGCTTCTCTGTCAACAATCAGAGAGAAGCTAGTGGATGTAGATGTTGTCAAAGCTCCCCCTGAGATATAGAAGTTCAGGTAGAAGAAGCTTTGCACAAGGGTGACAGGCTCTTCACTGCTTGTCCTTCTTCAGCAATAGATGACTCAGAAACTGAGTGTTTGATGTCTGAAGGTAGAAAGCAAATTGAGAAGAGTTGAATGCAGAGGCAGAAGAGGTTTCAGAGAATGTTGATCAAGATGTTTCTCTGAGTGTAGTTCTTCTCTGTAAATTCTCTGCAGACTGATTTCTTGAGAGATAGATGAAAAATAGATGTTCTCTGTGTTGTCAGAATGAATGTTCTTCCTGTTCTCTTTGTCTCTCTCGAATAGATCTCTGAGTAATGGGATAGCCGTTGGCAGGGCATTTAATATATTCCATAACTGTCCATGCCTAGAAGGAAAGCCTTAATTGATTTCCATTGAAAATTCCTTGAGATATGGTGCAATTAAGTCTTGAAACGGCCAGGGGATCTCTTGCAATAACTGCTTGAAAAATCTCTCATTTGAATTTCAAATGTTGACAGACGGGAGAACTTAAAACGTCGAACTCTTCCTGAAGCGTCGATCTGAGCTCGACTGACCGTCGATCAGAGAGTAAAATTGAAGCAGAGAGATACACGCCAAAACGTCGAGCAGAACTCGACGTTACGTCGAACTGAGAACGACGCTGCGTCGAGCTGCGATCGACTGTGCGCCGAGCAGCGGTCGACTATGCGTCGAGCTGAGGACGACTCTACGTCGAGCTGGGGTCGACTCTCCGTCGAGCTGAGCAGAACTAAATCTCAAATAACCTAAGTTCTAAACTCACACTCAATGACCTATGCTATACAATTAGGTCAACATCCTTAGCATAGTTATCCTGACCCAAATATAAAAAGGGTGTTCCAACAGGGTGGCCTGGTATGAAGAATTATATTGCATGCTTCATCTCTCAATGTTTGACGTGCTAGAAGGGGAAAGCTCAACGTCAGCGCCCTGGTGGTCTTTTGCAACCTCTGTCTATCCCTGAATGGAAGTGGGAAGATATCTCTATGGACTTCATCACAGGTTTGCCCCTCACTCCGAGGGGGCATAACGCAATTTGGGTCATAGTAGATCGTATGACTAAAGTTGCCCACTTCATCCTGTACAAGGAAGGTTATTCCACCGAGAAGATGGCTCGGATTTATGTTTTTGGATTATTAGACTCCATGGGATTCCTCTGCCGATTGTTTCTAATCGTGACTCGAGATTTGTTTCGCACTTCTGGAAGGGATTTCAGCAAGCTTTGGGCACCGATCTCAACCTGAGCACTGTTTATCATCCAACAACTGATGGCCATACCAAAAGGATTAATTAGATTCTTTAAGACATGCTTCGGTGTTACATTCTGGACTATAAAGGAGCTTGGGATGAGCACCTACCTTTGGTCGAGTTCACCTACAAAATTTGCAATCAAGAGAGCCTCAAGATGGCCCCCTTCGAAGCATTGTACGAGCGTCATTGTAGGACCCCGCTCTATTGGTCAGAAGTTGGTGAGAAAGTTGTTCTGGTACCTTGAGTTACTTCAGGAAATGGAAGAAGCCACAAAGAAGACTCGTCTTCAGCTCAGTCGTTCCATCGAGAGGCAGAGGAAATATGTTAATCAGCGCCGTCGTTCGTTAAAGTTTGTCGTCGGTGATCAAGTATTCCTGAAGGTTTCCCCTACTCCTGGAGTGAAATAGTTTGGTCGCCATCATAAGCTCAGCCCGAGGTTTGTAGGTCCGTACGCCATCTCAGAATGTGTTGGAGAATCTGCCTATTGTCTAGAGCTACCCGCTTCATTGTCAGGTGCCCATGATGTCTTTCATGTCAGCCAGCTTTGAAAATACATCCACGAACCTAATCGTGTTCTTGAATAAGTTCCATTGATTCCTGAAGCCAATCTGTCTTATCCGATCGAACCCTCGAAGATTGTCGAATATCAAGAATGCAAGCTTCGCATGAGAACCATTCCTATGGTGAAGGTACTTTAGGTGTATGGCAAGTCTGAGGAGTACACTTGAGAACTCGAATCTGACATGTGCAGCAAGTATCCACAACTCTTCTCTTAATCTTGGTACGTCTCTAAGTCCGACTTCCTTGTTATTTCAGTATCTTTAATAGTTATCTTTCATGCGTTAATCTGCAAACTTCTATTTGAAGTGTATGTCATCTGAATCTTCGTTATTTTTGTCCCATTCAGAGAATTCTCAGGAAAGTTTCGGGATGAAACTTCCAAAGAAGGGGAGAATGTAACAACTCATATTATTAATAACAATAATAATAATACTTATAATAAAAATAGCCCTAATTTCCCCTCTCATTTAACTCGAGCTGCCCCCCCCCCATCGACCCAGGGTTTCTCTCCCGTCTCCCGTATCGTAGCTGCAAGCTGTCGATCCCGCCTCCTCCTCCTCCTCCTGCAGCCCCCGGTGCATCTCTATCTGGCTTCCCCCGCCGTCTCCGGCTCTCCCTTTGGCAGACGACACCAATAGCAGTGACAGAGCTTCTCCATGAAGTCGACGGCACCGTCAACCTCCCTCAAAGGCCGATAACTTTCTCCCTTCCTCTTCTCCTCCTCCGACCAGTGAAGGCAAAGACAGCGTTCTTATCCAGCAACCATTGCTCCTCCTCATTCTGGCCAGTGGATTTCATGAGGAACTCCTAGGGTTTCGTTCAAAACCCCTCTTTATGGATTGTTGAGTCCAGATCGGGTCTCCTTGGGTAAGGAATGCTGCCAATTTCTTGTTTTCAGTTTGCCCTAATTTTGCTATGATTATTTTCGCTCTCCGACCTAGGGTTTCGGACGATCCAGCTTATGTCATCGTATAACCCACTAATCCCGGATTTGCTTGTGTTTTTTGGTACATCTCCTCGGATCTAGGTTGTGAAATTGCTCCAAGCTCTCTCCGAATTAGGGTTTTTCGCATCAAAATGCCATTAAAGATCCCCTATCCCTCGTGGTAGCCTCTTCTCCCCTCATTCTCGAGGGAGGTAAATTTCTAAACTCCTCTCATGTTGTGTAAGTGCGATTATCAAACGCATGTCAAAGCATAGAAATCTTGTTAATTCAAATTTGATATATATTGTTGATCTTGAACAGGTTTAGCTAGAGCTTTTAACCTCGCTTGCGCCACTTAGCTATCGCTAGTGTTTTTGACGTCACCTTAAGGCAAGTGGAGAACTCCCTCTCACTTGCAAACTTTGGAATTTAACCATATTATATGCTCCCTATGATATTTACTATCGTTATTTTTGGTAAATCTCAGCACCCTCGTAATATTGTCATAAATTTATATGATAAATAATCACCTAAGTATGAAACTCGAAAATAAATCCATAGTAGTAAACAAATCCTTGAACTATAGCGTCTAATTGGGCATCTGTCGGCCGTCATGGTCACAACAAGCAGGATTACTTTTCCGACAAGACTTGCACGCAGATCTAATCGTGAACCATGTTCGCCCGCTATAGCACCTACACCCTTCATCGATCACGGCTTACAACATATTACATGAATAATTTTAGGTTATACTCTGGAGTAGTCTATCATTTCAGAATTGTCTGTCTGACTTAGTTTTTTTTGTATGTTTGCTAGTTTTGAACAAGATGTATCAGTACTCGATTATACCTATTTTCTTCTGCTCATAATTTAATTAATTAACTTGCTCATGTTTTAATTCCTATGTTCTGAGGATTTTTCCTTCTATTTTGGATTTGCCTTAGGGTTCGTGACTACGTCGTCTGCCCCCTAAGCTATTTCTCGTTCAGCTATAGCTTTGCTTGGAGGTTTTTCTTTTGTAGTTGCTTACATCAGGATCTTTGTATTTGCGTCCTTTACTGTCAGTGTGTTTTATCATGTACTAGTTATTATAAGTCATTTTCTCTTATATTGTGAACAACTCCTAGGATGATTATGATGTACTAGATCATTTTATTTATGACATATTCATTACTGTTATTTATTGCATTCACTTCTGTTTCAACACTGTGTGTAGCATTAAATTTTTCAAGGAAATGAATGTGCATTAAATTCTCACTATTTTAAAACTTTAAGCGCTTTCGTATATTTATAAACCATAAATTGTTCAATCAAAATAACTATTTCTAAAACTATTTCCAGTATTCTCTGTATCCGCCTTAGCAGACATTATTTTCTTTTCGCCCAAGCCTGTGGCATCACAGCCCGCCCGAAGCGCACTCTGACTTTCGTCAAGACAGGTCATGACAGTAACAGGTCTGGACATGTCATAATTGACTGTCCAGTAAAAAGAAAGGAGATCAGGAATTCCAAAGAGAAGAAGTTCTATAATGACAAGAAATAAGAAATGGGTATGATGGCAAATAAGCCAAAGACTTTATCTGATAGTGATACTAATTCAACTGAATCAAAAGAAGAGCATGCACACATTGGACTGTTCTCTTATGAAGAGGGATTCATTAGAGAGGTCGTATATAAGGGAAATAACTCCACAACTTCATCACACTATGGTGACTCTGAAGATGATATGGAGGTTAACTTGATGACACTATCTGATGATCCATAAATAGAAATTCTTGACTGTTAGGATACTCAGGTAATCTATGATAACTCAATTTGTTCTAAAAGTTCTGTTTATAAGACTGGGGATGAGTCAGACTGATGTAACTCAAATTTTGAGTCACATAAGTCCAACTCTGAGATCGAACTGCAGAAGCTTACAGTTAAATTTGGAAAACTGCTAGAGGCTCTTGTAAAGAGCAAAAAGCTTGTCAAAGAACAAGCCATTGAGATTGCATCTCAAAAAGGTCTTAAGTACCATCATGAGATGGCTACTCAGAAGATTGGTCTTCAAAGTTCAAAGTTGGCTAAGCTAACTAAGATCATTGATGATCAAATCATGTTGCTAAAACAAAAGGATGCAACTATTCATAAGTTAGAACTCAAACTCCTAAATGAGAAAAGAATTATTTAGCAATTTTCTAAACCTAAAATTTTGCTCCCCATTATAGATACCTTCTCAGGAACACCTGGAAGTGGACTTGGTTATGTTAAACCTAAGAGAAGAAGAGGCAAAAAGCTGACAGGACAAAAAGGTCCAATCATGTCATAACCTGTGTTCTAGACTAAGGGAAAAGAAATCCAAAGTCTGGACTAGTTGGACCAAACTCATATGTGAATAGGAAAGTTATTCCTAATGTGCTTGCTCTAAGGAGGACTGTTGTGACTGAGAGGAAAAACTATTATTATGCTCCCAATCAAAATACAACAGTTAGTTTGCTGATTCCTATCCTAAGGAATGTCAGCATAAAGTTCCTTTTGTTCCTCCAAAGAGGAGGTATAAAGATATGAGTGCTGGTGTTGTGAAAAAATTGGACACTTTGCCCTAGACTGTTGGTTCAATCAAACTGTTTCTCATGGGCAGAAGATGTTCCTAGTTAAGAAATTTTCAAGTGGTATCAATAGAGCCCCAACTAACAAGCACCTAGGACCCAAGACAATTTGGGTTCCTAAGGATAAATAAATTCTTATTTTGTAGGTATGTCCAAGCACTAGAGATAGGCCTATCTGGTACTTAGATAGTGGATGTTCCAGAAACATGACTGGAACAAGGAGCAACTTGAGGGGATTTATTCTAGTAAAAAATGAACCAAAGGTGATCTTTGGTGGAGCTGACAAAGGGATAACCAGAGGGTATGGAAAGATCTCAAATGGCTTAGTCACTTTCACTAAAGTAGCTTATGTGGAAGGGTTACAACACAACCTTATAATCATAAGCCAACTTTGTGATCTTGGATATGACATTTAATTCCACAAGGATGAGTGCCTCATAAAGAAGTCAAGTGACCTAGAGGTCATTTTGACAGGCACTAGGTGTGGGAATGTGTATTGTTTGAATTTTCTTTGTTTAAAGTCAGACTCACTCCTATGTCTAGTTGCAAATGAGAAAGCCTCACACTGTGTCAAATGGCACAAGAGGCTTGATCATTTGAACTATAAGGCCATAGGCATGCTTTTTAGTAAAAAGCTAGTTATGAATGGTCCTAACATTAAATGCTCTAAGGAGAGCATTTGCTCAACATGCCAAAAAGGCAACTAGATTAAAGCTTCATTCAAAAGTATTGAAACCAAAGACTCAATGAGATGTTTATACCTCTTGCATATGTACTTGTTTAGTCCTATGCTAGTTCATAGTCTAGGAAGGAAAGTCTACACTTTTGTGATTGTTGATGATTATTCCAGATTTACTTGGGTTTTCTTTCTAAGGAAAAAAGTCTGAAACTCCTGATGTCTTCAAGACATTTATCAAACAAATACATAATAAATTGAACAGTTCTGTGATCAGAATCAGAAGTGATCATGGAACTGAATTTCAATCTAAATGCATGACAAAGTTTTGTGAAGAACTTGGGATTCAGCAAGAGTTTTCCACTCCAAGAACACCCCAGCAAAATGGAATTGCTGAGAGAAAGAACAGAACTCTCATTGAAGCTGAAAGAACCATGTTGAGTGATTCTTCTCTCCCAGAATATTTCTAGGCTGAAGAAATTAACACAGCATGTCATGTTCTTAATAGAGCTTTAATCAATAAAAGGTTGAATAAGAATCCTTTTGAACTAATGAAGGATAGAAAACCAAACTTGGCATATTTTAGAATCTTTGGATGTAAATGTTTTGTCCTTAATAATAGGAAAATATACAAAATGAAATTTGATGAGAAATCCTATGAAGGCATATTTGTTGGTTATAGTTGTAACACCTCCCCTATAATGACCGTATAATATGGGTCCGGTCGGGGCCCCACAACATACAGATGCCACAGCTTCAGCATTATAAGATAATATTTACTACCCAAACTCAAAACTAAACACAGTGGAAATAAAGCAAAACAATTAGAAGTTATCCACCACTAACAGGAGTTTCAAATGGCCTTAAGGCCTTACACAAAAAGAATCAATCAAATAAAGACCATAAGGTCAAACATGAACGTGCAAAAGCACTCTTAAGCTACCTCGGCATGCAAGCCGGACGATGTCCAAAACATGGATCATACAAGACAAGAAAAAGAAACAAGCTAAAGTACAACAACACTTCATGTGGCTTAAGGCTTTTCGCCCGGCGCACAAGCTCTTGCTTGCGATCCTTGCCCTGTAAAAATTTTAAGTAATGTGGATCAGCAAATGCTGACCTCTACTGTGTAACCAACACATCTCCTCCCGGCCACCCCTAACGGACCCCGGGGTACCCCTCCAACCTGCAAGTCAGCACTTCATATACCAAATGCAAATATATATAAAGCTTTAAAACAGGTTTGGATGTCTCATACAACAAACTCATTTTCTAGGTTTAGAACAGAGTGAAAGGGGCCTACTATGCAACATGTATGCAAACCCGGGCTTCGCCCAAGGCACCCTATCTCATATGCATCTAACACATCATCAAGCACTGGGTACTTCCATTTCCCCATTGGCATAAAGCCACAAAAAAGGGAACTACATTGTCCCTAACGACCCAAGCGTCGTTACATCGAAATCTTGCAAAGGCCCCACCCGCACATGGGTCTTAAACTCTGGGCTTGCCTGCAAATTCTGACTTCTCACGTCAGGATTCCGCCTCACACACAAACCGATTCTAAGAACCCTCGCTGGACCCCACCCGCTCATGGATTTATTGCCCGGGCTTGCCCTACGCTCGGCGTTCTCGTCAGTTTCATAGAAGGGAACTAGTCTCGCCGGGACACTTTACCCAAGTGACATGCACGTCACGGGATAGCCAGCCATCCACGGAGACGTAGCCACGCCTTAGCATAGCAAAACCATAATTTCCCACCCTAAACCATCATTCGTACCGTAACGTTCCCGCGCACCAAGGAAACCATCTATCGCCGAAGAGGAGCTAACCTTGCCCGGTTCCGGCTATGAGTACTCACTCAAGAAAAGGGGAAAAATGCATAAATCATAACGACATCTAGCCGTAACGGATTTCTACCGAATCCTCAAGGCTCGTTATGCAACATCACCGAGTCGAACTAACGGTCACGACTTCGGCTTTACCCACAATGCCTGATCCACTAACGGAGCTGATCTCTAATGCCAAATCATGCCGGGGACGGACACAATCAACCCAGAGGTTCGTCTTGAACCATGGAAACCCAAACCCCTCTCATTTGAGAGATCTGGAGCCCAAAAGAAATGAGAATAAGAGAAGATGCTAAACGTGCATCCTAAAACCAAGAGGAGAAGTGTCGTTACCTTACGACCCCTCTTCCTAGCCATGGAAGCTTTGCTTTGAACGGCTTGACACGAGCGCCTCCACGCCCTCTCCACGGATCTGGTCTCGGAACGGCGATCAGAGCTCCGAAGCTCCGTCAATGGCAGAAGAAGCTCTCTCCTTCCTCTTCCCTTCTCTTCCTCTCCAACCCCTCTCTCAAACCCTAAAGATGAGAATAATGAGAGGAAAAACCCTCTCAGCCCTAATAAGATCGATTGGGCGGAAGATCCTAGCCCTTGGATCTAAATTAGGGAAGCATTGGACGGCCACGAACCAAAATTGATGGAACCGTCCCGACCGCACGATTGGTGGCGCACGACTAGTTGTCATGCGTAATAGATCCCTTGGTCATGCGATTACCTCTAGCATAACTCCAGAAAGAAAGGGGTAAACGCGCACGAGCAGCAGCGCATGACCAGTGGTCGTGCGCACTCTGACCAAAGATCGTGCGTTTACCCAAACAGAACTTGGCTAACCAGTGAAAAGTGCGCACGGCCAGTGGTCGTGTGCACTAGATCCAGTGATCGTGCGCTTTAAACAACAGCCAAAAACATCGCTACGTCCAAGTGGTGGTGGCACAAGTTTGGCACCGACTCACGTACAACGCTACGTCTCGCTTCAGACCAGGCCACCAATATGATTTCTTCATATCCAAGTACATCTTTGTACTGCCCGGGTGAAAGGAGTACTTTGTGAAGTGGGCCTCAAACATCAACTCCTCACGGAGCTTGCCGAACTGTGGTACACAAATCCTCCCGCCCTTCCTCAGAATCCCATCAATCATCTCCCATGCGCTACCCTTGCCATTTAGAGCTTCCTCCACGTATGGTTGGAACTCCGCATCCAAACGGGTCGCTTCCCGAATACGATCGCACAAATCGTTCTGCATTTCGATCCAGTTCAACCGAGCAACACTAGACTCGTCTTTGGCCACACACTCTCTGTCGAGGGACTCCCAGTCCCGCCTTAACCGCTCATTATGAGCTTCGATCTAATTCCCTTTCCTAGAGTATTTTCTACTTAAGACATCAGCAACCACATTGGCTTTGCCTAGCGTGTACTGAATCGCCACATCGTAGTCCCCAAGGAACTCAACCTACCTGTGCTACCGCTTATTTAAGTCCTTCTAATCTAAGAGATACTTCAGACTTTTGTTGTCCGTGTAGATCTCCACTTTCGCACCATAAACATAGTGTCGCCGCAATTTTAGCGCAAAAATTACCGCCGCCAATTCCAGATCATAGACGGGGTAGTTTATCTCGTGAGGCTTCAACTGCCTAGACCCAAAGGCGATCACACTGTCATGTTGCACTAATACGCACCCAAAACTACATCCAGATGCGTTGCTGAAAATTTGAAATCCTTCAGTCCCTTTTGGCATACTTAGGATTGGAGCTGTCATCAGCCTTCAAACGCCTGACTGCACTCTTGTGTCCACACGAACTTCTAATCCTTATGAGTTAGTGAGGTGAGGGGTAGAGCTATCCGCGAAAAGTTTTCCACAAACCTTTGATAGTACCCGGCTAGTCCAAGAAAACTCCAGACTTCCGCCATGGTCCTCAATACTGGCCAATCTCTGATGGCTTCCACTTTCATTGGATCTACTGCCACCCCATCTCCACTAATCACATGGCCCGAAAATGCCACTTTCTCTAACCAGAATTCGCACTTGGAGAACTTCACATAAAGCGGGTTCTCTCTCAACACTTGCAACACTAATCTCAAGTGAGTCTCGTGCTCTTCTTCCGACTTGGAATAAACAAGGATGTCATTAATAAAGACGACTACAAACGAGTCCAAGTATTTGCGAAAAACTCGGTTCATCAAGTCCATGAATACGGATGGTGTGTTCGTCAGCCCAAACGGCATCACCGAAAATTCAAAGTGACCATACCTCGTGCCAAACGCGGTCTTGGGTATGTCTTCGTCTCGGATTCGTAACTGATAGTATCCTGACTTCAAGTCTAACTTAGAAAACACCACCGACCCCACCAACTGGTCGAATAGATTGTTTATCCAAGGAATCAAATACTTATTCTTAATAGTCAGTTTGTTCAACTCTCGGTAGTCTATGCACAACAGCATACTACCGTCTTTCTTCTTTACGAACAACACCGGCGCGCTCCACGGTGAAGAACTGGGTCGAATATACCCCTGCTCCAAAAGCTCCTGCAACTAAACTTTAAGTTCGGCCAACTCCTTTGGTGCCATCCTAAAGGGAGGATGTGACACCAGCCTAGCCTCTAGCACTAGCTCGATAGAGAAATGAATCTCCCGTCGAGGAGGTGCTCCCGGAAGCTCCTCAGGAAACACGTCTTCAAACTCTGCCACTAAGGGTACTTCTCCAAGAGATAACCTGGAAAGGCTAACCTCCAACAGTGCTACCAGGGCTACACCTCCTTGGTTAACCGCCCGTACTAACTGCATGGCCGAAACTAGGGAACAGGTCACCCCGTTAAGACCCTCAAACTTAACTTCTGCTTGCCCTTTGCCCCTCAGGGTTACCACCTTGGTCAGGCAGTCGATACTGGCACGCTGCTCTGCTAGCCAGTCCATCCCCAATATTATGTCAAACTCTGCCAATGGTAAGACTGTCGCCATCAACATGAAGTCGACTCCATCTAAACTCCAACATATACGTCCTTTAGCCCTGGTAGTCATAGATGACCCATTGGGTATGCGCACTTTTAATTCTGCGTCTGTTGAGAAAGACTCAACTCCAATCTTCCGGATAAAGCTTTCCGCAAGGAAGGAGTGCGACGCTCCCATATCAAACAGTACCCTAGCGGGGTACCGCAAGGAAGGAGTGCAACAAACATAAACGGCTTGAATTCATGAAAACCCAAGGTGGAAGTTAAACTCTCATACCTGTCACCACATTGGGTTGACGGATCGCTTCTTGTTGCCAAGGTTATAGGCCCTTGGCTGCACTGGTTGAAACCGAGAAGCGCTCGACTCCGCCATCTTCCCTTTCTCTGCGGCGCTGGGGCCAGAGTGCACAGTCTGCTCCTGTCTTGGTTCTTTCTTAGTGCCTTCTTGAGTACAAAATATTGTTATGTGCCCTGCCTTGCCACAACTATAGCACGTCAGAGTTCCCTTAGAGCAAGACCCTCCGGACGTCCAATTACTTTTTTCACCAGACTTGTACGGGTGAGGCTTCTTCTTCCATCTGCTCTCTTCTGACTTCCCATGGGACTAAGAAGGCTTCCCTTCCCCTTGCTTGTGTGTGAAACCCTTGCGCCGCTGGGTTCGCTCCATATCACTTTCCATAATCCTGGCTGCCTCAACCAATTTGTTGAAACCCGCGCATTTCATAGATATGAGGGGCTATCTCAGATTCTCCCTCAATCCATGGTAGAAGAGATTGTCTCTCTCCTCATCATCTGCCATGGTCGTTCCTGCATAACGACCCAAACGAGTGAATTCTTGAACATACTCGTCTACGGTCTTTTCTCGCTACACCAAGTGCAGAAACTGTCTCTGGAGGGCTAGCCTTGTCGACGCGGGAATGTACTTCTTCAGGAAAGCATTCCAAAACTCATCAGTGGATGGGGTACGTCCAGGAAACTGCCGACAATTGTGGCTTACCCACCACAACTTGGCGTCTCCTTCCAACATGAAGGTTGTAAACTCTGTTTTCTTCTCGTCTGGCGTCTCTGCAGCCCTCAAAACCTCCTAAATCTGAGCCCACCAATCCTCTGCATCTGTTGGCATGCCGACTCTCTTAAAGGTTGGATGGTGGAAGCTCGAAAAATACTTCATTTGCCGGTCATCATGCCTGACAATCACCCTTTCAGCCAGCGGCTCTGTCCGTCTGGCTTCCTGTTGGGTATTGCATCCATAATAGACCTGATTTGAAGAAGCCCCTGAACAAGCTAAGGTGAATTGAAAATGTATTTGATAATTCTATCAAGTTGTGCTTGCAGTTATTCCATGCTAAGTACACACCAATGTCAGGGTGTAGTGGGTCAATATACACGGGTCTGCGCAATGTAATCCCTCGTTGCGTAGATCAGTGTGTTGATTCACGTGTGCTCTCTCTATTGGAGTGTACTTATTTTCAAGTACAGTGTCAAGGTAGATCAAGAGCAGAAAAAAGAGCAAAGATGGGTCAAAGACCAAGTCATCAAAGGAAGGAAGAGAAAATTCTTCTAAGTCAAAATCGACGGGAATCGCTAAGTGATTCCCGCCGACTTCGACGGGAATCGCTAGTGATTCCCGCCGATTCGTCGAGTATCGCTTAGCCTCTCCCGCCGACTTCTTCCGGCTGACAGTTTTCAAACAGGGATTCTGCTAAGGCAGAATCGACGGGAATCGTGAGTGATTCCTGCCGACATCGACGGGAATCACCAACGATTCCCGCCGATTTTGCCTTAGGCAAATTTCCTCGTCTGCTGGACCGAACAAACTTGTCATGCGCTGTTTCGGCCAGGGCTAGTGTTTCTCCTTGTGGGCCCCACAACGGTCTTTAGGGTTGGATCAGGGTATATATACGCGTATTTTGAACTTCTACAGACATTGATTCACGCGAAATCAAAAGTAGGCGACGTCGTGCCCTAGCCGATCGCGGAAACCGCCGATCGCTTGTCGCCGCTCGCAGTTCGTCGTCGCCGCTAATCTCCGATCTTCTTGGATCTTCTTACGATAGTACCGAGGCAAGCCGAGCATCTCATGCATCTCTCTTGAGATCTCCTGTCTCTCGATTCGTTGAACGAGACTAGTTCTCCATTCCGAATCGGTTGAGACGATTGATCCGACTGAGATCGTTTGTAGACCTAGCTTGCTTCGTCAAGAAGTTTGGATCTACAAAGCATCGCCACCGCATTTACTTGCCGCCGCCGATCTTGACAAGATACTCTCCAAGGGAGAAATCCGGTTGTGGACTCTTCGTAACTTTCAAGAAAGCTTCAACGAACGAAGAAGGACATCGGAATCTCCAAAAGCTTTGTTTGTATTTTCTTTTACATTAAATTTTGGTTTGTTTTAAAGGAATCTTAATTCCTAGTTGTAAGGGTTGGGTGCAACCCGTGGTGGTGGAGTTGTGACTCCTTGTTGGAAGGGTTCCTTCCGTAGTGTGAGGATTGGATTTCAATCCGTTTGGAGAAGTGACTAAGTCGTCCCTTGGTGGGAGATAGGTCGAAGGGGGGAAAGTGGACGTACCCAAATCGGGAAACTACTATAATTCTTTGTGTGTTTTTTGTGTTGTGTTTGTTAATTTGTGCAGGTAAATTTAATTCCACAAAATACTGCACGACACCTATTCCCCCCCCCCCCCATAGGTGGATTTAGTCGACACAAGAGACTTTCAAGTGGTATCAGAGGGAGGTTACTCATCAATAAGGTTAACACCTTGAGTAAGATCCTGTGTCTAGTGTCAAGAAGAAAGAAGATCTTGGGAATGGACGGACTCAAGTATTCAGGAAAGATCCCAGTATGCACCAAGTTGAACTTTCCCATCTGGAAGGAAAGGATCAGGTTCTACATGGAAGAAGTCGACCCCCGACTCTTCATGGTAGTGGAGGAGGGCCCTTATATACCCACTAAGGCCTCCACCATTGATCCCAAGATGGTGCCCAAGAAGCTCTCTGAAATGGATAAGGATGAGATGGTGCTTGTCGGACTAGACAAGAAAGCTCAAAACATTCTAGTGAGCGTCGTCGATGATTCAATGATGCAGAATTTCAGCAACTGCAGGACTGCCAAGGACATCTGGCACTGCCTGATCATTCTGATGGAAGGCACAGATGAAGTAAGGGATGATCGAAGATCCCTTCTGAACCAAAAGTATGAGGCCTTCAGGCAAGGTCCTAAGGAAGAAATCGTAGTGACATTCGAGAACTTCCTGAAGATCGTCAATGCCCTAAAGGGGTATGGCAGAGAGTTCACCAATGATGAACTAAATGACAAATTCCTTAGATCCCTTACTAAGGAATGGGACACCAAGATCTGCGCCATCAGAGAGTTTGACAAGCTGGCAGAAACTGATCCCCAGATTCTGTTTGGGAAGCTTATGTCCTATAAGCTTCAGCTGAACACCAGAAAAGCTGAAGAAGAAGCCGATAAGGCCGCAGCCAAAGAAAAGACTGTGGCCCTGAAAGTTAATCACTCAAGGAAAGGCAAGGGTGCAGCCTCGTCCCGCTCTTAGAGAAAGGCTGAGTAAGAAGACTCTGAGCCATGCTCATCCGGCTCAGAGCTATCTGAGGAAGAATTCTCCTTCATCACAAGAGAGTTCAAGAAGTTCCTCAAGATGAGGAATCAAAGAAAGAGAGATGGCTCCTCCTCCAGACATCTGAAGAAGAATTACTCTTCTGACAGGTATGAGTCTAAACAGAACAAACATCGCTCTGCTGACATTATCTGCTTTGGATACAATAAGCTAGGCCACGTCGTTGCTGACTGCCACCAAAGTAAGAGAGATAAGGGGAAAGGAGAGGAGCACAAGTCCTCTAGAGATAAGAAGAAGGAGAGGAGCTACATTGCTAAAAAGCCCAAGACACTGAGTGAATCTGACTCTTCAGACTCCAGTGACGATGAGGAAGCCTATTTTGGGCTAATGGGTCACTCTGACTCAGATGGAGACTGTCCCCCATTTACTAGGAAGGTAAAAGATCGCACCCCCCCCCCCCTCTCTGACTCTGATTGACTCTGAGTCTCCTAAAGATGATCACGAGGACAGTCCATCTGCCCGTGAAGCTTAACTCCTCGAAAAGTATGAGCTTCTGCTCAATACTTTCGAAGAGTGCCGAAAGAGGTTGAGGGCTCAGAAAAAGGAAGTCAAATTCCTTAAGGCTGAGGGTGTGTCCCTAAGAGAAGAGATCACTAGCTTAATTTCTCTCCGACAGGAACACCTAGACCTGACTTCTGAGCACTCAGATTCTCTAAGGCTCCTTGACCAAAAACAGGAAGAAATCAACAAGCTGGAAGAACAGCTTGCGGCAGAGAGGAAGATTGTCAAAAGCTTCTCTATGCCAAAGACCGTTCTTCCTCTGGTTGATGAATTCTCTGCTCAGGCTAAGGGGGCTGGCTTAGGGCATGTGGCTGTACCTGGTAAATAATCCAGGAGAAACAGAAATCGGAGGAAAAATAAGGCTACTAAGAAGGCCTCTACTGTAGAAAAGGGAAAGGCTCCACTCGGTCCTGTTTCATTCAGAAAGCCTGGCTTTCCTTGCAATGAGCAGGACTTTGAGTCAACCTATGGCCACTTCTTCCGTCCCTCGGTTGAAAAGCCCAAGAGATGGTATGATGGTTGGACCTTCCCCCACAACTACGGTGAGAGTGTCTTCAAGGCACCTTATGAGGAAATCCAAGTGGAGAATTATGGCCACTTCTCTAGCGGCCATAATAGGAAGCAGGCACCAAAGGCCAAGTCTGTCATACTGAAGGAACAAGAAGTGAAGAAGTCGTGTGACTGTTGTCATCATGATGCCTCCACCTCCAGATCCAAGGCCCCGGCTGGACCCACCGTTCTATGGGTGAAGCAGGATCCTAGAAACCAGTACAATAGGTTTGACTGTTGGTGCTGTGGCAAAGTTGGTCACTTTGCCGTGGATTGCTGGTTTAATCCAAGATACAATGAGACTCCTTTTGTTAGCAATGCGAGGCCGACCACTCGTAGGGTTAACCAACCGAGGGGGAGTGTGCTAATAAGGAATCTAGGACCCAAGTTCGATTGGGTTCCTAAGGGAAACTAATTTTGTTTTGCAGGTATGTCCAAAGGCCACCAAAACGCCAATCTGGTACTTGGACAGTGGATGTTCCCGGCATATGACCGGGACAAGAAGCCTGTTGCGTGATTACTCCCCAATCAAAAATGGACCCAAAGTCATCTTTGGAGGATCTGATCGAGGAGTCACCAGGGGTTATGGTATGATTTCCAACGGTGTATTCTCTATCACAGACGTGGCCTATGTTGAAGGGTTAAACCATAACCTGATCAGTGTAAGCCAGTTGTGTGATAAAGGATACGACGTTAAGTTCTACATGGAAAAGTGCTTGATAATATCGTGTGCCTCTTCGGAGATGGTATTAACTGGCATTAGGAGCAGAAATATTTTTTGCTTAGATTTTCTTAGCTTAGACTCTTCTACCCCCGTTTGCCTAGTAGCCAAAGACAGTGCATCTCTCTGTGAACAATTGCACAAGAGATTGGCATATATTAATTTCAAAACTATTAATATGTTGTTTTCTAAGAATTTAGTAAGGGATGCCCCTACTATTAAGTGCATCAAAGATAGCCCTTGTCCTGCATGTTAGAAGGGCAAACAGACTCGGGCTACCTTTAAGGGCATTGCAGACAAAGACTCTTCCAGATGTATTTATCTTCTGCATATGGACTTGTTCGGTCCAGTGCAAGTTCATAGCTTAGGAGGCAAATCGTATACGCTAGTGATTGTTGATGATCACTCTCAGTTTACGTGGGTGTTCTTCTTGAAACGAAAGTCAGATACGTTTGACATCTTCACTAATTTTATCAAGCAGATTCAGAACGAACTTAACTGCTCCGTGGTCAAAATCAGAAGTGACCATGGAACAGAATTCGAGTCTGGTTCTATGACAGAATTCTGTGAATAATATGGTATCTTTCACGTGTTTTCCTCCCCACGTACTCCTCAGCAAAACGGAGTTGTGGAGAGGAGAAATAGAACGCTCATTGAAGCATGTACGACAATGTTGAATGACACTTCTCTTCCAGAGTACTTCTGGGCAGAGGCTGTCAATACGGCTTGTCATGTGTAAAACCGAGCATTGATCAACAAGAATCATCGTAAGACATCTTATGAGCTATTGAAAGGCAGGAAACCGACCATGTCCTATTTAAGGATTTTTGGCTACAGATGCTATGTACTCAATAATGGGAAGTACCCACGTACTAAATTCGGAGAAAAATGCTTCAAAGGCATCTTCATGGGCCATAGTAGCCATAGTCGGGCATATAGGGTTTTCAATAAGAAAACCCTAGTGGTAGAGGAGTCCATTAATATTGTATTTGATGAAGGAAGCTTTCTTCAAAGCAATTCTTCCAGTGGCATTCTTGAAGATGCAGGTGCAAGGCTTGAACAGCTAAGTCTCGATGAGACGGCTAAAGATGCAACTCCCAAGTACATCAAGGTCTCCACCTCAACACCAACTGGAGAAGATGACGATCAGGATGGAAGAAAATCTCCCAGAAGAGGGAGGAGCCCGAGAAGCTGTTAGGGATCCAGATGCCAGACTCTTAGAGCTCCGACACGTGAGGGATCATCCTAGAGATCAGATCATAGGAGATCCTCGTGACGGTGTCAGAACTCGCAGAGGTACAATTAACGCGATTATGCACCTTAGTTTTCTATCACAGGTTGAGCCAAAGAAGTTCGACGAAGCGAACAAAGATGCGTCATGGATATTAGCAATGCAAGATGAACTGCATCAATTCGAATGATGCAACGTCTGGACGCTAGTTCCCAGACCAAAGAAATAGAATGTGATCGGCACTAAGTGGATCTTCAGAAACAAACTGGATGAACACGGGGTCATCATCAAGAATAAGGCCAGACTGGTGGCTCAAGGTTACAGACAAGAGGAGGGGATTGACTTCGACCAAACCTTTGCACCAGTTGCATGGCTCGAGGCGATCAGGTTGTTCCTGGCATATGCCTCTCACAAAGGATTCACTGTCTATCAGATGGACGTGAAATCTGCGTTCCTAAATGGAAATTTGAAAGAGGAAGTATATGTCGCGCAACCCCCAGGTTTTATTAATCCAACATTCCCTAATCATGTTTACTTTCTTAATAAAGCATTATATGGCTTAAAACAAGCTCCTCGAGCTTGGTATGAGACTCTGTCTAGTTTTCTTCTTGAGAACAAGTTCTTGAGAGGAAAAAAGATAAGACATTATTTTTTAGGGAAGTCAAAGGCAAGATTTTGCTGGTGCAAATCTATGTCGATGACATAATATTCGGCTCAACGGACAACAACCTGTGCAAGAAGTTTTCTAAACTTATGCAAGGGAAGTTTGAAATGAGCAGCATGGGTGAGCTGAAGTACTTCTTGGGACTTCAAGTGAAACAGTCTGAGGATGGAATTTTCATTTCTCAAACGAAGTTCACAAATGAACTCCTCAAGAAATTCGGAATGGAGAATGCAACCTCTATGAGGACTCCAATGGGATCCACTGTGTCTCTGGATAAGGATGAGAAAGGGAAACCTTTTGATGAAACCAAATACAGAAGCATAATTGGATCCCTGCTCTACCTTACTGCTAGTAGACCGGATATTATGTTTTCCACATATGTTTGTGCCAGATATCAGGTGAACACTAAGGAATCTCATTATGTTGCTGCAAAGCAAATTCTTAGATACCTTAAAGGTACACCAAATCTTGGCTTGTGGTACCCAAGAAACAATGATGTCGAGCTAATAGGCTTTTCAGATACTGACTTTGCAGGAAGCAGGGATGATAGGAAAAGCACTTCCGGGACGTGCCAATCCCTCGGAAGAAGGCTTATTTTGTGGAACAGTAAAAAGCAAAACTGTGTTGCAACCTCTACGGCTGAATCTGAGTACATCTCAGCAGGCAGCTATTGTGCACAACTTCTATGGATCGGAAATCAACTCGAAGATTATGACTTGCAGTTCAGAGAAGTTCCTATGTATTGCGACTCCTCGAGCGCAATAGCAATTGCGAACAATCCAGTATCGCACATCAGAACAAAGCATATTGAAGTGCGCTACCACTTCATTCGGGAGCATGTGGAAAACAAAGATATATCTCTCTGCTATGTCCCCACGGATAAGCAGATTGCAGATATCTTCACAAAGACCCTTGACGAGGCCAAGTTCAGTCTCTTCAAAACTGAACTCGGCATGCTAAACTATGAAGATTGAAGACTGAAGGGCTCAAGGCTCTTGGATCAAGGGGGAGCATCTGCTAGGAACTCAAGATCGAGCACGGATGCAGGAACTGAGGGGAGCATTTTGCTCCAAGTGAAGTCCCAGATTTGCAAAAGCCGAAAAGTGGGAGATTACCCTCTCGACCAAGTCTAAGGTGGCTGCCAATGCTAAGTATGCTCTCAGGAAAATGGTAATGAATTTCACTCTCAACTGAACTTTCAGTTTATGATTTTCATTCCCATCTGTTCTATTCACCTTAGCTTGTAGGGTTTAGGCTTCTTCAAATAGGGGGAGATTATTGGGCATTGCATCCACAATAGACCTGATTTGAAGAAGCCCCTGAACAAGCTAAGGTGAATTGAAAATATATTTGACAATTCTATCAAGTTGTGCTTGCAGCTATTCCATACTAAGTACACACCAATGTCAGGGTGCAGTGGGTCAATATACATGGGTCTGCGCAACGTAATCCCTCGTTGCGTAGATCAGTGTGTTGATTCATGTGTGCTCTCTCTATTGGAGTGTACTTATTTTCAAGTACAGGGTCAAGGTAGATTAAGAGTAGAAGAAGGATCAAAGATGGGTCAAAGACCAAGTCATCAAAGGAAGGAAGAAAAAATTCTTCTAATTCAAAATCGACGGGAATCGCTAAGTGATTCCTGCCAACTTCGACGGGAATCGCTAGTGATTCCCGCCGACTTCGACGGGAATCGTTAGTGAATCCCGCTGATTCATCGAGTATCGCTTAGCCTCTCTCGCCGACTTCTTCCGGCTGACAGTTTTCAAACAGGGATTCTGCTAAGGCAGAATCGACGGGAATCGTGAGTGATTCCCGCCGACATCGACGGGAATCACCAACGATTCTCGTCGATTTTGCCTTAGGCAAATTTCCTCGTCTGCTCGACCGGACCAACTTGTCGTGTGCTGTTTCGACCGGGGCTAGGGTTTCTCCTTATTGGCCCCACAACGGTCTTTAGGGTTGGATCAGGGTATATATATACACGTATTTTGAACTTCTACAGACAGTGATTCACGCGAAATCAAAAGTAGCCGACGTCGTGCCCTAGCCGATCGCAGAAACCGTCGATCGCTTGTCGCCGCTCGCAGTTCGTCGTCGTTGCTAATCTCTGATCTTCTTGGATCTTCCGACGACAGTACCGAGGCGAGCCGAGCATCTCACACATCTCTCTTGAGATCTCTTGTCTCTCAATTCATTGAATGATACTAGTTCTCCATTCCGAATCGGTTGAGACGATTGACCCGACTGAGATCATTTGTAGACCTAGCTTGCTTCGTCAAGAAGTTTGGATCTACAAAGCATCGCCGCCGCATTTACTTGCCGCCGCCAATCTTGACAAGATCCTCTCCAAGAGATAAATCCGGTTGTGGACTCTTCATAACTTTCAAGAAAGCTTCAACGAATGAAGAAGGACATCATAATCTCCAAAAGCTTTGTTTGTATTTTCTTTTACATTCAATTTTGGTTTGTTGTAAAGGAATCTTAATTCCTAGTTGTAAGGGTTGGGTGCAACCCGTGGTGGTGGAGTTGTGACTCCTTGTTGGAAGGGTTCCTTCCGTAGTGTGAGGATTGGATTTCAATCCATTTGAAGAAGTGACCGAGTTGTCCCTTGGTGGGAGATAGGTCGAAGGGGGGAAGTGGACGTACCCAAATCGGGGAACCACTATAATTCTTTGTGTTTTTTGTGCTGTGTTTGTTAATTTGTGCAGGTAAATTTAATTTCACAAAAGACTGCACGACACCTATTCCCCCCCCCCCCATAGGTGGATTTAGTCGACACTAGAGACTTTCACTTCCTCGCCCGGCACGGTCGTCGTCGTATCCGGGGTAGTAGGAGTTGCTACCTGAGCAACGGGGGCTGCTACTTGTGTTGCCACTGCAGCTTGGGCCACCATCATCGCTTATGCAAGCATGCGGCAAAAGTCGGCCGGAGTTACCCCCATGCCTAACGGACCTTACGCAGTAGCGCTACTCGCCGAGAGCTCTTCTCCTGGCCTCAACGTTCCCGCCTCGTTGCTTGCACTCTTAACACAAGCAAAGAAAACACAAATCATTCTCTAATCGTAAGTCTCAAACACAAGGACACTCATGGTCCCGCGATACTCTTATGTGGATAACTTCTAATACGCGACTCGATTTTGACTTTCGACCACGAATCCTTTCCTTGGAACGCGAACCTCCCTCTGATACCAAATTGTAACACCCCCCTGTAATGATCATATAATATGGGTCCGGCCGGGGCCCCACAACATACAAACGCCTCAGCTTCAGCATTATAAGATGATATTTACTACCCAAACTCAAAACTCAAAACTAAACACAGCGGAAACAAAGCAAAATAATTAGAAGTTATCCACCACTAACAGGAGTATCAAATGGCCTTAAGGCCTTACACAAAAAGAGTCCATCAAATAAAGACCACAAGGTCAAACATTAACGTGCAAAAGCACTCCTAAGCTACCTCGGCGTGCAAGCCGGACGATGTCCAAAACATGGATCATACAAGACAAGAATAGGAAATAAGCTAAAGTACAACAACACTTCATGCGGCTTAAGGCTTTTCGTCCGGCGCACTAGCTCCTGCTTGCAATCCTTGCCCTATAAAGATTTTAAGTAACGTGGGTCAGCAAAGGCTGACCTCTACTGTGTTACCAACACATCTCCTCCTGGCCGCCCCTAACGGACCCCGGGGTACCCCTCCAACCTGCAAGTCAGCACTTCGTATACCAAATGCAAATATATATAATGCTTTAAAATAGGTTTTGATGTCTCATACAACAAACACATTTTCTAGGTTTAGAGTGAAAGGGGCCTACTATGCAACATGTATGCAAACCCGGGCTTCACCCAAGGCACCCTATCTAGTATGCATCTAACACATCATCAAGCACTGGGTACTTCCGTTTCCCCATTGACATAAAGCAGCAAATATAAGGGAACTACATTATCCCTAACGACCCAAGCGTCGTTATACGGAAATCTTGCAAAGGCCCCACCCGCACATGGGTCTTAAACTCCGGGCTTGCCTACAAATTCTGACTTCTCACGTCAGGATTCTGCCTCATACACAAACCGATTCTAAGAACCCTCGTTGGACCCCCACCCGCTCATAGCTTCATTGCCCGGGCTTGCCCTACGCTCGGCGTTCTCGTCAGTCTCACAAAAGGGGACTAGTCTCACCGGGACACTTTCCCCAAGTGACATGCACGTCACGGGATAGCCAGCCGACCACGGAGACGTAGCCACGCCTTAGCACAGCACAACCATAATTTCTCACCCTTAACCATCATTCGTACCGCAATGTTTTCGCGCACCAAGGAAACCATCTACCGTCGAAGCGGAGCTAACCTTGCCCGATTCCGGCTACGAGTATTCACTCAAAAAAATTGGAAAAACGCATAAATCATAATGACATCTAGTCGTAATGGATTTCTACAGAATCCTCAAGGCTCGTTATGCAATATCACTGAGTCGGACTAACGGTCACGACTTCGGCTTCACCCACAATGCCTAATCCACTAACGGAGCAGATCTCTAGTGCAAAATCATGCTGGGGACGGACACAATCGACCTGGAGGTTCGTCTTGAACCATGGCAACCCAAACCCCTCTCATTTGAGAGATCTGGAGCCCAAAAGAAATGAGAATAAGAGAAGATGCTAAACGTGCATCCTAAAACTAAGAGGAGAAGTGTCGTTACCTTACGACCCCTCTTCCTAGCCATGGAAGCTTTGCTTTGAACGGCTTGACATGAGCGCCTCCACGCCCTCTCCACGGATCTGGTCTCGGAACGACGATCGGAGATCCGAAGCTCCGTCAATGGCGGAAGAAGCTCTCTCCTTCCTCTTCCCTTCTCTTCCTCTCCATCCCCTCTCTCAAACCCTAAAGAAGAGAATAATTAGAGGAAAACCCCTCTCAGCCCTAATAAGATCGATTGGGCAGAAGATCCTAGCCCTTGGATCTAAATTTGGGAAGCATCGGACGGCCACGAACCAAAATTAACTGAACCATCCCGACCGCACGATCGGTGGCGCACGACCAGTGGTCGTGTGCAATACATCCCCTGGTCGTGCGATTACCTCTAGCAGAACTCCAGAAAGAAAGGGGTAAACGCGCACGAGCAGCGGCGCGCGCACTCTGACCAAAGATCGTGCGTTTACCCAAATAGAACTTGGCTAACCGATGAAAAGTGCGCACGAGCAGTGGCTCACGACCAGTGGTCGTGCGCACTAGATCCAGTGATCGTGCGCTTTAAACAATAGCCAAAAAAAGCGACCCATCGCTCGTGGCTTCCCTACCGTCGGGCGTTAGCTTCTAGTGACTCCAGGTCTGCAAACTGGGGTGTTACAATAGTAACCATAGTAAGGCCTATAGGGTATACAACTTGAGGTATCAAGTTGTAGAGGAGTCTATTCAAGTTGTATTTTATGAAAGTTTTATGTTTTATAATGATAAGTCAGGTACATCAAGCACAACAGGAGAAGACTTGAAGCCAAAGGAGCTGTCAATAGAAGACTCTGCTCCAGCAAGCCAAAGTATACAAGATAGAGTCAACATTGTTGAGGAAGAGCTTGCACAGGAACAACTAGAAGAAGAGAATCAACAATAAGATGAAGTTATTTCAAGAGAAGAGGTCACATTACTAGTAGCTATCAGACATCTAAGGGATCATCTAAGGGAACTGATCATTAGAGATGCAGCTCATGGTGTGACCACTAGAAGTAGACATCACTACACTGTAATGTACTCAAGTTTTCTGTCACAAATAGAACCAAATAAGTTTGAAGAAGCCAATATAGATCCATTTTGGATAGGGGCTATGCAGGAAAAATTGAACAAGTTCAAGAGATGTAAAGTCTGAAAGCTGGTTCCTAGACCAGTTGACTGTAACATTATAGGAACTAAGTGGATCTACAGAAACAAACTGGATGAGAATGGTGTTATAGTCAGAAATAAAGCTAGACTGGTTGCAAAGGGATATAGACAAGAAGAGGGGTATAGACTTTGATCAAACCTTAGCATCAGTGGATAGATAAGAGGTTATTAGAATCTTCCTAGCGTACGCAGCCTACAAAGGATTCAAGGTTTTCCAAATGGATGTTAAGTAAGCCTTCCTTTATGGTAACCTTAATGAAAGGGTGTATGTTGAGCAACCATCAGGTTTTGTTGACTCTACTAAACCTAATCTTGTTTATCTTTTATTAAGAGCTCTCTAAGGATTGAAATAAGCCCTAAGGGCTTGGTATGAGACTCTGTTTAAATTCCTTCTGGATAACAAATTCTCAAGAGGGAAAATAGACAAAACACTATTCCTAAGGGAAGTCAAAGGCAAGACCATCTTAATACAAATATATGTAGATGACATTATATTTGGTTCTACTGATGAGTCACTTTGCACTAAGTTTGCCAAACTTATGCAAGGTAAGTTTGAGATGAGTAGCATGGGTGAACTCAAGTTTTTCTTGGGTCTCCAAGTTAAGCAAACTATAGATGGACTTTTCATTTGTCAGTCTAAGTTCACCAAGGAGATAATCAAGAAGTATGGCCACTTCAATGAGAACTCCTATGGGGTCCAGTATGTATTTAGACAAGAATGGTGCTAGCAAGCCAGTTGATATCACCTTGTATGTGGGCATAGTTGGATCACTGCTTTATCTAACAGCCAGTAGACCAGACATAATGTTTGTTACTTGTGTCTGTGCTAGGTATCAAGCTTGCCCTAAAGAATCTCACTATATAGCAGTTAAATGAATATTGAGATATCTAAAGGGCACACCTAATCTTGGCCTATGGTATCCCAGGAATAGTGATTTTGAACTGACAGTCTTTTCAGATGCAGATTATGCAGGATGTAAAGAAGACAGGAAAAGCACATCAGGCTCATGTCAATTCCTTGGAAGAAGGCTGGTGTCATGGAGCAGCAAAAAGCAAACAAGTGTAGCAATATCCACAGCTGAATTTGAGTACATTTCAGCTGGAAGTTATTGTGCACAATTGCTTTGGATTTAGCACCAATTAAAAGATTACCAACATTCAGCTAAGCAAAATTCCATTATATTTTGATTATACTAGTGTCATTTCAATTGCAAACAATCTTGTGTCACATAGTAGAACTAAACATATTGAAATTAGATATCACTTTATTAAGGAACATGTTGAAAATGGAGATATCAATCTAGAATTTGTTCCTATAAATAAGCAAATTGTTGATATTTTCACTAAGCCCCTAAATGAAGGGAAATTTAATTTCTTTAAGTTTGAACTTGGCATGTTGAATCTTGAATAATTTATGCATATATATAATAAAAACTGATAAAAATAAGAATACAATATAAATGTCAGTAATTAAGTTTACTTACCAAATATCAAGAATAGACCTTAAAAATGTCAAGTATTTATATTTTAGCAAACAAAATTTTGACTAAGTCAAAAGTTGTGTTGAGACATAAGAGAATGTGTCGAGACATCAAAGAAAGTGTCGAGAGAACAGAAAATGTGTCAACACTATATACAGTAATGTGTCGAGACACTATAAATTATGTCGACACAACATACTACAATGCGTCGAGACACTAAAGTAAGTTTCGAGACATCAAGGGTGTCGAGATCCAAAGGTATATGTCGAGAGACATTATCCTTTGTGTCGACACATCTCAACAGATAATTTTTCCCTGTGTCGATACTAGGTATTTACCTAAAAATTTGGAAAAGTTTAAATACAGTGCGCCCTTTCGTCTTCAGGAAAGATTAGCCTATAAATAGGGTATGAGAGTAGAAGTCAACTACGCTTTCTTGAATTGTTGATCCCTGAGTGTCGAGACCTAGAACCCTGATCAGTCGACACTCGTCAATCTTTTCTCTCCACTCTCATGGCTCCTAAGAATTACGATAACATCTTTGAAGGTTATGAGCTTATTCACAATGGATTCAACTCGGCGGGTGAAGAAATTAGGAATGTAATAACCCTAATCAATGAAGCAGGTTTGGAATATCTGCTCTCTGAACCGTCAAATATCTGGAAACGAGAAATTTCAGAATTCTTCTCAAATGCTCATATGGATGCAAACTCAGAAAAGATTAAGTCTAAAGTAAATGGAACAAAGGTTAAAATCACAACCAGGAGATTGGCCAAGATTTTTCAATTACCAAGAATTGATCAAGACGATGACCTTGATTCTGCCAAGAGTGCAAATTCTTCGAAGTGGTGTGGATTGGTCCCAACCATAAAGATAGGAAGCACCTTGATCAGGAAGGGTAAGAATACCCAGGGTAAATTCCTATCTGAGATAGTATGAAAGGTGTTGTTATGCAAGATAGGGGCACATGACAGGATCTCTGCATTTATGTTTGAGCTGATGACTAGAATTATCTTCAAAGTCAAGACTAACTGGAGTAAAATAGTCTTTGACAAGATTGTAGAAAGTATCAAGAAACCCAATATGGGCAGAATTATAAGCCTCTACTTGGTTCATGCCATTCCTGACAGCCTCAACCTCAATATTGGATCTAAGATCAATCACATGAGGAGAATGGACATGAGGATACTAGCAAGGTGGGATAGAGTATTATCTAAGTACACACCTATAGTGGAAAAGGAGAAGGAGAAAAAGAAGAAAATGGGTGTTGTGGAAGAAGATTCTTCCAGTGAATCTGAAGAACAAGGTAGTTCCAGCTCAGAGAAATAGGCTGATACAGCACCTGTAAAATCTCCAAGGACCTCTCCTGCTACTGATGATCGATGCAGGGGGAGACAATCCCGGATAGGGATCCAATTGAGGGAGAGAACCTCAATGTTCTGCCAGATATAGATATGGATACTGTAAATACTATTGTAATGGAAGTAGTACAAGAGCTGGACACTATTTTGGAGCAAGTATAGGTTCCTGAACAGGAAATACCTGATAGGGAGATTGAAGAGGCAGTCTATAAGGAGACAAAGGAAGAAATCTTTCTAAATAAGGATACAGATATACAGAGGGAGATAACTGCTCTTCAAGAAGATCTAGTTCATGATGACATTGATCTGGGTGAAGAAGGTACAAGAGTTGAGGGGGAGTTAGCAGATCTGGCCCCAACTACTGAAAGAGTTAAAGAGCCTATATATGTTGAAATAGTTAGTTCTTCTGAATCTGAGGAGGAGGAAGCCTCTCAGATAAAGAAAAGAAAGTTGTCTGAACTCAAAAGGAGGAGTAGTAGTTATAAGAAGACCATTCAGTCTAGAACTACATCTGCTCCTGCAATGGAGTAGTAGTTATACTGTGAATGTTTCTGTTTAATATTCTGCTGAACAGTTAATCTAAGTGACTAAGAAATTAAAAAGACACCTATTCACCCCCCCCCCCTCTAGGTGATTAACTACCCATAGAATTATCTTTCAGCCAGGCAATATCACCTTTACTTTTCTTTGCAATCCTGAATCCAAGTCAAAAATGATTTGAGTATTAGACTTATTATATTTGCACATCATAAACACACGATAATCAAATACAAATGAGATTTGTTATTAGCAAACCAAGAAGCATGGAATGCATGCTCTAACAAGGAGGTCTCTTGCCTTGCCTCCAGCCTGGAGGGATGAACTGGCCTTGCCCCCTGGGTCGTTCTCCCCTCGGTGGTAACCTCTTCTCTGACCCTAGTCGTGCCATTCATGTTGACTCCATCCCAGCCGATTATTCGGCTCCTGGCGCCCCCACCTCGGATACTGATGTTGCCTGGGCTCTTCCCTCCTCACTTCTCGACCTACTACCCACTTGGCTAATCTCCTGTCGAATGCTAGATTCGTTGATTCTCCTTCAACCTCTTTGGCTGCCCTCTCCATTAGCTCTTCAAAGGTCAGTGGAGGCACTCGCTTTAGCTCCATCCCGAAGAACCCTTGTCGCAGCCCTAGAGTGAAGGCCATCATGAGGGTATGCCCTGACATCTCCTGAACTTGGAGGACCTCCTCCTGGAACCGGTCAACGTAACTCCCCAACGTCTCTTCCACCCCTTCTTGATGAGAAACAGGGACTCTGACTCCTTCTTCCTCTTCTTCGAAGTCAAAAACCTCAGCAAGAACCCCTGACGCAGGTCCTCAAAATAGTAAATGGATTCGACGGGAAGCTGATGGAACCACTCCCTTGCCTTCTCCCTGAGGGTGATGGAGAAGAGTCGACACTTGAAAGCATCCATCATCGGCCGGATTGAGATCACATCCTCGAACCACTGGATGTGTTGGACCGGGTCATCCCTACCGATATAACAGGGTATCACCAGCTTGCGGAACCCCTCTGAGACTGGGGCAGATGCGATCAGCTCGGTAAAAGGACTCCACTCCCTTATAGGATGAGCTGGGAGATCTCGCGCATCGACCTCGCTGGCCCTTCCTGCACTCATCGAACCAGGGAACAATATACCCCCTGGGAGATCTCGCTCGTTGCCTTCCCCTGTAACCTCCTTCCCTAACCGCCTGATGGGGACGTTCTCGCCCAGATCCAGGGCAACGACCACCGGGATGGAGGGCGTCGAGCACTCACCATGAGAGCGAACAGTACGAGATCCCAGACTTCCTTCTTGAAGTCTTCGAACATTCCGAGAATGGCTAGGGGAGAAGGAGGTGGTTGTTGGATCGTGAGGTGCCCTTAAGAGGGGGTGAATAAGGGTTAATCAATTTACTTTAACTAAATAGAATTTTACTTGGTGAAATACAAGGAAATCAAGACTAATTTTTCATAAGCAGAATTGAACACTTAGAAATTTATAAAGACAGAAACAATAACAATTTATTTCAATAGTGTTAAATCTGAATACAATATATCTCTATAGAGCTAGAGATAAAGGCTTATGAAAAATACAATTTACTATTGAATTCGTCGGTCCTTCTACCAAGAACCGACAGGCTAAAACGTATCTCTCCCTAGATCTTGCTACTAGCCTCCCCTAGATATAACCACGATCTAGACGCTGCACACAAGGCAGTGATTTCTCCCTAAGCCGCACAAGGACTTGAACGCCACTCGCAAGGCGACGATTCTCTCCTAAGCCACGCAAGGACTTAGATGCCACGCACAAGGCGGTGATTTTCTCTCTCGATTACAATAGGAATAAAGAACACAACAAAAAGAAAACTTTAGAATTAAAACTCCCTCTAAACGACGCATTGGAGATGTCGTTGAATCCTTGTCAGGGTTGCTCTGAATGTCGCGTACGTGTCGTCGATCTTTCGTGCTTCGTCCTTCTTGAGAGTATGGAGTAATTCTGGATTCTGGAGCTCTCTGGATTGTCTAAACAGGAAAGAACACTCCAAGTAATAAAATTCATGATCTCCACAGAAAATTGACTGTCTTTTATATTTTGGTGATATCGTCGGGCGACACTGGGTATCGTCTACTGGCGATATCGTTAACGGCTGCCACGTGTCCCACGTATTCCTCATTTTCGCATCGCAGATTAGTCGTGTCAATCGTGGTATATCACCGATCGGCGATATCCAATATCGTCGGGTGATAGTGAAGAAACCACCAGCCGTGTTAAGATAGTGAGTTAACTGTTCATGTCGCTGTCGCCGGTGGGCGATACCCAATATCGCCTAGCAATATCTCCTGAGCTCATATGTTCTAACCCGAATCAACACCCAAATGTCATTAGAGTTAAACCTGTGATATCTGCACATCATAAATATCCAAAGATCAAATACAAACGAGATTTTTTTATTAGCAAACCAAGAAGCGTGAAACGCATGCTCCAGCAATCTCCCTCTTTTGATAATAACAAATTCACTGAGAAAGAAATCATGAATGATCAATGAAGTGTTTATAACTATGATTAGCAAGACTAAGCATTTATATGTGCACAAACTCTTCTTGGATGTAACACTCCCCCTACATGTGTACTCCCCCTAAATCTAAGCCTATGTGTTTGTAATGTAATTTAAAGAATCTAAAGAATCTTGATGAGTACTCCCCCTAAATCATTATGAGTATGAATGATTTCTAGTAATTTAAAGAATCTAAAGAATCTAGATGAGTACTCCCCCTAAATCATTATGAGTATGAATGATTTCTAAATGTCTTAGGAAATTCTCCCCCTTTGTTATTATCAAAAGAGAGCAGAATGGTGCAAAAGCTAAAGAGGAAAAACTTCAAAGGACAAATCAAGTATAGAACACTTGAATCAATGTATAGTAGTGAAGAAAGTGGGTAAGCAAGAACGTGAGAAACTTCCATCTAGTTATTTCATAGACACATACACTAGTAAAGATTAAGTTGGAAACATTTTCGGTCCAATTCTCATAAGAAAAAAATTTAGAGAAGATAATGTGGTGTACATGTGAGAGTGTGATGAAAAACACATATGAATTGACCTTACAAATATATGAATACATGGAATGTGAAAAAACAACATAACATAAAGGTATACATAACTAGCGATGCTTGTACCCAAGAATTCAGAGCACATATAAAAATAATATCCAGATATAGAGTTGCATAAGACACTTTACAATTCTTTCCAAGGTGATCAACCTCACGATACTTATTAAGACTTATCAGGAGGGTAAGTAGTGCTTGGTGAAGGTTCCTTGTCAGCCCCTTTATTTTAAGTTTGAATAACATCAACAAAGATGTGGAATGTTTGTTTTTTTTCAAATAATTTTTTTGTTTGGTTGGATAAAGGAGTCTGAATTCACTTGTGTGACCATATAGGATAATCAAATATGAAAAGTGCAAAAAAACTAGGATAAAGCGTTAGCGATAGCATGCAAGTCTAGTGGTTATGGTAGAACATTCACAATTCACATATGTAGTAAGCTGAAGCCATATGAATATTTTAAAAAATGTGGGTGAAAAGAACATTATAATAACTAAAACATTTCTCATACTTAGAGGCATGCGAAAACAATTTCACAAGGATAAAAACACTAGGAAAGATATATTTAGACATGATATTTGATGGATGTACAATTGAACCATATTACTAGGAACCCAAAATTGAATAATATGCATTGAACCATGCCTAAACCTGAGAAAAGAAGACAAATTGGCTTAATAGTGAATTTTTGTTGTCGCCCTACGATAGTGGATATCGCCGATTAGCGATAGTGCAAAAATATAAAAGACGGTCGGATCAGGTCAACTGCACTATTTCCAGTATTTTTTCCTGAAGGCTCGACGCGGAAGAAGAAGTGGAAGCCAGCGAAAACCCAAGATCAAGGTAATGGCCAAGGAATTTTTCTTTCATCCTTTAGAATTTTTATATCTAAATGATTGTAGGGAAGATCATGGAACTTTTGATGAAATTTTTTTCAGTTTTTGAAGTAGGGTTTGTCATGGTTAGGGTTTGTTTAAAACTTGTATTTTTGAGAGAGTAGATTATAGATCTATGTGTATGAAGTAGTGTTTGCATAGATTGATGAAGGTGAAGATCCCTAAACTAAGATCTAGTGTTTGTAAGAAGAAAAAATTTATTTGAGTTATGGTTTTAGGGAAGAAGATGATGAATAGTATTTGAGTAAGAATTTCTTAAATATCATTAGGGAAATTTGAAAAAAAACTTGTAAGAAATTTCAGATCTGGTATTTAATGTGGGGGAAAGTTCAGACCTTGGGTCGGAAATTGGATTAAACAATTTCCATTATTGCCCGGCGATAGTGGGTGCCACTGACTGGCGATATTGATAATTTCGGAATTTTTTCAAATTTTGCCTGTTAACTACAGCAATGGCTTCCATCTCGAGAGCTCGGAGAAGTACTGGCAGTGATACACATTCATCCTATCAAACTTTACCGGGGATAAAAAATGCAAATATTGGGATTGGACGGGTCATCGAATTCGATCCTGCCCGACACGCACACATCCATGACCTGTTAGCGATGGTAGGAATAATGTCTGTCATTATCCAGGATATGTTTTCGTCGGTGTTGATTAGGGAATTCTATAATTATTTAAAAGATTTTCGGTTCACGAAACTAAATGATGGAGTGTGATCATGGATACAAGGACAAACAGTGGAGATAACCCATTATGATCTCAAGGAAGAGTTTGGGTTAATAGATTAGGAAGATGTCTTAGATGTTGTAGAAAATTATCGAAATGATAGAGAGTGGACACTCTTGAATATGGTTTTGCATGGTAATTCCATAAAAACCCTTATTCAATCGACGACCACTCTCACTGAGGATGCACGACTAGTGCAGGACATTTTGAGGAACACCATTTTGCTCAAGTCCGGAGATACACGTAGGATTACGACTCAATTGAGCTATGTCACTTATATGATCTTAGAGCGAGAGCCGTTTGATATGGCAGATTTTATCCTTTCGATAATTAGAATGCTTGATTGTTTGTCGCATTTTATAGAATGGTGTGAATCATGAGAGCTAAAGATTCAAGAGAGGGTGCATTTTACATATCATTTGAAGTTTCTATGTTTACTATCAGAATGCATCATTCATGGTCATTCATTGGTTCTTCTAGTGTTACTTCCCTAATGAAATCAGTTTCTTTGATTACTGTGATTGCATTGAGTGTCTTTGAAGGATTTGCATGATATGGCTGTACAAGTTGGTCATGTGAGATGGGTGAAATTTTTTATGTAGTATAAGCGGATGTGATGATTGCAGTAAATTGATTTTGATTCATAATGATGTTGATACTCAAAGATCAAAAATTGGTTATGAAAAATAAGACATTTTTTATAGGCCAAAAGGGAAAAATCAAATTTTGCACTTCGTTAACTGTTATTCAGAAGAAATTCTCAGGCATTCTTACGGTTCGAATCATGGCGACATTTGCAAGTTTTCACAAGCATATTCACATTCAATAATTTATGGAATAACGGCAATAAATAGCAAACGTCCAAGAAAAGCTTAGAAATATTTAAATGGATCGCATAAAATTATTTTAATTAAGTGGAGCAAGAGAGTTGAGGCGGAGTTTACCCAAGCATATCAAAAGCTACGGCTAGGAAGGGGTTCTTCAATCTCAGTGCACTCAGTGAGGGCGTCGTGCGGACAATTGACAGAGGATGGTGTTGTAGTCGACTGTAGTTGACGTCAATTGCAGCGGGAAACGGCCTCAAAAGGGGAGTCGCCGGAGAAAGAGTCGATGGAGACCCTTGGATGCTGGCGGCGCTGTAGAACAGGAGGGTGAGGGCGACAGGAACCGGTCAGGGTGAAGGTCGCGCGAGTTACTGACTGGCAAAGTTCAGCACAGTGTCGTTAGTTTTGGGAGGACCTTTCCCTGTTGTCGAGAGGAGTCGTTGGCGCAGTGAGATGGATGCACGGGAGGGATGTCGCCCGACACAAGCGTCATTCTGAAAGACGAGCTGATTATTATTTAGGATAAAATGACTTTATTCGGTTGTTCTAATTAGAATTTTAATTGTTTGTCGCATTATATAGAATGGTGTGAATCATGAGAGCTAAAGATTCAAGAGAAGGATCTTTGCGAGAAGGTTTAGACGACTTGCAGAAGTGGCCGAATGGGAGAATCCGGTCGTGGAGCCTCCCCGATCGTCTACTCGCCGACCTCGCCGGATAAGAAGTAGTGAGCAAAGTTTTGCTGAAGATCATGAGGACACTAGTGCAGGGGATAGCAGGAATTTTTGAAGATTTCAGGCATATCTAAAGTGTTAATGCTATCGCCTAACGACAATCAGT
This sequence comes from Platanthera zijinensis, assembly GCA_039513925.1. Classification (NCBI taxonomy): domain Eukaryota; kingdom Viridiplantae; phylum Streptophyta; class Magnoliopsida; order Asparagales; family Orchidaceae; genus Platanthera; species Platanthera zijinensis. The sequence goes on from CM077098.1 coordinate 31,422,776, forward strand.
GTCGTCGACGACAGTGCGGTATCTTAAAATTTTATGTTGTTATCAAGAATTTTATGTTGTAATATTATGGGACTTATTATGTGATTTTAGTGCTGCTATAATATGATTATTGACTCATAACATCCATGATTCTCTTATTGTTTAATTGTCATTTTCTTGCTAATTAAAGTTTGTTTCTTGTTTACTTATTACGTTGATTCATTAGCTTGATAAGTCCAGTATTCCTAGTTCTAATCTTAGCAATGAAAAACGAAAATCTGGAAGTGGTTTTGTGAAAATATCGGCAAGCTGTGAATCGATGCCTATAAAACTGACTTTAATTGTACTTTGCTTAATGTGGTCTCTAATGAAGTGATGACATACATCAATGTGTTTGGACCTATAATGATGAACTGTATTATATGTTAAGTCAATTGCACTCTTATTATCACATTATAATTCAATTGTGTCATGATAAATTCCAAAGTCTTCTAATGTTTGCTTCATTCAAAGAGCCTGTGCACAACAACTACCTAGTGCAATGTGCTCGACCTCGGTGGTGGATAAAGCAACAGAATTTTGTTTCCTACTCGATCATGAAATTAGTGAAGGGCCTAGAAAGTGACAGGTACCACTTATGCTCTTACGATCTAACAAACAGCCAGCATAATGAGAATTAGAAAAGCCATGTAAAATAAAGGTATCATTGTGTGGATACCATAAACCTATCTTAGATGTGCTAATAAGATATCTAAAAATACGTTTAACCGCTTTTAAATGAGATTCTTTGGGATTAGCCTGAAATCTAACACATAAACATACAGCAAACATAATATCAGGTCTAGATGTAGTCAAATATAACAATGATCCTACCATTCCTCTATAGAGTGTTTGATCTTTAGAAATACCACTTTTATCTTTCCCTAATTTCAATGAGACACTCATGGGGGTATTTGCTTGTTTTAGATTTTCAAATCCAAATCTTTTTAAAACATCATGAATATATTTAGATTGACAAATAAAAATGTAATCATGTCTTTGAGTAATTTGAAAACCAAGAAAATAAGTGAGTTCGCCTACCATGCTCATTTCAAATTCATTTTTCATAATTTCTATAACATTATCACACAATTTTTCATTAGTGGATCCAAAAATAATGTTTTCAACATATATTTGCAAAACTATAAGATCATCATGAATATGTTCAATAAAAAGAGTACAATCAGCACTGCCCATTTTGTAATCATTCTTTAATAAATAAACAGTAAATCTATCATACCATGCTCGGGGTGCTTGCTTTAAACCATAAAGAGGTTTTTCTAATTTAAAAACATGATCAGGAAATTTAACATCAACAAAGCCTGGAGGTTGTTCTACATAAACTTCTTCTTTAATATACTCGTTAAGAAAAGCAGTTTTAACATCCATTTGAAATATTTTAAATCTTTTAAAGCTAGCAAATGCAAGAAATATTCTAACTGCTTCTAAACGTGCTACGGATGCAAAGGTTTCATCGAAATCTATTCCTTCAATTTGTGAATAACCTTTTGCTACAAGTCTAACTTTGTTTCTAGTGACCCTAGATTCACTATCCATTTTATTCTTAAAGATCCACTTAACACCTACAACAGGATGATTTGATGGTCTTTCTACTAATTTCCAAACCTTATTACGTTCAAATTGATTAAGCTCGTCATTCATAGCTAAAAACCAAGAATTATCATTTAAAGCGATTTCTACATTTTTAGGTTCTATATCAGAAATAAAGCACATGTTTGAGAATAAATCATGTAATGATGAACGAGTACTTACCCCTCTTGATGGTTCTCCAATAACCAAATCTTGGGTATGATCTTTTGAATATCTTAGCTCGCTTGGAGGCACATATTCTTGCACTTCTTCTCATTTTTCTTCTTCTTTTTCTTCTTATTTGTCTCCAAGGATTTCATCATCATCTGACCTTAGTGGAGGGAAGAGCTCTTCATCATTACCTATAGGATTAGTATCTACACACGAGAAAAACTCATCAAATTTAACATGAATAGATTCTTTAAACACTTTTGTCCTTTTATTGTAAATTCTATAAGCTTTACTAGTTGAAGAATAGTCAATAAAAATGCTTCCATCACATTTTTCATCAAACTTGCCAAAATTATCTTTAGTGATCAAAATAAAACATTTACAATCAAAAACTTTAAAATAAGATACATTTGGTTTCTTTTGAAAATATAGTTCATAAGATGTTAATTTTAAGAAGGTTCGAAGCATAACGTGATTAATAACATAACATGTAGTGCTAATAGCTTCAGCCCAAAATGATCTAGGTAATTTGTATTTTGATAATTAATATAGTACGAGCTAGTTCTTGAAGTGTTCTATTTTTCCTCTCTACCACACCATTTTGTTGCAGTGTGCGAGGAGCGTAAAATTCATGTTTAATTCCTAACTCGTTACAAAAAGATACAAATTTTTCATTATAAAATTCACGTCCATGATCTGAACGAATGCATTTTATTTTTAAATCTAGTTCATTTTGAACACGTATACATAATTTGGAAAATTCTAAGAATGCATCATATTTTGACGTTAAGAAGATTGCCCAACATAAACGTGAATAATCATCAATCAAAGCAAAAGTGCACTTTCTACCTCCTAGACTTTGTGTAGTAATTGGACCAAATAAATCCATATGAATTAACTATAAAGATCTAGTAGTGGAAATGACATTTTTGCTCTTAAATGAAGATTTTGAAATTTTTTCTTTTTGATATGGTGAACATAAAGAAGATAGATTTCCATGTAAAATAGGTAAACCTTTAACTAGTTTATTTTTATACAAATTTACAATTAGCTTGGAACTAGAATGTCCAAGATGCCTATGCCACAAATCTAATTCATCATTTTTAGACATAAAACATTTTAATGAAAAATGTGATAAATCATTAAATTTAATCATGTAAACATTTTAAAATATAGGAGCAGTAAGAACAATATTGTTTGTTTTGAAATCAAAAATTTTGCACATGTTTGAAGATGAATCAATAAGACATTTAAACCAATATCGCATAATTGACTTATAGAAATTAAGTAATGCTTCAAATCTTTAACATAGAAAACATTTGAGATAGTAAATGACTTGTTACTTACTCCTCCAATGCCGATGATCTTTCCTTTTCCATTATCACCAAACGTAAATACTCCTCCTTTCTTCATCTCTAGGCTAAGGAACTTTGATTTGTTGCCCATCATGTGCTTGGAACACCCTGAGTCTAAGTACCTCACATCTTCTTTGTCCTTAGCCTGCCAACACACCTAGAAAGAGGATGAGAGTAAAGATCCAGTTACCCAAGTAGTTCATCCCATAGTATAGGTGGAAGTCTTAGGTACCCAGACTTGTTTAATAGAATAGTGTCATGTCTTTCTACAAGTGTGAGTAATGTGACCAAACTTATTACATTTGGCACACGTGATGAAAATAGTTGGCGGATTTTTCAAAATAGATTTTGAACTATTGTTGGAAGAAGCAGTTACATTAGATTTATCATAACTATTTAAAAAAAATGAAACTTTTAATTTTTTCTTATCGTCGGCGACAGTGGATGTCGCCGGGCTATAGTGTTCTGGAGAGTATCTGATTCCAAATTTTGTCGAACCATGGCATTGGCTCGCCAAAATCATATTCAGTGATTTTCGGCCCATTCCAAACTTTTTAGTAGCCATTTCTAAATCACGGACTCGGCCTCTCAATGCGGTGTTTTCAGTAACTATAGTGTCGCATCGGTTTGTGAAGCCCTTTTTACTTCCTTTTTGGACTTCAACGCCAATGCTTTCTTCCTTGGCTCCAGACTATACTCCTATTATTGAATCCTCAGTTCCACATTGTGGGTTTTCAGATTTCCAATCAGGTTCTCAATTTGGAGAGACTTTAGATCGTGTGACTCCGAGATGACAATCACTTTTGAATTGAACTTCGGGGGAAGTGATCTAAGTATCTTTCTCACCAAATCTCTGTGTGAGAAACTCTTTCCTAAACTCTTCGAGTCGTTCACGATCTTGCTGAACCTCGTGTACATGGAGTTTACATCTTCATCAACCTCCATCTTGAACTTCTCAAACTCTGACTCTAACTGGAAAAGCTTTGAGTCTTTCACCTGCGATGTACCTTCATGAGTAACTTCAAGGAGATTCCATATATCATACGCAGTTTCACATGCACAAACACGATTAAATTTAGTCATATCTAATGCGCAAGAAAAGGCGTTCATTGCCTTAGCGTTATTCTTACAGCGAAGCTTATCAACTTCGTCTCATTTGTCCTTGGGTTTTTCCATTATGACACTTCCTACTATAGTTATAGGGGAAGTGTAGCATGTTTCTATCATGCCCCATACTTAAATATCTAGAGCCATTAGAAAGCATCACATTCGAGCTTTCCAATAGTTATAGTCTGTGCCCGTGAATAAGGGAGGTCTACTTATACCTTGCCCCTCAGAAAATGCGTGAGTGTTTTGCGCCATCACTGTCGGTGGTAAAACTGATTTCAGAGTAACCTACTCTGATACAAAGTGTTGGATCGTGAGGCGCCCTTAGAGGAGAGGGGGGTGAATAAGGGTTATTTAATTTACTTTAACTAAACAGAATTTTACTTGGTGTAATACAAGGAAATCAAGACTAATTTTTTATAAGCAGAATTGAAAACTCAGAAATTTATAAAGACAGAAATAATAACAATTTATTTAAATAGTGCTAAATCTGAACACAATATATCTCTATAGAGCTAGAGATAAAGGCTTATGAAAAATACAATTTACTATTGATTTTGCCGGTCCTTCTACCAAGAATCGGCAGGCTAAAATATATCTCTCCCTAGATCATGCTACTAGCCTCCCTTAAATCTAACCACGATCTAGACGCTGCACACAAGGCAACGATTTCTCCCTAAGCCGCACAAGAACTTGGACGTCACTCACAAGGCGGCGATTCTCTCCTATGCCACACAAGGACTTAGACGTCACGCACATGACGTCGATTTTCTCTCTCGATTACAATAGGAATAAAGAACACAACAAAAAAACTTTAGAATTAAAACTCCCTCTAAATGACGCGCTGGAGATGCCGATGAATCCTTGTCAGGGTTGCTCTGAATGTGGCATACGTACCGTCGATCTTTCGCACATCGTCTTCTTGAGAGTATGGAGTAATTCTGGATTCTGGAGCTCTCTGGATTGTCTAAACAGGAAGGAACACTCCAGGTAATAAAATTCGTGATCTCCACACAAAATTGACTGGATTTTATATTTTGGTGATATCGCCGGGCGACACTGGGTATCGCCTACTAGAGATATCGTTAACGGCTGTCACGTGTCCCACGTATTCCTCATTTTTGCATCGCAGATTAGTCATGTCAATCGTGGTCTATCTCCGATCGGCGATATCTAATATCGACGGGCAATAGTGAAGAAACTGCCAGCCATATGGAGATAGTGAGTTAACTGCTCATGCCGCTGTCGCCGGTGGGCGATACCCAATATCGCTTGGCAATATCTCTTGATCTCATCTATTTTGACTCGAATCAACACCCAAATGCCATTAGAGTTAAACCTGTGATATCTACACATCATAAATATCCAAAGATCAAATACAAACGAGATTTGTTATTAACAAACCAAGAAGCGTGGAACGCATGCACCAACAGTGGCGAGTCCGCTGGATCAGCTCCTTGTCCTTTGCCTCCAGCCATTGAGCTCACTAAGGATTTTCTATGCTAGTTACGATCTACGCTCACTGCACCAAAATGTTGAAACCGAAAACTGGCTTCTGTGGAGTTTGAACCCTAAGAAGGGGTGACTGCACACCTACTTCTTCAAATGAGCTCGCTTAACCGGAAACTTAGGATTGGAGAATGACCCAAGGCTGTAATACCGAGGTCCTACAACACACTCGGAAGATCTTAGAGTGCTTCCCCTCCTTAGCTAATGATGAGCTAAGGGTACCTCAGAAAGTGCTACAAGACCAGGAAATAAGAAAGCTTGTCTTCTGAGGTACCCATGCAGGTCTATTTATAGGATTCTAAACTTGTTCTACTAACAATGCAACTCCGCTGTTCGATCAGGCTATACGCAGCCCGAATCGGTCTGCCAACAGCGCAACTCCGCTGTTCTGACGGACTACTGACAGACCAACGGGGCCAAAATAGTAAAAGGTACTACCGGGCGGATTGCCCCTGAAAAGACCACTCGCCTAGGGCAGCAAGTGCTCGATGAGGCTGACACTCGTCTCCCCCTACTGGGATCCAGGGAGAGTGCGAATTCGACCGTCCCACTCGTCTGTCGCCTTCTAAGGTCTAGGGGAGAGTGCAAGCCCAGGTGATCCACTCACCCCACATTTTGCTTCCCTCTGCCCGGGCGAGTCGGGCAAACTCTACGACACTCGTTCCTCCTACTCGCCCAAGGCCTAGATCGCACCTTACCTAGCTGGGTCTGCTCCTGCGGACCCCACTCACCAGACATGGGGTTGTATACTAACACTCATATCCAGGTAGTTTTTTGGCTTCCATTTTTTGACCGTCTTGGAATTCCTTCTGCACCTGATAAACAGTAGCTCACATTTGGAATTATCCAATCAATCTTAAGCAGTTATACATGTATAAACTATCAAGTATCAACTTTCATAAATCAGATTTATAAGCAACATGATTTGTGTGATTTAGTAATCAAAATGATGAATTAATGATTGCTGGCTTGCTGCTTTGTTTTGTTCAAATATTGTCATGAATTGTTCAAATATTGTCATGAATTGTTCAAATAGCCTTTTTTGTTTTTAATTGATATCCGAGAATAGAAGCTCCATTAGAGCCATCTAATGCTTCTTTGCAATCTGTCTGTGAAAAAAACAATCCAGCTTGGAATCATTTTACTATAATACAAAATTCTTATGGGAAAAAAATAAAACACTATAAATGTTTACATTGTGACATGATTTATAAGGGAGACAAGATTAATAGAATGAAACAACATCTAGCTAGATTGAAAGAAAATATTGCGGCTTGCAAAAAAGTTCCCCATGACATTAGAAATCAGATGTTAGAGATTTTAAAGGAGATCAGTACAAAGAAACAAGAATCATAAGAATCTTTAGAGAGTGTAAATCCTTATTGTGATCTTGTTAGTGATGAGCGAACATCATCCTTTACTAAGTCACAACAATCAAGTGTACATGATAAAGGATAAAGAAAACTTGATTAATTTGAAAATTACTTCGCTCCTAGAACATCCGTAGAATCACAAACATCTTTAAAGAGTGTCTTGGCCTCAAAGGAGGCAGTACATCGTGCTGACATGTGCATATCTAGATGGTTTTTTGATAGCTGTATACCAATTAATGCATTAAATTCTGTTTTTGCTCAAAAAACAATTGATGCAATTGTTGCAGTTAGTCATAGTTATAAGCTGTCTTCATATCATATGATGAGAACTAATCTATTGAGGAATTTTAAGGAAGAATGTAGACTTCTTATAAACTCATATAGAGATTGTTGGAGAGAAACTAAGTGTACAATAATGACTGATGGTTGGATAGATAAGAGGAGTAGACCTTTGATTAATTTTTTGGTTTATTCACCTCGTGGAGTTCATTTTATAAGTCAGTGGATACATCTGATATTACAAAACATGCTACTACTCTATGTATGTTGTTTTCAGATGTGGTTGAGTGGATTGGCCCAACAAGCATTGTTCAAATCATTACCGATAATGCTACAAATTATAAAAAGTTGGAGAGTTACTACATCAGAAGTATGGTAACATTTATTGGTCTTCATGTACAGCTCACTGCTTAAATTTTATTTTAAAGGATATTGGAAATTTATCGCATATGACTGAAATAATAAGAAATGCTTCAAAAGTTACTGTGTTTGTTTACAATCATATTTTTCTTTTATCTTGGTTGAGAAAAAGAGAAGGGTGGAGAGAAATTATTCATCCAGGAACAACAAGATTTGCAACCACATTTATTACTTTGAAGAGTATATATGAGCACAAGCATGATTTGCAAGCTTTAGTGACTAACAAGTACTATACTGATTCAAGGCTTGCAAAATTAAGCAAAGGAAAAGATATCATTGCAATTATTTTAGATAAATAACTTTTGTAATATGTGTTTGATAATGACAAAGATTGCAGACCCACCTATAAAATTATTGTGGATTGTTGGTTCCGTTGAAAAATCATAAATTAGTTATGTTTATGATGGTATGTATCGTGTTAGAAAAATAATAAAAGTTATATTCAAAAATATTAAGTTGTACAAGCCATGTACAACTATTATCAAAGATAGATGAGATCGCCAGTTTCGCCAAAAAATTCATTCAGCTGTATATTTTTTGAACCCTGCTTTCCAATATGATCAAGCTAATTATTCTAATAATCATGAAGTTGTGCTAGACTTAATTGAGCTTATTGACAATAAAGATATTTGCAATAAAGCTTCAATTGCGATTAATGAAGTTATGATATATCGTGACCAACTTGAAAGCTTTGGAATACCACTCGCTATCAAAATGTCAAAAGAGATTCAATCGGGTAAGTATAAGACTATGAGTTCATAGTTAACATACAAATACACATTTTAATTTGAGTTTTAACTTTTGTTTTTCCTCATTTTTAAGATGAATGATGGTGCATGTTTGGTTCAAGTGCTTCTCAATTACAAAAATGACTATTCAGATTCTTAGTCAGACCTCTTTGTCCTTTGGTTGTGAATGAAATTGATGTCTTTGAGCAAATCCATACAAACCGAAGAAAATCATCTTGAGCATAAAAAACTTAATGATTTGATTTATGTTTGTTACAAACTTAATGTATGAATATTTAATCATGCAACATGATTCTTTTGTTCATAGTTTTTAAATTGATCTTTTGACTCATGTAACATGATTCTTTTGTTATGGTATATTTCAAGAAAAAGAAATACGACCATCTTGATTATACTAGTATTGATTCAAAAGATTTTTGGGTGGTCGAGGAAGAGCCGACTCCAAAACTTAATTACAATGAGTTGAAAAATAATATCTATGAGAAATATGTTATACCAATTGATGTAGAGACTCAACCGAGTGACCAACATCATGAACAAATAAATGGTTTTTCTATTTGTTAGATAAATGCGTGTCAATGTTAATTTATTTTATGTATGTACTATGTAATGCAATTGATTTAAATTTAAATTATTTTGATAGACGATTCTACTCAGAATGCTATTGAAGATGTCGGGCTTGAAGTTTTTGGAGGAGAATTATTTACTAGCTATGATATTAATGAAGATATAATATGATTGACAGAGCTGAAGTACTTTATTTTTGTGTTTTTTTAAAAAACTATTAAGTCTAGACATGCTTGAAGTTTATATGTTAACAATAGCTGTTTTATTTTTGATATATTAATATTCAATGTCACATATATTATGAAATAATATTAATTATTTTTGTCTAGACGGTTCAATCCCAGTTCGGTTGAATCATGAATCTCCTCTAAGACTGGTTCCATCTTCGATCCAATTTTCAAAATCTTGGAATATTCTATTTTCAAAGGCTCCCAGATGAAGTCCAAAGAATTTTTTTTAAAAAATATATAATTGAAGATATATGAAATAACATATATTATGCGTTTTATGCCGTGGACGGTGGATCTACTTCTGGCAAGCGGATATAAATAATCATATGTTCACCTCAAACCCTAAAACATCAGCCTCCTCTGATTCTCTCTTCACTCTCCTTTTGCTTCAGTCCGCTTGACAATCCATCTCCCTCCATGGAGTTCTGGGGTGCGTTATCCCAACATATTCTCTGTCACTTCCTGGTCGGAAGTCCCTTCTATATTTCGTTCTTTGCTCTGCCGAGTTGCTTTATTTTCCTTCTAAGCCAAAACGCCACTTTCTTTCTTGCTTTGCTAACAATCAAAATTACTTCTCTACCTGTTTTTTTAAAAAAAATCTAAAAGGAAGGCCCCCTCGTGGAGCAAGTGCTATGTTGTTTACGGTTTGCACGGTGGTCATTGATTTCCCTTTGTATTGGTATCAAGTACGGCATTTTGTTTAATTTCAGGTGTCGAAGTAAAACCTAAGCAGTCAGTGAAGTGCGTAGCTGGGGATGATAAAATATTACATCTTTCACAGGTTATTTTTATGCTAGATTATTGATTTTCTTCCTAGGAGGCTTGTATGGCTTTAAACTAGTGCGTATTTGTCCTGTATATTGCAGGCTTCACTTGGTGAAATTAGGAAAGATAAGGGGTCTGAAAATGTTCCAGTATTTGTTAAGGTTAATGATCAAAAACTAGTCCTCGGAACTCTTTCTGCAGAGAATTGTGCCCAGATTCAATATGATCTTGTATTTGAGAAGGAATTTGAGCTGTCACATGGTTCAAAAGATACCAGTGTGTTTTTTGTTGGCTACAAGAGCACTATGCAAGACTTGGGATATCCTTTTAAAAAAAATAGCAATCAGCTATTTCCTCCTTAGAGATTAAAGATTGAATCATTTTTACTCCAAATTTGTGATTTTGATTACCTTCTTCCTTATCTATCTTTATTTTGGCAACACGTCTGAGGATGATTTCTCAGGTAATGTATTCTTGTCTAGTTTTAAATAAGTTTGTTTGCTTTATGTTTATTCATTTGTTTAAGTTCTTAAAATTTTCTTGATATATATAGATTCTGAATCTGATGAAGGTCTTCAAATTGAGCATCAACTAAATGGTAATCTATTCCTTTTTTGGAATCATTATAATTTAGTATCTCTATTTGTAATTATTTGTCAAAATATCCTGCATAATCTCTTTAACCTTAAGATCATGTTAACTATTTATAGCAACTTTACATCCTTCTTGTGTTTTGATTTTTCAACTGATCTCCATACATTACTTGTTAGTAAAGATATTGGGTGAAAAATTATTTTCTTGTTAATTCATCCACCAAATAAAGGACTATAGTTTATTTCCTTTATACTTTGAGTTTGCCATGTATTTGTTTATAGTATCAATCTGATGCGGCCTGCGACACATTCTAGCTTCGTTTACTATGCATTTACTTTTTTTATTTCATATAGTTCTTTCGTGCAACTGTTTTTATTTTTTGGCACTTTGAGTTGACCGTCCGATGAGACCTTAAATAAAAAAGTCCAGTAATTTAGGTAATTAGTACAAAAATGACAAGTTTAAGTTATTTAAGGAGACATAAATTTAAATAATTCAAATCTAAGATATAAAAATCAATTAGAATTTGGGAATATAAAATGAAATGTTTGAAAGGACAATATTTACAAAAAGCTAGAATTGAAAAATATTATATTTGGGAAGAAAATAAAGAGGCAAACGCCGCAAACCCAAATCTCCCTTTATTAAACCCACTCTGTTGTGAAGAGAAGGTAATTGAGTGTACTGGAGAACGATAAAATCGTTTTCTCTTTAATACTGGAAGAAGTAGCGTCGCTGCACTTACTGTTCCACTGTCGGAAGACTCAGCTGATCTCCCACTATTTCCCGCGAAGCACTAGAAGTCCGAATCGACGACGAAAGCTCCTCATCGACTCTATCTCCGACCCGCAACCGGTGTTCGGGAATGCTGTCGACTCCACCTCCCAGTTCTGACGACTGCCCGATCCTATTGCGCGAGGTGTGCCGTCGACCTTAACGACTTATTCTGGCACCCTCTGTGATCGGTCCTGTTACATGAGGGTGTGCCATCAACCTCAACGACTTATTCAGACACCCTCTGTGTTCGGTCCTTCTGCCGTTTGGTGCACATTGAGAAGCCAAGTTTTGATGTTCTCTCCCCTGCTCGACGTGTTTGGATTGGAAGGAATCCTCTTGACTTTAGCTTTTCGTGTTCTCACTCCATTCACTTAGTTTATTTTTTATGTGTCCCACTAAATAATCTTAAGCTTGCCCCGAACGTTCAATTGCTTTTATTACTGTATTTCCTTAAATTATTGCGTGTGATTATGCTTATGGCCGTATTCTTCTCGCGAAAGATTCGATTCATCAAGACTTGAGTGGTCAATCCGAACAAAACTAACAATCTTCTTAAGGTTCGTAACAACGAGTTTGATTTTCACGCGCAAACTTAATTTTGACATTCTTGGCCTACATCAGTTTTTTATCAGAGCTCTTTTTATTTGCTCCTATTGCGAATCAAGCAATCCTGGTTTCAAAATTTTTTTTAAAACAATTTTTTTTAAAATTTTTATAATCTATTTTCAAAAAAAGGAAAAAAGGTTTTATTAAATTTATTTATTTTAATTAAATCTCTATTTTAAATAAAAAAGAAAATTAAATTTTATTTGAGATTGAATTTTAAAATAAAAAAATATAAACTATTTTCTACCAAATCTTTAATTTAAATCAATTCTCTTCTTTTTGCATGACTAATAGTATCGATCATCAGACCACCCGTGTGTATACTTCCCAATAGAATGAGGTGGAGGAAAGGAAGAATCACCATTCTTTTGATGTTGTACAGACTCTTGTCTGTCAAATGAATGTTCCCCGCTCCTATTGGGGACATGTCATTTTCACTAGTTGTTTCCTCATCAATCGTCTTTCCTCCACCATTCTTCAAGGTATGACTCCATTTTCTATCTTGTATCCCGACAACACTTCGTTCTCTCTGACCTCTCTGTTGTTTGTGTGTATTGGGTTCCTTCACTCTCCCGCCACTGGTTGTGACAAATCGCCCACTCATGCTTTTAAGTGTATTTTCGTGAGGCGGTCCCTGATTCATAAAGGTTATCAATGTTACTACCCTCTTTTCAAATGATAATATGTTTCGACTGATGTCACCTTCTTTGAGTCCACTTATTATTTTTCTACCAACTCTATGTCTGCCACCTAAGCGGATACTCCTACATCTTCCTTTTTTCCCATTGTCCATTCTCCTCCATCGGATAGTCCACCCCTCCCCTTTCTATTCCATCATCACCTTCTCTTTCTCCTTCTCCTAGTCCTCTCATTCATCCAACTACTTCAGGGATCTCATTGCCAGTTCTTATACTAATTCGCTCCTCTTCGGAAGAATCTGACAACGATGACATCTCAGACCTTGATATTCCCATTGTTCTCCGCAAAGGCGTCTGTTCATATACTCAACATTCTATTAATGATGTAGTGTCGTATGCAACTTAGTTCTTCTTGCAGGGACTTTGCTCTAGCTATCTCAGCACCTGTCACTCTGGTTACTTATCATGAATCTCTTTCCTTACCATACTAGAAAGATGCTATGGATGAGGTTATGTCGACTTTGACATTTAGGGTTTCTTGGGCTGTTGTCCCTACTTCTGGCGCTGATGCCCTTAGTTCTTCATCACCATGTATCATCCTTATGACACAGTGGATAAATACAAGGCCTATTTGGTTGCAAAGGATTCACATAGATTTATGATGTTAATTTCTTTGAAACCATCTTTCTATTTGCCCACATCAATAATATCAGAGTCCTCTTCTCTGTGGCTGTTAACAAGGACTGACAAATGTATCAATTTGATGTCAAAAACGTCTTCCTCCATGGTGACTTGCATGAAGAAGTGTATATGCATCAAGCCATCAACCTTCTACTTATGTTGCTTAGGGGGAGCCTCAAGTATGCAAGCTTAGGAAGACTATTTATGACCTCAATCAAAGTCCTCGTGCCTGATTTGACAAGTTTAGTGAGGTCATCTTCACCATTGATTTTTCTAGAAGCTTTGCAGACCACTCTCTTTTTTATATCGAACTTCACTGACTGACTGGTTTTTCTTACAGTGTATGTTGATGATATCCTTCTCATTGGAGATGATTCATTGGGTATATCAATGACAAAGAAACATCTGCACGACAACTTTGTAATCAAAGATATGCGTTCTCTCAAATACTTCTTGGGCATCAAGATTGCAAGAAGTCACAACTCTATTCTTCTTGCTTAACGCAAGTATGCACTCTATCTTCTTAGTGAAACTGATCTTTGTTGCAAGCGCTGCTCGATACCCTATGACTGGAAGACAGGACAAATATTGGAGTGAGACGTCTCCTCTCCTTCCAAATGCTACTCAATATAAACGATTAGTTGGTAAACTCATTTACCTTACCGTAGCTAGACCAGACATTTGTTATGTTGTTGGGAAGGTGAGTCAGTTCATGCAAGCACGCAGAGAGTGCCATCATCAGACACCATTAAAAATATTGGAATATGTTAAAGGGTTTTTGGGCAAATACCTATTATTTCAAAAGAACAACCATCTGCGGATAAAAGTGTATTCTTATGCCGGCTACGCAGATGACAAAGGAGATCAAAAGTTCACCCAAGGTTTTACAGGTTCGTAAGTGGCAATCTTGTCACCTGAAAAAGAAAAAAAAAGTTGTATCCAGGTCAAGTGCCGAAGCTGAGTAGAAGTATGACTCAAACCGCGTGTGAGTTAACACGGTTGCGAGCACTTCTGAAGAACTTGGGAGAAGTCTACGATCATCTTCTACCCATGTTTTGTGACAACAAAACAACTTTATATATATATGTGTGTGTGTGTGTGTGTGCGCGTCGAACAATTCAGTTTTTCATGAAAGAATAAAGTATATCAAAGTCGGCTGTCACTTCACTAGAGAGGAAGTTTTAAAGAAGTAGATTTGCACTTCGTTTGTCTCATCCAATAAATAATTTTATTAATATCTTTACAAAATCAGTCTCTTCATCCTTTTAGATATTTGTGTCAAGCAAAGAAGGATGGGCACACACCCTTGTTCGGGTGGACACCCTTGGTGTCACCGCCTAATGTTACTGGGCACTGGAGTCTTGGCAGACACCCTTGGTGTAACTGCCCAATGTTGTTGACCACTGGAGTCCAAGCGGACACCCTTGGTATAATTGCCTGGTGTTGCAGACCTCAGGATTCTAGGCGAAGACTCTAGTATAGTCCGGGAGGATACCATTGATGTAACTAACTGCCAGATATGATTCTTTTTTATTCAGTCCCACATTACCAATTGTATATTCTTTCACCTCCTATGTTCTATATAAAAAGGGTGCTCTCTTGTAACATTCAGATTTTTTTTGAAAATAAATTTGAGTTATTTCCAAACTCTCACCAAATTTATATAAATGAGAAATATCTAAAGCATGTATGAAAATACCCTCTTGTTTATAGATAAGTGTAAATTAACAAGTAATATTATTTATTCAGGATTTATGGTGCAACTTGCTAAGCTAATTATATTTCAAAGGTGTCAAGTGTGCAGAGTGCCAAGTTTTGTTGACCACTGGAGTTCAAGCGGACACCCTTGGTATAATCGCCTGGTGTTGCTGACCTCTGGATTCCAGGCAAACACTCTTGGTGTAACTACCCAGAGTAATTGTTATTGGCTTATGCTTGAGCTGCCTAGTATAGTCTGGGAGGATACCATTGGTGTAGCTGCCAGATATGATTCTTTTTTATTTAGTCCCACATTACCAATTGTATATTTTTTCGCCTCCTATGTTCTATATAAAAAAGGTGCTCTCATGT
This sequence comes from Platanthera zijinensis, assembly GCA_039513925.1. Taxonomy (NCBI): domain Eukaryota; kingdom Viridiplantae; phylum Streptophyta; class Magnoliopsida; order Asparagales; family Orchidaceae; genus Platanthera; species Platanthera zijinensis. The sequence goes on from CM077098.1 coordinate 31,438,275, forward strand.
GACATTCAGATTTTTTTTGTAATAAATTCGAGTTATTTTCAAACTCTTACCAAATTCATATAAATGAGAAATATCTAAAGCATGTATGAAAATACCTTCTTGTTTATAGATAAGTGAAAATTAAGAAGTAATATTATTTATTCATGACTTATGGTGCAACTTGCTAAGCTAATTATATTTGGAAGGTCCTTCAATAAATGGTCTCTGTTAGGCACATGATGATCTCTAGCATTGCAGAATCATCCAACACTAAATACAGAGCACTTTATTACCAGCGATATGCATGATCAAAATTAACATTTATTAGGCAATGCATAAACTTTACCTGATTATGCTTTAACACATACCAATCAATTCTCATGTTGTAAAATGAATATGTAGGTCATCAATTTTAGCATTAGACAAACAATGAATATGGATGAAACACTTTATCTACTTATCTTCTGAAATGGGAATACAATTACTATAAACTTCAGAGTTTTCTCTAGAAGAGGGGTGAATAGAGATTATAAATTATCTTAAAATACTTAATTCTAATCACAGAATTTGCATTTACATAAACAATTATCCAGAATCAGATGCAGTAAAGTAAAATCACAACACAACACCACATAAAATAAGACAATAATAAAATCACAAAAGACACAAGGATTATAGTGGTTTCCCCTCAATCTTGGTACATCTACTCTTCTATCCCTTTGGTAGGAAATTCACTATCACAGTGTCTGACTCTTTTGATCAGGAGACTCTTGGAACCACATCAGATCTTTTGAGAAGGGGATCTTGAACCAATTACAAATCGAGTCTTTTCTCAAGTAGATTCTTAGAACCTCTCACGGAATCCTTTGATGAGGGATTCACAAAACTCTTTTCACAAATACAAAAATTAAAATAAGAGAAGATTTGAGTTAGAATGATTTTTCTTTGTGTCCTCTTTTTCAGATTTCTGAGGACAATCAATGATGATTTCTGGATCTTCTGATGAATTTCTGAATATCAAAATATCAAAGACTATAAGCCCAATCTCCAGATGATCTTTCAAAATCTTTTCTGAATCTGATGCAATTTCCTCTTGAGAAGTACTAATTCTCTAATCAGACTCAACAACTATCAAACCAACCGACTGATATTGTAAGAGATTCAATTGATGATGATGATCTTCCAAGCTTTCTCTGTGGAATTCAATATTCCTACAATCTGATATATATTTTCTTGATCGTCTGCTGATTGATAATCAGTTTGATTAACTGTGATAGATCTCTTATCTGTGTTATTGTTTCTTTGAAACTCATCATATATATAGATCAACTGCCTCTAACGTTTTCAAGAATCTGTTATGTAAAACTCTTGTTGATTTAAATAAGATTGAAACCACAATAATTTCTGTTAAGAAATTTAGTCGACGTAACTTCGAGTTCTAGTCGAAGCAACGTCGATTTCTGACTGTTTGTATGAAAATCTCTGTAGTCGACATTCCGTCGATATCATGTCAAAACATATGTCGATTTAATCTTTAAGTGCCATCAACTTATCCAGATTAAGTTGCTCTAACTTCTATTCAAAGTAACATCGAATTCCAGTCGACGTTGCATCGAGATCTAGTCGACGCATGTTGACACTTTATGATTTTTCTCTTCAATTCAGTATGCCTTGTATATATCCTTTATATCAATGACACCCTAGGACATCTAAGACAAAATTATCCTCTCTATACATCATGAGTAATAGACCTAGAATGTAAAATCACTTAATATAATTTGTTAAGCTAAATCATAAAGGTTTTTCCCAACAATCTCTCCTTTTTAACATAACAAATTTTACAAAACTTTAAAAGTGATTTTACAAATGTACAACAAAAAAAATTGACTGAGTATGTACTCATGATAGATAAGAATAATAAAGGACATGAATATAAGACAACTGAATAAATGAGATTATCCTTTGATTCAAAAATAAGTATTACTTCTTTTCCTTGTCAGCAAGACAGGTTGAAAGAGCAATGTTAATTTCTTTGATATCTTCTCAACAAATTCAAAATGAAATTCTTTTGCTTTATCTGTATGATTTTGTATATACTAGTAGACATTGAACAACTTTTGAATTTTTGCTTCTGCATTGTGTGAAACAGAATTAAGTGTATATCCTTTGCTCAAAATACTTGCAGAAAGTCCATTGATAGATTCTAGTAAGTCGGTTACTCCTTCATTTTCACAGGCCATTTTCGAAACTTCATCTTCATTTGGTCTTCCTGAAATTTCTTCAATATTTGTGTTACCAGTTCAAACACAATCTGAGTCTTGCATCCTGTTAATCCTGCCATCCCTGACTCGATTTTTCTCCCCCTTCTTTAAATCTTTAAAGAATGATTTAAAAACTTCGACAGAGATTAAACTTTGATCAACTTGTTGATCAAGAAGTTGCACAATGCTGGATAACTCGTTCGATTTTGGAGTATTAGAAGTTTACCACTGCATTCGTCTTTAAAAAGCAAGAATTTCTTTGTAAATCTAGACACTAATGGTGTTAGGGCTTGAACAAGAACCTCCAATAGTTCTTTCTCAGTCATCATTGAAAATGTTTGATTATAAGTATTATTCAGATACCTGCAAAAATCACAACATAACAGGAGAGCAAGTAGACGAGAAAATAGAGCGGGGAAGATGAAGAGTTTTGAATGAAATACAAAGTCTTATAGAAGTAGACGAAACATCGACAAATTAGGGCAGAAATAGTTTAGTGCCTACCTGTAGTCGACGTTACATCGAATACCATTCAAAGTTTTATGACTTTTAACAGTATTCAACACAAGCGTTGATATATATATATATATCGACGTTGCGTCGATATGATTAAGAACTCTCCATAGTCTTAGCTTTTAGACGATACGTTGAATAGAAATTTATATTACATCGATTTTTACTCGACGTTTCGTCGAATATAGACTTGTATTTTAAGTCTTTTGCTGATTTTTTCCAGCAATACTTTCAATAAAAATTATGTAATTGTGTCGTGGTATATTTATTTATTGAGCTTTATCAAGCATGCCCAAGACATTGATAAAGTGATTGTACTTTAATTCATCAAGAGACTGTGAAAATATCTGCCCTCTGATTTTTAGAAGTCACATATTCTAGGATAATCTTTCTTTTTTCAACATTGTCTCTGAGAAAGTGATGTCTAATCTCTATGCGGTTTGTCCTACTGTGCAAGACATGATTTGATGCAATTGAGATAGCACTTGAACTATCACAAAATATTGTGGAGTTAGAAAAATTTAAATTATAATCAAGTAATTGATTATGCATCCACAAAATTTGTGAACAACAACTTCCAGCAGCAATATATTCTGCTTCAGCTATAGAAGTGGAGACTGATGTCTGCTTTTTACTGAACCTACTGTGCACGACAGGATTTGATGTAATTGACATAACACTTGAACTATCACAAAGTATTGTGGAGTTCGAAAAATTTAAATTATAATCAAGTAATTGATTCTGCATACACAAAATTTGTGAACAGCTTCCAACAGCAATATATTTTGCTTTAGCCGTAGAAGTGGAGACTGATGTCTGTTTCTTACCTAACCAAGATATCAGTCTACTACCTAAGAATTGACAAGTTTCTGAAGTACTTTTCTACATCCAACATAATCAGCATCTGAGTAACCATATAGTTCAAATTTTGATTCTGCTGGATAACACAATTCCATTTCAGGCGTGGAACTTAGATGTGATTCCTTAGGATTTTCCTGAAATCTTGCACATACACCTATGACAAACATTATATCTGGTCTACTAGCTGTAAGATAAAGAAGAGAGCCAATAATTGCTTTATATGTTTTCTGATTTACAGATTTACCAGATTCATCCTTATCTAACACAATATTAGTAGTCATGAGAGTTTTCATGATAAATGCAGTTTCCATGCCAAATTTTTTTAATAAATTCCTTAGTGTATTTAGATTGAGAAATTAAGACACCTTCATTACTTTGTTTTACTTGTAAACCAAAGAAAAATGATGATCTCTGGAACTTCTGATAAATCTTTGAATATCAAAATATCAATGACTATAAGTGTTAAGCCCCCGAACGGATCCGAAGGCGACAACGGGGATGAACCAATTGGTTCAGCCCCCACTCTCTAGATGGCGGCCCTCGGGGGCTGAACCCACCCGGTTCAGCCCCAATTGGGGCCGGCCGGCCCCCTTGGCTGGCCGGCCTTGGTCCGATTATAAATATACCCGGATCCTCCTTGAGGGGATTATGCAAGATATTACAAGGTATTTCTTCCTTCTCTCGAACCCTAGCCTTCTCTCTCGTAGTTCCTAACATTTGGTATCAGAGGATTTTTTCCTCGCAACTTTTTTCTCGTTCCGGTTGACCTTCCGCTCGCCGACTCCCGCATCGCACGCCTTCCGCTCGACGACTCCAGCACGCCTTGCCCTCGACGACTCCCGACTCCCGTCGCCTTCCGCGTCGAGCCCCGCGTCGATCCTTCCGCGTCGAGCCCCGCTCGCCTTCCGCGCCGAGCCCCGCTCGCCTTCCGCGTCGAGCCGCGCGTCGATCCCACGCGCCGACTGCTTGGCCGCATCTGCTTCCGTCGCTGCATCGCGTCCGCTGCCGCCCCCTTCGCCACCACCGGCCTGATCCGGCCAGTCCGACCCCGCCTCGCTTCCGTTTCGACCCCAGAGGACGGAGGACTGCATCCGGCTGCCGCATCTACGTCCTGCTGCTCTTCCAGTGGCTGCCGTTTTTTCCAGTGGCTGCAGCTTCTAAATCCTTCTGAATTATTGACATTTTTGTGCGCCCCCGGGTCCCATCATGGTGACTCGTTCCCAAGAGGACTCCACTCGGCTCGCACATCTCGAAGAAAACTACACCGGTCTGGCTAACACCGTGGCAGCCCTCGCCGATAAGTTAACGGCATCGGAGAAACGTCTTGAAGAGAAATTGGATACCCGCATGGACGAGCTTAAAAATATGTTGACTCAACACCTTAAAGGAAAAGGTGTTGTGGGCGAGACCAACACAGTCCAGTTTCCCCTTCCTACTCCAGCATTGGAGCACGACGATCGAGCCTCTAGCCTCAATGGGAGGCTTGGAATTGACGGTGAAAGGGGAGGAGGCTCACGCCGACCATCGGTATGGCCCGGGGCCACCCCGTTGGGCGGAATCGCTGCGTCTGCTTTGGATTTTCCTCCTCACCGCGAAGACCGCCAGGAGGACCAACGACCCCACGGGCTGGGGTACACACCCCGTGATGGGCTCCTCCCTATTCCAGGAGCACCGGGACACGCCGCGGGCGGACGGGGAGGAGGCAGATGGTAGTTTAGACCGCCAGTCTTGGGAAACCCCTATGGAGAGGATTGGGGGTACCCACATGTGGCCGCTGATCGACGGCTACCGCGTCGACACGGGCAAGAGTACGGAGGACTTGGGCAACAACTACCACGCGCTTATATGCCGCCGAAGATTGCCCGCATGAACTACCCCAAGTTCAAAGGAGGTGATGCACTCGAATGGGTCCAAAAGGCAGAGTTATTTTACAGCTATCAGGAGATACCAGAGACACAGTGGGTCAAGTTGGCGTCCTTCCACCTTGAAGAGGACGCATACCAGTGGACCCAATGGTTCCTCCGGGGACGAGATCACGCGCCATGGCACGAGTTTGTCGACGGATTCACCGCCCGCTTTGGTCCCCTTGAGTATGAAGACTTCGAGGCTCTTCTTCAGAAATTGCGTCAGAAAGGGACGGTGATGGAGTACCGAACCGAGTTTGAATGGTTGGCCAACAGGGTGCAGTGGAGCGAGAGGACATTAACAAGTTGTTTTATTTCCGGCCTGAAGGAGGACATCAGAGATGAGGTGCATGCTTATATGCCGCGCAGCTTGACACACGCTATCAGCTTGGCCCGGATTCAGGAAGAGCGTCTCAATCGACAAAAGTTCAGGGGGGACACTCCGAGGAACGCTACACACCTGCCCGACACAAAAAGGGATCAAGCAGCTGCCGATCGGGCAACAATGAAGAAATTGACGTGGACAGAGCTACAGGCTAGGAAGGAGCAAGGATTGTGCTTCAACTGCGATGAAAAGTTTACCCCAGGCCACAAATGTCAGAGGATCCAGGTTTACATGTTGCAGGAAGATCCGATGCCGGATGGCGATGGAGGGGAACATGGGCACATTATGGATACAGTCGACGAGTACAAGGTCTCTTTTTTGACTATGGCGGGAGACTCCGCTCCGCCCACTATGAGTATTGCCGGGCGGATTGGACAACAGCAGGTGACCATTCTGCTTGACAATGGGAGTACACATAACTTCATTAGCCTGACAGTGACACAGAAGCTGGGGCTCGAGGTCATCAAGGATGCCGCATCGCCGGTTGTGGTGGCCGGTGGACACGAGCTGCATTGCGAAGGCGTGCTTCCGAACGTGGAACTCAGTGTGCAAGGGTACACCGACAACATGGATGTCTACTTATTGCCCATCCACGAGCCAGATATGATTCTGGGGGCCCAATGGTTGCGACAGCTGGGTAGGGTGACTCTGGATTGGGAAAGGTTGACTATGGCTGGGTACGAATACTGTCTGCAGGGAATCCGCATCTCACCAGTGCCAGGGAGCTCTTTTTGCTGTTTGGAGCGGCTCAAGGGACAAGGACGCGATGTGGCTGGGGTAGGCCTGCGGGGACGGATGGAGTTACCAGATTCCCACCTTGAGGACAAGCTGGGTCTTGATGGGGTGGGGAATGTTAAGCCCCCGGACGGATCCGAAGGCGACAACGGGGCTGAACCAACTGGTTCAGTCCCCACTCTCTAGATGGCGGCCCTCGGGGGCTGAACTCACCCGGTTCAGCCCCAATTGGGGCTGGCCGGCCCCCCCTTGGTCGGCCGGCCTTGGTCCGGGTATAAATATACCCGGATCCTCCTTGGGGGGATTATGCAAGATATTACAAGGTATTTCTTCCTTCTCTCGAACCCTAGCCTTCTCTCTCGTAGTTCCTAACAATAAGCCTAATCTCCAGATGATCTTTCAAAATCTTTTCTGAATTTGATGCAATTTCCTCTCGAGAGGTACTAATTATCTAATCAGACTCATCAACTATCAAACCAATCGACTGATATTGGATGAGATTCAATTGATGATGATGATCTTCCAAGCTTTCTCTGTCGAATTCAATCTTCCCACGATCTGATATATATTTTCTTGATCGTCTGTTGATTGATAATCAGTTTGATAAACTGTGATAGATCTCTTATCTGTGTTATTGTTTCTTTGTAACTCATCATATATATAGATCGACTGCCTCTAACGTTTCCAAGAATCTGTTATGTAAACCCCTTGTTGATTTAAATCAGATTGAAGGCACAAAACAAATTCTGTTAAGAAATCCAGTCGGCGTAACATCGAGTTCTAGTCGAAGCAACATCGATTTCTGACTGTCTGTTTGAAAATCTCTGTAGTCGACATTCCGTCGATATCTTGTCAAAGAATACGTCGATTTAATCTTTAAGTGTCATCGACTTGTCCAGATTAAGTTGCTTTGACTTTTATTCAAAGTTACGTTGAATTCCAGTCGATGTTGCGTCGAGATCTAGTCGACGCATGTTGACACTTTATGATTTTTCTCTTCAATTTAGTATGCCTTGTATATATCCTTTATATCGATGACACCTTAGGACATTTAAGGGCCAAATTACCCTCTCTATACATCATGAGTAATAGACCTAAAATGTAAAATCACTAAATATAATTTGTTAAGTTAAATCATAAGGGTTTTTCTCAACTCTCTCCTTTTTTTAACTTAACAAAATTTACAAAATTTTAAATGTGATTTTACTAATGTACAACAAAATTGACTGAGTATGTACTCATGATAGATAAGAATAATAAAGGACATGAATATAAGACAAATGAATAAATGAGATTATCCTTTGGTTCAAAAATACAGTATTACTTCTTTTCCTTGTCAGCAAGATAGGTTGAAAGAACAATTTATAATTTCTTTGACATCTTCTTAACAAATTCAAAATGAAATTCTTTTGCTTTATCTGGATGATTTTGTATATACTGGTAGACATTGAACAACTTTTGAATTTCTGCTTCTCTATTGTGTGAAGCACAATTAAATGTATATCCTTTGCTCAAAATACTTGCAGAAAGTTCATTGATAAATTCTAGTAAGTCGTTAGAAAAATATCTCTCTTTCTGCTTCTCTTCAGTTACAGATATTTTAGTGGTTGACGCTTTTACAAAGCTTACCATTCCTTGTTTTTCACCCTCATAAGGAATATATGTATCCTGATTATAACTCAGTCCTGCTATTCTTTTGTGACTATGTCCAGTAGTGTTCACAATTTGAGCATTAGAATGTTTCTTGACATATTAACTATAATTAAAGATAGTTTCTGAAAGTGTAATTTGTAAATCAGACACTCATTTTTCCTGAACCCTTAACTTTAACTTTTCCATAATTTTTTTTTCTTAGCAGTTAGGTCATCTTCAGATGCTTTGAACTCAGCTTCATCTTTTTCTCTTATTTCTTCAAAAATTTTTTCCATCTCACTGTCTTCAGGCATTTTCTGTTCTTATATATTTTTCATTAAGTCTGCTGATGAATTCTCCCCCTTTGTAGGAGCCATCCGTGTTAATAGAGATAAATTCTCTTCCTGTATATGAGACTTCTTAACTACCTCTAATTCTGCAGTTAAGACAATATTATTCAATATCATTGTGTTCTGAGTTGTACTTATAGTTAGTTTTTCAGTTACTCCTTCATTTTCATAGGCCATTTTCGAAACTTCATCTTCATTTGGTCTTCCTGAAATCTCTTCAATATTTGTGTTATCAGTTCGAACACAATCTGAGTCTTGCATCTGTTAATTCGTCTATCCCTAACTCGATTTTTCTCCCCCTTCTTTATATCTTTAAAGAATAATTTAAAGATTTCGACAGAGATTAAAAATTTGATCAACTTGTTGATCAAGAAGTTGCACAGAGCTGGATAACTTATTTTTTTGATTTTGGAGTATTAGAAATTTACCATTGCATTCGTCTCTAAAAAGCAAGAATTCCTTTGTAAATCCAGACACCAATGGTGTTAGGGCTTGAACAAGAACCTCCAATAGTTCTTTCTCAGTCATCATTGAAAACGCTTGATTATAAGTATTATTCAAATACCTGCAAAAATCACACGACAATACGAGAGCAAGTAAACGAGTAAATTGAGCGGAGATGATGAAGAGTTTGGAATGAAATACAAAGTCTTATAGAAGTAGACAAAACGTCGACAAATTAAGGCAAAAATAGTTTAGCGCTTAAACTGTAGTCGACGTTACATCGAATACTATTCAAAGTTTTATGACTTAACAGTAATCAACACATCTCATTTATTTGTTACGTTGACAGTGATTTTGGATGTTGCGCTCCATCTCCCTGTGTTCCTGCCTTGCCCGCAACACATTGGATGTCGCGCTCCTTCTCCCTGTTATGTGCGTACGAAGAGCCGCACGTACTATTGCACGAAGATCCGCTCCCGACGATCCTTCTCCATGCGCGCTCCTCCCGACAATGAGTCGCGCACGACGATCCTTCTCCCTGCGCGCTCTTTCTCCCGACGATGAGCCACGCCTGACGATCCTTCTCCCTGCGCGCGCCTTCTCCCATCGATGAGCTGCGCCCGACGATCCTTCTCCCTGTGCGCTCTTTTCCGACGACCCTTCTCCCTCCACACTCTCGCGGTACTGCGACACTTGGGCCGCGGTGCCTTCAAGGAAGTAAAAAAGCCTATGTGACCGCACAATGCAACAAATATGCCAGAGAGATCCGAATCTCGCTTTGATATCAAGTGGAAAATTAAAGGAATATTATTTCTGATCTCTGCTTATTACATCTTTCCTGCATATACACACACAACAAGGAGAGCTAAACATCTAATTAGAGGTGTGAGATTAAATACAGAAAAGAGGAGACCGCTAACTGCACACCATTTTGCGCTATTTATACACCAAATACCAACACTTTCATTGGGAAGAAAATGGATGGGAGAAAAGATAAACAGTTTTCCTTGCTAATTTTTATATTACGGTATTACTTAAACAAAAAAAAACAATATCCTTAATTTGTGATGAAGTTGTTGTTCCTTACTTTGTGATGAAGCTGTTGTTTTTTATTATTATTAATTTCTTATGACAACAGTATAATTATTATTGTCAAGAGACAACTGATGCTCCATACGCCCATGTCTTATTATCTTCAACTCACCCAATAATTCTCCTGTCAATTCCAGGTGTGCCCCAAATTACTCAAGGACACAATCCTGCGACATGGATGCTGGAAATTACTTCTTCTTCTGTTGAAGCTCAGTTGCATCTGGATTTTGCGGAAATTTAATTGTTATATCGACGTTGCGTCGATATGATTCAGAACTCTCCATAGTCTCGGCTCTTAGATGTTACGTTGAATAGAAATTGATGTTACGTCGATTTCTACTCGATGTTTCGTCGAATACAGACTTGTATTTATGTCTTTTGCTGGTTTTTCCCAGCAATACTTCTAATAAATATTATGTAATTGTGTAGTAGTATATTTATTTATTGAGCTTTATCAAGCATGCCCAAGGCATTTGATAAAGTGATTGTACTTTAATTCATCAAGAGACTTTGTGAAAATATTTGCCCTCTGATTTTCAGAAGTCACATATTCTAGGATAATCTTTTCTTTTTCAACATTGTCTCTGAGAAAGTGATGCCTAATCTCTATGCGCTCTGTCCTACTGTGTAAGGTAGGATTTGATGAAATTGAGATAGCACTGTAACTATCACAAAATATTGTGGAATTAGAAAAATTTTAATTATAATCAAGTAATTTATTCTACATCCACAAAATTTGCGAACAACAATTTCCAGTAACAATATATTCTGCTTCAGTTGTAGAAGTGGAGACTGATGTCTGCTTCTTACTGAACCAAGATACCAGTCGACTACCCAGGAATTGACAAGTTCCTGAAGTACTTTTTCGATCCAATCTCCATTCAGCATAATCAGCATCTGAGTAACCATATAGTTCAAATTCTGATTCTGCTGGATAACACAATCTCATTTCAGGTGTGCACTTAAGATATCTCAAGATTCTTTTTACAGAACTTAGATGTCATTCTTTAAGATCTTCCTGAAATCTTGCACAAACACCTGTGATAAACTTTATATCTGGTCTACTAGCTGTAAGATAAAGAAGAGAGCCAATAATTACTCTATATGTTCTCTGATCTACATATTCATCCTTATCTAACACAGTATTAATATCCATGAGAGTTTTTATGATAGATGCAGTTTCCATGCCAATTTTTTTAATTTATTTCTTGGTGTATTTAGATTGAGAAATAAAGATACCTTCATTGCTTTGTTTTACTTGTAAACCAAGGAAGAAAAATAATTCTCCCATGCTACTCATTTCAAAACTAGATTACATTAAGTCAACAAACTATTTGCATAATCTAGCGTCTGTTAACCCAAATATAATATTATCCACATAAATTTGAACAATAAGCAACTTATCCTTTTGTGTTCTAGTGAAAAATGTTTTATCCACCTTGCCTCTTGTGAATGAGTGATCTAAGAGAAATGTGGATACGGTCTCATACCAGGCTCTTGGAGCTTGTTTTAGACCATAAAGTGCTTTATTTAATTTATAAACATAAGAGAGGAAAGTTGGATTGACAAAATTTGGAGGTTGTTTTACATAAATCTCTTCTTATAGGAATTCATTAAGGAAAACACTTTTCACGTCCATCTGATAAACTTTAATCCTTTTAAAAGCTGCATAGACTAGAAATAGTCTGCTAGCTTCTAGCTTTGCTACTAGTGCAAATGTCTGATTGTAATTAATTCCTTCCTCCTATCTGTATCCTTGAGCCACCAGTCTAGCTTTATTTCTCACAATCACTCCATTTGTATCCAATTTGTTTCTGAAAACTCATTTAGCTCTTTTGACTGGATAGTTCTTTGGTCTTTTCACTAATTCTCATACTTTATTTTTTTCAAATTGTGCAAGTTTTTCTTGCATAACTACTATCCAGTTTGAATCATTATTAGCTTCTTCAAATTTCTTGAGTTCAAATTATGATAAGAAGCACTGCAATATTTCTCCTGTTGATAGTTGTCTTCTAGTCTTTACTCCTTCATTTATATTGCCAATGACTTGAAAAAAAGGATGGACCCTCAGAATTGATATATTTGGATCAATTCTTGTTTGATCAATTAAATCATGGTCTATTTGTTCTTCTTAATGTTGTAATTTAGTTTCCTGAGTAATAACTTGTTCCATAACTGTTGGATTAATGTATTCTACTGTAGGAATTTAATCTTTTGAGCTCTCAATATCATCTTCTTTTTGATAATTATTCTTTTCAGAAGAGTTTTCTATATTCTCCACAATTTTTAATTATTTGAATTTTTCATCCATTGCTACCTGTTTCCGCAATAAATTTTTAGTAGAAGTTTTCTCCCACTGGAAACAAGCATGTGTTTCATGAAATATTACATGCATGGATTCTTCAATCGTAAGTGTCCTTTTATTATAGCACCTATAGACTTTGTTAGATAAGAAATATCCCAAAAATATTCCAACATCAGCTTTCTTATCTAATTTGGCAAGATAACATTTCTCATTGTTAAGGATATAACAAACACTGCCAAATATTCTGAAGTAAGAAACCTTAGATGGCTTATCTTTAAAAGTTCAAGGTGTCTTAAGTTTTGTCTTGTTAATAAGACTTCTGTTCAGAACATAATTAGTAGTGTTAGCTGCTTCAGCCCAAATGGACCTAGGCAGATTAGGCTCTACTAATAAAGTTCTTCCAGCTTCAATTAGTATTCTATTTTTCCTTTCAGCAACTCCATTTTGTTGAGAAGTTCTGGGAGTAGAAAAGTTTGTCTTATCCCTTCATTTTCACAAAATCTACAGATCAATTGATTTTCAAATTCTGTGTCATGATCACTTCTAATCAATGACACATTAGTATCAAATTCAGATTTGATCTGTTTAATGAATTTTGTGAAAATTGTGAAAGTTTCAGACTTAGCTTTTAAAAAGAACACCCAACTGAATCTTGAAAAGTCATTCACAATAACAAATGTAAAAGACTTACCTCATAAACTTTGAATCGTAAGAGTACCAAATTAATCTATATGTAGTAAATATAAAATTCTGGTAGAATCATTCTTACCAATAGGTTTATAACAACAACACTCAAGCCTTTATCCCAATATAGTGGGGTCGGCTATATGGATCCTTTGTCTCCATTGTGCCCTATCTTTTGTCATAATCTCACTAATTCCTAAGTACATCATGTCTTTCTTTATAGTTTCATTCCAAGTCTTTATTGATCTACCCCTCTCTCGTCTAACATGCATAGTGACTAGATTCTCACAATGCCTAACGGGTGCCTCTAATGATCTCCTTTGTACGTTTCCAAACCATCTTAGACGAGCTCCTTGCATCATCTCTGAAATTTGTGCTACTCCTGTCTTATCCTTGATACTTTCATTCCTAATTTTATCCAATTGTTTTGTATTTACCTTTTGGTTATCCTCTTACTAGATCATCTTTTGATAGTCTTGCTATGGTCTTGTGATTCAGATGACTAAACATTCTATGCCATAATTCATTTCTGTCTATTTTTGTATTAAATAGACATAATTCATTGTTAGTAAAATCAAAATCAACAACATATATGTTGCCTTTTCTAGAACCTGTTAGCACAGTTTTATTTGTTCTAGAGTTTATTATTTGGCAAATGTTGTTAGTGAATGCAACCTTGTATTCACCATCACACAATTGGCTAATGTTAATTAGATGATGTTGAAGCTCTTTAACATAAACTATTTTAGCAAATGTGATATCTCCAATTTTGATCATGTCATATCCTTTGGTCTGATCAAAATTAGAATCACCAAATACTACATTTTTGGCCTTGAAATTTATCAGCATATCTCTTTGTCCAATCATATGCCTGGAGTATCCACTGTCCAAATACCTTTGCTAATTTGTGGAAGGACAACCTGTTTCCTCATTTGAATCATGTTTAGATTCTGTCTCCAGTGCCATGAGACAAGCTTCCTCTGCAGCATTTTCTTCTTCTATATCTGATGAAGAACTGGAATCTGGGCTTGTGTCACTCCAGGTTTGTGGGGTTTTAGCAATGAAACCTTTTCCTTTTTTCTTATCCTTCTTCTTCAAATACTTTTTTCTTTTGATCCTTTGAGCTAGATATTTTTTTTGCTGTTCTGGAAATTGGTTTAAATATGTCTAGATTTTCTGCAGGTAAAACAAATTATTTCTTTATTAGGAGTTTTGTCAAACTTTGGTTTTCCCAAACTTATGTCTTTTCTTCTTGAATCATCTGATTTAATCCATTTTCTGAATATTCTTGCCAAAAGATTGAGCATTTCATTTTTTGTAATAGATAGTTCATCTTTAGAAACTTTGAATGCTATTAATTTTTCTTTTGATGATATGCTATTCTCTTTTGCTTCTGCTTTAGCTCTATTTTTCAATAGCTGTTCATATGATTTTAGCTTTCCTAGTAGAGCATCTGTAGTAATCTCTTTATGATATCTAGCTTCTCTTATTGCCCAAATTCTAGAATCCCATGTACTAGGGAAACACATGAGTAACTTGTCATTTATTTCTGTAAGTGATATGTCTTTGTTCAATTCTTTTAACTCATTAATTATAATGTTGAATCTGTCATACATCTCTGCTTATATATACATTATATTTCTTCTGGAAATTTTCATTGTGTGAGATTAGAAGTGATCTTCTATTTTTCCTTTCATCTGCACTTCCATCAACAATTCTTGATAAAAATTCTCATATCTCTTTTGCCGAGAGACATTCTGCAACCTTTTGAAAAATGTCATCTGATATGGTAGAGACTAAGATATTCATACCTTTTGCTTCACAATCTTTAATTCTCTTTTCCACATCAGTTCATTTATTTCATGATGGTCCTGATGTTGTAAAATGTCATTTGACATGGTATAGACTAAGATATTCATGGCTTTTGCATCGCAATCTTTAATTCTCTTTTCCACACCAGTCCATTCATTTCTTGGTACTGGTTCTGCAGTTATATTGCCTTCTGCATCCTTACTGTATGGTATTGGTGGTCCTGCCAAGATTGATTCAAAAATGCCCTCATCAACAGAGTTCATATACAATTTGATCTTGACTTTTCAGATTGTAAATTTATCAAGATTATACACCGGTGGTCTAGTTGATGCAAATCTTTTGAAAGAATTTGAAGCCATTATAATAAATGTGCATGTGAATATATTGTTGTAACTGAAATGATCTTTTGATCAAGTTGTTAACCTTATTTTAGATTAATCTCTTATAGATTAGCCTATTGATGATCAACCTCCTCCTGATATCAATTGAAATGAGAGTACAGTTGCTATAAACATTAGAGTTTTCTCTAGAGGGGGGTGAATAGAGATTAAAAATTATCTTAAAATACTTAATTCTAATCACAGAATTTGCATTCATATAAACAATTATCAGATGCAGTAAAGTAAAATCACAGCGCAACACCACAGAGAATAAGATAATAACAAAATCACCAAAGACACAAGGATTATAGTGGTTCCCCCTCAATCTAGGTACATCCATTCTTCTATCCTTTTGGTAGGAATTCACTATCACAGTGTCTGAGTATTTTGATTAGGAGACTCTTAGAACCGCACCAGATCTTTTGATAAGGAGATTTTGAATCAATTATAAATTGAGTCTTAGAATCTCTCACAGAATCCTTTTATGAGGGATTCATAAAACTCTTTTCACCAATACAAAAATTAAAATAAGGGAAGGTTTGAGTTAGAATGATTCTTTTCTTTGTGTTCTCTCTTCAGATTTCTGAGGACAATCAATGATGATCTCTGAAACTTCTGATGAATCTTTGAATATCAAAATATCAAAGACTATAAGCTCAATCTCCAGATGATCTTTCAAAATCTTTTCTGAATCTAATGCGATTTCCTTTCGAGAAAAAGAAGTACTAATTCTCTAATTAGACTCAACAACTATCAAACAAATCGACTGATATTGAAAAAGATTCAATTGATGATGATGATCTTCCAAACTTTCTCTGTCGGATTCAATCTTCCCACGATCTGATATATATTTTCTTGATGGTCTGTTGATTGATAATTAGTTTGATAAACTGTGATAGATCTCTTATCTGTGTTATTGTTTCTTTGTAACTCATCATATATATAGATTGACTAGCTCTAACGTCTCCAAGAATATGTTATGTAAATCCCCTGTTGATTTAAATCAGATTGAAACTATAAAACAAATTCTGTTAAGAAATCTAGTCGATGTAACATTGAGTTCTACTCGAAGCAACATCGATTTCTGACTGTCTGTATGAAAATCTATGTAGTTGACGTTCCATCGATATCATGTCGAAACATACGTCAATTTAATCATTAAGCGCCGTTGACTTATTCAGATTAATTTGCTCTGACTTTTATTCAAAGTAACGTCGAATTCCAGTCGACGTTGTGTCGAGATCTAGTCGACGCATGTTGACACTTCATGATTTTTCTCTTTAATTCAGTATGTCTTGTGTATATCCTTTATATCAATGACACCGTAGGACATCTAAGTCTAAATTATCCTCTCTATACATCATTAGTAATAGACCTAGAATGTAAAATCACTAAATATAAATTGTTAAGCTAAATCATAATAATTTTTCCCAACATCTTCTATCCTTAACCCTCTCATACCCTTTTGCATCTCATCTGTTACCTTTTTGCTTCTTTGTTTGTCGTTGTTTGTGTGCGCTTTTACAGGAAACTACAATGCTGGGTATGGAAAAGAGTGTTAGTGAGTGAATGTTAACACTGCAAGCAGTCAATGAGTTTCTTACAAGGGATTTTTTTGAGCCAGTTTAGGCTGATGTGACAGCAAACATGAATGTCTTCTTCTTGAGCTTCTTCTTCCTGACTTGCTTTGCATTTGTTGTTGAGGCAACTCATTTACTTTTGAACTTGAAAACTTTTTAATGGAGCGCCGGCCTCATTTTTTATTGGCAAGCTGCTCCACAGAATCTCCAGTTTTCTTGCACTTGTGCATTATTTGGATGCTATGACACTGTTACTGTTGATGAGTTTTGGAGATGGCATTTTTGGGTCTATTTGGTACTCTATTTGTACCACAGTGGTGTTTCACCGGATGCATTAGAAATTTTTTCATTTTGGAGCTCCATTATTGCTCTCTGGTGTTTTTTTTTTCATTTCTCATAGATGACGAGAACTCCTTTTTTCACCGGAGCTTCATTTTTTATCGGAGTCACCATACTCTCCCAAACGGCGCCTTGTCGGTTAATTATTGTTTTTATAATTTTAAATCAGGTATCTTATGCTTTTCTTCTTTGATGGTTTGGTATTCTGCCCTAGGCGTAGATGAACCACACCAATCCATCATGAAATTGGCGGTGAAACTCTACTACGGTGACAATACTGTAGGGGCGTTGAGAAAAAATAGCTCAATGCCGCCGGAATGATAAAAAACTTGATATTTATACTTTTTCTTACTCCTATTTCAAAAGATCAAAATAAAAAAAAAGCGAAGGTTGTCTTATTGAAATCCCCGATTAGAACTTCTCTCCCACTTCACTTCGCGCCTCCATCATAATGTTACCCACTTAAAGGGTACTGATTGTTAATTTTGATTAAAATGACCTGTATGTGAATCAAAATTTTGCCTCTCACTGATTTCTTAATAAGAAAGTAGTGTTGAAGCCTGGGCATGTACTTTTACACCTCAAGTCTTACAGCTCTGAAATTTATTTACAGAGAAAGATGCGGTAAAGAATTATCAGGAGAAGCCAATTACAGGAAAAGTTACTGCTGTTAAGGATAATAGTGCATCTGCTAAGTGTAAACCTCAAACAGGAAAGCCTGACAAAGCTGAAAAACCAAAAGCTGATGGTTCACTGAAAAAAGTTAAAGACGAAGATGATGATGCTGATGAGGATGATTCAGAGGAAGAATCGGATGATGATGAGGTATGTGCTGTCATTTATCAATGCAAGTGATAGTTGTGAAATGTTTCTCATCTTTATTAAATTGATTTTTTAACTTCTTTTTGCATGGATTTAAATTTAACTGTATATACTTTGCAGAAGGTTAGTGTGCGGGGATTTTCTCATTCCTATATACAGCACTATAACTTCGTGATATCATTGAAAAACGTTGCACAGATTTAGACTAATCTTTGTCTGTTTTCTTATCTTTCTCTGTAAACTTTTTTTGGTTAGCTATTGTATTATTTGATCTATTTAGCCATCTTCAACATGCTAAATAACACACTACCCGACACTTATTTCTTGAAGGATATGCCTTTGGGTTTGATTAGTAGTGATGATGATGATGATGATGAGGATGATGATGATGATAGCTCTGAGGATGAAAAGACCAAAACGAAGGTAATTGGCACTTGTTTTTTTACCTCAACTATGGATAAATCATGTTCATTTTACTATTTTATTTTTGGGTTTCTCACATTCTCTATAATTTAGGCTGAAAATGGCAAGAAGAGATCTGCTGATGGTTTATCGAAGCCCTCTGCTGACAAAAAGGCCAAACTTACCACTCCTGTGAAGCAGAATCCTGGTAAATTCTCAGTTTATTATTACAAATATTATTAATATATTTAACTGTATTCCTACCTAATGTAAAAATTTTCTTTTAGATGTTAAGAAAGGCAGTATAGCCGCTGCCGCTCCCACTGCTAAACAAGCTGGAAAATCATCTGCTAGTGGTGGCAAAGCGAAAGAACAGAGTTCTAAATCTACTGGTTCACATAAATGCAATTCTTGTAGCAAGTATGTTGTTTTTTCATTTTGGTTTTCAGTAATATTTTTTTATAGTTTCCACAAATTTTAATGGCTGCTTTTTTTTTCTTTCAGGCCTTTCATGAGTGAGAATGCTCTTCAAGCTCATACTAAAGCCAAGCACAGCACATCGAAATGATTTGTTTGAATCTTAAATTGATCTATTGGCTTCTGCAAATTACTACGTTGCCTTGCTGTGGTTGAGTTTGTTATTTTATTTAATTTTGCAGTACAAGTTTAGTCCGCTTGGAAAAACTCATTTGTGCTTTTTGGGGGCTGTTTTCTTTTTCTTTTTAAAGTTTTGTTTTTCTTTCTTGGTAGTTTATTATTGGCATGGGACAAGAGTTCTTTAGTCTTGATGGTTTAGCATAAAACCTTTGAAAAATTTCTTTCTGATATTTGTTTCAGTTAATTTATAAATTGCTTCAGCTATCTGAATTCTGAGGCTCTGTTTGGCGTGAATGCCCAACATCCCCTAAAAAACTTGCTCAAAATTAGTTATCTTTATTGATAGTAGTCATAGCTCTTGTCATGCCAAACACATTTTGTCCAACTCACTGGAGCAAAAAAAGTTATGCACCAAACAAAGCATAAGACTCATTTTAGCATGATGATGGTGGTTGTGAATGCGGTGGTTATGGATTTTCATGAATGCCTGACCTCACCTAAGGTTCTTCCTCCACTTTTATGTTCGAAACTTATTTTTTTTGGTGGTGGTCATAGCTGTTGTCAACATTTTATTTGTGTTTTTGTTCAAACTCAATGGAACAAAGTAGTTTACGCCAAACGGAGCTTAAGATTGCCAGTTAGGTTTTGTTTGGGATATTGGTGTTGGTTTAAAAGGGTGTAGTATGAAATATAGATTATAAAATTGTATTTTCAATATTGAGAATTATTTGGGTAATCTTTGTTTGCATAAAACAATGGATCAATTATTATATAGTGGGGTAAAAATAAAACACACTTTTCAAGGAAAAATCAATTTTTTTTTGAAAAGTGAAATTCAAATTAATTTACACAATAAAAATACAACATATTCAGTGTTAATAGCCTTATATAGGTGCTCGATAACTTGATGGTAGATAAAAGTTTCATCATGATTACATTGGCAGAAAATCTTGTCTGCAAGTAAATGATGTTTGTATATAAAATTATAGTGTCATTGTAGAGACCATAATAGTTTGCTATTTTTTGAAACGTCTGCAAGGTGTCCTCTCTTAAAACTAAATGATGATATATTTCGAAGGATTCACTATTTCTTCTTCCACACGAATATGAGAATCATAGATAAAAGATTGATTATGTAACACTAAATAACGACGAGTGCATCTGATTGAATATTTTATTTCGTCCTTATATTGGATGCTAATCACGTGCAAAGTCTGGTATGCCATTGTTTATGCAATAGCCAACTTGTAGGGGTTTTCTAACATCAATCAAGTAATATTTTCTTGCAAGTTTAAAATAGTGTTGGTAACATTTAAATAATTTTTTTGGCAGCACTAATTTTTTTTACAAGTTACAAGATCGTGAATGAGGGAAGTTCCAACATTGATATGTAATTGCATTCTGGAAAATATGGCTATTATGTGCTAAATCCTCCCAACCAATCATGACAAAAATGAAGGTCATATCAAAGTCACATACAACCATAATATTTTGAATTGGAGAACCATGCCGTCCAATTTATAGAACGTGCTTGTCCACTGGAGTTCAAACATCAACATGTGTTTCGTCGATTGCTCCAATGCAATCTTTGAAGCAGGGCATCAACATGTGTCCCATCATTTAAACTTTTTGCGGGGATATGCGTAAATCGATCGTCAACATGTATAATAATGTCCTGATAAAGTCTTATTAAAGCAGACAGTTCTCGTGAAAATATCGGCTTATTATTTCTGTCAAATGTTGAAAACACTCCATGCATTCCCTCATTGATCGATTGTGCGTCATAATATATATATTGTAATCGCACGTATCTCTTCTATAGAGGTATTCTTGGATCCTTCAAGCCCATGATATAAAACTAATTTTTCAAGCAAATCTAAGAGAATTTGCTTCGACATACGGAACTTACTATGATATCGAATCAAATGACCATCCAATAGTTCTCTAACCAACTTATCTCCTGTGTTAGAAGACGTCATGCATGGTGTCCTATCTTGATAACAAGAGTTGTAATCAAGTATCGTACAAACACTTGTGTTAATCATAAGATAATACATAACTCTCCAATGTCTACCATTGAGCTCGATATCATTTTCTCAGGACATTTGTGCTTTGTACAATGATGTTAATAAAAAAAACATAGCACTACCTATCAAATAATCAAAAAAGTTAACATTTCAATATGTAGTAAAATGAAATGAAAAGTAAAACAGAATTACCATTTCAAATTTAGATGACCATTTATATTTTAATTGTGCGCATAAATATATTTTTCCTATATGTTTTCTGAAATTTAACGGTCACATTGTTCCAACCTTTCTTAGACAAATGCATCGCCGGTCTATTTCCAAGTTCAAACTCTGATATACATAAGTCACAAAATAATAATATTTCACTTGACTCTCATGTTGCCGCAACTACCGTTTCTTTAATTTTAGCATCATCCGACCTAAAGCAAAATCAAAAGATGGAAATATGTATTTTACACTCATACATACACAACACACACATGCACAACACACACACACACACAAACAACACATGCACACGCACACGCACACCACACCACACACACACATGCACACACACACACACACACACACACACACACACACACACACACACACATGCACACACACAGACACACACATGCACACAGACACACACACACACACACATGCGCACAGACACACACACACACACACACACATGCGCACAGACACACACATTCACACACACAAACACAGACATAGACACACACACACACACCACACCACACACACACCCACACACCCTAAACCCTTAGACAAGTGCGTCGTCGGTCTATTTCCAAGTTCAAACTCTGATATACACAAAATAATAATATTTCACTTGACTCTCATGTTGCTGCAACAACCCTTTCTTTAATTTTAGCATCATCCGACCTAAAGCAAAATCAAAAGATGAAATATGTATTTTACACTCATACATACACAACACACAAAAACAACACACACACACACACACACACACACACACACACACACACAAACAACACACACACACACACAAACAACACAGGCACACGCACACCACACCACACCACCCACCCACACATACGCACACCACACCACACACACACACACTCGCACGCACACGCGCGCGCGCACGCGCACGCAGACACGCACACGCGCACACGCGCACACGCCGTTCAGTGAGAGTTGCAATCTCCTCATCTATGCCAGCCTTCCAATAAGGAATAGTAAGGGACTCCTGGTAGGAGTGGGGAGTGGAAGTGGTAGAGATAGCCAGTGCAAACGCCCTGCGAGAAGGGGTAAGATGATCATAGGAAACAACAACAACAAGCGAGTGTTGGGTACATTCTCGAACCCCTTTGCGAAGAGCAATGGGAAGGTCTAGGTCAGCTGGTTCCTCAATATCTGGAGTGTCCGTGACGGAGAGAGCTGGTCCGAGAGTAGAGAGCGACGACGACGAAGAAGAGGAACATAGCGGAGGAGAAGAGAGAGGAGGAGACGATGGAGACGGTGGAGGTGGAAAAACCTCGGTAGGCGGCAATGGGTTGGAGGGAACAATAGGATAATCAGAAGCCTCAGGAAGAGGAGAGGAGGCGTCAGAGAAATAAGGAGCATTCTTGAAGAAGGTAACGTCGGCGGAGACGAACTGTTTGCAGAGAATAGGGTCAAAACAACAATAGCCCTTCTGGGTTGTAGAGTACCCCAGAAAGACACATTTGGTGGAGCGAGGGGAGAGTTTGTCACGGGTGGCGGAGGGAGCGTGCACAAAGGATGTACAGCCAAAGATACGTAGAGGGAGAGGAAAAGGTTCCTTGCCCGAATAGAGAATGGAGAATGGGGTTTGACCGTGGAGAACTGTTGAGGGAATGTGATTGATGAGATAACAGAAAATGAGAACTGCATAGCCCCAATAGGAGCGAGGGACCCGCATCTGCGTCATCAAAGTACGAGCGACATCATGGAGGTGATGGTTTTTGTGTTCTGCCCCTCAATTTTTTTGTGAGGTATAGACACAACTAGTTTGATGGACTATCCTATGTTGCATACAGAAAGATGAAAAAGCTTGACTAATATAATCTTTAGCGTTATCAGAGCGAAAGACTATAATTGAAACACCAAACTAATTTTTAATTAACTAATAAAAAGATGTCCATACATTGAATAATTCAGAGTGATCTCATAAGAGATACACCCAAGTACATCTAGAAAAGTCATCAATAAAGGTAACAAAATAAGAACTACCCCGACCAACGGTGAGGGTAGGAGCAGGACCCCAGACATCGAAGTAAATGAGATCAAATGTGAAAGTGAAGGGAAGATCTTATATTTTCTTTAGGAAGAGTTAATGCGGAAAATTAAAAATTAAAACAAATAAAAGAGCATAGCACAAAGAAAGAAACAGAGCAAGCAAACCAAACGACACAAGGAGCTACAGTGGTTCCCTCTCAATAGGTACGTCCACTCTTCTACCACCCTGGTAGGAATCCACTCAGGTTTTTGATCAGGTGCCCTGCCACCAACAAGATCTGCTGCAGGTAGATCTAGAGACCCTTTAGACTTTTGATCAGGTGTCTAAAAACCAACACAGGTTTTTGATCAGGTGCCCTGTCACCAAAGGGGTTTACTTTTGAAGGGAGTAATAACCCTGTACACAGTTTATAAAACTAGAAGTTGATGATGTTCTTCTCTGTTCTCAAATCAACTGAGAGAAGACTAGTGGATTGCTGTTGATGTCAAAGCTCCCCCTGAGAATATGAAATGGTTCAGGAATGCTGGGAGTCTTTGCTTCAGGGTGTAGGCCTTTAACTGATGTTGAGCTTCAGCAAGCTTCCTTAGACAGATATGAATAATTGTCTCTTTGAAGCTTGGAGCAGAAGAAGAAGATGAAGCTTTCTTTCTTCTGCCTGTATCCTGAGAGAGTCGAGCTTTCTTCTCTGTTAATGTATATGAGAGAGAGAGAGAGAGAGATCCTTTATTTGTAAGAGAAAAAGTCTTCTCACTTTTTCTCTCTCTAATCTTTCTTTTTATCTTTGTCTTTATCTGACTGAATTACTTTTCTCCAGAAAGATTATATTTAATGCAGCCTCAACGGCTATATTCATAAGAATATTGCATTAAATATATTAGCTGTAAGTCCCTTAAAATAAGCCTGAAATAACTTTGCCAGCTGTAATAAAGTCTGTCTGAAAAGCCGCACAGGAAAACGCCAAAAATAGCCTTCTTAAAGCTTCCTGAAAATCTGCACAGAAATAGTAGAGCGCCGTTCGACTATCTCTGGACTGCAATAGTAGAGCGCCGTTCGACTATCTCTGGACTGCAATAGTAGAGCGCCGTTCGACTATCTCTGGACTGCAATAGTAGAGCGCCGTTCGACTATCTCTGGACTGCAATAGTAGAGCGCCGTTCGACTATCTCTGGACTGCAATAGTAGAGCGCCGTTCGACTATCTCTGGACTGCAATAGTAGAGCGCCGTTCGACTATCTCTGTGAGCTAAAATTTCTGAACTTCAAAACTGATTTTCTCTGGAATTCTTCTGCACTCTTCTGGAATTCTTTCTGAGGTATGTCTGGAAAAACCTATGACCCTTAGACTATACATTTTGGGTCAAACTAATCACCCTAATAGTGATCCTAACCCAAATCAGAACCTAAGGTTCCAACAAAATGGACGGGTAGAGCCACGACCTTGCTTCATAGGGAATGAGGAACCGTGATGCTTGCCAAGCTGACAGGCATCACAGTTGAGAGGGGAACTGTGCGGAGGGAGGTGGGGCAGAAGCCGACAAAGGAGCCGTAGAGGAGGATGACCAAGGAAAAAGTGCCACTGTAGAAGATCTTTAGAGGAGGAGGAGAAGGCAGACAGAGCAAAAATATCGTCGAGGAAGTAAAGGCCACCACTCTCAGTCCCAGTATCAATCGTCTATTGGGAGCTTGGATCCTGAAAAGAACAAGAAGTTTGAGTGAATGTGATGGAGCATTGGAGTTTCTTGCATAAAGAAGTAACTGATAATATGTTGCACGGAAACTATGACACATAGAGAGTGTCTGCCAAGCGAAGAGACGGAGTGAAATGAACCACTCCCATTCCATGGACCGGGGAGGGAGAGCCGTCAACAACGAGAACCGAGGGCAACCGATCATGTTTTTCTAGGAGAGAAAAGCACTAAGGATTGCCCGTCATGTGATTGGTCGCACCAGAGTCTATCAACCATTTACCTTGAGTAACCACGTGGGCACTACCTGATGACGTGACCACCGCGGAGGACGGCTTTAAGGAGGAGGTGGAAGAGTCACCAGATGGGCGAAGATGTGAATGTTTCATCCAACAGCGTTCCACGGTATGCCCTGTGCGACCACAGTGAGAGCAGAGAAAGCGAGAAGGGCCATGCCTGCCGGACTGGTGATTGCGGCCACCAGAGCTACTCCGTTGAGTCTGGTGTGCATAGTTGTCCGGTGGTGAAGGAGAGGATAGCAGGGGAAACTGAAGTAGAGAGGTAACTGCAACAATGCGTGTAGTAGTGGCATCAAAGGTAAGAGAGTCCGCCTCGCCCAGAATTTGCTGGCAGATCATGTCATAGGACTCAGGAAGTCGCAGAAGATAACATACAACCAGAAGTTCCTGTAAGTGCTTGTGCTGTTCGGCCAAATCCACAAAGAAGGGGCGATTTTGAAGAATCTCAGCCCCGAGAGCCTGAACTTATTGATAAGAGGCAGCAGGAGACATGGAAGGACGAGCAAAGAAGTCCGCATATAAAGTGTAAATACGGGACGTCTGAGCCCCCTTCGAGTACAGAGCAACAAGATGAAGCCAAGCCATTTTGATCGTCTTATCATGACGGATGATAGGAAGACACTCATCCGAAAGGCTGTTAGCTAGCTAAGTGCGCACAAGCGCGTCGCTAGAATCCCAGTCGTCAAACTCAGCGAAATTGGGAGGGGGTGGGTGATGAGTCCATATTTTATACTTAATTTCGGACTCATCTGGGCTCGTTTGCATGTCTTTGCACTACCATTCAGCGCCATTAGCACTCCTTTTGGTTCGCTGCGATATTCCACATCTTGTGCACTTTATTAGCCTATTTCTGTGCGTGTGTGTATTTTCCTCTTGCTGTGCATTTTATTGATATCCGTGACTGCCATGTTCGACAACCCGTCCAGTTTTCCTGCAGGTTCGGGGATCGTGTGGGCGTCCAGGGTAGGACTTTCACCATTTTTGGCAAAGGAGCCAATGGTCGTGCATTTTTACCCACGCACGACCATCGACCTCTTTGGCGCACGATCATCGGTCGTGCGCAGTCTTGCCCTCTTTTCGAAAGTTCTGTCCTGCCATATCGCACGATCACTTGCTATACCGCGCACGATCACTGCTCCTGCGTTGCCGATCGTGCGCAGTCATGACCTCTTTTGTGCAAGTTCTGCCGCCATATCGCATGGTCACAGGCCATATCGCGCACGACCACTGGTCGTGCGCCTGTGATCGTGCGCAGTATTTAATTCTGTTTTCTATAAATAGCGCAGGTCTCGCCCTAATTGATGAGAGCCCGATTTTTCCGCCGTTTTTCGTCCCCGACGAAGGGTTCCGCCATTTCCCTTCATCCTCCACCTTAGGGAAGGGTTCCGGGCAAGCTTTCTCCGCCAAATCAAAGCCGGAGCACCCCATCGGCCTCCTCCATCATCTCTTGGGCTTATTTCAAGCTTTAACGCCATGGCTATCAAGCAAAGGGAAGCTTGTAACTTTCTTCCGCTATCGTGAGACGAAGAAGACGGGCCATTGGAAGGTGGTGACAGCCCTTCTCTACCCCGGACGCAGTTGAGGACCGAGCTTGGGCGCGGATTGACAACCCGACGACTCCAACTGTGAATCCTCAATAAGGCTTCGGATTCGGTCGATCTCTTGCCTTGTTCTTCCTTTATTGTTGTTTATGTGCTGTTGTAAACTTCATTTATTGATGATGTGTGTTTATTTGTAAAACACTTGTGCTAAATCATGTCTATGTGATTTGTATTTTCGTTATTTATTGCTTGAGGTGCGCCATATTCCGTCCACCACCATCCATCCTTGCCGCACTAGCAATTGCTAGTGGCGTGCGTAGCGAAGAGGTGCTACGACCCTCATTCCGCCGTTCTCTCCACCTCATCCGTTAGCCTACTCGCCCATCCGCCTAGCGATTCGGTGCATAGCGGCCCGACTAGTCTTCATCCCGCCAAGTGAAGCTTTGCATAGCGGCATTGCTTATGAGTAGTTGATAGATTTTTACTTTATTTTCCGCAACCATCAAAACCCCCATTTCATTACCTCCGACCCGAGGACTTCAATCTCAATTCCTCCTCGAAATTAACTCCACCTTACTGTGTTCCTTGTGAGATCGATACTTGGGAAAACTCGCCCATTTTATATTACTTGTGCGACCGGTTCACTGTCGTGATCTTCTTGCATCAAGTTTTTGGCGCCGTTGCCGGGGAACACAGTCGTGTGAGTTGTTGGAGAGGGAGACCTGAAATTGCTTTCCTTTTCCTTTGTAAATCGCTTTTGTTTTGTTCTATTTCTGTTTAGCTTTCCTTTTTCTTGTTTGTTTAGGCAACTGTAGTAATATATTGTTGGATTTTGTAATTTGCACAATTTATTTTGAATCTACTATTTCGACACCATGTGGGGATATTCTTATGCCCAATGTCGTTGGTGTGGAAATTCCTCCCACGCTAGTCATGAATGCCCTATGAGAGATATTGAGCATAAACCTCAGCGCACAATGCATGAGATGCTGTATTCGTACAGCCCTTCAAACATTGTGCCCCGAGCTTATGGTCATTCGTCCTCGCCTCATGCACCATTCTCTTATTCCTCTCCGGCCCCACAAGGACCGCAGAGTATTGGGAGAAAGTGTTTGTATTGTCGTAGAATAGATCATGTCCTGAAGGACTGTGCTGAGTACCTCCGTGTTTTGGAAGAGGATGATGAGCCCGACATCCGGATCATCCTGACTCCTACCCTTGGTGGCACACCTTCATCGTCTGGTTATGTATCCCTGTCACCTTCATCTATTGAAGGGAATGATGTGGACACAACCACCAGATGTGTGGTTGATCTAGGCTTCGACGTGGCTGAGCACATCTCTCTTGTGCATACATCTCCAAGCGTGGAGCCGATTCTTTGTGAAGAACCTGCGCTTGACTTTTATCCAAGCATAGTTCTTCTGCCTTTTGTGCATTCTACTTCAGTCGTTTCTTACGACATTTTCGACGATGCAACACAAGTTGAGGCTTGTGATACATGGATTGTTTCCACTCCCATGGAGGAGGACATCCTTCCTGGTGTCGAGGATTCTCCCTCGATACCAAAGGAGAAAGTCCAAGTCTTGGTGGAGACCTCTATGGATCCGGCTGAGTCTTGTAGCATTGTCGACAATGCCGACAATATTTTTCTACCTCAGCCTTTGGGGAGTGAGACCGGGACCACTCCCCCGATAATTTCCTTGTGTTCCTCGTCTTTTTTATTTCTTGATCCCCTTCTTTATCTGAGCCTGTACAGGTGGAATCTCCACGGGTATGTGAGGTTGTTGATGCGCCTGGCATTTTTTCCGCTGCCGTCACTTCCTACGAACCGGTGGTGGACGATACCTTGCTAGGCAAGGATATTTTTTGTGGTGAGTTGAGTGAGGACCAGTGCTCCTCCTCATCTTACTTCCTATTTCCTCTACCTGTGCGTCGCAGGTATTATTACTCAGGTAGAGGGGTAACTATTCTATCACCGTATCGGTACCCGTTACCGACACGGATATTAGGACAGTTGCCTGTGCACTTTTCTTTTCATAGGCCCATTAGCTAGAACTTTTCTTTTGCTGAATAAGTCGTGCTGGGATGACAATAACCCCAGTACTTATCTTTCATTTTCTGCATTTTTTTTTAAATTTTTTTATGTCTAGCTTAGTTTAGTATTTATTTATTTTTTTTGTTTTGTTTT
Organism: Platanthera zijinensis; assembly: GCA_039513925.1. Classification (NCBI taxonomy): domain Eukaryota; kingdom Viridiplantae; phylum Streptophyta; class Magnoliopsida; order Asparagales; family Orchidaceae; genus Platanthera; species Platanthera zijinensis. The sequence goes on from CM077098.1 coordinate 31,467,327, forward strand.
TGTCTTTTCTTTTCTTTTGTTTTTGCGGAGCTCACCCCTGCAGGTTTCCATTGCGAATTCATTCTGGCGGGGTTGTGATTCTTCGTTTGGCGAGCCTGCTACTACTTTCCATGCGTCTTCTGGTATGCTCACTAGCTGAGCATTGGGTAACCTCTTCCCTTAGCTCATTCTGATTTTACTTTCTCTATCATTTGATGTGTTGTTTAGTCTAAGTCTGGGGGAGAGATATTAGTTATTGCCTTTTGCACGTGCACATTTCATGTGCATACTAGAAGCTTTTATAGTTTTATTTTGATTAGTTCATTGCGTTGCACACCACTGCACTCACATGAGCGCGTGCTTAGCTATTAGCGTGCCGCGAGTTAAACTCATTTCTTTTGTTTGATTTGGAAAAATTATTGTGCTAGTTTAGGATTGCACGATAGAGTAAAATGTTGGCCTTGCTGTGTTCCTAGTCAATTGCTCTCGTTTTGTGTAGAAATATGTGTAGATTTAATTTTTCTGTATGCTTATAGTTTTATATTTTTCTATTTGTGTAAAGACATTTTATTCTACTCAAAAGTTGGTGAATCCGGTGTGAATCAAACAGTAGTGTAGGAATGTGTGTAGCCGTCACTAGACTCGTTTTGCCTGAGTCGGGAGGAAGGATTATCTTTCTCGGTGGCTAAGAACTTTCCCCAAGCTACTCTCGAAGCATTGGTACATGGTTAGTCTAGCGTGAGCGTGATGTAGGCCATCATTTTGGCCCGGTTGAGCTTTGTACCGTTCCGAACGTCTTATCCTCGCTAAGCCCCGTTGTGCCTACCCTTCTTTTGATTCAGCTCCACCATTAATTCACCAAAGCCTCATAGCCGATCCTAGTCGCACACCCAAGTCGAGCTTTAGTATTTTATATTTTCATGTTGGGTTGTGATGTGGTGTTATTATTTGTGAAAATGTGGAAGTGCTTCCAAGTTATATCTACTGAAATTATGAAAATAAAAGGATAAAAAAAGAAAAGAAAATGATTTAAAAAAAAGTGAAAATGAAAAGTGAAAGGAAAAAGCTTGATTGAAAATCTAGTTGAAAATGATTTTGATTTGGAGTAGGCGGTGCACACACCCATGTTGCAAAAGTTAAGTCTGGGGGTGTGGTGCACTCGCGCGTCTTATGGTTTGCCGAGGGATTCTTTTAGGCTAGCTCATTTGGGTTAGGTGCATAGCCTTTCTGTTTATCTTTATTTACCTCACCGTAACCCAAGCCCTGTGATTATCCTAAAGTCCTACGGATTCACGCTTGAGTCGAACTAGTGCCGTGGAGAGAGTGTGAACGGGCAAGCGTATGGTCCCCGACATTGGTGGATTCCTTTGGAGGTGATCCTGAGCCCCGATCTTTAGCAAAGCTCACCTTAGTGGCCAGTCTACTTTCTTCCTATGCGTGACCGGATGATTCACCGTGATTTTATTTTTGAGTAGTAATAACTTGTTGATACACATTATGGAAAATATAAACTATTTTGCATACTTAGAAATTTCTTCTATTGTATTTTTATGCACGCGGGCATGCGACTTCGCATGGTACTCTATTCTGCAATTTCTTTGTTAGCTAGTTCTTTTTCCTTGTCTGCTTAGGTTGTGTTTGCTCGGGACGCGCAAACAGTTAAGTCTGGGGGTGTGATGAGTCCATATTTTATACTTAATTTCGGACTCATCTGGGCTCGTTTGCATGTCTTTGCACTACCATTCAGCGCCATTAGCACTCCTTTTGGTTCGCTGCGACATTCCACGTCTTGTGCACTTTATTAGCCTATTTCTGTGTGTGTGTGTATTTCCCTCTTGCCGTGCATTTTATTGATATCCGTGACTGCCATATTCGACAACCCGTCCAGTTTTCCTGCAGGTTCGGGGATCGTGTGGGCGTCCGGGGTAGGACTTTCACCATTTTTGGCAAAGGAGTCAATGGTTGTGCGTTTTTACCCACGCACGACCATCGACCTCTTTGGCGCACGATCATCGGTCGTGCGCAGTCTTGCCCTCTTTTCGAAAGTTCTGTCCTGCCATATCGCACGATCACCTGCTATACTGCGCGCGATCACTGCTCGTGCGTTGCTGATCGTGTGCAGTCATGACCTCTTTTGTCCAAGTTCTGCCGCCATATCGCACGGTCACAGGCCATATCGCGCACGACCACTGGTCGTGCGCCTGTGATCGTGCGCAGTATTTAATTCTATTTTCTATAAATAGCGCAGGTCTCGCCCTAATTGATGAGAGCCCGATTTTTCCGCCGTTTTTCGTCCCCGACGAAGGGTTCCGCCATTTCCCTTCATCCTCCACCTTAGGGAGGGGTTCCGGGCAAGCTTTCTCCGCCAAATCAAAGCCGGAGCACCCCCTTGGCCTCCTCCATCATCTCTTGGGCTTATTTCAAGCTTCAACGCCATGGCCATCAAGCAAAGGGAAGCTTGCAACTTTCTTCCTCTATCGTGAGACGAAGAAGACGGGCCATTGGAAGGTGGTGACAACCCTTCTCTACCCCGGACGCATTTGAGGACCGAGCTTGGGCGCGGATTGACAACCCGACGACTCCAACCGTGAATCCTCAATAAGGCTTCAGATTCGGTCGATCTCTTGCCTTGTTCTTCCTTTATTGTTGTTTATGTGCTGTTGTAAACTTCATTTATTGATGATGTGTGTTTATTTGTAAAACGCTTGTGCTAAATCATGTCTATGTGATTGTATTTTTGTTATTTATTGCTTGAGGTGCGCCATATTCCGTCCACCACCATCCATCCTTGCCGCACTAGCAATTGCTAGTGGCGTGCGTAGCGAAGAGGTGCTTACGACCCTCATTCCGCCGTTCTCTCCACCTCATCCGCTAGCCTACTCGCCCATCCGCCTAGCGATTCGGTGCATAGCGGCCCGACTAGTCTTCATCCCGCCAAGCGAAGCTTTGCATAGCGGCATTGCATAGGAGTAGTTGATAGATTTTTACTTTATTTTCCGCAACCATCAAAACCCCCATTTCATTACCTCCGACCCGAGGACTTCAATCTCAAGTCCTCCTCGAAATTAACTCCACCTTACTATGTTCCTTGTGAGATCGATACTTGGGAAAACTCGCACATTTTATATTACTTGTGCGATCGGTTCACTGCCGTGATCTTCTTGCATCAGTGGGTCATCGATGAGATGGTGGCATTTGCGTTGTGAGCGGAGAAGGAAGGTGAAGGAGACACTCCAATCTTGGTAGTTGGGACCGATGAGTTTGGAGACAGTGCCAAGATTCTCGGAAGGAGTAGGATTAGGAGGAGGATTGCCACAGGAGTAGCGGTGGTGGTTGAAGTACTGGAAAGAGACATGGAGGGAAGACAACAAGCCGTACGAGAAGAAGACCGCAGCGAACAAAGGACAAAAGCCCCACTGGAACAAAACCGCGTGCGGGGAAGCAACAAGCCACGCGAACAAAGAAGCCACGCGAGAAGGCAAAATAATTCGCGCGAACAGAAAGCAGGATGCGCGGCGAGGAAGGCTGCAGCGTACAAAAAAGGATCTACAGCGGTCACGATGTCAACACACCAGCGACAAGGAAGGCCACGACCAAGAAGCAGAGCAAAACAGCGAGAAAGAATTCACACGGCTAGAGCAACAAGCTGCGCGAACAGGAGCTAGAGAGGCCCGCACGAACTGGAAGGAGTTCGCGAGAAAGAAGCAGGGTAGCAGCAAAAAACAGGTCGCAGTAAGAAGAAATGTATAGTTTGCGCACAAAAAGGCAGCAACAAAGAGAAGAGAAGAGAAGAGAAGCCGCACGATCAGAAGTCGCGAGAATAGGTCACGAGAAGAGGAATAAGCCGCGAGGACAGGACGTGCGGACAGAAAGGGCTCAAGAAATCGGGAGGAAAAGATTGAGTTCCTCTGATACCGTGTGCGAACAGAAAACAAGAGACTGAAAAATTGGAGTAACAAAATTTTATTATCCAAAAAGGTGAATAATTACAAAGGTATAACCTCCGTTTTATAGAATGGAGGAGATGAGAGAGATTACAAATAAGCAATGTGAGACTAAATAATTACAGGATGAATAGAACTAAGCCGCACAAGCCGCGCGGTTAGGCGAGTAGGCTAACCGCCCGACAATAACTAGAAGGAGAGAACAAACCGCCATAGGTGACCGCTAGACCGCCCGGTCACCAAGCCGCCTGAGACAAACTGCCAGACCGCCCAATCTCTAATCTACCAGTGCCAGACCGCCAAATCGCTCGGTCTCTAATCCTCTAGTGCCAGACCGCCAAACTGCCCGGTCTCTATACAACAACAACTTGGAAGAAACGTTTGCCACCTTATGAAAGTTCAAGATGTGGCTAATCCCCCTGAAGTGTGTATTTGGGGTGAGCCGGGGAAAGTTCCAAGTTCACCTTCTAACTCCCGCAGGGGTGGAACCTAACCCGGATAAGGTGAAGGCCATAATAGAGTTGGCATCACCACGTAATGCCAAAGAGGTTCAGTGCTTGACGGGGAAGCTCGTTGGGCTGAGTTGGTCTCTCCCAGGCAGGGGAAAAGTGCTCACCCTTCTTCAGGGTGCTGCGAGGCAACCAAAAATTTGAGTTGACGAAGGAATGTGAAGAGGATTTCCAGGAGTTGAAGGGTCAACTCTCTAGAGCACCGCTCCTTCAGGGACTGAAGGATGGAAAGGATCTGATTTGTACCTAGGAGTGGGGGGCTGAGGCTGTTAGCTCCGTCATGGTTAGGAAAGAGGGAAAGAAGCAGCTACCCATCTATTACGTCAGCAGGATCTTGAAGAAGGCATAACTTCATTACCCTATCCTTAAAAAGCTGGCCTTCTCTTTAATCGTCTTGACGAGGAAGCTTAGGCCATACTTTCAGGCCCACTCGATCAAGGCGGTGACAAACCATCCTCTACGTAAGATCTTCGAAGGAGTGGAGAACTCGGGGAAGTTGGCCAAGTGGTCCATCGAGCTGAGAGAGTTCGACATCTCCTTTGCACAATGGCTCTCAATCAAGGCATAGGTGGTAGCCGACTTCTTGGCTGACTATGTCATCGAGGTTGAGGGGGAGGGGCCACTGCAACAAGTTGCCTAGAAGGTGTTGGTCGACAGTGCTTCAGGGAGGTATTCTATGGGAGGTGGGGTAGTAATTATAAGCCCCCAAGGGCCACAATAGAACAGACCGTGGTCTTACACTTCCTGATCACTAACAACCAGGCGGAGTATAAGGCTGTGATAGCAGGGATACGCTTGGCCAAAGAGCTGGGGGTTCATGATGTGGAGGTGTTCACTGACTCGTTGGTGGTGGCATCACAAATTAAGGGTGAGTACGAGACATGGGAGTCTACTATTACAAAGTACTTGACCAAGGTGATGGTGATCATTGGGGGGTTTCAAAAATTCTCCATTCAGCATGTTCCTCGGGAGGAGAATATCGCAGCTGATCGGTTGGCCAAGTTCAGACCCCGGGTCGGAGGTACTTAGACAAAGCAGTTTCACCCGATAATTGAAGAGGGTGAGTTGATGGAGGTAGATCGACGCCCCTCATGGGTAGATCCCTTCATGACTTTTCTAACCACAGGCAAACCACCGGATGAAGTCAAGGATATAAAGAGCTTCAGACACAAATCAGCTCATTGCCTGATGCATGAAGTAAGGCTGCACCGGAAGACACTTTTGGGGCTCCTGCCCGGTGTGTAATAGAGGAGGAAATTCCGAAGATCTTGGGGGCAGTGCATTCCGGTGAGTGTGAGAGCCACTCGGGAGGAAAGACCTTGTAAGCAAGGGTGGTCCAGCAAGGATACTTCTGGCCATCTCTGAGGAAGGATGAAGTAGAATTTGCAAGGAGGTGTCAAAAGTATCAGCTATATGCTCCACTCCAACTCTTACCTGACCAAAAGCTTCGAAGCATCATGACACCCTAGACCTTCGCCATTTAGGGGATGGATTTTGTTGGGCCTTTTCCCCAGGAGAGTGGGCAGAGGAAGTTCCTTTTTGTCATGATTGATCACTTCTCTAAATGACTGGAGGTCAAGGCTCTGGCCAAGGTGACCTCCCAAGTAATCCGTAATTTCGTTTGGGGGGAAATTGTATGTCGGCATGGGCTCCCATAGGCCATAGTCACGGACAACGGGCCCCAATTTGCTAGTGAAGAGTTCATCAGCTTCTGTACGCAGCTGGGATAGATCTCATGTTCGCCTCCGTCCACCACCGCCGAAGCAATGTCTAGGTTGAGGCGGCCAACAAAATCATTGTGAATCTGCTAAAAAAGAAGGCGGAGAACCTGAGGGGGAGTTGGTAGAGAAGCTTCCCTCAGTGTTATGGGCTTTGCAAACAACCCCCAACACAGCCACCGGAGAGACCCCCTTCAAGCTTTCTCATGGTTGTGAAACAGTCCTACCCATGGAGTTAGAGGCCAGGTCGCCGCGGGTGATGGACGCCCAGTAGGGGGATGAAGAATGGAGGGTAGAGAATGAAGGGGAGCCGCGGCTCTCAATGGATATGATAGAAGAACTCTGAGGCACGACAATCGTCAGGCAGGAGGATATCAAACGGCGGATGGCCAAATAATTTTACAAGCATGTTAAGATCAAGCAGTTCGCAGAAGGGGATCTGTTCTTGAAAAATGTTGACATAGCAGGAAGGTCGGCGGCCGTGGGAAAGCTTCACCCAAATTTGGAGGGTCCGTACCTAGTCAAGAAAGCGCTGAGGTCAGGGGAATATCGCCTCTAGAATGTGGAAGGGGAGACCCTAAGTCATATATGGAGCGATGACGATTTGAAGCGTTTATATCCTTGAATCATGTATGTAATATTAATTTCTAATATTAAATATCTTGGTATTCGAGGTCTTTTGCAAATGGATTGTGAGTGTGAGGGGAAATTGAGAAAGCCGACCCCGAGCAGACCCGCTGACCAGACTCCCACTAGCTGGCAGAACCGAAAGCTCACTCGGTGGCAGGCTGAAAAGATTATGGTGTTGATTGGCCCCGAACAGACCCGCTGACCAGGCTCCCACTAGCTGGCAGGGCTGAAGGCTCACTCAGTGGCAAGCTGAAACGTTTATGATATTGATTGGACCCGAGCAGACCCGCTGAACAGGCTCCCACTAGTTGGAAGGGACGAAGGCTCACTCGGTGGCAGGCTGAAAAGTTTAGGGCATTAATCGGCCCCGAGAAGATCACGCTGACAAGGCTCCTATCTAGCTGGCAGGGTAGGAAGTCACTCGGGGGTGTTGTGAAAAATAAATCCCGAACTGTTCCCGCTGTCAGGCTCTCACCTAGCTGACAGATCTATTGGGCCCTTGGTTAACGATGAAAGATTCGATGGAGGTTTCTCCAAGAACGTAATTTATTTAGATAATGAGCCCTCTCAACATAGCCTTCTCGGCATAGCCCTCTCGCAGCAAAACTCTTGACAACGTTTACCAGGCAGAACTACTTAGCGGACCTACCCGCAAAGGGGTCAAGGCCGTCGCTCCCCCAGAATGTGATTCGTGAGAGCGAGTCGCGATTATCGCGGCGGTCATCATCTAAGAGCCTAAGGTATGTGCGAATGTGAGAAAACGTTTGCGAAGGGTTAAAAGCAAAAGAGTCATCCATGAAAAAATACAGGAACATGCCCAAAAAAGAATCCTTTATATACATTCCCAAATACATCTGGGGTCTCACCCATTACATGTATTTCAAAAAAGAAAGAGAAAAATACAAGTGAAAACAAGAGGCGGAAGGTCTTCAAGAAGAGTTTCCGGACTTCTCATTGGAAGACTCCCCACCCAAAAACGCGTCAAGGTCATCCTTGCATTACGAATCGTCCTCGCCTTTGGGCACATCGATGAGGGTGTACATCCATGGCAGGACACTTCACGCCGTAAGCCTCTCACCCTTTTCTTTCAGCAGCTCTACATCTCGTAGCACCTCGATCGTATGCTTGGCCGCCCCCTGGGCGTTCTCCTACATCATAACTTCAATCTCATAGTTGTTGTACTAATGACACATGACCTTTTCGCCCGGGGGAGGCGGAAGGAGGGTCTCCTCTAGGCGCTTGTTCTCAGCCTTCAGCCCCGAGACCTCACGCTCAAGGCTCGCCACCTACACGCATAGACTCTCGTCACTCACAGGGTCCTGAGGAAAATTGAAGGAAAAAGTTAGCCGAGAACGAAGAATAAATATGGGAAGGTAACAAACGATCTACTTACCCCTTGTGCCGATTGACTAGCGAGAAGTGCCTCTGAGACCGCTACTTGGCTGTTGGAACCAGCAAAGCCGATTCCACCTAAAGCTCGGAACTACTGAGGCAGCTCGTGCTTACTCCCTTGGGATCACTCTCCAGGCGAAGAACTAGACCGGAGGCTTCAGTGAGGAGGTCCCACCTCTTACCCGGAAGAGACTAGAACTAGAGCTCTTCCCCTCCCTAGCCAATACTGAGCTAGGTGCCTTAGAAAAGATAGGAGTCCAGAATGCTTCCTTCTCTAAGGCACCTTACCGGTCTATTTATAGGCCTCTGAACTGGGACTGCTGATAACCAAACTATGCTGCTGTGAAAATACCAGAATACCCTTGGCTGGGTCTGCCAACAGCTAAACTCTGCTGTCTTAAAAGACTAAATGCAGCCCACGCAGGGTAAAAGAGTAAAAACACCTCCGGGGCCCAGAAGGTGGGCCCGACCTTACCTGAACCGGCCCTGGAACCAAGACGACCCTTCTCTCAAGGCACCTCTCACTGGGGTCCTCTCGCCACGCCGAATCCTCTCGACTCGCCTGGGTCCTCTCGCCACGGAGCTTCTCTTCTGAGTCCTTTCGACTCGCCTAGGCCCTCTCGCCACGGAGCTTCTCTTCTGAGTCCTCTCGACTCGCCTAGGCCCTCTCGCCAGGGAGCTTCTCTTCTGAGTCCTCTCGACTCGCCTAGGCCCTCTCTACTCTCGCCTGGGCCCCTCTCGCCGGGCTGAACCCTCTTTCCTCTCGCCTGGGCCCCCTCCTATCGGGCTGCGAGCCCGAAGTTGTACACAATCCCCGCTCTTTTCGAGGTTGGCACAAGCTCGGAAAGATAGTCCAACCGAGGCTTGCGATGGTACAGCCAATTTATTGAGGGAATCTTTTGGTGGGCCCCTTGCCTGACCTATAAATATAGAACCTCCCTCCCCTCAAGGGGGTGTTTCCTCTCTCTCCCTCCTTAACGCTTGTCCATATGTCTCTCAGCCAAAGTGTTCGGGACCGCATCGCGGCCGTGCGCCAGCGGAATAGGGCGACGGCGGCGGGTCTGAACAAGATCCCTGCCCGTGCTCCTCCCTCGCTACCGCTATCCGCATCTCCTCCTAAGAAGACGAAAACTCCTGAGCCTCATATTCTGGCTGAGGAACCCTCTCGCACCTATCCAAGGGGGTCGACGCCCCCGGCCCCTGCTAGCCTCAAGGGAAAAGAAGTACGTTCTTCCAACCCCTCCTGGTTTCTTGTCACTGCCCATTCGTTATTTGTTGTCTATTCTCAGAGATTTTTGGAGGCCTCTCAATGTCCGGAGACCATCCATATAAACATTTCCGAACTCCCTTCTCAGCGCCTCTCGCCCCAGGACTCCACTCCTTCTACGCCGGTGACGAAGAGGGATGACCCTTCTACCGCCTCGGACCGCACTCGCCGATTTGGTAAGAGATCTTACCACTGACTTGTTCCATCCTTGTTATTCCTTCCGCCACTCTCAGCCAATATTGGTCTTATGGCAGGTGCGAGTGGGAGGCCTGCCGAGAGCACTCTGGCCGCCGACTCGCCGACTGAGGGTTATTCTGGGCGAGAAGCCTTCTCGCCTCCTCCGCCAGTAGACGAGATTGACGATTATCTGGGCGATCCCGCGGACCCCATAGAGATGAAGCGAAAGGTGGCCGAGATGCTGCGGAAACACGCATTGCTCATCCAAGCACTGGAAAAAGGAAAGCAGGCCGCAGACCACCGAATTGATTGGCTCGAGATGGAATGTGTTCGCCTGTCGAATGAGATTGATGTCGACACGGAGGTGGACCAGACTGATCCTCTAGCGATTTTGAACGATGTCGATCAACAGCTTCGTTTCGCCCGGCGCGGTGTTACGGCTGCTCGCGCCTTCCACTTCCCCCATCGCCCCCCCTGCGTGAGAGGCCGTGGAGGACGATGGAGGTGGGACAAGAACTGACAGAGCCCGAGCGTTCTTTCCTCCTGCAGTCGCCTCTCGCTTCTCGCCTTCCGCCCAATAACTCTCTTTTCTTATCCTGTAATAAGATTGATTGGTATAGCGCCTGCTGTGCGCTCTTTGAACTCGCCACCCGCTATGTGCGGGATTAATTAATTTCATAATTTGTCAGTTTAATCGTCACTACTGCTTCTTATTGGATATTAATTAATTTTTATTCACCATTATTGACTTTCATCATTAGCTGTCTGCCCCGCTGTCTTTTCACCGCTCCTTTCTCGAGAAGGCCGCTCACCCGGCGTTCCGCTGCCCGAGGCCCGGAGGGCGAAGGGTCGGCCGACTCTTCCCCTCCCCTGACGCAACCCCCTTGCCCGTACTTCCCCGCTGGGGAAGGTTATAAATACTCCCCCCCCTGCCGGGGCAAGAGGTATGCTTTCTTTAGACTTCCACTCGCGAGTAACCTTCTTCCCGTGGCTCGCCTCGCGCTCCAGCTCCTCCAGGTTCTTGCGCTAACTCTCTCGTCTCTCACTCGCCAGCCACCTCCCTTTCTTCTCGTCCTGCGCTCATAATGGTAAAGAAGAGGTCCGAAGAGAGTGAGGGGCGCAGCCGCTGCGGGAAGCGATTCACCGATCACGACTTCCCCCCCGGTCGCCTCCCTGCCGACGATTACGAGACCTTTCGGAGTGATTATCTGCCAGAAGGCTTCGAGTCGCGCCCTCCCCAGGCGAGAGCATCAACACTTTCTACCCGGGAGAACTCGCCTTCCCAATTTCCCACTTTGAGGCTGGGCTCCGGCTTCCCTTTTAGCCAGAGGTAAAACAGGTCCTGAAGTACTTCGGCGTTGTACCCGCTCAACTGAACCCGAATGCCATCTCCGTCATCATTGCATTCGCCTGCTATATGCGGAGGGAAAGGATAGAGTTTAGCCTTACCGTCTTCCGTAAGATGTTCGTGTACCACGCCAATCAGGATGGAGTGTCCTTCTTCACTGGGCTGAACCTGAAGGTGTGCGAGACCCCCAACAAGAACCACCACTGGCTCACTCGCTTTGTATTCATTCGCGGAAATCTAGGCGGAGTTCCTCTCGCGCCGGTGTCTCCTGCTGAAATCTTCTACACCTCCCCTCAGGTGGGCGGCACGGACAGACTTCTCTGCGAATACCTTGCAGGGAAGAATTTTGAAGTCCGGTATCTGAGGAGAGGGATCGCCTCTCTACCCCCCGTGCTCCCTGGAGAAGGTACACTTCGAACTTCTCTTTTCATTATCCCTCGCCTCTTTCTCTCGCGAGAGCTTGTCTTCTGATGTTAGTTCTCTCTTTTCTTCTTAGGAGAGAGGATCGTGCCAATGCATCCCCCCTATCGAAGCGCTATTAAGCCTTCCCCCGATGTGGCTCTCGCCACTATGGCGGCTGAGGCGGCCAGAGAATCGCTGGCCCCTCCCCCCCAAAAGAGGGTGGCCGAGGATTCCACGCCGCTCCGCCTTAGCCCCTCGAAGAAGAAGATGAAGATGAAGACCAAGAAGACCGTCTCCTTCCCCTCTGGGAAGGGCAAAGCTCCTGCCGATCTCGCGGGGACGCCGGGATCACTGAGCCCAATTTCCGTGGGGTCTCTATCTCCCCACTCGCCCCCTCTAACTTCTCCACGTAAAGCGGTCTCGCTCCCCGAAGGGGCAGCCCCCTTCGCTCCCCCGGCGAGTTCATCCTACCCTACCCCTCGATCCCCCTCTCGCGAGGGGACTTCTCAGATTCCTCCGCCGTCCAGTCACCTCAACTTCGACCTGGGGCCGGCGGTCCCTGACGGCAACAATGACCCCTCTCTGATCTGGGACAAGGGGTCATACCGAGTCTCCATCTCCACCCTCCTGCCCTCCTGGAGAGAGCAGGCTGAGCCCAGTGCTCACGCTTTCTCCTTGGGCTTCGGCCTATATGGAGGCCTTACTCCCGATCCACTCGACGCGGCCACTACGCGAGACCTGGTCCTGAGGACGGCACACTCGCAGCTGCGCACTTTAGAGCTGTCGCACCGCCTCTCGCGGCGCCTGATTTTCAACACCAAGAGCTGGAAAGAGATACACGCCAAGCTGGAGGCCAAGTGTGAAAAGTCAGGGGATCTCGCCCAGCGGCTAAAGGTGTCCGAAAGCCTTCTGGCGAAAGCTAGCGGCGGAGTGGTAAGTCGATACCCCGCCAATGTTCTACGGGTACTTGCCCCGGTACCCCCTTTCTTTTTTCCTCTTTTACACCTCTTCCTTTCTCTCGCAGGATGCCGAGACGGCCGATCGACTACGCTCGCGGGTGGAAGAGCTGGAGGCCGAGGTAAGAGAGCTGAAGGCGGAGAACGCCAGGCTTAAGGAAGCTCCCCTTCCCCGTTCGCAGGCCTCCCCACCTCCTCTCGCGCGCTACACCCACGATGATATGGAAGAGTTCTGTAAGGATGCTAACATAACGACCGCCGAGCTCATTCTCAAGATGATGCGAGAGCTAGGTGTTGTAAAAGACGGCTGTGAGGACATCACTGCTCGAGACCTCGTGCCCGAGATCTATGGCGAGGATGAGGATCCCTCAGCGAGTGAGAGGGGCTAGGGTCTTCTTTTTTCTCTTTTGCTAAGATTGTAATACTTCATATTCCATAGTCGCAGGGTGTTAAACGCTGTTATGACTACGTTTAAATTCTTACTTTTTGCTCGCCTCTCGCTTATCTCTTATCTTGTGAATGCGTTCTCAAAACGTTGATATGACTCATGTGCATGTATATATATATATATTCTTGCTCGCGCCTTTTTAAGGCCAGCCCTTTCTTTTATATCGGGATTGCTCGAGGAACCCTCGAGATTGTTGATAGGCGAGAGAAAACTGCCTTTCCTCTCGCCTAATTATTGCCTGTGGGCTTGGCTCCTGGGGTGAGTTGGTGAGCCTCCATGGTTTTCTATGAGTGATAGGAGTATTTCCTCGCTCTCGGCTCGCGGGATGTCTCCTCTCGGCGCGAGTGGACAGGGAGGGTCTGCTATCCTCCCTCTCTCCCCTTTTTCTCCTTCCTCTCTCTTTTTTTTCTTTATGCAATGACTTCCCCCAAAGCATCCCTTTTTTGCTAAGGGGAATAGATTTTCCTGATTAGCCGACCTCCGTTGCTGCTGGCGGTCATTAACACGAAAGCACAAACCCTTGTTTGCGGAGGGCCCGAGAGCGTTGAGTCCCTCCTCTTCTCTCTCCTCCAGCCACCGAGTGAGCCTACAGCCCTGCCATCTTGATGAGAGCCTGGTCAGCGGGTCTGCTCGGGGTCTCCTCTCCTCTTTCTCCTCCAACCACCGAGTGAGCTTATAGCCCTGCCAGCTTGATGGGAGCCTGGTCAGCGGGTCTGCTCGGGGTCTCCTCTCCTCTTTCTCCTCCAACCACCGAGTGAGCCTACAGCCCTGCCAGCTTGAAGGGAGCCTGGTCAGCGGGTCTGCTCGGGGTCTCCTCTCCTCTTTCTCCTCCAACCACCGAGTGAGCCTACAGCCCTGCCAGCTTGATGGGAGCCTGGTCAGCGGGTCTGCTCGGGGTCTCCTCTCCTCTTTCTCCTCCAACCATCGAGTGAGCCTACAGCCCTGCCAGCTTGATGGGAGCCTGGTCAGCGGGTCTGCTCGGGGTCTCCTCTCCTCTTTCTCCTCCAACCACCGAGTGAGCCTACAACCCTGCCAGCTTGATGGGAGCCTGGTCAGCGGGTCTGCTCGGGGTCTCCTCTCCTCTTTCTCCTCCAACCACCGAGTGAGCCTACAGCCCTGCCAGCTTGATGGGAGCCTGGTCAGCGGGTCTGCTCGGGGTCTCCTCTCCTCTTTCTCCTCCAACCACCGAGTGAGCCTACAGCCCTGCCAGCTTGATGGGAGCCTGGTCAGCGGGTCTGCTCGAGGTCTCCTCTCCTCTTTCTCCTCCAACCACCGAGTGAGCCTACAGCCCTGCCAGCTTGATGGGAGCCTGGTCAGCGGGTCTGCTCGGGGTCTCCTCTCCTCTTTCTCCTCCAACCACCGAGTGAGCCTACAGCCCTGCCAGCTTGATGGGAGCCTGGTCAGCGGGTCTGCTCGGGGTCTCCTCTCCTCTTTCTCCTCCAACCACCGAGTGAGCCTACAGCCCTGCCAGCTTGAAGGGAGCCTGGTCAGCGGGTCTGCTCGGGGTCTCCTCTCCTCTTTCTCCTCCAACCACCGCTCTCATCCTCTGAAGGAGTGCGTCCTGAGGTATAGTGTTAGCATGTTCAAAAGAGGGAGGGTTATTAACGATATGCTCGAGTAAATTCAAAAGGACTTTTATTACTATGGATAAAAACGTTTCAGATCATCGCCACTGCGGGCGCAGTCCAGGGGTATCCCGTCCACATCCTGGAGGTGATACCCCCCTGACTTTAAGACTTCTTTCACTATGAAAGGACCTTCCCAATTGGGGTTGAGCTTCCCCACCGAGGCTCCCCTTCCTGCAGCATCTACCTTCTTGAGGACCAAATCCCCTTTTTGAAACTGCTTGATTCGGATGTGCTTATCGAAGTACCGGGACATCCGACGCTTGACCTCCTCCTACCGGACTGTTGCTAGCTCTCTGAGCTCTTCCACGAGGTCGAGAGAAAGCCTCTGCTCCTCTCCATTATCGAATTGCCACCTTTCCTCTCCTTCTCTGGCTGCTGTGACCCTGGGCAATTCAACTTCAAATTCCACAGGTATGACGGCCTCGGAGCCATGAGAGATCTTGAAGGGCGTTTCTCCTGTGGCCGTGTTAGGTGTAGTTCGCAGAGCCAACAGGACAGAGGGGAGCTGTTCCACCCAGCTCCCCCCTCAAGTTCTCTACTTTCTTCTTCAGGAGGTTCACTATAATCTTGTTTGCTGCCTCGACCTGTCCGTTTCTTCGTGGATGATGGACCGAGGCGAACCAAAGGTCTATGCCGAGCTGTGCACAAAAATCCACAAACTCTCTGCTAGCAAATTGCGGCCCGTTATCGGTGACTATGGCTAAAGGAAGCCCGTGCCGACAAATAATCTCCCCCCATACGAAATTCCTCACCACCTGTGAGGTTACCTTTGCCAGGGCCTTAACTTCTAACCACTTTGAGAAGTAATCCACCATGACCAGTAGGAACCTCCTCTGACCACTGGCTTGAGGAAACGGTCCTACCAGATCCAATCCCCATATGGCGAAGGGCCAAGGAGAGGTGATCGTTCGCAGCCTTTGCGCTGGAAGGAGTTGCAAGGGAGCAAACTCTTGGCACTTTCTACACCTTTTGGCGAGCTCTTCTGCATCTCTTCGTAGGATAGGCCAAAAATAACCTTGCCTTAGCACTCTCCCTTCCAAGGTTCGACTTCCCGAATGGCTCCCGCACTCTCCCGAATGGACCTCTTCCAGCACCCTTGGTGCTTCCTTCTCGGATACGCATCGGGCTAACAGCCCAGACAGTGTTTTTCGATAAAGTACTCCTTCCTTCAACAAATAGTATGCAGACTTGTATCAGATTCGTTTCTTCTCGAGATCCCCCTCGGGTAGTCGTCCCGACGCCAGGAAAGTCACAAAGGGATCCATCCAAGACCTCTCCTGGTCGATCTCCATCACCTCCCCCTCTTCTATGGAGGGTCTGAAGAGCTCGGTCATGGTCCCTCCGGCCTGAGGGCCATGCTTCGCGAGCAGGTCTGCCCGAGCATTCTCCTCTCGAGGAACATGTTGAATGGAGAAGCTATGGAACTGTCCAACTATGCCTTTTATCTTCACTAGGTACAACTGGAGAGTCGGCTCCCTCACCTCGAACTCTCCGCTGATATGTCGCGCCACCACCAAGGAGTCCGTGAAGACCCTGATATCCTGTATACCCAACTCCCAGGCCAACCGAAGTCCGGCGATGATGGCCTCATACTCCGCCTGATTATTGGTGAGGGTGAAGTGTATTTTCAAAGCTTGCTCAATCTTAGTCCCCTCAGGACTCGCCAGGATGACCCCTCCCCCGAAAGAATTCCTACCAGAAGCTCCGTCTACCAGCATCTTCCATGCTGCTACGGGAGGTACCTCCATTTCTTCGGCCTCCAGTACGTAGTCCGCCAAGAAATCCGCCACCACTTGTGCTTTAATAGCTTCTCGAGGAACGTAGGAGAGGTCGAATTCACTGAGCTCTATCGACCACTTGGCCAACCTCCCCGAGTGTTCGACCCCTTCGAGGATACGGCGAAGGGGGTGATCCGTCACAACCTGGATGGCATGGGCTTGGAAATAGGGTCTGAGCTTCCGGGCCGATACAATGAGAGCGAAGGCCAACTTTTCAAGGATGGGGTACTTCAGCTCTGCCTTCTTGAGGACTCTGCTTACATAATAGATTGGGAACTGCCTCTTCCCTTCTTCGCGGACGAGGACTGAGCTGACCGCCCCCGTCCCTACCCCGAGGTAGAGGAACAAGGTCTCCCCTTCCCTCGGACCCTGAAGTAGCGGCTTCTGAGTGAGTTGCTGCTTTAGAGCCGCGAAGGCTTTCTCACACTCAATGGTCCATTCGAACTCCTTCCCTCCCCTTAGGGTTCGAAAGAAAGAAGAGCACCTCTCTCCCGCTCTAGAGAGGAACCTGCTCAAACCGGCTAGTTTACCAGTGAGACGTTGGACTTCTTTGACATTCCTAGGAGATCCCAGCTCCAGTATCGCCCTCACCTTGTCAGGGTTGGGCTCCACCCCTTCAGGGGTGAGGAGATGTCCTAAAAACTTCCCTCGGCTGGCCCCGAACACACATTTCAGAGGGTTAAGCCTCATCTTATACTTTCTAACGGTTGCAAAAGTCTCCTGTAGGTCTAGGACATGAGACTCAAGGTCCCGACTCTTCACCATCAAGTCGTCCATATAGACCTCGAGGTTCCGCCCCTTCTGCTCCCGGAAGATCCGGTCCATCATCCTTTGGTTGGTTGCTCCCGCATTTTTTAGCCCAAAGGGCACCATATTATAGCTGAAGCAACCATCCTCCGTGACGAAGGTGACATCCTTGACGTCCGGAGGGTGCATGCGTATCTGATGGTACCCTGAAAAAGCATCTAAAAAACTCATTAGTGAGAAACCGACGGCTGAGTCAACCAGCGCGTCGATCCGAGGCAGGGGGTAACTGATAGTTTTACTTTCAAGACAACCTAAACACCTAGAGGGGGGGGGGGGGTGAATAGGTTCTAATTTCTTGTTTATAAATCTAGGCAGAATTCAATTGCAAATTAAATTATCTAGCACAGCATTCACAGACAACTAAGCATCACAGATTGCACAATGTTTTATAGTGGTTCCCCAAGGTCTGGGTACATCCACTTTCCCCCTTCACCTATCTAGTAATATGCTAGATTCGGCCAAACTTCCACTATACTCAGATCCTCAGATCCTACAGCTCAGAACCAGGATAGGTTCCTACAACTCAGGCTCAACAGCCCTACCTCAGCCTTGCCTCAAGGCCTACCACTCAGAGAATAACTTTCTCCTACACTCAGGCAAATAACCCTACCACTCAGAGATCACCTCTCCTACACTCAGCCTTTATAATACAGGCTTACAACTCAGATCTGTGTAAACAGATCCTACAGAAATTTAGAAAAGATATTTTGATGTCTTGCCTTTGTTGAGAGAGAAGAGGACAAGACACTTCTTGATCAGCTGATGAAATCAACTGAATCTGAGCTTTCTTCAAAGCTTCTTGAATCTGAACTTAGCTGAGTTGATTTCCAAACAGCTTCTTGAGAAACCACTGATGGCTTCCTTCTTCTTCTTCAAGATGACTGGATCTCTCTCTATCCAACACCTTTTCTGATACTTCAGACTTCTTCTTCTTCTTCTTAGATCTACTGATGAAGATCTTCTTTAGAGCTTAGCACTTTCTTGAATTGAAGCTACAACAGGATTGTAATCCTTCTGTTTCTTCTTCTTAGATCTTCTTCAGTTATCTTTCTTAAACTTAGCTATTTTTTTTAATTTCTTCTGAATGTGTCTATTTATAGACTTTCTTCATGGTAACCGGCTGATTCGGTTTCTAACTGTTTTCTGACAGGTCTGACAGCTTCAGTTTAAACGGTGGCAACCCACAGCTGTCAAGTCTTCAAACAGTTCTTGTACCTTAGCCTTGGACAACAAAATGTCGAGACAGTCAGTTAGAAAGTGTCGAGACCAATCTGTCTATCTGTGTCGACACAAGTGACTTTGGTGTCGACACAGTCTTTGATGATGTCGACTAAGTTGCCTTAAAGTCGACACAGCTTCTTCAGAAAATAACTTGGTCTAGACTCTGCAGAGTGTCGACACAAGTCCTGTGTGTCGACACAGTTGTTGTAGATTCAGAACTCAGCATGTGTCGACTATGCCTTCAGGTGTCGACACAGCAATCTTCAATCCTGCCAAAATGTGTCGACTCAGTCTTCTGGTGTCGACACAAGCATTGTCAACTTCTGCCAATATGTGTCGACACAGTCTTCTGGTGTCGACACATCCACCCAGTGTCGACACAGTTGTGGTCGACTATCTTCTTCTGTGAGTCGACTATCTTTCTCTGGTCGACTATCTTTCACTAGTCGACTAACCTTCTCTGGTCGACTATCTTTCACGGTGTCGACTAACCTTCTCTGGTCGACGATTTTCTTTATGTGTCGACACTGCTTCCCAGTGTCGATATAGTTGAAGTCGACTATTTTCTTTATGTGTCGACACTGCTTCCCAGTGTCGACATAAATGTGGTCGACTATCTTTCTCTGTGTCGACACTGATATTCTGAAGTGTCGACACAAATATTCTGAAGTGTCGACACAATTTCTTCAGGTGTCGACATGTGGACTTAGAATATTTTTCTGTATTCTTTAATACTTCTTCACCTGCACATGTCAACTCAAAATAACATCAAATACACCTTGATGTATATCATTGAGCTAAGTTGAGCTTCTTCAAATCAGGTACACATTTTCCAATGTACCCAACAATGATCATTATATGATGCCAAACAACATTTTGTTTATAACTTGATAATGTTTGAATACAGAGAATTACATTTAATGATTTAATCAAAACATTACAAAATACATTGAAAGAACTAAAGATTAAGACTGATCAGGCTCTTTAATGACAATTCCTTTGCCAGACAGAACTTGAGCCTTCATAGGAGCTTCAGAATCTTCAGCTGGCTTCTTGCCTTTTAGATCAGCCTTCTTCTTTGCTTCTTCCTTGAGCCTTTGCCTTTCAAAATAATGAAAGGGCTTTGGGAAATACTTGCTTGGCTCCTGAGCATCTGAAGGCAGCCTACCCAGCTTGGCTTTTCTTCTAAACTGTACAATGGCCTCTTGCCTGGCTTCATACTTCTGCCATTCCATCTCATTGTACCACTTGCCTCTTTCCTGCACTTGGTCTTTGACAGCCTTCCATGTAGTGAGTATTATATTTCTGGAAGTAGGACTCCACTGCTCAAAGTCTGGCTTAAGTTCAGCCTGCTCTCTAAACCTTTTCTTAGATAGAAGAACATCTTGCTGGTCTTTCAAAGTAGCCTCAGGCTTATCAACCTTCCCAATAATAATATTAGTAACCTCCTTTGGAGGACTATACATTCCTTGAACCTGCTGATCAATCATGCCAAAATCTGGAGGGGGGTAAATGACTTGGGCAACCTCAGGTTGATTGCCTTCAAGTAGACTTGTTTGTATTCCTGACTCAGCCACCATAGCATCATCACACAATGGGGGATATCCCAATGTGGCTCGAATACTATTGGTCACCCATTTGGTGTGCTCTGAGCCTGCATGAACTAGCATCCTCTCCCCCTTTATGGCTTCTCTAGAAACATGATCTCGGAGATCTTCCTTTTGAAATCTGATTTGGCCATCCAAATAATTCACACCCTCTTTAAAAATGGTTTTAACTTTTGAAGCTTGTCAGATATTTCTTTTTGAGAGGTAGTGATTGCAGTCTTAACAGAAGCAATAGCAGCTTGAAAGTTCTTATCAAATTCTTCCATTTCTTTTGTTCTATCTGCAGGCAGGCCTGGAACAATCTTTTTCAATTCCTTTATTATCTCATGATGAGATTCAGTTAAATTATCATTCATTCTTAACTGATTTTCCAAAACATAGCCTTGCTTTAAAGCAATGTCATCCACCTTAGGGATGATAGTCTGTTGTTGTTTTGCCAGATATACCACAACATTACCTCCCTTATGGAAGCAATCTATCATTTCCTTCTTATGCATATTGACCTTAAACTTAATAGATTTTATATCTTGAGCTAAGTCAAACTGCAGGGACTTGTTATTCTCATCAACATATTTTTCAATGGCTACCCTGTGTTCATCCAATTTCACTTGCAAATCTACCAAGAACTTGTTATAATCAAAATCAGAAGAAGTGTGATGTGCTGTAGACTGTAGAGCCTGCTTATAGCTCTTGCTCCTTCTCTGAAAGACCATAAGGTTTCTCTTTTTAGCCACCCTGGCTTCTTCAGTCTCTGAATCAGAAGTGCTATCAATTTGAACTCTTTCTTTGGGAGGAGGAGAAACAGCTGCTTCAGTGCCATGTTGTACAGTCTCAACATGCACTGGCTCCCCCTCAATTTCTTGCTCCACTTCCAGATTATCAGTTATTATTTCATCATTTGGAAATAACTCTTCCAGAGTATATTCCTTCTGGGCTTGATCATTTGCAGTATTCAGATTTGGAGATTGATGAATTGGAGCATCTTCTAGCACTTGCTCCCCCTGGACCTGTGCAGAAATAGAAATATTAGAAATCTCTTTTGTAGGAAAATACACCAGCTCCCCCTGCACCTGTACCTTGTCATGAGTAGATACAGTTTGTGTAGGTGAATAAACTTGCTGAGCTGGTATACTTACTTCTACTTCTTGAACTGCAGGTATTGTGGCATCCTGAACTTGTGTAGATGCAGGCTGATCTTCAACCTCTAGTCTTACTTGCTCTTCTTGTTGATGCCCAGTGCTGGTAGCATGACCTGGGGATTTCTCAGGTGAATCCTGCCTGTCCACTTCAGGCATCTCTTTGGTCAGCACCCTATCCCATCTGGAGAATAATCTCATGTCCATCCTTCTCATGTGATTAATTTTAGTTCCAGGTTGTTGTTGCATCACCTCAGGAATCTCTTTATTTAGATATATACTCATTATCCTAGCCAGATTTGGCTTCTTGATTCCTTCCTTAATCTTCTCAAAGATTACAGATGACCAATCCGTTGGAATTGTAAACACAATCCTGGTCATTAGGATGAACATATAGGCAGAAATCCTATCATGTCCACCTGACTTGCACAGAATAACCTTTCCTACCACTTCTGACAGAAACTTACCCTATTGATTCATTCCTTTCCGATTGAATGCTGCTCCAATTTTCATGGTGGATTCCAATCCACACCATTGAAGAGCCTCCCTAGATTTAGAAGCAGGGACATCCTCTTCATTCTCAATTGTAGGTAATTGCAGAATTGTTCTTATCTTACTCGGTGTTATCTCCACAGGTGACCCATGAACTGTGGATTTTATTTCATGACTTTCAGAGTTTACAGAGGCAGAGGTAAAGAACTCATGCACCTCCTTCTTCCATATCTTTGAAGGTTCGGAGACCAGAAATTCTAAACCAGAGTCAGAGAGGAGAGAGATAACCCCAAGAACATCTGGAGGGGCAGCTGCAAAGGCCTGGCGCACGAACTCATATCCTTCATTAACATTATCTTCAATCTTCGGCGCCATTGATCAGTCGAGAAAGCTTGAAAGATGAGAGAAAAAGAGAGAGAGGGAGAATGTCGACACAGGGTTTCGAAAACCTTGTAAGCGTGTCGACAGAATGAGTTTTTGACCTATTTATACCTTCTGTTTAAAGAAGATCAAAAGTCGTCAAAAACAGACTATAAGTGTCGACACAGATGGATTGTGTCGACACTAGCTTCTATTGTCTCGACTATAAGTTTGTCTACTATGTGTCGACACCAATTTACGGTTATGTCGACACCAGAGATATATAGTAGAACATCAGAAATTCTGTGTCGACTCTTAGTATAAGTGTCGACACATAATCTGTAAGTGTCGACACCACTATCCTGGTGAAGTCGACACTACATTCCTGGATAAGTCGACAATAAGATTCTTAAGTGTCGACACATATTTTCTGTGTCGACACAATATCTCTGACTTGTCGACATTACTACCCTGAGTCGACACATAATTACTGAATGTGTCGACACCATCTTACTTAGCCAATTTCTGTTTGTTCATCACAACTTATAAGTACAACAAAGTACTTTATACTACTTCAATGTGTCTTAATATCACTTGAATGTCTTGTTACCACTTCAACTTTATTGTAGATGATTTTGTGATTACACTAATCAATGGTTAACATACCTAATTCAATTTTGAATTTATTGAATTTTGTCTCATCTAGGGGCTTTGTAAACACATCTGCTATTTGATAATCTGTTTTCACAAATTCCAATGAGATGTCTTCTTTTTCTACATGTTCTCTAAGAAAATGGTATTTTATTTCTATATGCTTAGTTCTACTATGAGAAACAGGATTATTAGCAATAGAAATTGCACTCTTAGAATCACACAAAAGAGGTGTTCTACTTACTTGAATACCATAATCCTTTAGCTGATGCTGCATCCATAATAGCTGTGCACAGCAGCTTCCAGCAGCAACATACTCTGACTCAGCTGTGGAAATTGCCACACTAGTCTGCTTCTTACTACTCCATGATATTAGTCTTCCTCCCAGGAATTGATAAGTACCTGTAGTACTCTTTCTATCCTCTCTACATCCTGCAAAATCTGCATCTGAATAGCCTGTTAGTTGAAAATCTCTATTCCCAGGGTACCAAAGACCTAGATTAGGTGTGCCCTTAAGATATCTCAGAATCCTTTTGACTGTAGTATAATGAGATTCTTTAGGGCAGGCTTGGTACCTAGCACAGACACATGTAGCATACATAATATCTGGTCTACTAGCAGTGAGATAGAGTAGTGAGCCAACTATTCCTCTATACAAAGTCTCATCAACAGGTTTACCTGCATCATCTTTGCATATAGGCATACTTGTTCCCATAGGAGTTCTCATGGTGGAGGATGACTCCATACCATATTTCTTAATCAATTCTTTGGTGAACTTAGACTGGGATATGGACAAGCCATCATCAGTCTGTCTTACTTGGAGTCCCAAGAAGAATTTCAGTTCCCCCATACTGCTCATCTCAAACTTCCCTTGCATAAGTTTGGCAAACTTTTTACAAAGGTTGTTTTCAGTAGATCCAAAGATTATGTCATCAACATAGATCTGAACTAAGATGATCTTGCCTTTGGATTCCCTAAGGAATAGAGTTTTGTCAATTTTTCCTCTTGAGAATTTGTTCTCAATAAGGAAAGTAGATAGGGTTTCATACCAAGCCCTTGGGGCTTGCTTTAACCCATACAGAGCTTTCCTAAGCTTATAAACAAAATCAGGTTTAAGAGGATCTACAAAACCTGATGGTTGCTCTACATATACTTCTTCTTTAAGGTCACCATTCAGAAATGCTGACTTCACATCCATCTGATATACTTTGAAGTCTTGATAGGCTGCATAGGCAAGGAATATTCTGATTGCCTCCAGCCTTGCTACAGGAGCAAAGGTTTGATCAAAGTCAATCCCTTCTTCCTGCCTGTATCCTTTTGCAACCAACCTTGCTTTATTCTTTACTATTATTCCACTTTCATCTAGCTTGTTCCTATATATCCATTTTGTGCCAATTATGTTGTGGCCTCTTGGTTTAGGAACAAGCTCCCAGACATTGCACCTTCTGAATTGATTCAGCTCCTCTTGCATAGCATCAATCCAGTGCTGGTCTTGGATGGCTTCTTCAAACTTCTTAGGCTCCAATTATGACAGGAAACTTGAATGTAGAACCGTGTTTTGATTTCTGCTTCTAGTTTGCACCCCTTGTCTTGGATCACCTATTATCTGATCAGCTGGATGATCTCTTAAATGTCTTGTAGCTGGAGGAAGATTTCCTTCTGGTTGAACATCTCCAGCTCCTTCATTTAACTGATTCTCTTGATTTTCATCAGCTTCTATAGTGTCTTGTTCTCCCCCTGGACTGAAGCCTTCATTTTCTAATGCCCCATCTTCCTTTGATACTTCAGTAATGGAAAGCTTGTCCATACTTTTGCTTATACCTGTTGAGTCATTTGATCTACAAGACAACTCACAGTTGATTAATCTTGTTTCATCAAACACAACATGCACAGATTCTTCAACAACTTGTGTGGTCAAGTTGAAGACTCTATAGGCCTTACTATTTATGCTGTACCCAACAAATATCCCATCCTGGGATTTGGTAGCAAACTTAGTCAAATATGACTTGCCATTGTTAAGTATATAACACTTGCAACCAAAGATCCTAAAGTAAGATAGATTTGGTTTTCTGCCTTTCACAATCTCATAGGGAGTCATTTTGTGACTTTTGGTGATAGTAGCCCTATTGATTACATGACAAGCAGTGTTAACTGCCTCAGCCCAAAAATATTCTGGGAGAGAGGTGTCACTCAATAGAGTTCTACCAGCTTCAATTAATGTTCTATTCTTTCTTTCAGCAATTCCATTTTGCTAAGGTGTTCTTGGTGAGGAGAACTCTTGGAAAATCCCAAAGTCTTTACACAAGTTTGTTATGCTTTCAGATTGAAACTCAGTACCATGGTCACTTCTGATTTTGACCACTGTACTATTCAGTTCATTCTGAATTTGCTTTACAAAATTAAGTAATACACTTGGGGTTTCAGATTTTTGTCTCAGAAAGAACACCCATGTAAATCTAGAATAGTCATCTACAACCACAAAAGTATAGACCTTCCTACCTAGACTATGAACTGGCATAGGACCAAAAAGATCCATATGCAAGAGGTATAAGCACCTCACAGAATCCTTGATTTCAAGGCTTTGAAAGGAGGATTTTGTCTGCTTGCCCTTTTGACAAGCTGAGCATATCCCTTCCTTTATACACTTAATTTGAGGTCCATTCCTCACTAACTCTTTGCTAAAGAGTTGGCCAATTGTCTTGTAGTTTAGATGAGCCAATCTCTTGTGCCACTTAACACAATGAGAAGTATTGTCATCAGCTACAAGACAGATGGGAGAAGCCTTATTCTCACATTCAAAATTAAGACAATATACATTTCTCTTCCTATACCCAGTCAATATGATCTTTTGATCACTTGATCTCTTGATATGACATCCATTTTTAACAAATGAAATGTCATATCCTAAATCACTTAGCTAGCTTATGCTTATTAGATTATGTTTCAAACCTTTTACATAAGCCACTTGAGTGATAGTAATTAGGTTAGAAGAAATGTTACCAAACCCTTTGATGACTCCTTTTTCAGATCCACCAAAGATCACTTTAGGTCCATCTTTGACAGATGAATACTCCTTCAGCAGCCCCTTTGTTCCAGTCATGTGCCTGGAACAACCACTATCCAAGTACCATATAGGGGCATGGTAACTTGGATTCACCTGCAACACAGAATTACTTACCCTTAGAACCCAAGTAAGTCTTGGGTCCTTGGTTCAGGTTAGCATTACAAAAGCTACCATAACCTCTTCTAACAGGTAGACTTTTGTTCTTTATAACACTTGTGTTATACCAGCAGTCTAGTGCAAAATGGCCTCTCTTGCCACTGCACCAACATTCAAACTTATTGTATCTAGATCTAGATACATCCTTGTCAGAAGAATTTCTGTTCATTGCTGGTGCTTCAGCAACTTCACCTACTGATTTCTTAAAACCATTGGGTTTATGACCATAGGTAGGCCTGCTTGCATTTACACCCTTGTTCTTCAGAACATTAGTCTTAATATGACCTTGAATATCTTCATGATCATATTTATTAGAAGGCACTTTCATCTTACTAAACTTTATGGGGACTGAAAGGTTTAGTGGCTGAGCAGGAGCTTTGCCTTTCCTCTTGAATCTGCCAGCCCTGAAGTTACCTTTGAATCCTAATCCAGCCTTACCCTTTTGAGTGACAAATTCATCTATCAAGGGTAAGACATATTTTGGCTTAGAGTAACTAGCCACTAAATCCCTTTCAATTCTAAGTCTGGCCTCCAGACTCTTCACTTGATCATTAGTATAATTAATTGTGCCCATCTGAATAATAGTTATATTCTTCAGCTTGGCAATTTCATTTAATTTTTGATCAATAACTTTCTCTAACTCAGTTGTAGCAACCCTTAGTTCAGCAATTTCCTGAGCCTGAGATTTAACCAGGTTCTTGCTTTTCTTAAGGGCCTGCAACAGGTCCCCATACTTGTCTATCAATTGATAGATATCTCCTTCAGATTCAGATGCATCTACATCTGTTGATGCAGATGTAGCTGATTCTTCACTTGTACAACAAACAGATGTAATAGAAGGACATTGTACCTTATTATGACCAGACTGATTCTGGCATATGTCCTCTTCTGATCCTGCCATCAGCCCCATACACTGATGATCCTTTTGTTCATTGATGGAGTCTAGCAACTGCAGAAACTCCTCTTCTTCAGAAGCAGCATATAGTCCAATATATGCTTCAGCTTCAGATTCTGACTCTGAAGTTGACTGGTCTGTTAGACTCTTATCTTTCTTTGCAACAAAGGATTTCTCCTTCTTGCCTTTCTGATAAGTCTTCTTTTTGTCTGAAGATTCCTTTCTCTTATCAGGACAGTCAGCCACTACATGTCCAGGCCTATTGCAACAATAGCAGACAATCTTTGAAGTAGTGGCTTTGCTGGGCTTTGATCTGCTCTTCTCTTTCCTTGATGACCCTTTCTTCTGATAATAGTCATCAACTTGCTGTGATGTGGAAGGCCTAGACTTCCATTGCTTCTTTTTCAAGAACCTCTGGAATTGCCTTGTGAATGCAGCAAAGTCTGCATCTGAATCACAGCTTTCTGAACCCTTATCTGAATTTTCAGAACTATCTTCTGCAACTTCCTTAGGAGGAGATGGTGATTTCCTCCTATTCTTTCTAGTGGCTTCTGCATTGAATGCCACAGTCTTTTCTCTATGCTCTCCTCTTGTATTCTTTTCCTCCTCCTTCCTCACCATAAGTTGCATTTCATAGGATAGCAACTTTCCAAACAAGGTGGGAGGAGATATCTCTGCCAATTTAGCCACTTCTCTTATGGCACAGATCTTTGTGTCCCAATCCTTTGTTAAGGATCTCAAGAATTTGTCATTCAGTTCATAAGTACTGAAGACTCTTCCATAGGACATAAGCTCATTCACAATTCTATAGAATTTCTTGTAGCACTCAGTTATGCTATCAGATTTTCCTTGTCTAAAACTTTCATACTCCTGATTGAGCATAGATTTCCTGTCCTGCCTCACTTCTTCAGATCCCTCCATGTAGACAATCAATGTGTCCCACATCTCTTTGGAGGTCTTGCAGTGAATCAGATTCTGAAATGTTGAATCATCTATGACACTAACAATAATGTTCTGAGCTCTTTTATCCATGGTTGCCAAGATGATTTCATCCTTGGTCATTTCTGAATAACTCTTTGGAGTTTGGATATTTGCATCAAGAACTGATACCTTTATTGGAATGAAGGGGCCTTCTTGTACTGTGATGTAAATCCTTGGGTCAGATGCTTCCATAAACAGTCTGACTCTTTCTTTCCAAATTCCAAAGATTTCTTTCTTGCATATGGGTAATTTCATAGACCCTAGCTCCTTATGATTCTCACCAGAACCCATCTTTTTGAATCTTGATTCTGCCTATTAGATCTACCTCAGACTGTTAAGTCCTTTTTGAGGAACCTCCCTCTGATACCACTTGATAGTTTTACTTTCAAGACAACCTAAACACCTAGAGGGGGGGGGGGGGGTGAATAGGTTCTAATTTCTTGTTTATAA
Source organism: Platanthera zijinensis (assembly GCA_039513925.1). Taxonomy (NCBI): domain Eukaryota; kingdom Viridiplantae; phylum Streptophyta; class Magnoliopsida; order Asparagales; family Orchidaceae; genus Platanthera; species Platanthera zijinensis. Next base: position 31,495,323 of record CM077098.1, read on the forward strand.
ATCTAGGCAGAATTCAATTGCAAATTAAATTATCTAGCACAACATTCACAGACAACTAAGCATCACAGATTGCACAATGTTTTATAGTGGTTCCCCAAGGTCTGGGTACATCCACTTTTCCCCTTCACCTATCTAGCAATATGCTAGATTCGGCCAAACTTCCACTATACTCAGATCCTCAGATCCTACAGCTCAGAACCAGGATAGGTTCCTACAACTCAGGCTCAATAGCCCTACCTCAGCCTTGCCTCAAGGCCTACCACTCAGAGAATAACTTTCTCCTACACTAAGGCAAATAGCCCTATCACTCAGAGATCACCTCTCCTACACTCAGCCTTTATAATACAGGCTTACAACTCAGATCTGTGTAAACAGATCCTACAGAAATTTAGAAAAGATATTTTGATGTCTTGCCTTTGTTGAGAGAGAAGAGGACAAGACACTTCTTGATCAGCTGATGAAATCAACTGAATCTGAGCTTTCTTCAAAGCTTCTTGAATCTGAACTTAGCTGAGTTGATTTCCAAACAGCTTCTTGAGAAACCACTGATGGCTTCCTTCTTCTTCTTCAAGATGACTGGATCTCTCTCTATCCAACACCTTTTCTGATACTTCAGACTTCTTCTTCTTCTTCTTCTTAGATCTACTGATGAAGATATTCTTTAGAGCTTAGCACTTTCTTGAATTGAAGCTACAACAGGATTGTAATCCTTCTGTTTCTTCTTCTTAGATCTTCTTCAGTTATCTTTCTTAAACTTAGCTGTTTTTTTAATTCCTTCTGAATGTGTCTATTTATAGACTTTCTTCATGGTAACCGGCTGATCCGGTTTCTAACTGTTTTCTGACAGGTCTGACAACTTCAGTTTAAACGGTGGCAACCCACAGCTGTCAAGTCTTCAAACAGTTCTTGTACCTTAGCCTTGGACAGCAAAATGTCGAGACAGTCAGTTAGAAAGTGTCGAGACCAATCTGTCTATCTGTGTCGACACAAGTGACTTTGGTGTCGACACAGTCTTTGATGATGTCGACTAAGTTGCCTTCAAGTCGACACAGCTTCTTCAGAAAATAACTTGGTCTAGACTCTGCAGAGTGTCGACACAAGTCCTGTGTGTCGACACAGTTGTTGTAGATTCAGAACTCAGCATGTGTCGACTCAGCCTTCAGGTGTCGATACAGCAATCTTCAATCCTGCCAAAATGTGTCGACTCAGTCTTCTGGTGTCGACACAAGCATTGTCGACTTCTGCCAATATGTGTCGACACAGTCTTCTGGTGTTGACACATCCACCCAGTGTCGACACAGTTGTGGTCGACTATCTTCTTCTGTGAGTCGACTATCTTTCTCTAGTCGACTATCTTTCACTAGTCGACTATCTTTCACGGTGTCGACTAACCTTCTCTGGTCGATTATCTTTCACGGTGTCGACACTGCTTCCCAGTGCTGAGGTCGACGATTTTCTTTATGTGTCGACACTGCTTCCCAGTGTCGTCATAAATGTGGTCGACTATCATTCTCTGTGTCGACACAATTTCTTCAGGTGTCGACATGTGGACTTTGAATATTTTTCTGCATTCTTCAATACTTCTTCACCTGCACATGTCAACTCAAAACAACATCAAATACACCTTGATGTATATCATTGAGCTAAGTTGGGCTTCTTCAAATCAGGTACACATTTTCCAATGTACCCAACAGTAACAATCCTTAGGACAAGCTTTATTTAAGAGAGAGAAATCGATACACATCCTCCACTTGCCCTCCCCCTTTTTCACCATTACAACGTTGCTCACCCATCCCGGATACCTGTTAGCCGATATGAATCTTGCCCGGAGCAGCTTCTCTACCTCTTCTCTGATGGGCCCGACCATCTTGGAGGCGATGGCTCTCTTCTTCTGCTGAATGGGGCGAACCCCGGGGTCGAGGTTGAGACGATGGCACGCCACATCCGCGTCGACCCCCGGCATGTCTGCTGCGCTCCAGACGAAGACATCAATGTTCTCTTCTACACACTTCTGAATTTCTTCCTGGTCCTGCGGAGTGAGCTCGCCGCTGATCTTTATCTTCTCTTTTCTCCCATCTTTGGCGAGGATCTCGACCTCCAGAACTTCTACCGCCGCCCTCAACCTCGAGGGTTCTTCCTCCTCCTGCTCTCTCAGCTCTTCCTCTAGATCCTTCGACCCGCACCCAACTCCTGAGACTTCCACAACAGCCACCCTCTCCTGGGCCTTTCCTCCTTCTCCCTTCTCCAACCCCTCTCCTTCATCCATCTCCTCCTCCACTACCAGACTTCCTTCCACTCCTGCTCCTGCTCTTCCCAGCTCCTCTCCTCCAGCCACCTGCTCTCCAACCATCACTGGCTCTACTGCAATGCCCCTCTCCACTACTATCTCCAACTCCTCTCCTTCAGCCATCTCTTCTTCCGCTACCAGATCTTCCTACACTCCTGCTCCCACTCTCCCCAGCTCCTCTCCTCCAGCCACCTGCTCTCCAGCCATCACTGGCTCCACCGCAATGCCCCTCTCCACTACTATCTCCAACTCCTCTCCTTCAGCCATCTCTTCTTCCGCTACCAGATCTTCCTCCACTCCTGCTCCCACTCTCCCCAACTCCTCTCCTCCAGCCACCTGCTCTCCAGCCATCACTGGCTCCACCGCAATGCCCCTCTCCACTACTATCTCCAACTCCTCTCCTTCAGCCATCTCTTCTTCCGCTACCAGATCTTCCTCCACTCTTGCTCCCACTCTCCCCAGCTCCTCTCCTCCAGCCACCAGCTCTCCAGCCATCACTGGCTCCACCGCCATGCCCCTCTCCACTACTATCTCCAACTCCTCTCCTTCAGCCATCTCTTCTTCCGCTACCAGATCTTCCTCCACTCCTGCTCCCACTCTTCCCAGCTCCTCTCTCTCCATCCTTGCTCCCAACTCCTCCGCATGCTCCATCCACGAGATGGTGTTGACCGCTGTTACATAACACTCCCGAGCCGCTTTCGGGTCCCCTCTCACCCTGATCTGGGTTCCTCCCGAATTGAGCTTCAGGCACTGATGAAAAGAGGACGGAACGCATCTAAAGGCACTGATAAGAGGGTGCCCAAAGATCGCGTTGTAACTGCTGGGAGCGTCCACTATCATGAAACGACAATTCCTGGACAACCCCCCCAAGGTCACCTGAAGTCCTACTCCTCCCTCAACCTCCTTCCTTTCTCCTGAAAAACCAAACAACGGCCCATCCGCCGCCAACACCCTTCGAGACTCCACCCTCATCTCGTTGAAAGCCTTCTTGAAGATTACATTAATGGAACTCCCATTGTCCACCAGAATGCGGGATACCGTGAAGTTCTCGATGGCAGTCCTGATCACCAGCGCGTCACAGAAAGGGTCCTCGTGGTCAGGTAGGTCCCTTCTGGAAAACGTGATTTTCTCATCCGGGGGCGGGGTTTGCGACGTCGAGGCAACGCTCCGACGATACATAGTGTGAAGACTGGCCTTGCGGGTGGCCTCGATCCCTACCCCCCCATGAATCACTCCAATCCCCCCTCGATCTCCTGTATCTGAACGGTCTACACACCGATTTTCCTCCCCAGCTCCCGGCACCTCTACTATCCGCACTGCCGGTTGTCGGTCTTCTCCTCCTTTTCCTCTCTTCAACTCCAAGAACTCGAGACATGTTGCCGTCGCGTGACCCTCCTCCTCGTGGAAGTCACAATAGGGCAAAACTCCCTCCCCACGTCTCTCTTCTGGGGGATTCCTCCTCCTCCCTGCTCCCGCTCTCCCACGGTCTCTTCCTCTTCCTCTCCCTCTGCCTATGGCCATAGCTTGCTGAGGTGGGGGTGGGAGCGGCCTCGGACCATGCCCCCATCCTAGCGGGTGAAACCTTCCTGGTCCTTGATAAAAGTTTCTTCCCCCCTACGGAGGACCTCTCCCAGGTCCCTGAACCGGGCCTCCTGGTTGTCTCCACCCCGGCTCCGGGTGCACGGGCCCTCTTAGTTCCTCTCTCCTCCTTCCTTCTGGCTTCCTTCCCCCTCCTGGCTCCCTCTGCTCCACTTCCGTCAACCTTGCCAACTTCCTTGCGAATGCCGGGTTTGCCGCCTCCATGGCTATTTCTTTCGCGGCCTTCTCCATCAACACTTCGAAGGACAACGTCGCCTTCCTGGTGAGGCTCATCTTGAAGAAGCCTTCCCTTAGCCCCACGGTGAAAGCCATCTGGAGGGCAAAGCCAGGCACCTCCTGAATGTCCAACATCTCCTCCTGGAAGCGGTCTACGTACTGAGCCAAAGACTCGTCTGCCCTCTGCTTGAACAGGAAGATGGACTCCGGGTTCCTCTTCCTCTTTTTGGAGGTTGAGAACCGTAGTTGGAAACTTCTGCTCAGGTCCTCGAAGCAATAAATAGAACCAGTTGGGAGTTGGTGGAACCAATCCCTAGCCTTATCCTTCAAAGTGATGGCGAAGAGGCGGCACTTGAAGGCGTCCGTCATGGGTCTGATGGAAACTGCGTCTTCAAACCACTGCAAGTGTTGGAGGGGGTCATCCTTCCCCACGTAGTAGTTCATTTCCGGCTCGCGGAACCCTTCTGGAACGGATACTGAGAGGACCAACTCGCAAAAAGGAGATCCTCTCGCCAGTGACTTCGCCTGGTCCACTCGCGCCACGAGGTCCACCGGCGCGGCACTCGCTGGACTAGGGAAGAGCTCCCTTCCTTCCACCTCTCGCCGACTTCCTTCCGCCATTACCTCTTTTCCTGGCCGCCTCCCAGGTGCATCTTCACCTATCCTCGCCGAGTCGGCCCCTCCCCTGGGCGCGAGATCTGGCACTTGAGGAGAGGGGGTCTCGCACTCGCCTCTTTGTGCGAGTTGTTTGAGGAGATCCATGATCCCTCCAATGGACGACATGAACTCTGTCCTCCCAACATACTCCTCCCGCGTCTCCCGCCATGAGATAACCCCTCGTTCTTCCGCACAGGCTGCAGCTCCACGCTAACCGCACCAAAAATGTTGGAACCAGCAAAGCCGATTCCACCTAAAGATCGGAACTACTGAGGCAGCTCGTGCTTACTCCCTTGGGATCACTCTCCAGGCGAAGAACTAGACCGGAGGCTTCAGTGAGGAGGTCCCACCTCTTACCCGGAAGAGACTAGAACTAGAGCTCTTCCCCTCCCTAGCCAATACTGAGCTAGGTGCCTTAGAAAAGATAGGAGTCCAGAATGCTTCCTTCTCTAAGGCACCTTACCGGTCTATTTATAGGCCTCTGAACTGGGACTGCTGATAACCAAACTATGCTGCTGTGAAAATACCAGAATACCCTTGGCTGGGTCTGCCAACAGCTAAACTCCGTTGTCTTAAAAGACTAAATACAGCCCACGCAGGGTAAAAGAGTAAAAACACCTCCGGGGCCCAGAAGGTGGGCCCGACCTTACCTGAACCGGCCCTGGAACCAAGACGACCCTTCTCTCGAGGCACCTCTCACTGGGGTCCTCTTGCCACGCCGAATCCTCTCGACTCGCCTGGGTCCTCTCGCCACGGAGCTTCTCTTCTGAGTCCTTTCGACTCGCCTAGGCCCTCTCGCCGCGGAGCTTCTCTTCTGAGTCCTCTCGACTCGCCTAGGCCCTCTCGCCAGGGAGCTTCTCTTCTGAGTCCTCTCGACTCGCCTAGGCCCTCTCTACTCTCGCCTGAGCCCCTCTCGCCGGGCTGAACCCTCTTTCCTCTCGCCTGGGCCCCCTCCTACTGGGATGCGAGCCCGAGGTTGTACATTGGCGCTTTAGGGAAGTCACCTCCGCTGCGGAGAGATCCCATGACTTCTGAACCTCATTCAGGTTCCGTTCAAGATTGAGGCTCCGACGAGACACCATGTGTGCGAGCTCCAGGGCGCGCAGCTAGGCCCGCGTCATCTCGTACGCGACAGTCCGTGTGGACTCCTTGTCGTATAGACTAGCATCCTCCTAGATATACAATCGGAAGGCAAATGTGAAGGCCTCAGCCGCTGGTGGTGTCTTGCTCCATCTAGGTTGGCAGAAGCGTCGAGATGGAAGCACGGTTGATCTCAGGGTCCCATTGGAGAAGGGGCTTGCCCGTCTTGTCCAAGTGTCTCTTGCCGAGGCCTAATTTCCGGTTCCCTTTCGGCACCGATCCCCAGGAGCCTTCTCAATGAGGGTGGGTATCTTTGCGGCGGTACTCGTCATACCCATCGCGGGCGGGGCCTCGACAGGGGTCTCAGGGACGGACTTGCCCTTATCCAGAACATATGTTTTGGAATTCTTGGAGGGAGCTGGTGGAGAAGCATCCATCTTCCGCTTCCAGGCACTCGGCTGGGACGAGGTGCCCGGCTCCTCCAGACAGGCCAAAGCCGTCGATTGCATAAGAGACAGGTCGGGGGCGAGAGCCCTGATTTCCACATACGGTTGGTTGAGAGGGATTTCTCGCTCACCTGCGCAAATGCAAAGGGTACTAAGGCATCGGTAAAGAAAGAGAGGTGAGACGATACCTTCACCGGCGAGGACTGACAAAAGGGAGTCGACGTTCCGCCGTAAGAACTTAACATCAAAGTTTTGGTTCCAAAGAAACTGAGTAGGGCGGTCTCGTTCCCTCAAGTGCTGGAGGCTTGTAATTCACCTCATCGTACTTAATGGGAGAAAGGGGAACGTTGCCGAAGTTCTTAGTGACAAATATGAACTTCATAGACCAGTGGTTGTTTTTTTTTGGCAAGGCTTCTAGTCTTGATCGTCTGGCCCTAGAAGAAATGATCCCGCTCTTGGCCCAAAAGTTGAACAGCTTCTGGAAGACCGAGAGGTTGAACTCGATCCTTTCTGCACACATATAGCAGGCAAATGCTACCAGGAGCGCGACGGAGTTCGGGTTGAGTTGGGTTGAAACCACCCCAAAGTATCGGAGGGTCTTGCGCACCTTCGGCCAGAGGGGGAGGCAAAACCCCACCTCAAAGTGCTCCAGGAGGATGGTGAGCTCCCCTTCCGGCAAAAAGTTGAATTTATCATCGCTCTCGGGATGCCGTATGACGAACCCTGGTGGGACGTAATTGCCCACCACGAAAACATACTCCTCCTCGGTCAGCCTATAGGAGGGAAAGTCATGGTCAATGAATCCTTGTGCGCATTTAGTTCGACCGTCGGTTTCTCCTGGCATCTTGCAAAAACGAGAGGGAAGTTGGGTTTGCGCAATGCGAGATCTTAAGGCGGCGAGTGCGCGAGAAAGCAGAATGAAGGTTCAAGGCTAAAATGATAGTAAATGCGGTAGGTAAGCATGTATATTTATTAGAAAATTTGAGAATCATGAGGATTTCCCAACGTCGGGGGTGCGGATAGTAATATTTAAATAATCTAATGCCTTGTATTCCGCCCAACCCCGCCAATGCCTCCCTTACTTGCAAGTGGAAAAAGCCTCCGGGAAGGGTCCCGGGTAAATGCGAAGCGCGACAACAAGTATAAAAACAAGCATAATGCGAGATCTGGGCATTTGGCAAAAGCATTATGATCATCACGCAAGATTAAAATAAGCAGATGCAAAGGGACACTAGCCAGGCGTGAGCACAATTAGAATACTTATTGTTTAATACATTACAAAGCGGAAATGGGAGCATAATTAGAATATTTATTGTTTAATACATTACAAAGCGGAAAGGGTACACTTTGAAGAAAAGCAGGAGAGAGGTTGGGGAAAGAAAAGGCGGGAGCCAGTTGACTCAGTATTGAACCCACTGCCAATGGTCCTAGCCTCGCCTCCTGGTCCTTGGAGGCACTTGCAGGTAGTGGTAGGCGCTCACAACAGTTAGCTCCTGGTGGACTAAGTGCATCTGGTCCCGGGCTCGCGTAATATGCCTTCCGGGAAACGTCTCCTTGCATCCGCCTCCTTGTCGCTCCATCTTCCCGACGAGGTGCGCGTAGTCCCGCTTGAGGATGCCCGACCGATGTTCAGTGGCAGCCTGGTGTACTTTCTCCTAGTGAGAGTCATCCCACTACATCCAAATCAGTTTTTCTAGGACCTCCACCATTCGCTCCTTGAGTGTCTCAACATCCTCAGGATCTCTGAGGAAGTTCGCGAGCTCGTTGGGAGAGGGTGGGGGCGAGAACTCCTCGTCGCCATTAGGAGCCGCCGCCGAGGATTCCCAGTATCCTGGCGAGAGGTTTTGACTACCATTAGGATCAGATTCAAGCGAGAGGGGGTAGATTCAGCAGTTTACCCAGCTTAGGGATGGCGCTCCTGCCCGATGGCTGGTGGGAGGGACCAGGTCTCCCCTCAAAGGATACCGTAAAAAGCAGGTGCCCAGTCTTCCCCCATCCCGAACAGGTTGGCGTTTGCGTCGGCAGGTGGGGCTTGACAGTATTGGGGGCATCATGAGCTTTCCCGATCGAGGGCCGAGAGCCTGGCATTGTCTCTTTGGGGATCTCGGCGGTCGGGGTCCTAGATGCTAGGCTAACTAGACCCATAGTCCCAAAGGGAGGATCTGCGAGAAACAGTATGAGCGAGAAGGTATACGGGATAATGAATAAGAGAAGGTAACCGTCAGACATACTTGGAATGACTACGGTTTCGCCCCGAGTAACTTGGGGGGTCAGTCTTCCGAGTCGATTGTTTGCCACCTTTGGGAAGCCAGAGGGTTTCGATATTCACCGGAGGAGTGCCAACGCCGCTCTCTGGCAGGGTTTCCTGTGAATAGGCTGCGAGCTCAGTTTAACAAACTTTCTTGAGGATCTAAACTAGTTGAGGGGTAAGTACCTTTGTCAGGATAACAGGGTTCTTGTGATTTGGGGTCTGGGTCAGCGAAGCAGACTCATTTACAGCGGGGTCTCGCTAAACCATCTTGGCCCTTCTGGGCCGGTAGGAAAAATCCGCAGGCCCCTTGGCCGAGAGCCATGGAGCATATTTGGAAGCCTTGGAGCTTGCCTTCTCCTGTGCAGCGGCAAGACGGTCCAAGAGCTCTTGCAAGAGCGATTTTGCGGTCATCTTTGCATACATGGTTGAGATGGCGAGAACTCAGAAGAGGAGCAGTGGACAAGCGAAGGCATCACTTTGAGGCAAGGCCCTGGGGTATTTATAGAGTCGTGGAGGGACACACAAAAGATTACCTTCCATGTCAGCAAGCACACACCAAATACCAGGGGTTGTACTTTTCTTTCCGAGCGTGGGACTAGCTCACAAAGAGTGGGGATTGTGTACAACCCCCTATTCGCTGAGTGGGTCCCTCTGGCAAGACTCAAGGCTTTGTAGGACTCTCCGGCCGAAGTGTCCAAGTAAGCGAGTGAGGCATACATAGCCGCACTCGCCCAGAGGGAGCGAAGAGCTCCCACCCATAGTATGCGGAAGGGGTCTCGCTAATGTAAGCGGATAGCAGGCAGGAAGGCTCCCACATCCGCCTTTTAGGAGAGCTGTGAAGGCGAGTGCCCGGTTTATCCAGCACTCACCCCCTTTAGGCGAATGGTGCCTTCATGGACCATTCGCCCAATAGGGTCCAGAGGCAAGATTACCTGGATACCCTTAAAGGTATATATTTATCTCCTCTTAATAGCAGAGTTACGTTGTTGGCAGACCCAGTCGGGCTGCGTATAGCCTTTTAGGACAGCAGAGCTACACTGTTGGCATGCCAAACTCAGAAATCTATAAATAGACCTACAGGGGTACCTCAGAAGGCGGACCTTTTCTCATTCTCGGGTCTTATAACGCTCTCTGAGGTAGCCTTAGCTCAGCACTAGCTAAGGAGGGGAAGCACTCTGGGATCATTTGGGTTAGAGGAGGGACCTCCGTGCTGTAGCCCAGGGTCAGTTTTTCTAGTCCCGAGTGGCTGGTCCGGTCAAGTTCGAGAGAAGTAGGTGTTAGCTAATCCCTCAAGTCCGAACTCTCATTGGGATCAAATTTTGGTTCCAATATACACATATAGTAAAAGAGACAGATCGCCTTGAAAAGAGAATCATTAACACCGGGCATAAAACAGTACTGAAGTGGTGACATTCTTTTCAACACAAACCATCAGACCATAATATCCAAAGAAAATGACACTGTGGTTGCGTTCATCCATTCCAACCCAACCCATACATGGATTCCATATACATGATCAAAACATCAATTACATTGTCAGCTTTGGCCTTATGGCCTTACACATGATCAAAGTGCATAGGTACTGCATGGATTCCATACATCGGCGCGCAGGTCGGCAATACATGTGAATGCTATAACAAAACTAAGGCCTTCGATGGCCAGCAACGCTTGTGCTCCCACCTGCTATTTCCCATTTGTCTCCCTGAACCTGTGCCTGTACAAACCACAAGGATGTGGTAACAAAAGAAGGTAATGAGTTAGCTTTTGCTGACCACTATCCACGAACGTACGGTATAATGACCCCACCCTATACCTAGGGTGATGAAACTCCTTCCCTGCAGGCAAGCAACAAGTAGATATATAAAAAGAGTGTACATTTTAAGCACCAACCATCATGGATATTGGCGCAAATTGTCAAACGTCTCATACACTCAGGGCACATTATCAGTGTACAAAATTTACCAGGGTCCCACCAACCATTACAGACGTTGGTGCGATTAGCCAAACTTCTCGTGAACTCAGGGCACAGTATTAGCTTACCGGATTCCCAGGGTCCCACCGCCATCCTTAGTCCCAGTCCGATGACAAACATTGAGCATTAACTAGTCAGGCACATAGCCACGACTCTCTCCTATGCCAATGACGATTCCAAGTATGTTGGGATTCTAGCCTGATAGACATAGTGCAGGTCAGTTCAACCACATCCCATTGATCAAATCATCATTTGTACTACGCCTGACACGGGTCAGCTTTCCCCTTCCTGATATTGTATACAGGCTTGCACTCATGACCAACACATCTAGGCATTCCAGGCTCAACAGTTCAACAAGATACCCAACTTGTCTCATGGATATAGGCTTTGCATCCACAAAATAGTTCACTGGGAGCTACAACCAGTGGCAACACTACTCTTGAAACAAAAACCTATTCACCCCCTCTAGGTGTTTAACTATTCTTGAAACAAAGACTTTCACATACATATAACAACATTTCTGCTGTTCTCGCCCCCATTCAAGAAGGTCTATATGATGAACAGTACGGTGATCAATATGGTGATCAAAGTGGTGATCAGTTGGTTGATGTAAGACCTGATGTAGGCTATGCCTTAAGGATCCTACATGGAAGGCGAGACTACGACCTTTACAACATTTAACACTCCCTAACCCGCACACAAACGAAACGCAGCGACCACAATGAATTTTATTTATCGTTCGCGCTAACATACGGATAACCGATCCGCAAATGGAACGGAGAATGGCTATAGGCAAAAATCTTTTTCCGGCTAAATGGAATAATATTGATTCCGATCGAGCTTGGAGTTGTACCAAAATAGATCCACCAAACAAATCACGATTAGAAAGTGGTAGGATCTATCCCAAAAAACAAAAGCGAGGAGCGCCAATCCTCTCGCTAGTTCTTTCGGAAAACCAAATGAAAATCTCAAATTTATTATTAGAAACACCGCGAAAAATTAACGATTCGAGAAATCACGCAAAATCCGTCCACCACAAGAACTAATCAAAGAAGGGAATCTCTTATGTAGGAATTTCGTTACCCCACTCGGAAACGTAGATCTGAGATGTTAGATCCACAAAGAACGTCCGCTCTTCCTTTTCGAGATCCATGGGAAACACACCACGGATGAAGATCTTGTTCGTTTCCTTCGCTTCTCGCCGTTGACGATTACCCCACACCTTGATTCTTCCTTGCACGAGATCTTTCTCCTCCAAGGTGGCCGAAAACTTCAAATGGATTGAAGGTGATTTGGTGGAGAATAGATAGAGAGAGGGGAGAACGTTGGATTGTTAGAGGTAGAGAGGAGTGGAAGGGGGCGACCAAGCAATGGAGGGAGGGGTGGCCGAATTCCTTGAGAGGAAACCTTGAGGGGGGCGGCGGCTAAGAGGAAGAGGAGAGGAAAATTAGGTTTTGGCAAGCAATTTTTCTTGATTTCAATATTAGCTCCATAACAAATGAAAATATGGCCTTATATAAGGCTTACAACCATGTGGCTATTAGCAACCCAAAATAAATATTGTCCCGAAATAAAATGACAAAAAATAGAAAATAACATAGTTTCAAATACCACATATAAAAGATAAATGCAGACCACTAGTTAAATAAATTTAACTCTTATTATTGTTGCGTGGGCGAAGATTGTAGCCATGCCCGCTACGGCGCCGCAAGTCTTTCGTTGGAGGAGCATCGTCGTCATCTTCTACCAAGACAACACCGCCATGGACATCGTTTTCATCACCCAGTTGGCCGTCGTGGTGGCCGTCGCCATCAATCCTCCCGCTCTCAAAAGTACTCATCACCGATGAGGGGGCTAGACGGTAACGACGGAGGAGTTCTGCATCCAGAAGAGCCAGTTCTGCCGAAGAAACCCAAGAGTCGTTCGAAGAAGGAAGACCACGCCATCTTACCAAAAACCCATGAACGTCGCCATCGGGAGTAGAAAACACCGCATCCTGCAAAATCTTGTCAGGCAAGAAATCGGTCCGGGGGAACCTTGGAAAAGCGTTAGGCGAAGAAGAAAAACAAGTTGTATCATCAATATGCAACATACCTCCCGAAGAATCCGAATGGGAGAGTGGTCTAGAAATATTCTCACCCCCACCCCTTTAGACAGTATAGTGGAATTATGAAACGGAGAGACAACAGTTCATGTGGTGGAGCGACATAGAGCATTAAATCTGAAATGTTAAAAACAGGGGAGATTCCCCTCAGCAGGTAACTTTAATAAATATGCATTTTCACCTAGCTTCTTCAAAACCCGAAAAGGACCGGCTCTCCTATTTGCTAATTTTTTTATGGTTCCCGAAGACATCCGTTCAGGGATAATACGTACCATTACCAAATTGCCAATACTTAAGGTGACTGCTCGCTTATGTATGTTAGCATTCGATTGATAAATAACATATTGTTTAGCTAACATCTTGCCTATGTGCTCATGGAGAGTGTGAACGTGCGAGGCGAAGTCCTGTGCAAATTGACTTGATTTAAATGATGGTGGTAACGGAATTAAGCCAAGAGGCACGAGCATCTTATATCCATGCACTATCTCATTTGGTGATAACCCGGTGGACCTATTCTTAGAATTATTGTAGGCTAGTTGAGCGTGAGGAAGAATAAGGTCCCATGTACCCTTATGATCACCCATTAAGCAACAAAGTAACCCACCCAAACTCCGGTTAACAACTTCCGTTTTCCCATCCGTCTGGGGATGATAGGCCGACGAAAACATAAGCCTAGTGCCCAACAGTTTCCAAAGTGTTTTCCAAAAGTAGCTAGTAAACTTAACATCTCTATCGGTCACGATGGTTTTGGGGACACCCCTATGTGCCACGACCTCTTTAAAATACAACTTAGCGACATGTGAAGCATCGTTGGTGCTATGACAAGCGATAAAGTAAGCCATTTTTGAGAATCGATCTACTACGACCAAGATAGAATCGTGACGCCTAAATGTCAGTGGAAGGCCAAATATGAAGTCCATGCTAACATCCACCCATGGGGCAGATGTAATCAGAAGGGGCATGTAAAGACCAGCATTGGTCTTGTTACCCTTTGCTAATTGACATACGCGGCAGCTCCCTACGATTTTATTGACCATTAGCTTGAGACCCGACCAAAAGAATTTATCCTCTACAAGTGTGATCGTTTTATCGCGACCGAAGTGTCCACCTAATCCCCCACTATGTAGCTCCCATATAATAAAATGGCGTAATGAAGAGCGGGGAATACATAGTTGCGTATGCTTAAATAGGTACCCGTCACGGATGTAGTACGCCGAAATAGTGGAAGGGGAATTGTCCTGAGCGGCGAAATATATATCCTTAAAATCCGGACACTGTATATACTCATCTTTGATTCTTTCAAATCCTATGACTGATACCTCCATGGTAGAAAGTAATAGAGTGACTCGACTAAGGGCGTCCGCCACAAGATTTAATGTACCATTGAGATGCTTGATAATGAAAGTATACTCCTAAAGGTATGAGACCCATTTGGCGTGCCGAGGGCTAATCTTACTTTGGGAGTTTACAAATTTTAAAGCCTCATGATCAGATAAGATTACAAATTCTTTTGAGATAAGATAGTGTCGCCAATGTTGGAGACAACGTATCACGGCATAGAACTCACGATCATAATTGGAATAATTTAACTTTAGACTGACAAGTTTTTCACTAAAATATCCTATCGGATGTCCCTCTTGACTTAGAACTCCTCCGATCCCTATTCCCGATGCGTCGCATGATAATTCAAACACTTTACTAAAATCCGGCAATCGTAATAATGGGGCCTCGGACATCCGGTCCTTAATCATTTGAAACGCGCGAGTGGCCGCTTTAGTCCAAGAAAATTCTCCTTTTTTCATGCATTAAGTGATCGGTGCCATGATACTACTAAAGTTTTGGATGAACCTTCGATAAAATGTGGCCAATCCGTGAAAACTTCTAACTTCCCGAATATTTATTGGTTCAGGCCAATCTTTAATCACTTGGACCTTTTTTGGGTCAACATGAATGCCTTCGGAAGTCACTATGTAGCCTAGAAAACTCTACGGACGTCACACCAAAGGCGCACTTTTTAATATTAATATATAGATTCTCTTGGTGTAAGGTTGATAGGATTGTCCTTAGATGTGTGTCATGATTCTTTTGCGAACGACTGAATACTAAGATGTCATCAAAGTATACTACTACGAACTTACCCATGTATGGCTTAAAAACTTGGGTCATCAATCGAGAGAAAGTACTCAGTCCGTTGGTGAGCCCTTCTCCAAGCACCAACCACTCATAGAGCCCATCCTTAGATTTAAAAGCCGTTTTCCATTCATCTCCTTCCCGTATCCGTATTTGATGATAACCACTTTTGAGGTCCAATTTGGAAAATATGGCGGCTCCCGATAGCATATCCAATAAGTCGTCCAAACGGGGAATGAGAAACCTATATTTGACTGTAATTTTATTTATGGCCCGGTACTCTACACACAATCGCCAAGACTTATCTTTCTTTGGAACCAAGAGGGCCGGTACGGCGCATGGGCTCTTACTATGGCGGATAAAACCCTTTGCTAACAAATCCGAAATTAAAGCTTGTAACTCCTCATGTGCGGAGGGGTTGAGCCGATAATGTGGATGGTTAGGCAATGAAGAGCCCGGGACGAAATCAATCTCATGCTGAATATCTCTCATGGGTGGCAACTTAGATGGCAAGTCCTCCGGATAGACGTCTTTATACTCTTCCAATATAGTGCGCAAAGATAACGGTATATTCTCTAAAGTGAGCGAGTCTTCCTTAGCTTATAGACATACTAAAGCATACAGGACGCCGTCCAAGAAGGTCTCGCGTTCCATCTCCCTCTTACTTATCAAACTTATAAGTTTTCTTTCCGCAGGCACACTTGTGTCTTTGGGGGCAACCGAAGGATCCTTGGGCGGTGTGGGTTTCAGTACAATGGTCTTACCATTATACTTGAACTCATAGGTGTTGGCTCGCCCGAAGTGGGTCACGTCATAATCATAGAGCCACGGGTGCCCTAGGAGTACATGACATATATCCATGGGGATGACGTTGCACCACACTTTATCGACATAGCTCTTCAACGTAAGTGGCACTAAACAACGCTTAGAAACCGCGATAGACGTTTTGTTCACCCACACTATTTTATATGGCTGGGGGTGTGGTTCGGGGACTAAGTGCATATGAGTGACGGCGTTTCCCGAAATGACATTCATGCAACTTCCGCTGTCTATTATTAACTTGCACCACTTTTCACCACATTTAAAATTCAAAGAAAATATGTTCGTCCGATTGTGCTCATCCGGTGCACGCGGTGTGGCCAAGATACACCTCATAACCATCATATAAGACTCATCTTCAATATCACTCTGCTCGACATCAGATTCACCGCCAGCTTCATAGACGAGCTCGGCAGGCTCAGACGTGGAATCTAATAGTGCCAGTGGCTTACTCTTAGTGGGACACTCACTAGAGTAGTGTCCTTGAATTCCGCACGAATAACAGGTAGAATTGGTCTTATTAATTCGTCCTATTGGAACTCTCTCACCATTGGGATTTCTATTGTTCCTAGCGGTAATTACTATGGAACTTGAGTCAGTCGACCAGAACTTTCCTTTGTCTCGCATGGATGACGAAGGTGGGGGTCCTAAGATGGATTTTCCTTTCTGGAATGCTCGTCCCTTGGACTTGTTGGCATTGTGCTTTTCTATATCCAATGCTGCATTGAATGTTGTGTTAAGGTACGTTTGACAATAACGCAAAAGCTTGTCTTGGATGTCCGTATTAAGTCCCTTACGGAAACGAGATAGTGTGACCTCGGGCATTTCTCAAATATCACAACGCACCATCATATCCTTGAGTTGTCCCATGTACTCCGCAACCGATTGGCCCCCTTGACGAAGGGTGGCTAGCTCGTCGAACATTTGGGTTCGGTGATATGCCGAGACATATTGGTCATGCAGGAGTGCCTTCGTGGCAGCCCACCCAATTGGGGGTGCTCCATTCACGGTGCCTGGACGCCTCTCTTCGTTCAACCAAAACGTTTTGGCTCTACCCAGAAGTTTCGTGCTACCCGCACCTTCTCAACGTCCGTCAGGTTGTGCCACTCAAAATAGCACTCAATATCCATGATCCAGTTTAGAAATACTTGGGGTTCACCCATGCCATCGTAGGATGGTGATTCCATTTTAACGGCCCTAGTTAAGTCGAACTCATAAGGGGCTCGAGGTGCGTACTCATAGTCTTGATCACGAGGGTTATTTTGTTGCTCTTCTCGTTGGTTGGCGGGCTGGGGTGGCTGCCCCGGTCGATTTATTCCAAAGCCAGGATTTTGAGGCGCCGCCTGATTTACAACCAACCCTTGTAATAACTGAGTGAGTGCATCGAACCTGGTGTTAAACTCTTCCCTAAGCGCCGCAATTGTTGCAGGAGCGTGCTCATCATCATGGTTGTCGGCCATGCGTGAGGTTGATAGAGGATACTCCGTACCAAGCCTCGTGCGCATGAACAACACTGAAACATGATGTCTCACCTAGACAAAAGACTGTTTGGACAAGAATTTTATAAATCAGGATTTTTATACGCTTAATGACTTGGAGAACGAAAATATTTTTTTAGACTTTTATGCTTAGAAAGAGAGGTAGAAAATTCAGAATTTTTTTTGTAATTTTTTTTGTAGAAATTTTGTTTTTGATTTTTGTTATATGCAGACCAAATGGAGAAAATTTCAGATTTTGTGACTACGAAACGTGCACGACCACGTGTGGGTCGACGTCCTATGACAAGGAAGCGTAAGGACGGTGTCGATTGAGAAATCAACACAAACCTCCCTCTGATACCAAAATTGATGTAGGCTATGCCTTAAGGATCCTACACGGAAGGCGAGACTATGACCTTTACAACGTTTAACGCTCCCTAACCCACACACAAACGAAACGCAGCGACCACAATGAATTTTATTTATCGTTCGCGCTAACATACAGATAGCCGATCCGCAAATGGAACGGAGAATGGCTATAGGCCAAAATCCTTTCCGGCTAAATGGAATAATATTGATTCCGATCGAGCTTGGAGTTGTACCAAAATAGATCCACCAAAAAAATCACGATTAGAAAGTGGTAGGATCTATCCCAACAAAACAAAAGCGAGGAGCGCCAATCCTCTCGCTAGTTCTTCCGGAAAACAAAATGAAAATCTCAAATCTATTATTAGAAACACCGCGAAAAATTAACGATTCGAGAAATCACGCAAAATCCGTCCACCACAAGAACTAATCAAAGAAGGGAATCTCTTATGTAGGAATTTCGTTACCCCACTCGGAAACGTAGATCCGAGATGTTGGATCCACAAAGAACGACCGCTCTTCCTTTTCGAGATCCACGAGAAACGCACCACGGATGAAGATCTTGTTCGTCTCCTTCGCTTTTCGCCATGGACGATTACCCCACACCTTGATTCTTCCTTGCACGAGATCTTTCTCCTCCAAGGTGGCCGAAAACTTCAAATGAATTGAAGGTGATTTGGTGGAGAATAGATAGAGAGAGGGGAGAACGTTGGATTGTTAGAGGTAGAGAGGAGTGGAAGGGGGCGGCCAAGCAATGGAGGAGAGGGGTGGCCGAATTCCTTGAGAGGAAACCTTGAGGGGGGCGGCGGCTAAGAGGAAGAGGAGAGGAAAATTAGGTTTAGGCAAGCAATTTTTCTTGATTTCAATATTAGCCATAACAAATGAAAATATGGCCTTATATAAGGCTTACAACCATGTGGCTATTAGCAGCCCAAAATAAATATTGTCCCGAAATAAAATGACAAAAAATAGAAAATAACATAGTTTCAAATACCACATATAAAAGATAAATGCAGCCCACTAGTTAAATAAATTTAACTCTTATTCTTATTGCGTGGGCGAAGATTGTAGCCATGCCCGCTACGGCGCCGCAAGTCTTTCGTTGGAGGAGCATCGTCGTCATCTTCTACCACGGCAACACCGCCATGGACGTCGTCTTCATAACCCAGTTGGCCGTCGTGGTGGCCGTCGCCATCAAGACCCCCCTCCCGGAACACAGAACACGGCACGAGAGGGGTCTTATGCCCAGAACAGCCGCCTTGCGGTAGCACTAACACTTGGGTTAGCCTGTACCACAAGACGCCTATTCTACTGGCCACAACCAATATCACGCATTGCCAACCTAACCAAAATATAACACAGAAGTAAAATCCACACCAAGCATATAATCCATAAAATACATATGTTAAGAAACTACAACGAGCTTCTAATATCAGAGTACGTAAATAGTTTTCCCAAAAAGGGTACAACAAAAACCTCTCACACTCACATAAGTAACCGACGATAGCGACGGTACCATCCCCTCAGGCCCTGTCGTCCTGGCCTGGCTGTCCGGCTGCATAACCAGCTGCTCCATTTGCGGGGTTTCCTCCTAAAAAGGAAGACGTAGCAACCGTTAGTCATAAATACTAAGTGGCTTAACATCCGCTCCCCCGGCGACTCCTCAGCACCGGGTGGAGAAAGGAACAGGGTACAATATATATGAACATAGGTACAAGCAGGTGGTATATCACTATGTATGTAAAGCAGTATAATAAATGAGCAACATCTTATTCTAGCAATTTTATCATCTACAACAACATGATAGTATAATATTATAACAGTAAGTAACTCAACTTATATGAATGCTCATACAAGCATATACGTTGAGGATCGTTCAGCAGTAAGTAACTCATTGTATAAGAGTGCCCATACAAACTTAGACGATGAGGATCTTTGTGTATGCAATGAAGTGTAATGCCATGTATGTAATGCAATGACTCACCCATGATCACGCACATGCAATCGCTATGTCGACATAGACTTGAAGTTCCCACTTTTCGAGCAGGTAGATAACCTCTCAGGCATCATCCGTCGTGGCCAGACGGTGATAGTAGAGTGGGCATCTCCACTACTAGGCTGGTCTCCACACTACCTGGCCTAGGCCTTCGTACGCCTCAATGCTAAGAACACAACAACGGAGCTCATATGCATACTATAACTCAGCGGGTGTCTCGGGTAGATGTGCACCGAGATCCTAGCCCCAAACTGGCCTAAGGTGTGATACAGAAGGAGCCTCGGAAATGAGCACAAGGACCAAGCCCAACCGTTCACTTGACACGGAAGGAGCCTCGGGACGTGAATACTGAGGACCAAGCCCAACCGCCCAAGGTCTATCCGTCAACACCCATCGGTGTGACGATTGGCGTGCCCGTAGACCTACCACAATATCCTTAACCCGGGATTACGACACCGCGTGTCGACTCACACCGCATGCAATACAACAACTTCGTGGTACGGAAGGAGCCTCGGAAACGAGCACGAGGACCAAGCCCATCCAACCACTTGGCACGGAAGGAGTCTCGGGACATGAACACCGAAGACCAAGCCCAAGCGTCCATTTATGATTCTTCCCAACGTTACCAACCAGTGCGATCAGTTATCCACACTCACTCCCTTCACAATCCGGTACCCAAGGCACCTCAAGAGTTTACCACAAACAAAGGTGGCGAACCACCTCATACAATGGACCATTTTAGACTCCCTTATATGATAAGACTCAAGATCATGATTACGTCTAATGTTATGGTCACATAACTTTAACATCACCACTTACAACTCCTTTACCCAAAATCAATCATTTGTGTACACATGAGTTAACCACCTATTTAACACCTCACATGTTCATACAACCAACACCGAATCAATTACCCAAACTCTAGTGAATCTTGTTATAATTACCCTTTGTTCAATAACCCCCACCAAGTCGTTTCGTTCAACCACATACCATTTCACCATTTATTTACGTGGGGTCTATCCAATAATTTCATCATGCGTTGAATTATCACAATTAAGCATATTATCATTCGCCTACAACTTAACGTTGGATTGTTACGAAATCTCTTCCGAGTCCAAACTCAACTTTACACTTACCCAGGAATTTCAGGTGTAGAACACCTGCTGGAGAACAACATCAACTGGAGATTACCGTGTCTACAGGAATCCGGTGAGTGCGTGTAACCCATCGATGGAAAGGTATTTCCATGGGATACAACTTTCATGTTACGTCTGTAACCCAAATCAGAGTGTATCATACATGAAATTGGCTCCAAAGCCTGCTGCGTACAGAATACAATTTCTGCACGCTTAGTCTGACAGCCCTCTACTTAGATCAGACATTCCCATTGCTACCGACTTCACCTGAAGGAGTGTAACAACTCGTCGGAAAGGTAATTCCAAGGGCTATGACTCTCGTGTTTAGTTAGAAGCCCAGATCTGGCCATATCTTGCCTGAAAATAGCCAAGAAGGTCGCTGCGTGCAGAACACTGATTTCTATATGCATCTTGAGGCAAAATGAACGGCATCGGTTCATCTTCCTCCTTAAGCCGATCCTCCCAAATCACAACTAGAAGTTCCTCCACCCTTATTCACCCTATTAAGGCCATTCCTCTTCACGAAACCACCCCCATCATCACTTTGAAGGAAGGGGAGGTTGAAGATGACTAAACCTTAGAACACAAGTTCTAGCATGGCCCTCCTATAAATCTTCATCTTACACATCAAGACTCTATTAAGTCAATATCTCGCCTAAGGATAACTACAGATCTATCACCAAGGAAGAGGGGAGGAAGCTCACCTCATTTCTAGCGGTTCAGCCATCTCCGGCCATGGATCTTGTCATTCTTCTCATCGACATCCCTTTTCCTTGGCGGTAGTAGCGATTCCTCACGAAGTTTGGTTGGCTCCAGCAAGTTCTTCCCTCCTCCAGAAGTTTTCTCTAGAAGATGTAGCTTGGAAGAGAATTAAAACGGCTAGGGTTTCATTTTGCCCTTTTTATTCAGAGGTGACACGGGTAGGGACACGCCCATGTCCTTACCCGTGTCCTGCTCGGGCGAAACAATGTCAATGGTTCGACTGCCGCTTCGTGGACATACACGGGTACTGACACGCCCATGTTTGTACTTGTATTAAGGTGTCACTGCCGTGGTTCTGCCCGTGTCTATACCCGTGTCCTGCTCGGGACATATTTCATCGAGCTTGACTTGACGCACACAGGTAGGGACACACCCGCGTCTCTACCCGTGTCCTTCTCGGGACAATGGCTGCTTAACTCTCAACGCCCTGCCACTCAACGCCATGCCACTCAACGCCACAACACATGGGTAGGGACACGCCCGTGTCTCTACCTGTGTCATACCCAAAACAGACACTCAACGCCATGTCACTCAACGCCACGGCACACGGGTAGGGACACGCCCGTGTATCTACCCGTGTCCTTCTCGGGACAAACCACTCAATGCCATCTTCTTATCACTCAACACCATGCCACTCAAAGCCACGACACACGGGTAGGGACACACCCATGTCTCTACCCGTGTCCTATATAGGGCCAACTTCATTTTTCCCCACGAGTGCGCGCCTAATCGCCTGCACTCTCTGAGCCTAAATCAGCTCTCCTGACTCAAAAGCGCACACAAGGGGCCTAGCGCGAATCGGGACGTTATAGCTGAACCTTCTATTGCTGCTGTAATTTCTACATTCAGCTCCACTACTGACTAGATAGCCAGAGTTAGAGGCAAGTCGATTGCTGAAGAATAATAAGAAATCAGGCTCGAGAAAAAAAGGTATAGAGAGGAGTTAAAGACCTTGCAAGACTTTGAGAAGTGGAGTCCTCAATCAAGGACTATCATCTTGTCTGCTTGGGATCAGGTCAAAGAGAAGAAAACTGGGAGGGGAAAGCTTTATAGCTCCCTAGAATGTGCCAAGTTAGAAAGAAATGAATAGGCCAGGAGGAAGTTCAAAAGAGATAAAAAGTCAGGTGCTATGCCACCAGATGTTGTTGAGCCCAGCAAGTACTATCCTAAGCCCTACAACTATTTTGAGAGATAAAATGAGAAGAATGAAGATAAGGAAAAGGCTGCCAAGAAACCCAACATGGGGATAGTGATCAAGGAATCAAAAACTTGACATGTTTTTGTATTTTCCTTAAGGGTTGTAGGAAAGTGAACATTATTTTAAGCACAATGTATATTTATGACTATTACCTTTAATAATATTCATATTTTTGTGTGTGTATCATTTTTTGCTCTTAAACTCTTTGAATGCTTATCTTCTATATATAGTAGTGTATATCATTGACTAGGGTTCTGACTTCTTCAAATATGGGGAGATTGTTAGGTCCATTGATAACACTACAAGAATGACCACTCGCAATGTTAACACCCCTAGTGGTGGAAAGCTAACCCAGAACTAAGGAACCAAATCTGTTTGGGTTCCTAAGGGAAATTAGTTTGTAAATGCAGGTATGTCCAAAGGACAACAAAACACAGACAGTCTCAAAACCCTCGAACAGAAAATCAACACCTTTTGGAGCCATTGGATTTGTGAGTTGCTAGAGAGACTACGAATTTGGCTCGAGAATATGAGGGCAAGAATGCAAATAGTCTCAAAAGGCTAAGGAATTATGTGTACTATCCCAGGCACACATTTATATTTATAGTTACCCAGTTTGAGAATGTGGAAAGACACACACCTGTCGTGATTTACACGAGATGATAAATGACTGTGATTAGTCCCTTGAATTTGTCATATTTTGACTCGTTAGATTATATGCATTGAGTGCACTCGACGCTCTCAATGCTAGGAGTTAACTTACCACACTCGATACCTTGAGTTAACTCAGCGCTCTCAACGACTGCACATTTAATCTTTTTCTTCCTTGTTTACCTACAAGTGGTTAACCTCCAAATGCACACATACATGTAATAGAAATTTATTATCATACTAGTGCTGCTTCAAGTTCAATATACCTAATTTAAATTTGAAGGTCTTGAACTTAGATTCATCAAGAGGCTTAGTAAAGATGTCCACCACTTGTTTGTCTGTGGGGAAAAACTCAAGGAAGATATCTTCATTCTCAATATACTCTCTAATGAAATGATATCTAATTTCAATATGCTTGGTCCTGCTATGTAAGCCAGGATTCATAGCTATTAAAATTACACTATATGAATTACAGAACATAAGAGTTTTACTTAGCTGTAGATTGTAATCTTAGAGTTGATGTTGAATCCATGGTAGCAATGCACAACAACTTCCAGCCGAGATGTACTCTGATTATGCTGTGGAGATGGCTACACTAGTTTGCTTTTTGCTGCTCCAAGGCACTAGCCTTCTTCCTAGAAACAAACAAGTGCCTGATGTGCTTTTACTGTCTTCTTTACAACCTGTAATGTCTGCATCTGAATACCCTATTAGTTCAAAATCATTATTCCTAGGGTACCATATACCAAGATCAGGTGTGCCCTTGAGATATCTTAGAATTCCTTTGGCAGTAGAATAATGAGACTCTTTAGGGAAAGCCTGGTACCTAGCATAAACACATGTTACATATATAATGTCTAGCATACTAGCAGTTAAATAGAGGAGGGATCCAAATATGCCTCTATACATGGTTTCATCAATAGGTTTCCCAGTCTCATCCTTATCTATTGACATACTTGACCCCATATAAGTTTTCATGATGGATGCACTCTCCATTCCAAACTTTTTGATTAACTCCTTGGTGAACTTAGACTGAGAGATGAATAATCCATCCTCTAAATGTCTAACTTGGAGGCTCAAGAAGTACTTGAGTTCACCCATACTGCTCATTTCAAAAAGCCCTTACATAAGGTTAGCAAACTTCTTGTAAAAGCCATCATCAGTAGAGCCAAAAATTATATCATCTGCATAAATTTGGATTTGGATTATCTTACCCTTGAATTCCCTTAAGAATAATGTCTTGTCTATCTCCCCCTTGAGAATTTGTTCTCAATGAGAAAGCTAGATAGGGTTTCATACCATGCCCTAGGGGCCTGTTTCAACCCATACAAAGCTTTTCTTAACTAAAATACATAATCACGAAAGTTAAGATTGACAAAACCTGAGAGTTGCTCAACATAGAACTCCTCTTTGAGGTCACCATTTTGGAAATGTGACTTAATATACATTTGATAGACCTTAATTCCCTTGTATGCATCATATGCAAAGAATACTCTTATAGTCTCTAGTCTAGCAACTGGTGCAAAGGTTTGATCCAAATTAACGCCTTCATATTGCTTGTATCCTTAGGCAACCAGTCTAGCTTTGTTTTTGATGATAACACCATTTTCATCAAGCTTATTTCTATAAATCCATTTAGTTCCAATGATTTTATGTCCATGATGTCTGATAACCAGCTTCTAAACATTGCATCTCTTGAACTGCTTCAGTTCTTCTTGCATATCCACAATCCAAAATGGGTATATGGTTGAATCTTCAAACTTCTTGGGTTCAACTTGAGAAAGAAAGCTTGAGTACATTGCAATGTTGAGGCTTTTGCTCTTTGTTTCAACACCCTGGCTTGTATCCCCAATGATTAAGTTTCTGGGATGATCTCTCAGATGTCAGACTGCAGCTGACATCCTTTATTCAGCATCTTGAACCTCAGTTTAAGGATCCTGAAGATCATCTACCATTTCTAATCCACCTGGACCTTCTTCTAGAATGACCATATCCTCATCCTCTTCTTGTCTAATAGGAGGTGCATCATGGATGCTCAACTTGTTCATCCTTAAATCTGCACCTTTAGTTCTAGAGGAGCTTGGCAACTCACTGTGAATCATAGAGGTCTCATCAAACACTACATTAACAAACACTTCTACAACTTGATTTTTAAAGTTGTAGACCCTATAGACTTTGTTGTGGTTGCTATACCCAAAAAAAATTTCCTCATAAGATTTTGCAGTAAACTTTGTCAAGTAGGACAAGGCACTTTCCATTATTTAGCACAAGGCACTTTCTTCCAAATATTCTGAAATAGGCAAGATTTGGTTTTCTGCCTTCATAATCTCATAGCGAATCTTCTTGTGGAACTTGTTGATAGTGACCCTATTTTGGACATGACAAGCAGTGTTCACTACATCTGCCCAGAAGTATTCTGGGAGAGAAGTGTTACTAAGCAAAGTCCTCCCAGCCTCTACGAGAGTCCTATTTTTCCTCCCAACAATCCCATGTACCTTGCTCTTTGCAAAACTCTGTCATGCTTTCAGATTGAAACTCTATGCCATGGTCACTTCTGATTTTGACAACAGTACACCCCTTTTTATTCTGAATTTATTTGACAAAGGCCACAAAGCTACCAAGGGTTTCATACTTTTTCTTAAGAAAGAATACCCATGCAAATATGGAAACATCATCAATTATCACAAGAGTATAGACTTTCTTACCTAGACTATGAACTAGCATAGGACCAAATAAGTCCATATGCAGGAGGTATAAATACCTCTCAGAATCCTTAGACCCAATGCTCTTAAAGGAGGCCTTTGTCTGTTTACCCTTTTAGCATGCAGAGCAAATGCCCTCTTTGGTGCATTTTAGATTGGGTCCATTTTTGACCAGCTCTTCACTAAAGAGCTTGGTGATAGCCTTGTAATTCAAGTGACCAAGACTCTTGTGCCATTACACATAATAAGAAACTTTCTCATTTACAACAATAAACGTTGGAGAGTCTGAATCTATACATAGGAAATTTAAACAATAAATATTTCCACTCCTAGTGCCTGTCAGAATGACCTCTTGGTCACTTGACCTTTTGATTAGACACTTATCCCGTGGAAGACAATAATATAGCCAATATCCCAGAGTTGGCTTTTGCTGATCAGATTGTGTTGCAATCCTTCTATATAAGCCACTTTTGTGACGGAGACTATGCCATTGGTAATCATACCATAGCCTTCAGTAAATCCTCTATCTGAACCACCAAATATTACTTTGGGTCCATTCCTCACTGGAGTGTAGTCTTTCAAATGGCTCCTTATTCCAGTCATGTGTCTGGAATATCCATTGTCCAAGTACCATATTGGAATTTGATGGGTACTTGGACTACCCTACAATCATAGATTTAGTTTACCTTAGGCACCCAAAAGGATTTGGGTCCTTGGTCCATGTTAGCATAAAATTGAACACTTTTTCCTGCAGTAGCCTTGACAAGAAGTCTCAACTTTGTACTTGGCACACATGGGTTGTACCAATAGTCTATGGCAAAGTGTCCCACCTTGCCACAACACCAACACTCATGAATATTATATCTCTTCTTCTGAACAACCATAGATATATGTAAACCACAACCCTTTTCCATTTAAAAGGAAGTGTAACAGTCCTCTTCCTACTTATTTCAACAAGAATCTGGCTGAAAGCTAGCCTGCTAGTAGCTACACTTGGTTTATTCTGATTTACAACAACAGATGTCTTCTTTGCGGCTAACACGGTGTTGATGGAATCAAAAATAGCCAAGTAAGGCTTACATGCAGTCTTGCTCACAACCTTACTCTTTGTATAAGGAACTTGGGAGGTGTCCACTCCCTTATCCTTGAGAGTGGGTGCTGGAGCACCAAACACAAATTGTCCATAAAGGGCCATTTGAATTTCTTCATGGGGAGCCTTCACTGCACTCAACCCCATGCCCATTCTTCTTCCATTGTAAGGTACACTTGTACTCTTATAAGAAGAACTTCCATTCTTCTAGTGACCATACATGCTTTCATGGTCATACCTGTTAGAAGGGAGAATAACCTTCAGAAAGGTGTTCTGAGGCACAACTAGAGCCTTCCCTTTCCTTTTGGTATGGACAGCTCTAGTATTTCACTGGAACCCCAATCTCCTCTTATTATTTTGAGAGGTGAAAGAGTAAATCATTGTTAGCACTATCTTGGGCTTGGAAAACTCAGCCACTAGCATCCTCTCTTTGAGGAGCTTCACTTCAAGATCCTTAATGATCTTGTTCTTCTAACTAATGGTGACTATTAGGATGATAGAGATTATCTTCAGATGACTAACTTCTCTCTTCATCTGAGATAGCAGAGAAGCTGACTCAGTCTGCAAGAAAGTAGCTTGCTGTAGAGAGGCAATCTCTTCAGCTTGTCTCTTGACAAGCTCATTGGTCTTCTTTAGAGCTTCCAGGATATCACCGTATTGTCAATCAATTGATTGACATCCTCATCAAATTCGGATCCATCATTCTCACTGGATGAAGTGGATGCCTTAGAGTCCGAGCCAGTCTCATAAATAAAAGGAGAGTTAGGAAGAGAGAGTACCTCATCAGGAACTGAATTATCCTGATTATCTTTAGTTAAGGCCATGAGGCTGAACTCTTCATCATCATCACAATCACTGCCAACAGAGGATCGTGGTGCTCTTATGCCCATTATGGTAGCAGGGAGATCAGCCTCCTCTTCAATAGAAATAAGACCAATATATACCTATTCTTCTGATTCTAAAGACTAAGAATCAAGGTCTAATAAGCAAGACTTCTTCTTGGCCAAGAAGCTCTTATAGACCTTCTTGTCCTTATGATGCTTTTTGTCATCAGACTTCTTGTTCTCCTTCCTCTTGACTGGACAGTCAACAATGACATGTCCAAACCTGTTACAACAATAGCAAATCATATTAGTCTTAAAGTGTTTATTTTATTCAGGATCATACCTTTATCCAAATGGGTCTTTTATAGACTTCTCTAGGTTGGCATATGACTTTCTGGAGCTAGAGCTAGAAGAGCCCTTATTCTTCCACTGCATCCTCCTGCTTAGCATCTTCTTGAATTTTTTGGAGAACAAGGTAAGTTCTCCACCTGATAGCTCATCCCCTGAAGTGATGGGACCTAAGCATTATGTCTTAGTATTGAAAGACTTTGTTTTCAAGGTCAGCTAATACCTAGGGATGAATAGGTTTTAGGTCTCTTTTAAAATTATCTTGACCTTTACTTGATTTACCTGTACTTAGTGATTAGTTTGTTTGGCTTTCAATATACACACACAGAAGACATAAATATTTTATAGTGTTTCCCCAGATTATGGGTACGTCCGCTGTCCCTCTCCTCCCTTCTAACAGTGTGTTAGACAAGGATCTTTCCCAATACTTGGATCCATAAGAGCCTGCAACTCGATCCCGCTGGACAACTTAGTCTCCTCTAAGACCTACTACTTAGGCTCAAGGCCCTACAACTCAGTGATTAAACAACCACCTACCTCAGTCCAACATCCCTACAACTCAGGCTGGGAGGACAGCCCTACACTCAGATCCCAAAATGGATCCTACCTCTGCCTTTATATCACAGGCTTACAACTCAGATTCTACACAGAATCCTACACTCATATCCAAGACTGGATCCTAGAGAAAATAGAAATGGGGTGAGATTATTTGACACCAGAGATATTTCCCTATGTCTATCTTCTTGGGCTGAGCATATTTCAGCCCAACTTCTTCTCAACAATAAGTTGAAAAATATCTTCAGAAAATTTGTTGCTTGTGTTGGAAGAAACTGTTGTTGAAGTATGTAGATTTGACAGTGCTTTCCTTCTTCAAATAGCTACCTGGATTTTGCAGACCATCGAAAGCTCTGCTTCTCTTCTATATTAGAAATCAATTTTGAACAGCTGTCGCTGGTGAAGAATGCAACAACTAACTATTTGTCTCTTTCAGGTTAACTGAACAGAACAAGATATTTAAGCTCAGCAACAATGACGAGGAAGACAATGATGTTCAGCCGCTATGAGAAATCAGAAAACCCTAAAAGCTCCTTTCCTTTTGGTCGATATTATCCTTTTATAGTCAGCTGATCAATGACTCTTTGTACTGTGGGCCCAGCCTAAAAAGGACAAGTTACAACCTTCCATTTTGAAGAAAACAACAACAGCTGTCCGCCGACGCTATTAAAGCCATACTGCAGCTTTCTCGTAAAAAATTTGAACTGCGTTGACTTTGTTGACTTTTGCTGACATCACCCATTCTGGACTTAGCAAAATTCACAGAATCAACTCAGGCATTGAGTTGTGTTGAGTGAAAGGCCTTCACTCAACGATTCTAGACTTAGCTTATTCTTCAGCTCTTTCTATATCCATGGAGTTGAGAGTGTTGAGTGGCTGGCCTTCACTCAATGATTCTGGACTTAGCTTATTCTTTAGCTCTTTCTGCATCCATGACATTGAGAGCGTTGAGTGGTTGGCCTTCACTCAATGCCATTTGCCTTAGCTCCTTCTGAACTCTGCCAACTGTTGAGGCGTTGAGTGAACTGGCGTCACTCAATGCTTCTGTACTTAGAAACTTTCCTTCTGAATGAAGGTGTTGAGTGTGTTGGTTTCACTCAACGCTTCCAGCCTTAGCCTCATCTTTTGATTAGGAGTTGAGTGAACTTGCTTCACTTAATGCTTATGGACTTAGTCAAATTCCTATTTCTTCTTAAGCTTTGAGTGCAACAATATGACTCAACTCTTTCTTCCTTTGGTGTTGAGTGAACTGGCTTCACTCAATGCTTTTGTACTTAGATAGATTTTTCCTATCATTCTTCCAAGGCTTTGATAGAATCAGCATGACGTTGAGTGAACTGGCTTCACTCAATGCTTTTTTTCCTTTAACAGAATCTCTCTGACATTGACTGCTTGAGCTTGTCTCAACGCTATCAGTTATTTGGCATTGAGTGAACTGGATTCACTCAATGCTTTTGTACTTAGCTGATAACGAATTTGCTGCCTGGCATTGAGTGAGTTGACATCACTCAATGCCTGTGTACTTGACAACTTTTCTATCTTCCATTGTTGAGGCTTTGATAGATCCTATTGTATTCAGCTCCTTTTGTGCTATAGCGTTGAGTGAACTGTCTTCATTTAACGCCCGTGGACTTCGAAAATTTACTGACTTTCTACCATTCTTCTATGTATCCACCTATCCAATCAATGTGACAAGGACTATCCTGCATGCATGAACTTAAACACACATCAAATACAACTATGTGTATGTCATTGACTTGTTTGACTTCTTACAAATCTGGGACATTGGGATCAATGGACCCAGCAATCTCCCCCTATTTGAAGAAGTCAAAACCCAATATCAACTTTCTTGATCAATGGCATGCACATCATATGCAGCAACATAATATACTATAATGAAAGAACATATCTAGGAAGAGATTACTATATTCCTTGCCTGTATGGTAAGCATCACCTTCTCCTCCTAAATTTTTGCAAGGTATGTGATACCACTTGAAGGCCTTGAATACCTTCACCCCATTACCCTGTATGGGGACATCATTTCTCCCCCTATATTTGCTGTATGAAATTGATCATCTTCTTTTCCCTTTGATGCTACTTGATTTACTTGATCAACCTCTGATGCCACTCGATCAATCTCTTCTCTCCCAACAATCTCTTCTTTTCTCTCCCCCTTTTTGACTTCTGAATAGTCAAGGAGGAGCTGGTATGCCTTGATTGCCTTCCCCCCCTAGCTGATTGCAGATGATACCACTGAGGCAACTGCCAGCATCCTCTCTTCTTGAGGCTGAATTAGATCCTGCAGCTGCTGGAATTGCTCTCCCTCAATAGGAGTATCTTCTATCATCATGTTCTTGATAGACACTTTTGTCTCCATTGACACTTTAGATCTTCATCACCTGCAAGAAGAACCAATCCTGCACAAAAAATATCCAACGGAGTAACTGAAGCTATGCTAAGTTCAATATACCCAACTCAAACTTGAAGGTGTTGAACTTTGCTTCATCTAGTGACTTAGTAAAGATATAAGCCACTTGCTTGTCTGTGGAGACAAACTCTAGATTGATGTATTCCTTTTCCACATGCTCCCTAATAAAACGATACCTAATTTCTATGTGCTTAGTCCTGCTATGTGAGACAAGATTCCTAGCAATAGAAATAACACTAATAGAATCACAATAAAGAGGAGTTCTACTTATCTGGAGGTTATAATCCTAGAGCTGATGCTGGATCCAAAACAACTGAGAACAACAACTACTTGCTGAAATGTACTCTGACTCTGCAGTTGATATTGCCACACTGGTTTGCTTCTTGCTGCTCCAAGATACTAGTCTCCTACCTAAGAATTGACAGGATCCTGAAGTGCTTTTCCTATCCTCTTTGCAGCCTGCAAAATAAGCATCTAAATAGCCTGTTAGTTCAAAATCCCTATTTCTAGGGTACCATAGGCAGATATCTGGTGTGTCCTTAAGATATCTCAAGATCCTCTTTGCAGTAGTGTAGTGAGATTCTTTAGGGTAGGCCTGATACCTAGCACAGACACATGTAGCATATATGATGTCAGGCCTACTAGCAGTGAGATATAGAAGGGAGCCAATTATCCCTCTATACAAAGTCTCATCAACAGGTTTCCCTGCTTCATCTTTGCCTATAAGCATACTTGACCCCATGGGATTTTTCATGGTGGAGGCACTCTCCTTACCATATTTTTTAATCAACTCCCTGGTGAACTATTATTGGGATATGAACAAGCTATCATCAATCTGTCTAACTTGGAGTTCCAAGAAGAACTTGAGCTCACCCATACAGCTCATCTCAAACTTCCCTTGCATAAGTTTAGCAAACTTTCTGCAAAGGTTGTCATCAGTAGATCCAAAGATAATATCATCAACATATATCTGGACTAGGATGATCTTGCCCTGAGATTCCCTTAAGAATAAGGTCTTGTCTATCTTCTCCCTTGAGAATTTGTTCTCAATGAGGAAACTAGAAAAAGTTTCATACCATGCTCTAGAGGCTTGCTTCAACCCATATAGAGCTTTCCTAAGTCTTTAAAAAAAAGTATGAGAGTTAGGGTCAACAAAACCTGGAGGCTATTCAACATAGACTTCCTCTTTTAAGTCCCCATTCAGGAAGACTGACTTCACATCCATCTGGTAGACTTTGAATCCTTGGTAGGCAACAAATGCAAGGAAGAGTCTTATAGCTTCCAATCTAGCTACTAGGGCAAATGTCTGATCAAAATCAATCCATTCTTCTTGCATGTATCCTTTAGCCACCAGTCTAGCCATGTTCTTAACTATAATGCCACTTACATCAAGTTTATTCCTGTAGATCCACTTGAATCAAATTACATTATCTCCTTGTGGTTTGGGAACCAGCTTCTAGACCTTACATCTCTTAAATTGGTTCAGTTTCTCTTGCATAGCTACAATCCAGAATTGGTCTATGTTGGTCTCTTCAAATTTCTGAGGCTCTACTTGTGACAAAAAACTTGATTATAAGATTGTATTCAGACTTCTGCTTCTTATCATAACTCCTTGGCTTGCCTCCCCAATGATCTGGTGTGCTGGATGATCTCTCAGATGCCTGATAGTTGGAGGCAATCTAGCTTTAGCTTGCTATTCTTCATTGTCTTCCATTAGCTGTTCATCATCCACAACTTGTAAGTCTTATGCTTCCTCTAGACAGTACTCATCTTTATCCTTATCTTGGACTGTTGGGTCATCTTTCTTGATGGTGAGCTTGTCCATCACCTTATTTATGCATGTAAAACTAGAAGAAGAGCTAGGCAGCTCACTATTAATCATGATTAATTCATCAAAGACAATGAACTGACTCTTCTACAGCTTGACTTATCAAGTTGTAGATTCTATATGCCCTACTGTGGTTGATGTACCCAACAAAGATACTTTCATAAACTTGGCAGGAAACTTGGTCACATGGGACTTTCCATTGTTCAGTACATAGCAAGCTACCAAAGATCCTGAAGTAGGATAAGTTTGGTTTTCTGCCTTTCAAGATCTCATAGGGAGTCTTCTTGTGACTTTTGGTGATAGAAGCCCTGTTAAGGACATGACATGCAGTGTTTACTGCCTCAGCCCATAAATATTCTGGGAGAGTTGTGTCATTCAGTAAGGTCCTTCCAGCTTCTATGAGAGTTCTATTTTTCCTCTCAGCAATCCCATTTTGCTGTGGTGTTCTAGGAGAGGAGAATTCATGGTGAATCCCTTACTCTTCACAAAACCTTGTCATGCATTCAGATTGAAATTCAGTTCCATGGCCACTTCTAATTTTGACCACAGTACTGTCAAATTCATTCTAAATTTGCTTGACAAATGTCTTGAAGACATCAGGGGTTTCTGATTTCTTCTTAAGAAAGAACACCAAAGCCAGTCTGGAAAAGTCATCAACAACCACAAGGGTGTAGACTTTCCTACATAGACTTTGAACTGGCATAGGACCAAACATGTCCATATGCAGGAGGTACAAGCACCTCACCGAGTCTTTGATCCCAATGCTCTTTAAAGAGGTCTTGGTCTATTTGCCCTTTTGGCATGTAGAGTAGATACTCTCCTTAGTGCATTTCAACTTGGGACCATTTCTAACTAGCTCTTCACTAAAGAGCTTCCCAATGGTCTTGTAGTTAAAATGAGCTAATCTCTTGTGACATTGCACACAATATGATATTTTCTCATTGGCCACTAGGAATATATGAGACTCCTTATCTAAGCATAGGAAATTTAATCAATAATCAATTCCACTCCTAGTGCCTATTAAGATGACCTCTTGATCACTTAACCTCTTAATGTGGCACTCATCCTTGTGGAAGACTATGTCATAGCCAAGATCATAGAGTTGGCTAATGCTTATCAGGTTGTGTTGCAACCCTTACACATAGGCTACTTTTGTGATAGGTGCCATTAAAGATCTTACCACAACCTTTAGTCACTCCCCTATCAGAACCACCAAAGATGACTTTGGGTTCATTCTTTATTGGAGAATAATCCTTCAATAAGCTTCTTATTCCATTCATGTACCCGAAATAACCACTATCTAAGTACCATATAGGGGTATGGCCACTTGGACTAACCTGTAAGACATAAATCAGTTAACCTTAGGACCCCAATACTTATTGGGTCCTAGGTGCAAGTTAGTCTGATAATGAACCTGCCTACCTGCAGTTCTTCTGACAGGTAAGATCTCTCTTGCTCTTGGCACACTTGGATTGTGCCAGCAATCAATATCATAGTGGCCCACCTTGTCATAGAACCAACACTCATGGATATTGTACCTTATTTTTAGAGCTGGTCTTGTTGTTATGCTGACATCAGCTCTCAATCCTGAAGGTACAGCCGCAGCCTTTTTCTTGTATCTCCCAGCGACAGTTTGTCTTGGGATATGTCTGGCAGTAGAGTTACTTGGAATATCTTGATGTCTATTAGGAGTAGTATTCCATTCATAAGACATACTTTTGATGGCCTCATATATACCCAAGTCTGGTCTGCTGGAAGACTTGTCCTTGTTCTGATAGTGGATTGGGAGGCCTTGAGAGAAGACTGCCCCCTTACTCTTGTGTGTTGAGGATGGTGCACCAAATAAAAATGGTCCATAATGGGACATTTAGATTTCCTCATGGGCTTCCCTGAAGGCACTTGCACCCTTGCTATATCTACCACCATAGTGTAGAACATCTTTGTTCCCTCTAGTGGATCTACCATTTTCCCAGTGACCATAGATACTCTCTTGGTCATACCTATTAGAAGGTAACGGGACTCTCTTGAATGGATTAGGAGGCTTGGAGGCTAGTGGCTGCACTGGAGCTTTGCCCTTTCCTTTGGGATTAGAAAATCTTGTGTGTCCCTTGAAGCCCAACCCCTTCTTACCCTTTTGGGAGGTGAAGGAGTCTATCGAGGGCAACACAAAACTTAGCTTTGAATAAATAGCCACTATCCTCTTCTACCTCTCTAGTAATACTTCCAAGTCCCTTATTCAATTTTCCTGGTACTTTATGGTGGCTATCTGAATTAAGGAAATTATTTCTAGTTCATTGATTTCCTTTATCTTCAGATCTAGCAGGGAAGCTGAGTCTGCATGTTGGGAAGTAGCAAGATGAAGAGAAGAAATCTCCTTTGCCTGTTTCTTAGCCAGCAACTTGCTTTTCTTGAAAGCATTCAGTAAGACACCATACTTGTCAATAATAAAATTGACATGTTCCTCAGATTCAGAGTCTCCTTCATCTCTTTATAAATGAGCTTCAGAATCTGGGCGGGTCTCATAGCCTGACTCAGAAGAAGACTTGGATAGAGAATGTACCTTTTGTTGACTAGGTTGATCCTGGCTGGATTCTTCATTAGTCATAGCCATCAGCCCATAACAACAACTATCTTCTTCTTCTTCTTCATCCACCTCTGAATCACCATCTGACTGTGATAGAGGGGCCCTGATTCCAATTCAGGCATTAGGATACCTTTCCTCTTCTTTCAGTACAACAGTAATTAGCCCAATGTAGGCTTCATCTTCTACCTCTTCTTCTAACTCTAATGAGGAAGAGTCATACCAGCTCTTATTTTTCTTAGCAATGAAGGATTTCTTATTCTTGCCTTTGTGTTGGTGATGATGCTTCTTCTCTCCATCCTCTCTTCTATTTACTGGGCAGTCAGCTACAACATGCCCTGGCTTGCTGCAATAATAACAGATAACATTAGTAGAAATATGTTTAGTAGGTTTAGAACCATACATGTCCTCCTTGGAGGATTTCTTCTTTCTCCTGTAGTAGTCCTCCTTGTGATGAGAGGATGAGGAGGGTCTGATCTTCCTCTGCTTCTTCTTCATGAACTTCTGGAATTGTCTGGAGAAGGCAGCAAAGTCTTCATCAGACATGTGGTAGTCTGATGTACTTGACTCTGAGTCATCTGAGTCAGACTCAACATCCATCCTTGGTGGAGAAGGAGTCTTCCTTCTGCTCCTACTTGAGGCTTCAGCTTTGAAGGCCAAAAGACTTTTCTTTGGCCTGAGACTTGATATTTTTCTCCTCCTCCTTCCTAGCAGTCAACTGCATTTTATAGGACAGCAGCTTCCCAAACAGTGTTGCTGATGGAGTGTCAGCAAGCTTTGCCACCACTCTAATGACACAGATCTTAGTATCCCAATCTCTAGTTAGAGACCTGATAAACTTGTCATTTAGCTCATAAGTACTAAAGACCCTGCCATATGTCCTCAGCTTATTAACTATCCTGAAGAATCTCTTATAGCACTCAGTTATGTTGTCAGTCTTGCTCTACCTGAAAGTTTCATACTCTTGTTTGAGCATGGACTTTCTGTCATCTCTGACTTCATCTATGCCCTCCATGTAGACCACTAGTGTGTCCTACATATCCTTTGCAGTTGTGTAGTGGAGTGGATCAGATTTTGAAGGGTAGAATCATCAATAGCACTAACAATGATATTCTGAGCCCTTTTGTCCATGGTGGCAAGGATGACTTCATCCTTTGTCATCTCTGCATAAGTCTTAGGTATCTGATCATTTGCATTCAGAACTAAAACTTTCATGGGGATGAAAGGTCCCTCCTTGATAGTGAATAGTGATAAAAATCCTAGGGTCAGCTGCTTCCATGAACAGCCTAACCCACTCCTTCTAGAAAACACTTCCTTCCTACAGATTGGAGGCTTCATGGCACCCCACTCCATATAGTTCACTCATGAACCCATAAGGACAATCTTTTTGCTGACCTTGGAGATTTACTCAGACTTTGAAGCCTTCTTTGAGCGACCTCCCTCTGATACCACTTAAAAGACTTTGTTTTCAAGGTCAGCTAATACCTAGAGGGGTGTGGGGGGGGGGGGGGGGAATAGGTTTTAGGTCTCTTTTAAAATTATCTAGACCATTACTTGATTTACCTGTACTTAGTGATTAGTTTGTTTGGCTTTCAAGATACTAACACAAAAGACACATATATTTTATAGTGGTTCCACAGATTATGGGTACGTCCACTATCCCTCTCCACCCTTCTAACAGTGTGTTAGACAAGGCTCTTTGATGGTGGTTTTATCCACGCTAGCGCGTGTTTCCAATTGATGAGGTAAGTATACCTATCGTTCGGAGTATAGAATCAAGTGTCGTATATCGACTCGGGGCTGTTGAGAATTTGTACTCACAAGAAAGAGCTATTATCTTATCGGAAGAAAAGTTGGTTTTTGTTTAAAAAATGGAAAAGGAAAAACTAAGCGTTAAACTAAGAAAGAGAAATACAATTTGGGGAAGCTAGCACTTGATCTAGAATCCCCTTGGACTAAAATAAATCTTCTTTAAAAATAAAGAAATGCAAGTTCTTATCTACTCGCTCGACTGTAGAGGTTCATTTAGGTTGATCGATTAAGACCTTTCGGCCAGTCGAAACCCCCTAAGCTTGCTTTAGGCGGTGAACCCCTTAATTGGATTTGACTCCAATCTGGAAGATTTACGTCGTCCTCTCTCGAGGAGTGCATTCAACTCCTTTTATCTTTGAGTGATCTCCTCGTATCCGCAACCTCTCGGTCATTTAGGATACGGATCTTAGATCGAAACCCATATCCGCGTAATATGAATTCGATGAAATAAAAATCAAAGATAAATCATAGCGAGTAAAATTAAGAACAAGATA
Source organism: Platanthera zijinensis (assembly GCA_039513925.1). NCBI lineage: Eukaryota > Viridiplantae > Streptophyta > Magnoliopsida > Asparagales > Orchidaceae > Platanthera > Platanthera zijinensis. Next base: position 31,533,133 of record CM077098.1, read on the forward strand.
TTTGATAAAAGAAGGAGAGGATTTTATTTTATTCCAAGGTTCATCATGATCAAGTGCTAAAAGAAAGTTAGCTACTCATCATGATTGGGGAAATACAAAATAAAGTAGAGAGAGACATGCTTGAATCAAAAACAAGTAGAATTAAAATTATAACAATAGTAAATCTAAATTAGAAATGAGAAAATATAGCAAAAGAAATAGAAAATTACAAGACTCCAACTCCCAAAATTCGACTCCTGAGCATCTGAAGCTGTCTGGAATTTATAGGAAAAATTTCTGTTTGGTCACGCCCTAGGTCACGCCCGTGACCTAGGGCGTGTAAGGCTAGGAACCGTCGTCTTAAAACCCGGGAATGTTGGAGGAGAAACCGCCAAAATCTCTTAACTGACGGGTCACGCCCCTAGGTCACGCCTGTGACCTAGGGCGTGTCAAGGCTGTTTCTTGAAACAGCGGGAAGCTGAAAATGGCGGGAGTAAATTGGTCTTCAAGGAGGTATCACGCCCCCTAGTCACTCCTATGACTAAGGGCGTGTCAAGCTGGAATGACTTGCTGGCAGCAATGACACGAACGGCTGATCGATTGGCAGAGAAACGTCTCCGACACGCCCTGAGTCACGCACGTGACCCAGGCGTGTGAATTTAATCCGACGTGGTACAGCCAGCAAATCTTCCACAGACTGGTACGCCCCGTGTAAACAGTACACGGGCGTGTCATATTTCGACACGGGCGTGTCGGATCCGATCGACGATCTTCAGGCGCGGGTCGGCGATCGTTTACAACAAATTGGATTTTTGCGTGTCACGCCCAGGTAGGGCGTGTCACAGGGCGTGTCTAGGCCAGAAATATGGAAAAAGTCAATTTTGCTCCAAATAGTCTGTAGATCAGCCCTGTAAGATTAAAAATTATTTTATTAGATTAATTAAATATAAAATATAAAAACTACTTAATTATAAACTTAATATTATAAAAGTAATATAATATCTAACTATTAATTAGAAAATTGCATAATAAAAATAGGAAATAATTAGAGTTATCAAATACCCCCATACTTATCCGTTTGCTAGTCCCGAGCAAACAACTTCCTATAGGGAGTAGAAAAATTTTAAATGCTAGAAAAGAAAATTGAACCTAAGGAGTAAAATGCGAAGTCTTATGCCTATGCTTGTAGATATTTTTGTAGAAAGACTTACTCAGCATACAAATAAGGTTTTTATTTTTCTTAAAATGCGTTTTCACTATTATTTTTACTTTTAAAATGAAAAATCCGGTAAATCTTAAAATTTTATTTAGGGAGAGTGTAGCGTGTGTACTAAGATAACATTGCACAAACGAAGATTAAGATACCCTCCAAAGAAATCCATCAATGTCGATGGCCATAGGCTTGCCCTTTCACACTCTCGCCACGACACTAGTTTAACTTAAAAACATAAATCAATAGGACTTAATTAGGTTGAAATGTAGGCTTAGGTTTTTGGTTAGGGTGGTCAAAGATAAAAATGATGGCTTATCACACCAAAACCTAGAGAAAGCTTTTACATAAAAAATTACTATGGCTTTAAGAACGTAGCAAAATTCCTAATTCTTTTGTTTCTTTTATTATTTTCTTTTTTAACCTCTCTCGTCATGTTAATTTTTTTTTCTACCTCTTCAATCTTTTTCTTAATAAATTTTTTCTTTTCTTTATTTTATTTTGAAGAGGAAAGAAAAATAAATCAACTTTTTATTTTATAAGAAAAGAGCCACCAAAAATAAAAGGCTCCTAATCACTCACAAACCATGTTTGTAAATCTATGTTCAAGCTTGGTCTTAGGTGTGCAATTAGGTTGCTTTTTAGGCTTTGGTAACATGCTTAGTGGAGCTAAAACAAAAGAAGAGGGAAATAGGCTCAAAATGGCTTAACAAAGATAAAATTTTTAGGTACAGGTACAAAAGCTCAAACTGGTCAAAAGAAGTGCCTAAATCATATTTATGCTAATGAGTCTAACTTATGCAAAGTCTTGAGAATAGTTTGAGGGCAAGTTCTAGACATCGAAAAAGAATACCTCTCTCTTGGTCCGCGAAATATCTCTCTAGCAAACTTCTACTTACTCATCTAAAGTATTTTAAAGTTTTACCGGTTTTCAAAATGAAAGTGAAATAAAACATTTTCACGCATTTAGAAAAATGAAAATCTAATTATATGCTGAATATTTAAATCTATATAAAATTCTACTTACACGTGCACTTGACTAGAAACACAGTATGACCAACAGTTCTACTCCAAAATTCTAAAATTCAATTAAAATATTAAAATTCTCTAAACACTATAAGAAAATTGAATTACTAGGAATTTTGCATGTGAACAAGTATAGAAATGATGACTTCTCTAATTAAAAAAAAATTAAACCTATTTTTTTTTTATTTCTTAGACTTCCCGAGGTATACCCTGTGAAGGGGTCTCACCGGTACTAGGAGGTAATATGGGGTGATATCTCAAACGTCCCTTTCTAAGAAATTTAATTTTCGATTTTCTATTTTTTTTTGTATTTTTTTGAAAAACAAATTTTTAAGAAATTTTTTTTTTGAGTTTTAAAATTTTTTTTTTTTGAATTTTTTTTTTTGTAGTTTTTGTTTTGTAATTTTTTTATTGAAAATTTTGTATGCTTTGCTTGAGAAATATCCCTCCCTCATACATAAACAATACATTGTCCCCAATATAAAAATAAAAGAAAGAATGAAAAAGAGACTTCCCTGAGAATATCGAACCAGCATCAAAAGATACCTGTAAGAGAGTAGCAAAGCAAAGCATAATATGTTTTTTTCATAATAAAAACAAATACATGAAAATAAAACAAAGATACAGATACAGATACAGCGAGGTGACCCTCTACAAGTCCAAAGAAAATGAAAAGGCAGCTACTCCTGGTCAGAAGCGTCCTCGTGCTCCTGATAGAAAGTCCGCATGATTGCGAACTCGTGAGTAATATGCGCCATGGAGGAAGTATGGTTTCGCTCGAGCACGGCGAAGCGCGCATCAAAAGAATCAAAGCGACCGTCAAAATGGGTTTGCATCTTGTCTAAGCGAATATATATCAATCCAAATTGCTGGTCCCAATAATTTGGAGGATCGGGCGCCAGAGCAGAGTGCAGCGGTGGTGGCGAAATCTGGGGGGAATGATGAGTACCGCTGGGACCGGCACCATGATCAAGATTAAGATCCCCGCCACCAACTAATGGGGGAATAGCCTCAAACTCGCCGTCGCGTCGGCGAGCTAAACCAAGAGCCTGAAGGGTCGGGAACTGAAGAGGCTGCGGCGTTTGCATGCAAGTGAGCCATGGAAGAGCAACCCACACGCCGGTCTGCTTGGCGAGGAAAGTGATGAAATTCCCGCTGTGCACCGCTCCCAATCTCACATTTTTGGCCTGGTGCCGAAAGAAAATGGCGAGCATGTAACCAAGGTTGAGTGGGACCCAGTAAAACATACTATACAAGTATAGTAAGTCCGCCCGAGTCACCACGCCGTGGCTATCGCCGCATCCGAAAAGAGTGAAAGTGAGAAGGTTGTGTAGAATGCGCAAAGCGGGGGAGATGAGGTGGCTACCCTTAGATTTCTTTGGGGTGTAGGGGGCGACGTCATTACTGATTTCCGACCAAAAAGTGAGGAGGCTGAAGTCGGGAGGGAAATCAGATTTTAGGTCGAGGTAGGCGGGGGAAGTGGAAAAGGCCTTCGAGCAAAAGCCCATGGCGACATTGAGTTGGCGGATGGTGAGCTGGTGCATCATCCCGCCCATGCGAAAGGTGATGAAATCATCTTGCGCCGCCCACCGGAACTCAAAATAAGCCAAGAACTCAATGGTGAGTTCGAGGAAAGCAGGCTCAGAAATGGAGAAGAGGGGAGCCCATCCCGCGATGGATAGAAATCCCTGAACTAGCTCCGCTGCTCCAAAGGTGGCAAGGATGGCCCAGTCCAAAATGCGGAAAATGCCAAACGGTTTGGCGCGTAGTTGTTCGCTCCGATCTTGTTGGGTTGCGTTCTCGAAAAGGAGCATGGCCTCCGCCGAGGCAGGATCGGCGGGGTGCTCAGAGGAAGATGCGGAGGAGAGAGCGTGGTGGCGAGGCATGATGAGAAAAAGGAGAGAAGTTTTCGAGCACAAGGAGAAGATAATAGAAGGTGTGAAGGCTGGAGGGTGTGGAAAGAAAAGAAGGAGAAAACTCCTATTTATAGGGTTTTCGGGTCAATCATGCCCCCCTGTCACGCCCGTGACAGGGGGCGTGACAAGATCAGGTCAAACGTGGAAGGAATCCGAGGCAGACTGCCTCATATTTAGGGGTCATGCCTCAGAGTCACGCCCGTGACTCTGTGAATCACGGCCATGACGGAGGGTGTGTAACAGGAATCCTGTGGGAATCCGATGCACTCGCCTCGGATTCTACTGGCATGCCCCGGTGTCATGCCCGTGACTTAGGGGCGTGCCAGTCAAAACCGACACCAGAACACGGGATCCGAGGCGTGACTGGTCACCGCCTCGGATACCCGCAATACGGTCCAGACACGCCCGTGACCAATGCTGGTCACGCCCGTGTCATTTCCGAAAGACGGACGGGAACCCGCAGGAGGACGGCCCTCTTGCGAGCTAGACTAATCACGGCCTGGTCACGCCCGTGACCTATAAGGGTCACGCCCGTGAGATTGGCGTGTACGAGAAAAAAAACAAAAATTTTTTTTCTTTTAAAAAAAAAAATTTAATTATTATTATTTTTTGTTTTGCTTTTTTTTATATTGTTTTTGTTTTTCTTTTCCGAATAAAAGTAAAATAAAAAAACAATTTACCGACATGAAGGAACACGTATGCTTGACGCTCATTCCGAACCGATCACCATGCATCGATATCCTTCATACCTGTAAAAACTTAAAAAGAAAATTGGAATATAACGAAAAAATAAATGTGGGATGCCTCCCACGAGCGCTTGGTTTATGGTCGGTGAGCTCGACCATAATGGTGCGCGCGATCTAGGGATTTGACAACATTATGTTGTCAAATTGTGCGTTAATATTATCACCGGAAGTAAATAATTTTAGCCGGTGCCCATTCACTTTGAAGTCGCCTCCTTCCGGGTGCGAAATAAGCACCATCCCGTAGGGCCAAACCTCCTTTATAACGAAGGGGTCGGACCAACGAGACTTAAGTTTACCCGGAAATAAGCGAAGACGCGAGTTATAAAGGAGGACTTGGTCTCCCGGTTGGAAGTCCTTTGGGTGCTTAATTTTTTTATCATGATAGAATTTGGTGCGCTCCTTATAGAGTTTATTATTCTCATAAGCGAGGGAGCGTCACTCATCGAGCTCGTTAAGTTGGAATTTACGAAGCTCGGAGGACAAGTTCTCATCAAGATTTAAAAATTTAAGTGCCCAAAAGGCACGATGTTCAAGCTCAACCAGTAGATGGCATGCTTTCCCATAGACCAATCGATACGGCGTACAACCGATAGAGGTCTTGTACGCGGTACGATAAGCCCATAGAGCATCATCAAGCTTGACCGACCAATCCTTTCTACTAGTAGAAACCGTTTTTTTCTAGTATACGTTTAATTTCTCGGTTAACTACTTCTACCTGGCCACTAGTTTGAGGGTGATTGGGGGTGGCTAACCTATGTGTAATGCCGTATTTAGATAAAACTTTAGCAATTGTGCGTTACAAAAGTGTGTGCCCCTATCACTAACTATTGCCCGCAGTGCTCCAAATCATGAAAATAGTTTTTTGAGAAATCGAGTCACGACTCGTGCGTCATTAGTGGGAAGGGTTTGTGGTTCCGTCCACCGTGACACGTTGTCGACCGCTACCAAAATATATTTATTTCCATAGGAAATTGGTAGTGGTCCGACAAAGTCGATCCCCCATAAATCAAAAACTTCTATTTCTAAAAATAAATTTAAAGGCAATTCATCACGGCGGGAAATATTACCTGAGCGTTGGCATTATTCACAACGACTTACATGGGCATGAGCATCCTTGAAGATGCTTGGTCAATAGAAACCTGCTTCAAGTACCTTCCGAGTCATCCGATTAGCTTTATAGTGCCCACCGGCGGGTCCCTCATGGCAATGCTTTAGAATTTGGGCGCCTTCCTCATGAGAAACATACCTCCGCACTACTTGGTCCGCGCAAACACGAAAGAGAAATGGATCTTCCCAAAAATAATTTTTCAAATCAGAAAAGAATTTATTCTTTTCTTGATAAGAAAAACCATTCGGGAGAAATCTCGCAACAAGGTAATTTGCAAAATCGGCGAACCAAGGAGTGGGGAGAGTAATTACCTTATGAATGGCGAGAAGGCGCTCCTCGGGGAAAGTGTAAGACCCCCCTCCCGGAACACAACAGACGGCACGAGGGGAGTCTTACAAATGGTATCAGACTAAGCCGATCTTCACCTACAGCAGTCAGGTAACAATGGGCCACTCCCGTTCGATTAGTCGGTTTGGGGACAAACCGACTTAGCGGAAGCAGTGGTGTGCCCATATGTAATTCACACTAAGTTGTCCAACTTTGACATTAGTTTTAGCCAACCTGACCCTAGTTTGTACCTTGCGTATAGGTCCCAGCGCAGGTGGAGCCGGTTGGGGGCACTCCTACCCCTTCCGTCCCTTCACAATTCCAGCAGTCGGAACTGGGACAAACGCTGTCAGCCATATTGGATGCATTTAAAGCCCAGCAAGCTCCGGTGCAACAACAGGCGCCAGGCTCCAACTGGGTGAGCACCTTCCGTGCCCTATCCCCTCCTGCCTATCTTGGGACAGAATCGCCGGTGCGCACCGAGGAATGGCTTGATACCGTGCAGGAATTGATGGCTGGCATAAGATGTCCGAACAACATGGCGGTGACATTAGTAGTGACGCTGCTAGAGCTACACGCCAAAAGGTGGTGGAAGTCCCTCATGGGCTCCACCTTCCAAGGGCGGTTGTACACGGACATCAGTTGGAACGAGTTCACCGAGGCTTTTCTGGATCACTTCATTCCTTCTTCTGCTCGGGATGAACTTGAAGAAAGATTTCTGCAGCTGAAGCAGGGATCAAAGTCGGTAACGGAGTACCAGAGGGAGTTCCAACACCTCGCTAGGTTTGCTGATTCCTATGATTTGGACGATAGAGGCTATGCGAAGCGCTTCTACAAAGGGTTAAGGGACCCCCTGAGGCAGGCCCTTTTGTTTATAGCCGATGGAAGCCTGGCAGAAATCATTGACATGGCAAAGAGACTGGAGGCGGACCACATGGGATGTGGCAAGAGACCTGCGGAAGGAGTAATTGAAGTCGGCCCTAGTAATAGAAGGCGGAATGATCATGGCAGAGGAAGGGGAAACCACAGAGGCGGTCGGTGGGTCAACCGGAACTATCGGGTGGAGTACCCAATTCCGCAACCACTACCTTTACCACCACCACCGCAGCAGCAATATTATCAACAACCTGGGGGCCGACGTGAGATGATATGTTTTGAGTGCAACCAACCGGGGCATGTCCGACGAGTTTGCCCGCGACTGATCGGGGGTGCCCCTATTGCTCCCCCTCCAATAGCTCCACGGGGGCGAGGGCACATGCGTGGCCGAGGAAGAGGACCACCAGGGAGAAATCAAGGACATGCACGAGAGCATGTATTCGCATTGGATATGATGCAGGAGAGGAATCCGCAGGAAGTCATCACCGGTACGTGCAAAGTTTATTAATATTATATGACTTGTTGGATTTACGATACAAATGATAAGCGCAATTTTGAATAGTGATTACCTTGTTGGAACTTAGGCACTGTCATGGTTAGCGGGAGACCCGCCTATACGTTATTTGATACGGGTGCGTCTCACTCGTTCATCTCGGAGGACTTCGTGAAGGACTTGGAGGGAGTGCAACACTTCACGGGCACTACTCAAAGGGTGCGCCTTCCGGACGGCTCTGAGATGACGTCGTCAGCAAGTTGCGACTTCGACACCCTTATTGGAGGAGAGTTCTTTGAAACTCCGGCGACAGTGTTAAGAATCCCGGAGTTCGATCTCATCCTGGGCATGAGGTGGTTGGACTGGCACCACGCCAGGATCAATTGTGCGGAGAAGCAAGTTATGTTGAGGCATGGAGACTCGGAAGTCATCTTCCAAGGTATTAAATTCGCACCCCGTAAATTATTGTCTTCAATCCAAGCTATGAAATCTCATATGGAAGGGGACGAGGTCTATGTAATCTGCTTCGAGTTGAAGAAATTGACATTAGAGGTCAAGGATGTGCGGGTGGTGCGAGAATTTCCCGAGGTATTCCCCGAGAAATTACCGGGACTACCCCCGCATAGGGAAGTGGACTTCCAAATCAAGCTAATTCCGGGTGCCAAGCCCGTCTCGCGAGCTCCATACCGAATGGCTCCGAAGGAACTTGCAGAGTTTAGAGTCCAGCTTCAGGAATTGGTGGAAGCAGGGTTCATTCGCCCAAGCTCGTCGCCTTGGGGAGCGCCCGTTTTGTTCGTCAAAAAGAAGGATGGCACCTTGCGGTTATGTATTGACTATCGAGAGTTGAACCGATTAACAGTGCGGAACACCTATCCCCTACCGCGCATTGATGAATTATTCGATCAATTGGTGGGATCGTATTGGTTCTCCAAGTTAGATCTGCGTTCGGGATATTATCAGCTGAGGATACAAGAAGATGACATTCAGAAGACGGCGTTCAGTTCGAGATATGGGTTGTATGAATTCACCGTGATGCCGTTTGGGCTCACAAACGCCCCTTCCGCCTTTATGAGCTTGATGAACAAGGTGTTCAGCCCTTATTTGGACATCTTTGTCATCGCGTTCATCGATGATATCCTGGTCTACTCCAAGACTGAAGCGGAACACGCCGAACATCTAACTTTAGTGCTGAGGAAATTAAAGGAGCACACATTGTTTGCCAAGTTCAGCAAATGCGAGTTTTGGCTTCGAGAGGTCGCGTTCTTGGGCCATGTGATTAGTGGGGCGGGGCTAGCTGTAGATCCGGCCAAGGTGCGGGCCGTGAAGGAGTGGTCGCCATTGAAGTCAGCGGCCGACATACGAAGCTTTCTTGGACTTGCCGGGTACTATCGCAGGTTCGTGAAAGGCTTCTCGAAGATCGCCCTTCCCCTTACTACGCTGACCAAGAAGGGTGTGCCGTTTGAATGGACACCCCAGTGCGAAGCTGCATTCCAAGAGCTGAAGGACAGATTGACGACTGCACCCATCCTAGCTCTTCCATCTGGGAAGGAGGGCTTTCAAGTTTACACGGATGCGTCGTATCAAGGGATGGGAGCTGTGTTGATGCAGAATGGGCATGTGATCGCTTATGCTTCAAGACAGTTGAAGAAGCATGAAGCCAGCTACCCAGTGCATGATCTAGAGTTGGGAGCGGTGGTATTCGCCTTGAAGATGTGGAGGCATTATTTATATGGCGTCCACTGCGAGATCTACTCGGATCACAAAAATCTGAAGTACGTTCACACCCAAAAGGAGTTAAACTTGAGACAACGGCGGTGGTTGGAGTTCTTGTGCGACTATGAATTTACCTTGAACTACCACCCCGGGAAGGTTAATTCCGTAGCTGATGCCTTGAGCCGGAAAGCGCCGGGAACGAGCACGGAATCCCGCTTGATGAGGATGGAGTTAATCCGGACGCTGCAAGAGATGGAAATCACTTTGGTCTGTAAGAATCAACCGGAAGAGTATACCGAATATTTGGCCGCGATGAGTATAGTTTGCAACATACGAGACCGAATCCGGACGGAACAAAAGAAGGATGCGGCTTTAACCCCGGCTTTCAAGTCAATGGAGGATGGGACTACGGAAGAATACTCCCTAAAAGACGGCCTCGTCCATTTTCGTGGCCGGCTTTACATCCCCGAAGGTGACAACATTCGGGAGGATATCCTGAAGGAGGCCCATTGCTCCAAGTACTCGGTGCACCCGGGGATCGCGAAGATGTACACCGATTTGAGAAAAACAATGTGTTGGCCGGGCATGAAGAGGGACGTCAAGTACTTCGTTACTCATTGTGTGGCTTGCCAAATGGTGAAGGCGGAATGCAGAAGCCCCGGTGGAATGCTACAGTCGTTGCCCATCCCCGAATGGAAATTTGAGGACATCTCCATGGACTTCATCCACGGGTTACCTCGCTCGCGCTCGGGGAATGATTCTGTGTGGGTGATAGTTGACCGGTTGACCAAGGTAGCCCGCTTTATCCCAATGAAGAAGGAGGCGCAGGTGGGCGTCTTAGTGCGTCTCTTTGTGGAACAATTTGTGCGGTACCATGGTGTGCCGAAGACGATCGTCTCCGACCGGGATGGTCGGTTTACTTCAAGAGAATGGAGGGCTGTACAGGCTTATTTGGGCTCGCGCCTCGCCTTTAGCACAACCTTTCACCCTCAAACGGACGGGCAATCTGAACGAACCATCCGAACATTGGAGGACCTATTGAGGTTGTGTGTGCTAGATAAAGGAGAACCATGGGAGAGGCTCTTACCTCTCGTGGAGTTCTCTTATAATAACAGTCATCAAGCCAGTATTGGAATGGCACCTCATGAAGCTTTGTATGGAAGGAGGTGTAGAACACCCTTGTCCTGGGTGCAAGACGAAGATCCGAAGACATTGGGAAATGAGTATATTGATGACACGGACGCGGTGGTTAGGTTGATCCGGAATCGAATGCTAGAGGCTCAAAGCCGACAAGCGAAATATTACAACGCAAGGCACCGTATGGTGGAATTTCAAGTGGGTGATAAGGTGTTCCTGAAGATTCGACCGATGCACGGAGTGTCGCGGGTACGTGGAGTCAAGAAGCTCAGCCCAAGGTATGTCGGGCCCTATGTTGTAGTGGAAAGGATTGGCCCTCTAGCCTATCGATTGGAGTTACCACCGGAGCTGGAGAACCTTCACGACGTGTTCCATGTATCGTCGCTTCGGAAGGCTTTGTTGCGACCTGAACAGTATATCCCCACGGCGGATGGTGCCGTGGCGTCTGATAGGTCTGTGCGACTGGAGCCGGTGCGGATCGTTGATAACGAGACGAGAACCTTGCGCCGCAAAAGTGTTCCCTTGGTGAAAGTGCTATGGTCTAATCATGGGAAGGAGGAGTTCACATGGGAGCCAAAGGACTTGATGCAAGAGCGCTACCCGGAATTATTTACTCCAGGTAAAAATTTTATTTGAAAGCATAGTTCCCTTTTATGTGTTTCACCCCCATAGCCTTACCCTGATTTCGGGGACGAAATCTTTTATTTTGTTTATAGGATTTGTAACGTCCCAATTCGCGCTAGGCCCCTTGATTGCGTATTTGAGTTAAGGGGGCTGTGGTGAGCCCAATGGGGGGGGGTGTGGGTGAACAGGTGCGGACGTACGGGAAATGAGGAAAACAAGGCAAAACGGCATTTTTGGCTGACACGGGTATGGACACGGCCGTGTCCATACCCGTGTGCCTCATAAAAATAGGCTTACCAGTCAGAGAGGTACACGGGTATTGGGACACGGGCGTGTCCCTAGCCGTGTGCCTAGGACACGGGTCGGGACACGGCCGTGTCCCTACCCGTGTGCCGCAACCCTGACCCGGCAGAAAGTGGTTCTGGGATGAACACGGCCCTAGACACGGCAGGCCACACGGCCGTGTCACCTGAACACGGGTAGGAACACGGCCGCGTGCCTACCCGTGTCTGCGATGTATAAAAAGGAAAAAGTTGGAAACCCTAGCATTCATCCCCCTTTCTTCTGCCCCGAAATTCCTGAGAGGGTTCTTGGCTGGAGGAGGAGGAAGAGCTTGTCGGAGCCATCCTTGGAGGAATCAAAACGCCGCCACCGTCAAGGGAAAAACAATGCCGCCGCGAAGGAGTGCGAGGCTCATGGCCGGCCATGGTGGTACCGCTGGACTTGAGGTGAGCTTCCTCCCCTCTCCCTTGGTGCTAGATCTATAGTTATTTTAGGAGAGACATCGACTCCATAGAGTCTTGATGGTGAGGAGGAGAGTTCTTAGGATAAGCCATGCCTAGGTTTTAGGCTTAGTCTCCCTCAACCTTCTCATCATTCAAAGTGGAGATGAGAGGGGTTTTCGTTGGGGGTTTGGCTTTGAAAGGAGAAATAAGGTTGGGTGTGATTTCTGGAGAAGTTTATGCGAGGTCGTTGCAAGGAAGAAGATGAACGGATGCCGTTCATCTCGCCTTAAGATGCGTGCAGAAATCTGATTTCTGCACGCGACGACCTTCGTGGCCAATTTCGGTGGTGTTCTGGCCAGATCTGGGTGATCGACTCAACACGAAAGTCGTAGCCCTTGAAATTACCTTTCCAACGAGTGGTTGCTCGTTTCCATGCGATACCTGTAGCCACGGGAAAGCTGGTTCGAGTCCGCTGCGTTTGGGAAAAATTCCTGTACAGGAAACTGTTTCCTGTACGTATTCGAGTTGAATTTCTGGTATGTTGCGACCAGATCTGGGCGATCGACTCAACACGAAAGTCGTAGCCCTCGCGAATACCTTTCCAACGAGGGGTTGTGCATTGTGATCGGATTTCTGTAGCTCCGAGAATCCCAGTTTTAGTATTGGACTATCCTATGTTAATGCACTTGTTAATTTATAATGTTAGCACTCTTGCAATGATTGTGATTTGCTCATGTGATATCTTGCTCCCATATATCTATAATGTCGTTGTTACTATAATTTAGTATGGTTACTCATTTGGTTGTGTAATAAGGGATAACCATGCAATGGTAGAGAAATGGATTGGATGGGAAGGCTAGATATTAGGAGTTGATATTGGTAAAGGATGTACTTATACAATTTGGTGTTAAACATATCTATTATGCGTAGTGTTGAGGTGAATTCATTGAATAGGTGGGCGTGAACATGATGAACACTATGTGAAGAGTATTTTGTAACTGTAATCCGAGCCCAAGGGGTTTATTAACAACCGATGCTTAGAGTTGAGGTCTCCCTACGGGTAACATCGAGTGAGTTGTTTTGGGGCATGTGATGTGCGACGATTCATCGTGTCGCGATGTTGGGAGAATGATTGTGGCAGGTCTACGGGTTCGCCAGTCGTCACACCGATGGGAGCCAATGGGTAGACCTTGGGCGGTAGGGTTAGATACTTGGTGTCCATAACCCGAGATCTCCTCCTCGCCATGAGAACGGTTGGGCTTGCACCTCGTGCGTTTCCGAGGTTCCATCCGGTTCGAAATCAAAGGCCAGGTTGGGCTGTGTTCTTGGTGCACATTTACCCAAGACCCCTTCTGAGCCGTAGTACGCATGTGAGCTCCGCTGTTGTGTTCTTAGCGTTGAGGCATACGGGGGCCTAGGATAGGCAGTGTGATACCACCTAGTAGTGGAGATGCCCGCTCCACTGTCGCCGTCTGGCCACGACGGACGACGCCTGAGAGGTTAGCTACCTGCTAGATAAGTGGGAACTCCAAGTCTGTGTCGACATAGCAACTTGCATGTGCGTGCGCATGATTCGGTCATAGCATAACATTCATTTCATGTCATTCATTGCATACACAAGATCCTCATCGTATAAGTTTGTATGGGCACTCTTATACGATGAGTTACTATACTGTTAAGCCGATCCTTAACTTATAAGTTTGTATGGGCACTCTTATAAGTTAAGTTACTATTCTGATTAATTATACCTGCTGTCATTTATATATTATTGATATCTGTAAAACTGCTAGTTGTGTAGCGTAGTTTATACTTCACCATACTTACTGTCACCTGCTTGTTTACTTGCTTATGTATATATATTGTACCTGTGTTCCTTTCTCCGCCCGGTGCCGAGGAGTCGCCGGGGGAGCGGATGTGAAGCCACTTAGTCTTATGACTAACGGTTGCTACGTCTTCCTTTTTAGGAGGAAACCCCGCAGGTAGAGCGGCAACGGACTATGCAGCAGGACAGCCAGGCCCGGATGATAGGACCTGAGGTGGTGGTGCCATCGGCACCGTCAGTGACAGTAGTGAGTGTTTTCATGTAGCCGTTTGGCAAAACATTTCTAGACTCTTGTTTATTTGTACAAGCCTGTTGTGCTTGTTATCTTCCGTTACTTTTGGACTTAATATTAGATGTGAATTGAACTGCTTTACTTTTCTGTTATGGTTGGGTTGGCATAATTGTTGTGATATGGATTGTAGCCGGCGGAATAGGCGTCTTATGGTAAAGGCTAACCCGTGTGTTAGTGCTACCGCAAGGCGGCTATTTCGGGCATAAGACTCCCCTCGTGCCGTCTGTTGTGTTCCGGGAGGGGGGTCTTACAAATGTTATAGCGGTCCAGGCCCGCCAACCCGCGGGACCCAGCTGGCACCGCCGGCCTACCAGAGTCCAGACCCGGGCCCACTACTAGTAGTCAGCCTATCACATCAAGCCTGCAGGCCAATGCACCCCAACCCCTCTCCATCCAGGCGGGTTGTTGGTGGCCGTAGCCCCCCTTAGATGAGTGAAACTCGATAGTCAAGCCCGCACTACGGGGACTTCCCAGGAGGTCACCCATCCCAGTACTACTCCAGCCCGAGCACGCTTAACTATGGAGTTCTTTCAACCTTCATCACCAATTGATCTGTTATCCCTTATTACACAACCAAATGAGTAACCATACTAAATTATAGTAACAACGACATTATAGATATATGGGAGCAAGATATCACATGAGCAAATCACAATCATTGCAAGAGTGCTAACATTATAAATTAACAAGTGCATTAACATAGGATAGTCTAATACTAAAACTGGGATTCCCGGAGCTACAGGAATCCGATCACAATGCACAACCCCTCGTTGGAAAGGTATTCGCGAGGGCTACGACTTTCGTGTTGAGTCGATCGCCCAGATCTGGTCGCAACATACCAGAAATTCAACTCGAATACGTACAGGAAACAGTTTCCTGTATAGGAATTTTCCCGAACGCAGCGGACTCGAACCAGCTTTCCCGTGGCTACAGGTATCGCATGGAAACGAGCAACCACTCGTTGGAAAGGTAATTTCAAGGGATACGACTTTCGTGTTGAGTCGATCACCCAGATCTGGCCAGAACACCACCGAAATTGGCCACGAAGGTCGCCGCGTGCAGAAATCAGATTTCTGCACGCATCTTAAGGCGAGATGAACGGCATCCGTTCATCTTCTTCCTTGCAACGACCTCGCATAAACTTCTCCAGAAATCACACCCAACCTTATTTCTCCTTTCAAAGCCAAACCCCCAACGAAAACCCCTCTCATCTCCACTTTGAATGATGAGAAGGTTGAGGGAGACTAAGCCTAAAACCTGGGCATGGCTTATCCTAAGAACTCTCCTCCTCACCATCAAGACTCTATGGAGTCGATGTCTCTCCTAAAATAACTATAGATCTAGCACCAAGGGAGAGGGGAGGAAGCTCAACTCAAGTCCAGCGGTACCACCATGGCCGGCCATGAGCCTCGCACTCCTTCGCGGCGGTATTGTTTTTCCCTTGACGGTGGCGGCGTTTTGATTCCTCCAAGGATGGCTCCGACAAGCTCTTCCTCCTCCTCCAGCCAAGAACCCTCTCAGGAATTTCGGGGCAGAAGAAAGGGGGATGAATGCTAGGGTTTCCAACTTTTTCCTTTTTATACATCGCAGACACGGGTAGGCACACGGCCGTGTTCCTACCCGTGTTCAGGTGACACGGCCGTGTGGCCTGCCGTGTCTAGGGCCATGTTCATCCCAGAACCACTTTCTGCCGGGTCAGGGTTGCGGCACACGGGTAGGGACACGGCCGTGTCCCGACCCGTGTCCTAGGCACACGGCTAGGGACACGCCCGTGTCCCAATACCCGTGTACCTCTCTGACTGGTAAGCCTATTTTTATGAGGCACACGGGTATGGACACGGCCGTGTCCATACCCGTGTCAGCCAAAAATGCCGTTTTGCCTTGTTTTCCTCATTTCCCGTACGTCCGCACCTGTTCACCCACACCCCCCATTGGGCTCACCACAGCCCCCTTAACTCAAATACGCAATCAAGGGGCCTAGCGCGAATTGGGACGTTACAGAAAGTGTCATCAATGTCCTCCTCCATGAGCTCCCCCAAATTGGGGTTCTCCAACCGCGAAAGATGATCAGCCGCTAGGTTCTCCGCTCCTCTCTTATCACGAATCTCTAAGTCAAATTCTTGGAGTAGTAAGATCCACCTAATCAATCATGGCTTCACATCTGTTTTTGTTAGTAAATATCGCAAAGCAGAATGATCGGTGAAAACAATAATCTTAGACAAGGTTAGGTAGGAACGAAATTTATCAAATGCGAATATAACGGCTAATAATTCTTTTTCGGTGGTAGTATAATTTTCTTGTGCGGCGGTTAGTGTTTTGCTCGCATAATAAATAGGATGAAAATTCTTATTTATTCGTTGTCCTAAAACCGCACCTACGGCAAAACTACTAGCATCGCACATTATCTCAAAATGAAGTTCCCAACTGGGAGCGATCATTATAGGAGCGTTGATTAATTTTTCTTTAATGAGAGAAAAAGCGTGCAAACAATTTTCATCAAAAATAAAGGGCGCATCTTTTTCTAATAAGTGTGTAAGGGGCTTAGTGATTTTAGAAAAATCTTTAATAAACCGGCGATAGAAACCGGCTTGCCCCAAGAAACTACGAACGACCTTAACATTTGAGGGGGGAGGTAGCTTTTCTATTGTTTCAATTTTGGCCTTATCTACCTCTATACCCTTGCTATAAATTTTGTGGCCTAAGACCAAACCTTCCCGCACCATAAAATGACACTTCTCCCAGTTCAAGACTAGGTTCGTGTCCTCACATCTTTGGAGTACACGGGAAAGATTTGTCAAACACAAATCAAAGGAATCTACATAGACGGAGAAATCGTCCATGAAGACTTCCATGATATCCTCCACTAGTTCATCAAAGATCGCTAGCATACACCTTTGGAAGGTTGCCGGCGCATTGAAGAAACCAAAGGGCATCCTTCGATAGGCGAAGGTGCCAAACGGACAAGTGAAGGTTGTTTTCTCTTGATCTTCGGGCGCAATTGGGATTTGAAAGTATCCCGAAAGACCTTCAAAAAACAATAAAAAGAGTGCCCGGATAACCGTTCAAGGATTTGGTCAATGAACGGTAAAGGAAAATGATCCTTACGGGTTGCATCATTTAATTTGCGATAATCGATGCAAACCCGCCATCCGGTAATGGTTCGAGTAGGAATTAATTCATTTTTATCATTAGGAACTACCGTTAATCCTCCTTTCTTTGGAACCACTTGGACCGAACTCACCCAAGAGCTATCCGAAATCAGATAGATGATGCCCGCATCTAATAATTTAATTACCTCAGCCTTGACTACCTCCTTCATGTTAGGATTTAGCCGGCGTTAAGGTTGAATAGTTTTATGCGCGTGTTCTTCCAATAAAATTTTATGGGTGCAAAAGGAGGGATTAATCCCCCTCAAATCCGTGATCTTCCATGCAATTGCGCGGCGATGACGTTTCAAAATATTAGATAATTTATCTTTTCATCATCGGTCAAGTAGGCCGACACAATAACGGGAAGTTTAGAATCCTCCGCTAAAAATAAATATTCAAAATGATTAGGCAATTGTTTTAATTCAAGTGTGGGAGGTTCATCATAAGATGTTTTAAAACGATCACTACCGACTTCTAAAATTTCAAATATAGGTGCGCGAGTGATCGAAATATTATCACTATTTTCATGAACATCAAAATCTAGATTTTCAAAATCAGATTCATGATCAATAGAAGATAAAGCAAGTTTAGAAAAAGGAAATGAGTCTTCGTCGGGAGAATCCTCCAAGTAATAACATGAGTCGTCATTAGCAAGCGAATTTTTCATAGACAAGTCAATAGTAAAGGTAACTTCTTCATCTCCGACTCTAAGGAGAAGTTTACCATTACTAACATCTATGATAGCGCGCGAGGTGGCAAGAAAAGGGCGACCGAGAATGAGTGGTACCTCGGTGTCCTCTTCGATGTCAAAGATGACAAAATCTACCGGAAAGATAAATTTGTCAACCTTGATAAGCACATCCTTTATGATTCCCATAGGGAGCTTGACAGACCGATCCGCTATTTGAAAGCTCATTCTAGTGGGTTTAGGCTCTCCTAATCCAAACTTTTTTACTAGAGAATAAGGCATTAAATTGATAGAGGCGCCTAGATCGGCTAACACACGTTTTGCCAATAAATCACCAAATAGACAAGGAATAGAGAAACTACCCGGATCGGGTAATTTCTTAGGTAATATATTTAGTAAAACCACCGAACACTCTGCGTTCAATTGAACCATAGAGATATCCTCAAGTTTCTTTTTATTGGACAAAAGATCCTTGAGGTACTTGGCATACTTCGACATTTGTGTGATTACTTCGCAAAATGGTAAATTTATTTGAATTTGTTTAAACATGTCTAAAAATTTACCATGGTGCTCATCTACCCGGTCTTTTTGCATTCTAGACGGATAGGGAAGAAGCAGTTAATAAGCTTTTGGTTTAATATAACTAGAAGGCTTAGTCGGAGGATAAGATAAAGAAATTGTTACCTCCGTATCAACCGGAATTGGAGAAGTTTCAACCGAAATTGTAGAAGTGGTTACCTCCTTCCCGCTCCGTAAAGTGATGGCTTTAGCTTGCTCCTTTGGGTTGGGCTCTGTATTGCCCGGTAGCGCTCCTTGTTGGCGATCGGAGAGCATTTTTCCAATTTGCCCAATTTGGTTCTCCAAATTACGAAGAGATCCGGTGAGATTCCGGATGTTGGCATCATTTGTAGTTGTATATTTGGTGAACAAATCCTCGAGATTGGGAGCTTTTGGAGCTTGTGGTGGAAAATAACCGGGGGGAATGGTGTTAGGCGGGCGAGCCGCGTTCCCCGGATTACTCCAAGAGAAGTTGGGGTGGTTCCTTATACCCGGGTGATAGGTATTACCAAAATTATTACCCGGATTATAGGGTGGCCGATTCGGATTTCCCATATAATCCACATGCTCGACCAAAGTAGTGGGAGAGGGGGAAGAAGTAGGATCCCAGGTAGGTGTAGAAGAGGAAGCAGACATCTCTTCTAATTTTTTGTTTAGTATCTCAACCTGGAGAGATAGATTGGAGACCGTATCAATTTCATACATCCCGGCCGGTTTAGGTGGTTTAGACCGAGGTGTACTCCATTGATAGGTATTCAAAGCCATACCTTCTATAAGCTCTTGGGTGGCCGCCGGTGTTTTGTTATTAAGCGTTCCACCAGCGGCGGCATCGATATGTTGCCTAGTTTGAGAATTTAGGCCATTATAGAAGGTTTGGATTTGTAACCAATCCGGAATTGCATGATGAGGACATCGACGAAGCAATTCTTGGAAATGCTCCCAAGTATCATATAACATTTCCGATTCAAGTTGGGAGAAATAAGTAATATCATTACGCAATTTGTCCGTTTTAGCCGGCGGAAAGTATTTCGTAAGAAATCTTTCGGTCATTTGAGCCCATGTTGTGATTGATCCTCTTGGTAGAAAACTCAACCATTGCTTGGCTTTAGTGCGCAATGTAAATGGAAATAACCTTAGCCGGATGGCATCATCGGATACACCATTAATTTTAAAAGTATCGCATATTTCAAAGAAATTAGAAATATGCACATTTGGATCTTCATCTTGAAGCCCATCAAATTGTACATATTGTTGTACCATTTGGATGATGCTTGGCTTCAATTCAAAATTATTGGGGGCAATAGCGGGGCGAACAATACTAGATTAAGCCTCATCCAAGTTTGGACGGGCATAATAGGACATAGTCCGTTGTTCGACCGCATTAGGCTCACCCATATTGGAAGAAGAAGAAGAAGGAGATCTAGGAGAATGAGAAGAAGAACTAAATGAAGAAGGAGAAGAAGAAGACAGTGACAGAGAGAGAATTAATGAAGGATTGAGAGTGTCTCCTAAGGATTCTGTATCTTGAAAATTCGGAACTCGAAATCGTAAGCGGTACCGAAGGGTTCGCTCGATTTCCGGATCCAAATCAAAAAGAGGTGACGGATTTCGCTCGGGTCATACACCACACATAAAAATTTTAAGATTAAAAATTTATAAATTAAAAATTCTAGGACTTCCCAAGGGCTACCCAGTGACGAGTTCACAAGGTACTAGGCGGTATTGCTGGATGAAAACCCGGCACGGCCCTTTCGCAAGAAATTTTAATTATAAAAATCTAACAATAAAACTTTCAAATAATAATAATAAAAATTTTAAATTTTTTTTTGAAACAAAAAGTAAAATGATAAAACTAATAGCTCATTGCTTTCAAAATATCAACAAAGAAGAGTCCCCGGCAACGACGCCAAAAACTTGATGGTAGTTTTCTCCACGCTAGCGCGTGTTTCCAATTGATGAGGCAAGTATACCAATCGTTCGGAGTATAGAATCAAGTGTCGTATATCGACTCGGGGCTGTTGAGTAATACTCACAAGAAAGAGCTATTATCTTATCGGAAGAAAAGTTGGTTTTTGTTTAAAAAACGGAAAAGGAAAAATTAAGCGTTAAACAAAGAAAGAGATATACGATTTGGGAAAGCTAGCACTTGATCTAGAATCTCCTTGGACTAAAATAAATCTTCTTTAAAAAATAAAGAAATGCAAGTTCTTATCTACTCGCTCGACCGTGGAGGTTCCTAGAGTACAAAAACGTCTCGGTCGAGCTCATGCTTCTGACTAACCTTAAGTTGATCGAATAAGACCTTTCGGCCAGTCGAAACCACTAAGCTTGCTTTAGGCGGTGTGTAAGACCCCCCCTTTTTTTTCTTTTAAAAAAACACCGGGGTCTTAGGCCCAGAATCGCCGCTTTGCGGTGACACCTTCACGTCCTGAAGGGTCATCACCACAAGGCGCCGATTCTGTCGGCCAATTCGATCACAGAAAGGTAGCACAATAATTGAAGTAAGAGCAAGTCCACTAAAAGTAAATCACATATATAGAATAAAATCTCCACGAAGGGAGTGTCCACAGAATAATACATCAGAGTACTAAAAATACGGGCTTATGCCCGGTACATCATGTCCTCACTACAAAATCACTCATGTGGAAGCAAAAACAAAACTACTCAAGGCCGAGACTCACGGTCCCGGCTGTATAAACTCTAGAGCTAGACTACCCCATCTCCAAGCGCACCGGTCTCTGGGGCTGCTCCCCTGTGCTGGGCTCCGTAATCCCCTAAAATGATGCGGTTCGAAAATCATTAGTCATAAAGACTAAGCCCTATCATCCCCTACCCCTTCCCCCATGGCTCCTAGGTACCGAGCGGAGAGGAAGAAAGGGAAGGACATGAAGGTGGAGATTTAATGAAAGAAACAGGTGGCAGCGGAACAAATCTAGCAATTCTATAATAAATATGTCAATAATAGAAAGTAGGAAAAGTAACCTTAACTTATGTGCGAAAGCGCATAAGCCAAGGGATCTTCTGCAAGGCTCCCATCGTATAGAGTGTCCCATATCACTTATACGTTGGGGTGTCGGTTATCAAACAGCAGTATATATATATATATAGAATTTAACCTTAATTTATAAACTTGCCCACACAAGCTTATAGACCAAGGGGTCGTTTTGCAGGTCCTAATGTATAAGCATCCCATACAACTTATACTTTAGGTGTCAGGGTTAAATGAATCGATTATGCTATGACATGCAAGTGGGTATGATGAAACAAGCAAGTGCAACTCACACACCCGACTCTGTGCACACAGACCTTTAGTTCCCCCTTTCGGAGCCGTTACCTCCCAGGATACTGATGAGTCCTCTTTATATACCTATTTTCGGACTCATCTAGGCTTATTTTCTTATCTTTGCACGCCGTTTAGCGCCATTTGCACTCCTTTTGGTTCGCTACGGTTTTACACGTCCTGTGCACTCTTTTAGCCTATTTCTGTGCGTGTGTGTATTTCCCTTTTGCTGTGCATAATATTTATGTCTGTGACTGCCATGATCGACATCCCGTCCAGTTTTCCTGCAGGTTCTGGGATTGTGTGGGCGTCCGGGGTAGGACTTTCACCATTTTTGGCAAAGGAGTCAATGGTCGTGCGTTTTTACCCACGCACGACCGTCGACCTCTTTGGCGCACGATCATCGGTCGTGCGCAGCCATAACCTCTCCTATGAAAGTTCTGTCCCGGCATATCGCACGATCACCAGCCATACCGCGCACGATCACTGCTCGTGCGCTGCCGGTCGTGCGCAGTCATTATATCTTTTTCCACTTTTCTGCCTCCATATCGCACGATCACTGACTATATCGCGCACGACCACTGGTCGTGCGCCGGTGATCGTGCGCGCTGTTTAAATCTGTTTTCTATAAATAGCGCAGGTCCGCCCTAATTTAGATAGATCCGGGATCGCTCGACACTTCCGCCGTATTTCGTCCCCGACGAGGGTTTCCTCCGTCCCCCTTCATCCTCCACCTTAGGGAGGGTCTCCGGGCAAGCTTACAACGCCAAATCAACGCCGGAGCATCCTCTCGGCCTCCTCCTTCATCCTCAAGCTTCAAGCGGAGTTTTGACCGAGCTTTCTCCATCAAGCAAGGAAGGGCCGGAGCCGCAATCTACGGATCATTTCAACGAAGAAGACGGGTCCATTGGGAGTGAGTGACAGCCTCCTCTACCCCGGACGCAGTTGAGGACCGAGCTTGGACTCGGATTGACAACCCGGGATTCCAACCGTGAACCCTCAACAAGGCTTCGGATTCGGTCGATTCGCACACCTCTTTCTCTTGTATTTGATAGCTTAGCTTAACTCTTTGTATTGATGAAGTACGTTTTATTGTAGTTAATGATCTTGCACTTTATCATGTCTATGTGATTTGTGTATTTTCGTTATTATTGCTTGAGGTGCGCCTTAATATTCCATCCACCATCCACCCTTGCCGCACTAGCAATTGCTAGTGGCGTGCGTTGCGAAGAGGTGCTCACGACCCTCATTCCGCCATTCTCACCACCTCATCCGCTAGCCTACTCTTCCATCCGCCAAGCGATTCGGTGCATAGCGGCCCGTGTAGTTTCCATCCCGCCTGGCGAAGCATCGCATAGCGGCGTTGCATAGGAGTAGCTTGTAGATTTTACTTTCTGTTTCCGCAGCAACCAAAACCCCCCCTTTTAGATCCGCCCCGAGGACTTCAATCTCAAGTCCGCCTCGACATTAACTCATCCCTTACTGTGTTCCTCAAGAGACCGACACTCGGGGATTTATTCCCAAACTTTATTACTTGTGCGACCGGTGCGCTTGCCGTTTTCCACGCATCAAGTTTTTGGCGCCGTTGCCGGGGAACACAGTCGTTTGAGTTTTTGGAGAGGAAGATTTGAGATAGTTGCCCTTTTCATTTGTATATTTCATGTTTTATTTTTGTTTTGGTTTTTAGTTGTTATTTTTTTTATTTTATTTTATTCCCTTTCTAGTTTTTATTTTACTATAGCAGGCTGTTCCACTCTTTATTTGCTTGCGAGTAGTTAATTTTTGTCTTAGAAAGTTCTCGTGGTGAATTATTTCTTGCTGCACCATGTATTCTTATGCAAATATCCATTGCCGTTGGTGCGGGGATTATAGGCATAGCAGTGATGAGTGCCCCACTGAAGAATGGGAGCATAATTCTCGTGGTTCAGTGTATGGAGCACCGTTGTCTTATGGTACTTCATACACCGTACCCCAGTCTTATGGTCACTACTCTTCTCCGCCTTCACCTTTTTCATATTCCTCTCCGGCTCCACCTGGACCGAGGAGTAATGGAAAACGGTGTTTGTGTTGTCGTAGCACCGACCATGTGTTGAAAGATTGTGCAGAATTTCAGCGCCAGTTGGAGGCGGATGATGAACCGGATATCCGGATTGTCTCATCCACCTCTCAAATGGCCGCTCCTTCTGATTCTGATGATGTATCCGCAGTACCACCTTGTCTATGGGGGACTGCTGTGGATACACCCATCAGACTTTCTACTGGTCAGTGCGACGACATTGCGGCGCCTTCTCTCCTTGTGCCTTCTTCCCCTATTTTTGATTCACCCCCGGAGGAACCTGCGCATATTATCTCTGATGATGTTGCTCCTCCGCTTTCTTTGCATGAATTACCTACTCCCCTTTCTAGTGAGTTGGTTGATGATGTTGTGCCCTTTGGAAATTGGGAACATGAGGATGCGTCGTGGTGTGACGAGGACATTATTCTCATCAATGGTGAGTACTATGTCTTGGAACACCGTGACGTACCGAGGTGTGATGAGGAAATCCTTGCCGGCGAGGAGATTTCTACTTCCTTGTTGGATGAGGGGGTCCAAACCACCACCGAGGACCTCGTGGTCTCATTTTCCCCTCGCCATGACTCACATGACACCGACAGTGATCTATGTTTGGATCCTGCTGAGAGTGATTCCGGGATCACTCTCCCTATTTCCGCTTCTTTTAGTTTTTCTTCTCCTTTATTCCTTGACCCCCCTTCTCCTTCTGCGCCTGTGCGGGTTGACTCCCTGCAGGTGAGTTGGGTTGACTTTGAGCCTTGCGCTCAGGTTGTCGGCGAGTGCCTCAGCTTGCATGAGGAATTTCCTACTCCTTTTGCAGTTGAAGCCTCTGCCTTCACCTTCGCCCCCAACGAGCCTGTGGTGGACGATACCTTGCTAGGCAAGGATTTGTTTTGTGATGAGATGAGCGAGGACCAGGTCGCCTCCTCATCTTATTTCCTGCTTCCTCTACCTGAGCTTTTCAGGTATTATTATCTAGGTAGAGGGGTAACTGTGCTATCGCCGTATCGGTACCCGTTACCGACGCGGATATTAGGACAGTTGCCTGTGCACTTTTCATTTCATAGGCCCATTAGCTAGAACTTTTCTTTTGCTGAATAAGTCGTGCTGGGATGACAATAACCCCAGTACTTATCTTTCATTTTTTGCATTTTTATTTCTTTTTATGTCAGCTTAGTTTAGTATTTCTTTTTGAATATTTTTCTTTTGTTTTTGCGGAGCTCACCCCTGCAGGTATTCATGGAAACTACGCATTGGCGGGGTTGTGATTCTTCGTATGGCGGGCCTGCTCCTAGTTTTCACGCGTCTTCTGGTATGCTCACTAGCTGAGCATTGGGTAACCTCTTCCCTTAGCTCTTTTTGATTTAAATTTCTCTATCATTTGATGTGTTGTTTAGTTTAAGTCTGGGGGAGAGTCAGTTTACCTTTTGCACGTGCACATTTCTTTTGCATACTAGAAGCTTTTACATTATTATTTTGTTTAAGTTCATTGCATCGCACACCACTGCACCCACATGAGCGCGAGCTTAGCGGTTTGCGTGTCACGAGTTGAACCTGTATCTTTGTTCGATTTGGAAAATTTCTGTGCTAGTTCAGGATTGCGCGACGGAGTAAAATGTTGGCCTTGCTGTGTTTCTAGTCAACTGCTCTCGTTTTGTATAGAAATTTGTGTAGATTTAATTTTTCTGTATGCTTATAGCTCTATATTTTTCTATTTGCGTAAATATTTCTTATTCTACTCAAAAGTTGGTGAATCCGGTGTGAATCAAACAGTAGCGTAGGAATGTGTGTAGCCGCCACTAGACTCGTATTGCTTGAGTCGGGAGGAAGGATTATCTTTCTCGGTTGCTAAGAACTTGCCCCAAGCTATTCTTGAAGCATTGGTACACGGTTAGTCTAGCGTGAGAGTGATGTAGGCCACCTTTTGGCCCGGTTGAGCTTTGTACCCATTCCTAACATCGCCCTTGCTAGCCCCTTTGTGCCTACCCTTCTTTTGATTCAGCTCCACTATATTCGCCAAAGCCTCATAGCCGATCCTAGTCGCACACCCAAGTCGAGCTTAAAGTTTGTATTTTCAAGTTGGGTTGTGATGTGGTGATTCGTATTTGTGATATGTGGTTGTGCCCAAAAGAAAAATGTGCTGATTTTGTAAAAAGAAAAAGAAAATATTGAAAAGAAAAATATTTGAAAAAGAGAAAAAGAGAAAAGAGAAAGAAAAAGAAAAAGTTTAATTGAAAATCTTTATTTGAGATGATTCGGATTTGGAGTAGGCGGTGCACACACCCATGTTGCAAAAGTTAAGTCTGGGGGTGTGGTGCACCCGTGTTTATTTTGTGGGCAGCGGGTACTAGTTTTGTACGTTAGCTCATTTGGGTTAGGTGCATACCCTTCATGTTTACCCTTGTTTTCCTCACCGTAACCCAAGCCCCATTATTACCCGAAGTCCTACGGACTTGCGCTTGAGTTGACTAGTGCCGTGGAGAGAGTGCGAACGGGCAAGCTTATGGTTTCCGACATTGGTGGATTCCTTTGGGGGTAATCTTGAGCCCCGGTCTTCGGCAATGCTCACCTTAGTGGCTTGTCTACTTTCTTCCTGCGTAGGACCGGATGATTCACCGTGATTCTACTTTTGAGTAATAATAAATTTTTAATACGCATTGTGAAAAATATAAAATATTTTGTATACTTAAAAATTTCCTTTACTTTATTTTTATGCACGCGAGCATGCGACTTCGCATGGTACTCCGTTTTGCAATTTCTTTGTTAGCTAGTTCATTTTCCCCGTCTGCTTAGGTTTTGTTTGCTCGGGACGCGCAAATGGTTAAGTCTGGGGGTGTGATGAGTCCTCTTTATATACCTATTTTCGGACTCATCTAGGCTTATTTTCTTATCTTTGCACGCCGTTTAGCGCCATTTGCACTCCTTTTGGTTCGCTACGGTTTTACACGTCCTGTGCACTCTTTTAGCCTATTTCTGTGCGTGTGTGTATTTCCCTTTTGCTGTGCATAATATTTATGTCTGTGACTGCCATGATCGACATCCCGTCCAGTTTTCCTGCAGGTTCTGGGATTGTGTGGGCGTCCGGGGTAGGACTTTCACCATTTTTGGCAAAGGAGTCAATGGTCGTGCGTTTTTACCCACGCACGACCGTCGACCTCTTTGGCGCACGATCATCGGTCGTGCGCAGCCATAACCTCTCCTGTGAAAGTTCTGTCCCGGCATATCGCACGATCACCAGCCATACCGCGCACGATCACTGCTCGTGCGCTGCCGGTCGTGCGCAGTCATTATATCTTTTTCCACTTTTCTGCCTCCATATCGCACGATCACTGACTATATCGCGCACGACCACTGGTCGTGCGCCGGTGATCGTGCGCGCTGTTTAAATCTGTTTTCTATAAATAGCGCAGGTCCGCCCTAATTTAGATAGATCCGGGATCGCTCGACACTTCCGCCGTATTTCGTCCCCGACGAGGGTTTCCTCCGTCCCCCTTCATCCTCCACCTTAGGGAGGGTCTCCGGGCAAGCTTACAACGCCAAATCAACGCCGGAGCATCCTCTCGGCCTCCTCCTTCATCCTCAAGCTTCAAGCGGAGTTTTGACCGAGCTTTCTCCATCAAGCAAGGAAGGGCCGGAGCCGCAATCTACGGATCATTTCAACGAAGAAGACGGGTCCATTGGGAGTGAGTGACAGCCTCCTCTACCCCGGACGCAGTTGAGGACCGAGCTTGGACTCGGATTGACAACCCGGGATTCCAACCGTGAACCCTCAACAAGGCTTCGGATTCGGTCGATTCGCACACCTCTTTCTCTTGTATTTGATAGCTTAGCTTAACTCTTTGTATTGATGAAGTACGTTTTATTGTAGTTAATGATCTTGCACTTTATCATGTCTATGTGATTTGTGTATTTTCGTTATTATTGCTTGAGGTGCGCCTTAATATTCCATCCACCATCCACCCTTGCCGCACTAACAATTGCTAGTGGCGTGCGTTGCGAAGAGGTGCTCACGACCCTCATTCCGCCATTCTCACCACCTCATCCGCTAGCCTACTCTTCCATCCGCCAAGCGATTCGGTGCATAGCGGCCCGTGTAGTTTCCATCCCGCCTGGCGAAGCATCGCATAGCGGCGTTGCATAGGAGTAGCTTGTAGATTTTACTTTCTGTTTCCGCAGCAACCAAAACCCCCCCTTTTAGATCCGCCCCGAGGACTTCAATCTCAAGTCCGCCTCGACATTAACTCATCCCTTACTGTGTTCCTCAAGAGACCGACACTCGGGGATTTATTCCCAAACTTTATTACTTGTGCGACCGGTGCGCTTGCCGTTTTCCACGCATCAGATACCTCCGTAGTGGCAGACAGAAGCGGTGGGTTGGGCCTAGCCCACCTCTAAACCAGTAAAGCACTACCGGTCAGACCTATCGTACGCCTCAACGCTTGGTGCACTAAGCGTACTCCTGCGTACTCTTGCCGGCTGGCGCACCAGACTTCTGTTGGCGAAGTGCTAACCACACTTGCCGAGTCAGCGTATTGGCGTCGGTGCATCGACCCACCAATACCGAAGACCCACCACCTTAATTTTCATTCCTTTTATGCACATGCAAATTTAATCATAAACACACAAAAACCGAGCCGAAGCCCCCCGGACTAAAACGTCCGTCTCTTAACCAACCGAGCCGAAGCTCCCCGGACCATTCCGTCCGTCTCTTAACCAACCGAGCCGAAGCTCCCATAAATCTTCCTGTGCTAACAGTGTTTGTGAAAGGTGCAACCCTAATTACTAAGTTACTCTTGTCAGTTTGTTATTGCAGTTTACGTTAACCCAGGACTGCCCCCGGTATTCCCCGTGAAGGGCTCTCAAAAGGCACTAGGAACTATGATGGTAGCTGAAGCCCATCGTTCCCTTTTGCAAGGCACTTATTGTTATTGGTTGATCCCCTTTACCCATTCCCTTCTCATATTAAGATAGACTATCCTAGGGTGATTTTTAACCTTCCTCTCTTCGGGAAAGACGATCTTTCGTCGAACCCGAGCACCTCTTAACCTTAGCTATCACTACTTCTCTCTACTCTTCATATCATCCTATTGTGATATCATCCACATTTGTCCACCCAGATAAAATAACTAACTCCAACGACTTTCTCAGATCATGTCCTATTGCAATTCACAAATTTGCTATATGCAGACCAACCTAGACTATATGTCTAACCGGTTATGCAATGATCCCAAAACTCATCCAAATGCCCTAAACTATTTACTGGAGACTTATCATGATATAAATAGCCTAAATCCAGAATGTGGTAATTTTCCTAATTTATCTGGCATTTAATTAATTTCCTCAAAAATTCCAAGGGCTACCGGTTTTAACATGAACTACCCTAAGTTCTCATGCAAGATGTCCAGCAAATTTATAATAAATAGTAGGTTATCTCAATAGGGTAAATCCAAAATATCATAATTTTCTATCATCAAAAGGGCACTAAAACTATTTTAGCAATATTTACTATCTTCTATTATTTATGAACCAAGTACAGAGAATATTCTTCCAAAAATTATAAATAAATTATAATATGCAGATAAAGCCTTAAAAATAGCATTGGCCTAATTTCATAATTTTTCAGTAATAATATCATCCCTAATTAATTTTCAAAGCATAAAATCCCTCTTTAACATTTGTGAAGGAAGTACTGTTTTTACTCAACTAAAAATTGCATGGGGTTTTATTGAATAGAAAGATCCAAATAATTAAAACATCAATTAGGGCTATAATAAACTTTACACATGAAGTGCTGGAAATAAACATCATAAAATTCTAGTAAAATCTCTATAACTTCTACCCACTCCAAAACTTACTCTACCTTAATTTCACAGCCTTTAGATAAAGTTTAGTGACAGATTGTGCTTAATTAGTTTTTAACCCTAAAGCTAAGATTAAGGTTTTGAGGTATATACTTGTCTCCAAATTTTCCAAGATTCCATTCAGATGATTCTTATCATGCTAATGTCAACTCTACAAAGTTTCAAGGAAATACAAGAGCAATTGCCCCCATGTCCTTCACAACCCTCAAAACCCTCCATCTTGGGTTTGAGTTTGGATCCAAGGGTAAATCAACACGAAACCACACCATTTTCTCCAAGTGGGTTATAATAACCCCTCTAAGTCAGTGGTCAAAATATCAGCCTCTGTTGAGGTGATATGACCGATCTAACATCTTGTGCACTTTTTACTCAAAAATGCCTCATTGTTGCCTAGTTAGGAATATGTGACTTCCTATTCAAAACTCATCCAAATGAGTTGATATTTTGTACAGAACTAGGTTTTATAGTCAGGGACCACTCACCAAAATTTGGGAGGGTTTGGAGGTCATTTGTCTATTTAAATAAATTACTCTAACTTTATTAAATTAAAATAGAAACTTTAGGCAAAGTATCTCCAAAAATTCCCATTTTTGGACAGCCACCAGATATGGCTAAGTGTAACCTCTTGCCCAAATTTCAGGTCATTTGGGCAAAGGACGAAGCGTGGGCATTAATTTTAGTTTCTGCCCAACTCTAGGTACAACCCTCACTAAAACGGGTTCTGCAGTTGAACCGCTTACCCAAACGAGTTGAAACCAATTTTATATTAATCTAGACTCGAAGTGCTACAACTTTCGTGACTGGCCATTTTTCCTAAATAGGCCTCTAAATGCCTCGTTTTGTAATGTCAAAAGGCGTGTCAAAATAGAGATAATAATTCCTTATAATTGATAAATGAATAGTAATTGATTTTACTGTTCATCTTCCCTTCCAGACAGAACCC
Organism: Platanthera zijinensis; assembly: GCA_039513925.1. Lineage (NCBI taxonomy): Eukaryota > Viridiplantae > Streptophyta > Magnoliopsida > Asparagales > Orchidaceae > Platanthera > Platanthera zijinensis. The sequence goes on from CM077098.1 coordinate 31,563,659, forward strand.
GTAAACTGAACTCTAAAAAATATATTTCCTGTAGCTCTTCCATGGTCCGTTGCCGGCCGTCCGGTCACTTCCCTGGCCAGCCACCACCACCACCACCTCCGTCAAGGCGATGGCTAGCGGTCGGCGGCGGTTTGGCCGCCGGAGGTGGCGGTTTCCAGCGTACCCGAAAAATACCTTTTTCATGGTTTTCCATGAAAACGCAGGATAGGTCCGGCTCCTTTGAGCACGAACTTCATTTATAAGATCCTAAGATCTACCCATAAGAGAATAAGTAGAGGAGGACCTTGTTCGCGGTTTAAAGGCGAGATGAACGTCGGATTGTCATGGCGCGGTGGTGGCGTTCCCGAACTTCTTCAACAGCAAGAGCAGAAATCTGAATCCATTTGATCGAGCGTGTAACCTTCTTCTCTTGCTCTAAGGAGGCTGTTATAGATCTCCAAGTGGGGAGGGGGAAGGGTGAATCATTCATGGCAATAAAAGCTCCCTTAACAAATGGCTTTTCGGTTATGGTGGAGAGAAGGAAACGTTGGAATAAGAAGAGGCGTTTACCAGGTGGCGATTTCCTATTCGACCTCACTCTCTCTTTCTTATTAAGTAATTAAAGGAGGAAACAGTCCATAATTACTCCTGCTGTAATTTCCCATAATCAGAATTGATTATGAATCGGGTTACAGAAATTTCCAGTCTGGCTGACGTTTCGGCCTTTGTCACGGGCGTGACACGTGGGTCACGGGCGTGACCGACCAAGATGCAAATTCCGCGCTCAGCGATCGTCTCACTGAGATCGACGATCGCCGAAGGGGGTCATGCCCTAGGTCACGGGCGTGACACATGGGTCACGGGCGTGACAGAGCCATGACGCAAATTCTGCGCTCGATGATCGTCGCGCTGAGATCGACGATCGTCGAAGGGGTCATGCCCTAGGTCACGGGCGTGACACATAGGTCACGGGCATGACAGGCCCGGGTTGAAAATTCTACGCTCGACGATCGTCGCGCTTAGATCGACGATCGTCGAAGTGGTCACGCCCTAGGTCACGGGCGTGACACATAGGTCACGGGTGTGATAGGCCCGGGTTGAAAATTCTACGCTCGACGATCGTCTCCCTGAGATTGACGATCGTCGAAGGAGTTATGCCCTAGGTAACGGGCGTGACGGGTCGGTCACGGGCGTGACCAACCCGTGACCCGAAATCTCGGTCGATGTATTTCAATTTTTGGGCTTCCTTGGGTTCTGTCATGACAAACCGACTCCTAGGGGTCTAACCGGAAATGGGATGTTACAAATCCCAATAAACAAAACAAAAATTTCGTCCCTGAAATTGAGGTTGAGCCTACGGGGATTTCTACCGAAATAAATTAAACTTGTAACATCCCATACAGTTTTTTTATTGAGTCGAAGCGAGACTACTTGTTTTATAAACGAAGGCAATCTCCCCAATAAACCAAAGATTAGCCCCTACTTTTCTGTGCATGCCTAGGTTCTCCATATCCCTTACTTAGTCCTATCGGTTCAATGCAAGGAAGTAATTTATTGTATACTGAGAGGTGGTGAGGTATACCTGACTGAACAACTCTGGGTATTTTTGCCTCATCAGGTCCTGCGGTTCCCATGTGTGCTCCTCCTGACCGTGGATTCTCCACATAACCTTTACTAAGGGGATCTTCTTGCGGCGCAAGATCCGTACTCCTTTGTCGTCGATCCGAACCGGCTCCAAGTGAACAGATTGGTCTGAGGCTACCGGTCCATCGGTGGTCAAAATCTGCTGTTCCGGGCGTAGTAGAGCCCTTCTCAGCGAAGAAATGTGGAAGACGTCGTGTAGAGCTGCTAGCTCTGGTGGCAACTCTAGCCTGTAGGCCAGAGCCCCGATCCGCTCCAGGATCTTGTAAGGGCCCATATACCTATGGCTGAGCTTCTTCCTCCGACTGCGCACCCGTGAAACTCCATGCATGGGCCGAATCTTCAAAAACACTCGGTCCCCCACCTGAAACTCCACCTGACGATGCCGGGCGTCATAATACTTAGCTTGTCTGCTCTGCGCCTCTAACATCATGTCTCTTATTAGCCTCACCTGAGCCTCGGTGTCTTCAACAAAATCCGATCCTAACACCTTCAGATCCTCGTCCTGAACCCAAGAAAGCGAGGTCCTGTATTTTATTCCATACAAGGCTTTATAAGGCGCCATCCTGATGCTGGACTGATAGATATTATTATAGGAGAACTCGACCAACGGCAACATCTTCTCCCACGGCTCCCCTCGGTCCAGTATACACAGTCGTAGTAGATCCTCCAATGTCCTGTTGGTGCGCTCTGTCTGCCCGTCGGTCTGAGGGTGGAAGGCCGTACTAAAAGTCAATCGGGTGCCCAGGTATGCCTGCACTGACCGCCACTCCCTGGACGTAAACCGTCCATCGCGGTCCGACACTATCGTCCTGGGCACGCCATGGTATCGGATATACTGCTCCACGAACTTCCGTACCAACACTCCCACCGAGTCATCCTTCCTAATTGGTATAAAGCGGGCCACCTTCGTCAACCGATCAACAATCACCCAGATCGAGTCATTCCCTGTCCGAGACCGGGGAAGCCCATGTATAAAATCCATAGCTATATCATCAAACTTCCACTCCGGCACCGGGAGTGGCTGCAACAGTCCTGCGGTGTTCCTGCACTCCGCCTTCACCAACTGACACGCCTCGCAATGGATCACGAAGTACGTAATGTCCTTCTTCATGCCCGGCCAAAACATCGTCTTCTTCAGATCAGCGGTCATCTTTGTGATCCCTGGGTGCACAGAGTACCGGCTGCAATGCGCCTCCGTCATAATATCCTCTCGGATCTGGCCTCCTGCGGGTATATATACTCTGCCTCTGAAATGTAGCAATCCATCTCTCAGTGAAGAATCTCCTGTCGACCCTCCTCCAAGGCTCGGAATATCGGCTCTGCCCATGCATCTGTCCTCTGTCCGTCCTGAATGCGATCCCGAATATCATCTATGGCCACCATCGATGCCAGATACTCCCTATACAACTCTGGATCATCCTCGGACACTAGGGATATCTGCATATCTCTGAATGACCGGACTAGATCCATGGACATAACCTGGGGCCTGTCTTCGAAAGTGGCAGCTCTCCGACTCAACGCGTCGGCCACCACGTTTGCCTTCCCTGGATGGTAGTGCATCTCATAATGATAGTCTGCTAAGAACTCCACCCAGCGCCTCTGCCTGATATTCAGCTCCTTCTGCGTGTCCACGTATTTCAAGTTCTTGTGGTCGGAGTAGATGTCGCAGTGGACTCCATAAAGATAATGGCGCCAGACCTTCAGAGCAAAAACGACCGCTCCCATCTCAAGGTCGTGCACCGGGTAGTTCTTCTCATGGGTCTTCAGCTGGCGGGAGGCATATGCTATGACGTGTCCGTTCTGTATCAGCACCGCTCCCATCCCCTAGTATGATGCGTCGATATACACCTGGAATCCTTCCTTTCCAGATGGAAGGGACAGAATAGGGGCTGAGATGAGTCGGTCCTTCAGCTCCTGGAAAGCCGCCTGACACTGCGGGGTCCAAATGAAAGGTGCCTCCTTCTTTGTCAAAGATGTAAGGGGGAGGGCAATTTGAGAGAACCCCTCCACAAACTTTCGGTAATAACTGGCAAGTCCCAAGAAACTTCATACATCGGTGGCTGTCTTTAACTGTGGCCAATCTCGAACTGCCTGAATCTTTGCCGGATCCACTGCCAACCCGGCTCCGCTGATAATGTGGCCTAGGAAAGCCACCTCCTTCAACCAAAATTGACACTTGCTGAATTTCGCATAAAGGCGATGCTCCTGCAACCTCTCCAGAGTCAGTGCCAAATGCCGAGTGTGCTCCTCCTCCGTCCTAGAGTAGATCAGGATGTCGTCTATGAATACTATGACGAACACATCCAAGTAGGCCTCGAAAACCCGGTTCATGAGGCTCATGAACGCCGATGGTGCATTCGTGAGCCCGAAGGGCATCACGGTGAACTCATACATGCCATATCTGCTACTGAAGGCCGTCTTCGGGATATCCTCCTCCTGGATCCGTAGCTGGTAGTATCCTGACCTCAAGTCCAGCTTCGAGAAATAATGGGCTCCCTCCAGCTGGTCGAACAATTCATCTATCCGTGGGAGCGGATATGTATTCCGGACGGTCAGCCTGTTTAGTGCTCGATAATCGATGCACAGGCGAAATGTCCCATCCTTCTTCTTCACGAATAGGACCGGGGCTCACCATGACGAGGAACTCGGTCTAACAAATCCCGCCTCCACCAACTCTTGCAACTGAGTTCGAAACTCCGCCAACTCCTTCGGGGCCATCCGATAGGGAGCCCTGAATATCGGCTTAGCCCCTGGCACCAACTGAATCTAAAAATCCTTCTCCCTGTGCGGAGGCAATCCTGGCAGCTTCTCTGGAAACACATCGGCGTAATCAAAAACCACCAGTATATTGGCAATCCGATCCTTCTCCTCGGTCATCTCGAACAGCACCTGATATACCATGTCTCCCTGCAGATGGGCCTTGACGGCCTGTACCGAAGATAAGAGTATACGAGAGGCAGGTCTTATACCTTCGATGACAATGAAAGAGTCCCCGTGTCTCACGGTGATCCTCTTCGCTTGGCAATCAATCTGGGCATGGTTCCAGTGCAGGCATACCATGCCCAGGATCAGGTCTTTGTCCGTCAGCTTCAAAATCGTTGCTGGAGCCTCGAACGCCTTTCCACCAATTTCTGCCTCCATATTGCAGTGATCCGTGGTAAAGAGCTCAGATCCATCCGGTAGTCGCACCCTCATCCTCGAGCCCGTAAATTGCTCCACGCCTTCCAGTCCTTCTATGAACGTCTCCGACACAAAGGAGTGAGTAGCTCCAGTATCGAAAAGCGTTCGGGCAGGCTTGTTGCTGATGAAGACTATACCTGGGGTGATTAGATGTCTTAAGGTTCTATAAAGAATTTTCTTTCCTTGTTAATCTATCTAGTGCGGTTCTAAGTTTTAACAACTAAAAGGGAAATTCTATGAAAATAAAGAAGCATTGCGGCGTACCTGCTATGACCTGCTCCGGATTCCGAGGCTGCGCAAGGTCCAAAGCATATACCTGCTCCCTTCCCTGTCTACGGTCTCCCTCCTGGTATCCACGACCGCGGCCGCGTCCTCGGCATCCGTAATGCTGAGCTGGTGGGCCACCCTGTGGTGCTGGAGGTGGTGCCCCCCTCATCGGGCAGTTCCTCCGGATGTGCCCAATCTGATGATAAAGGAAGCACTCTGGTGGGGGATACGCCATTCCCCCGGGTCTCGACATATTCTGCATCCGAAGAGGTTGAGGGGCCAATATCACCTGCTCCCTCGGCTCCTGCCTCACTTCCTGATGAGGCTGGTCCTCTGTCCTTCTCCCCTCTGGTATAGCACCTCGCCGCTGGTCATTTCTGACTCTCCGTCCCTGATCCTCTGCTGGCCGCTTTCGGCCCCGGGTGGTGTGCCAATCAGCCTCAATCCTTTTTGCCATCTCCAAAATCTGGGAGATAGGCCCGTCAGATACAAACAACAAAGCCTCCCTCAAGTCTTCCCGTAGGCCCTTATAGAACCTCTTGATGTACCCTGCTTTGTCCACCTGGTAAGAATCTGCATATCAAGCCAGATGGTCGAACTCCCGATGGTAATCCACCACCGTCCGGGTGCCCTGCTTCAGCTGTAAGAACCACTCCTCCAACTCATCCCTGGCCGACTGTGGAACAAAATGCTCCAGCAGCGTGGCCCTGAACTCTTCCCAAATAACCTCCGCAACCTCCCTATCGGCAAATGTCGTGTTCAACAGCGTCTTCCACCACCTCTTAGCATGGGACTTGAGGCAAGAGACAACCAGAGCCACCCTCTCCTCCCAGGGACACTGTATCCCGGTCAGCATCTCGTACATAATATCCAGCCACTCTTCTGTCCGAACCGCCGACTCTGTCGCCAAGTAGGATGGGGGAGAGAGTCCTCGGAAGATGCTCAGCAAGTTGGCCCCCGGATTTGGCTGCGGGACCGGAACCTGCTGGGCCCTGAAAGCCTCCAGGATGGCAGTCAGAGTCTGTCCCATGTCTGACTGAAGGAAAGGAGTGGGGACCGGTGGAGGTGATGCAACATCCTGAGCCTGTTGAACTCCACCTTATGGCGTAGGCTGTGCTGGAGGCTGCGTAACAAAAACCCATACTGAGAAAACATTCAATCTTTAATAAAAGTGGACAATTTATATGTGATCCCCATATGGGCACACCACTGCTTCCGCTTCTTAGTTTGTCCCCAAACTAAACTCGAGCGGGGCTGACCCAGGGATAGTGGACTGCTACCTTTTTTAGATCGATGTTTCCCTCTCATACCACTTGTAAGACCCCCCCCCCCTTTTTTTTTTAAAAAAACACCGGGGTCTTAGGACCAGAATCGCCGCTTTGCGGTTACACCTTCATGTCCTGAAGGGTCATCACCACAAGGCGCCGATTCTGCCGGCTAATTCGATCAAAGAAAGGTAGCACAATAATTGAAGTAAGAGTAAGTACACTGAAAGTAAATCACATATATAGAATAAAATCTCCACGAAGGGAGTGTCCACAGAATAATACATCAGAGTACTAAAAATACAGGCTTATGCCCGGTACATCATGTCCTCACTACAAAATCACTCATGCGGAAGCAAAAACAAAACTACTCAAGGCCGAGACTCACGGTCTCGGCTGTATGAACTCCGGAGCTAGACTGCCCCATCTCCAAGCGCACCAGTCTCTGGGGCTGCTCCCCTGTGCTGGGCTCCGCGATCCCCTAAAATGATGCGGTTCGAAAACCGTTAGTCATAGAGACTAAGCCCTATCATCCCCTACCCCTTCCCCCATGGCTCCTAGGTACCGAGCGGAGAGGAAGAAAGAGAAGGACATGAAGGTAGAGATTTAATGAAAGAAACAGGTGGCAGCGGAATAAATCTAGCAATTCTATAATAAATATGTCAATAACAGAAAGTAGGAAAAGTAACCTTAACTTATGTGCGAAAGCGCATAAGCCAAGGGATATTTTGCAAGGCTCCCATCATATAGAGTGTCCCATACCACTTATACGTTGGGGTGTCGGTTATAAAACAGCAACACATATATATATATATATATATAATTTAACCTTAATTTATAAACTTGCCCACACAAGCTTATAGACCAAGGGGTCGTTTTGCAGGTCCTAATATATAAGCGTCCCATACCACTTATACTTTAGGTGTCAGGGTTAAATGAATCGATTATGCTATGACATGCAAGTGGGTATGATGAAAAAAGCAAGTGCAACTCACACACCCGACTCTGTGCACACAGACCTTTAGTTCCCCCTTTCGGAGCCGTTACCTCCCAGGATACATTCGTAGTGGCAGACGGAAGCGGTGGGTTGGGCCTCGCCCACCTCTAAACCAGTAAAGCACTACCGGTCAGACCTATCATACGCCTCAACGCTTGGTGCACTAAGCGGACAACTGCGTACTCTTGCCGGCTGGCGCACCGGACTTCTGTTGGCGAAGTGCTAACCACACTTGCCGAGTCAGCGTATTAGCGTCGGTGCATCGACCCACCAATACCGAAGACCCACCACCTTAATTTTTCATTACTTTTATGCACATGCAAATTTAATCTTAAACACACAAAAACCGAGCCAAAGCCCCCCGGACTAAAATGTTCGTCTCTTAACCAACCGAGCTGAAGCTCCCCGGACCATTCCGTCCGTCTCTTAGCCAACCGAGCCGAAGCTCCCATAAATCTTCCTGTGCTAACAGTGTTTGTGAAAGGTGCAACCCTAATTACTAAGTTACTCTTGTCAGTTTGTTATTGCAGTTTATGTTAACCCAGGACTGCCCCCGGTATTCCCCGTGAAGGGCTCTCAAAGGGCACTAGGAACTATGATGGTAGCTGAAGCCCATCGTTCCCTTTCGCAAGGCACTTATTGTTATTGGTTGATCCCCTTTACCCATTCCCTTCTCATATTAAGATAGACTATCCTAGGGTGATTTTTAACCTTCCTCTCTTCGGGAAAGACGATCTTTCGTCGAACCCGAGCACATCTTAATCCTAGCTATCACAACTTCTCTCTACTCTTCATATCATCCTATTTTGATATCATCCACAATTGTCCACCCAGACAAAATAACTAACTCCAACGACTTTCTCAGATCATGTCCTATTACAATTTACAAATTTGCTATATGTAGACCAACCTAGACTATATGTCGAACCGGTTATGCAATGATCCCAAAACTCATCCAAATGCCCTAAACTATTTACTGGAGACTTATCATGATATAAATAGCCTAAATCCAGAATGTGGTAATTTTCCTAATTTATCTGGCATTTAATTAATTTCCTCAAAAATTCCAAGGGCTACTAGTTTGAACATTAACTACCCTAAGTTCTCATGCAAGATGTCCAACAAATTTATAATAAATAGTAGGTTATCTCAATAGGGTAAATCCAAAATATCATAATTTTCTATCATCAAAAGGGCACTAAAACTATTTTAGCAATATTTACTATCTTCCATTATTTATGAACCAAGTATAGAGAATATTCTTCGAAAAATTATAAATAAATTATAATATGCAGATAAAGCCTTAAAAATAGCATTGACCCAATTTCATAATTTTTCAGTAATAATATCATCCCTAATTAATTTTTAAAGCATAAAACCCCTCTTTAACATTTGTGAAGGAAGTACTGTATTTACTCAACTAAAAATTATACAATAATTCACGGGTAACCATTCTGTCATAAAACATTTATTTCCAAGATTGCATGGGGTTTTAATGAGCAAGAAGATCCAAATAATTAAAACATCAATTAGGGCTATAATAAACTTTACACATGAAGTGCTGGAAATAAACATCATAAAATTCAGGTAAAATCTCTATAACTTCTACCCACTACAAAACTTACTCTACCCTAATTTCACAGCCATTAGATAAAGTTTAGTGACGGATTGTGCTTAATTAGTTTTTAACCCTAAAGCTAAGATTAAGGTTTTGAGGTATCTACTTGTCTCCAAATTTTCCAATATTCCATTCAGATGATTCTTATCATGCTAATGTCAACTCTACAGAGTTTCAAGGCAATACGAGAGCAATTGCCCCCATGTCCTTCACAACCCTCAAAACCCTCCATCTTGGGTTTGAGTTTGGATCCTAGGGTAAATCAACCCTAAACCACACCATTTTCTCCAAGTGGGTTATAATAACCCCTTTAAGTCAGTGGTCAAAATATCAGCCTCTGTTGAGGTGATATGACAGATCTAACCTCTTGTGCACTTTTTACTCAAAAATGCCTCATTGTTGCCTAGTTAAGAATATGTGACTTTCTATTCAAAACTCATCCAAATGAGCTGAAATTTTGTACATGACTAGGCTTTATAGCCAGGGACCACTCACCAAAATTTGGGAGGGTTTGGAGGTCATTTGACCATTTAAATAAATTACTCTAACTTTATTAAATTAAAATAGAAACTTTAGGCAAAGTATCTCCAAAAATTCCCATTTTTGGACAGCCACCAAATATGGCTAAGTGTAACCCCCTGCCAAAATTTCAGGTCATTTGGGCAAAGGACGAAGCATGGGCATTAATTTTAGTTTCTGCCCAACTCTAGGTACAACCCTCACTAAAACAGGTTCTGCGGTTGAACCGCTTACCCAAACGAGTTGAAACAAATTTTAAATTAACTTAGACTCGAAGGGCTACAACTTTTGTGACTGGCCATTTTTCCTAAATAGGCTTCTAAATGCCTCGTTTTGTAATGTCAAAAGGCATGTCAAAAAGGAGATAATAATTCCTTATAATTGATAAATGAATAGTAATTGATTTTACTGTTCATCTTCCCTTCCAGACAGAACCCGTAAACTGAACTCAGAAAAATATATTTCCTGTAGCTCTTCCATGGTCCGTTGCCGGCCGTCTGGTCACTTCCCTGGCCAGCCACCACCACCACCACCTCCGTCGAGGCGATAGCTAGCGGTCGGCGGTGGTTTGGCCGCCGGAGGTGGCAATTTTCCGGCGTACCCGAAAAATATCTTTTTCATGGTTTTCCATGAAAACGCAGGATAGGTCCGACTCCTTTGAGAACGAGCTTCATTTCTAAGATCCTAAGATCTACCCATAAGAGAATAAGTAGAGGAGGACCTTGTTCGCGGTTTGAAGGCGAGATGAACGTCGGATTGTCATGGCGCGGTGGTGGCGTTCCCGAACTTCTTCAACAACAAGAGCAGAAATCTGAATCCGTTTGATCGAGCATGTAACCTTCTCCTCTTGCTCTAAGGAGGCTGTTATAGATCTCCAAGTGGGGAGGGGGAAGGGTGAATCATTCATGGCAATAAAAGCTCCCTTAACGAATGACTTTTCGGTTATGGTGGAGAGAAGGAAACGTTGGAATAAGAAGAGGCATTTACCAGGTGGCGATTTCCTATTGGACCTCACTCTCTCTTTCTTATTAAGTAATTAAAGGAGGAAACAACCCATAATTACTCATGCTATAATTTCCCATAATCAGAATTGATTATGAATCTGGTTACAGAAATTTCCAGTCTGGCTGACATTTCGGCCTTTGTCACGGGCGTGACACGTGGGTCACGGGCGTGACCGGCCAAGATGCAAATTTCGCGCTCAGCGATCGTCTCGCTGAGATCGACGATCGCCGAAGGGGGTCATGCCCTAGGTCACGGGCGTGACACATGGGTCACGGGCGTGACAGAGCCATGACGCAAATTCTGAGCTCGACGATCATCGCGCTGAGATCGACGATCGTTGAAGGGGTCACACCCTAGGTCACGGGCGTGACACATAGGTCACGGGCGTGACAGGCCCGAGTTGAAAATTCTGTGCTCGAAGATCGTCGCGCTGAGATCGACGATCGTCGAAGCGGCCACGCCTTAGGTCACAGGCGTGACACATAGGTCAAGGGCGTGACAGGCTCGGGTTGAAAATTCTGCGCTCGACGATCGTCTCCCTGAGATCGATGATCGTCGAAGGAGTCACGCCCTAGGTCACGGGCATGACGGGTCGGTCACAGGCGTGACCAACCCGTGACCCGAAATCTCGGTCGATGTATTTTAATTTTTGGGCTTCCTAGGGTTCTGTCACGACAAACTGACTCCTAGGGGTCTAGCCGGAAATGGGATGTTACACGGTGAACCCCTCTATTGGATTTGACTCCAATCCGAAAGATTTACGTCGTCCTCTCTCGAGGTGTGCATTCAACTTCTTTTATCTTTGAGTGATCTCCTCGTATCCGTAACCTCTCGGTCATTTAGGATACAGATCTTAAATAGAAACCCATATCCGTGTAATATGAATTCGATGAAATAAAAATCAAAGATAAATCGTAGCGAGTAAAATTAAGAACAAGACATTTGATAAAAGAAGGAGAGGATTTTATTTTATTCCAAGGTTCATCATGATCAAGTGCTAAAAGAAAGTTAGCTACTCATCATGATTGGGGAAATACAAAATAAAGTAGAGAGAGACATGCTTGAATCAAAGACAAGTAGAATTAAAATTATAACAATAGTAAATCTAAATTAGAAATGAGAAAATACAGCAAAAGAAACAGAAAATTACAAGACTCCAACTCCCAAAATTTGACTCCTAAGCATCTGAAGCTATCTGGAATTTATAGGAAAAATTTCTGTTTGGTCACGCCCTAGGTCACGCCCGTGACCTAGAGTGTGTCAAGCTCGGAACCGTCATCTTGAAACCCGGGAACATTGGAGGAGAAACCGCCAAAATCTGTTAACATACGGGTCACGCCCCTAGGTCACGCCCGTGACCTAGGGCGTGTCAAGGATGTTTATTGAAACGGAGAGAAGCTGAAAACGGCTGGATTTAATTGGTCTTCAAGGAGGTGTCACGCCCCCTAGTCATGCCCGTGACTAAGCGCGTGTCAAGCTGGAACGGCTTGCTGGCGGCAACGGCACGAATGACTAATCGATTGGCATAGAAACGTCTCCGATATGCCCTGGGTCACGCCCGTGACCCAGGCGTATGAATTTAATCCGACGTGGCATGACCAGCAAATCTTCCACAGACTGGCACGCCCCGTGTAAACAGTATACGTGCGTGTCATATTTCGACACAGCCGTGTCGGATCCGATCGACGATCTTCAGGCGCGGGTCAGCGATCGTCTACAACAGATTTAATTTTTGCATGTCACGCCCATGTGTCACGCCCAGGTAGGGCATGTCACAGGGCGTGTCTAGGCTAGAAAAATGGAAAAAGTCAATTTTGCTCCAAATAGTCTGTAGATCAGCCCTGTAAGATTAAAAATTATTTTATTAGATTGATTAAATATAAAATATAAAAACTACTTAATTATAAACTTAATATTAAAAGTAATATAATATCTAACTATTAATTAGAAAATTGCATAATAAAAATAGAAAATAATTAGATTTATCACTCTTCCCCAATACAAGGTTCCTTAATAGCTTATGAAAGAAATTGGGACTAGACTCTGATTAACTCTAGAGGGGGGGGGGGGTGAATAGAGTTCAATCCAATCTTTTGAAACTTGTGCAGAATTAAAATATCTTTTGTAAAATAGGTGAGTAGGATATATGTGTATAAGTGTACAAGTGCAGCAAACTAACAGAAGAGATAAATCTAAGCTACACAGCATAAATATCACAGCATAAGCACAAAGAAAATACAGCCACACAGACAACACAAGAACATTATAGTGGTTCCCCAACTGGGTACATCCACTCTTCTACCACCCTAGGTAGGAATCCACTCAGATTTTTGATCAGGTGCCTGACACCAATGAGCTTTTGATCAGGTGCTAAAAACCTAAACCTCAAGTCTTTTGGTTAGGTGAGTTGCAACCAGGAATCACTTTTGAAGGGAGAGATAACACTAAACAGAGAGGGGAGAGAAAGGTTGATGATGACTTCTTTATTCTCAAAGCAAATTGAGAGAATCCTTGTGGATTCAACTGATTGTATTAATGCTCCCCCTGAGATTAGTATATGTTCAGGCAGGGAAACTTTGTTAGGGATGGTAGGTCTTCTGCTGCAAGATCAAATCTAGGATTCTCTTGACTGATTGAAATGGTTTGTCACTGAAGATCCTGAATAAGAGATAGAAAAAAGAAAAAGACTCTTGATATGTGACTGGTGTTCTTTTCTTTTTCTTTTTATTAAGAGAGCAATGAGATTCTGCACAGAAGGAGTATCAGAAAGTCTGAAAGCTTTTTCTCTAAAAACTTTTTCTGTCACCGTGTTGTTCTTCTTGAGAGCTGTATGCACACAAAATGTTTTTCTCGTGTCTCTGTTCCCTTTGTGTGATTGATTTTTTTGTTCCTGCCGAGAGTATACTATATCAACAACTATTCCACACTTCCAATTCAAATTCCTGCCATTAAAGCAAAACAGAAAATCTGGGAATAGAAAACGTCAAGAATGTTAATTAAAATATTCTATTCCCCAACTGTCCCAGGATATTTATCAATTTCATTTACTGATGAAAACCATAATCAATGCTGCCAAATAACGGCTATAAAATGAGCATTAATTACTCAGTAAAATCATGACTTATAATAGAAATAAATCGGAACAGATAAGGAAAGAATAAGTCAAAAACATCTTACAGTTTTCATCGACCAGAGATCAAAGATCGTCGACCTCAGAAAACACATTCTTCGACCGTGGCTATGCGAATAAAATTTTCAAAACTTTGGCTGAGTTAGAGATGGAAGATCATTGAGCTTAGAGCTGCACTGCACTGGAAGATCGTCGACCTTAGAACAGACAACTTCTTTGCCAAGTTCGCAGACCACAAAACTCTTGTCTTTCACTTAGAGTACGTCGACCTGAGCGCTAAGAACGTCGAGCTCAGAAATAACTTCAACACATAACTTCTAGGGCTGTTATTTTATACTGTCTTCAGGCAGGTCCTTGATGCTGCAAGCTGTAGGACTGACCTAAGACTAGGAAGATAAAATACTTGACCCAACTATACAATATGGGTCACACCCTAAGAAGTGAACCTAACCCAAACCACCTAGGGGTTCCAACAATCTCTCCCTATTTGGGTGAGGTTACTTCAGAAGAAAAGTAAGCAAACAATCATAGAAAAAAAAGATAACTAATAGAATAAATAAGCTATCAACATCTTTATAAAGCTATGCAAAAATTATTCATAAGCAAAACAGACAGAAAATTAATAAGCTATCTGTCCTTGGGAGAATCAGAAGATTTAGCAAATTTTATTACTCTGTTTGGATCTTGTGCTTGTCTGAGAGTCATGGTCATGTCTGCATCACCCAAAGTCTTGTGAGATGTGGCTCTGGGAACTATGGCTTCAGGATGCAGATTCATGTATTCTTCAGCATTAAACAGATTTCCAACTTGATATCTTTCTTGCTCTTTCTTCCTGTAGGATGATATTGTAGAATACTGAGAGATTTCCTGACCCTATTCTCTTGCTTTTCTGATCTGAGATAGAGCAATAGATTCTATAAATCTGGCCATTCTGGTATTTGGATCTGTCTCAGGATCATATGCTTGAATTGGAGGTCCTTCATATCTTACTTCAGGACTAACTTCACTGGAAGGGGAAGGAGAGAATGTTGGCTTGGAAGGACATTATTGAGAACTGAGAGAGCTTCTGGAGAATGAGTGATATTACTTTTGATACTGATTAGCTCTTAAAGCTTCAAAGGATCTACCATGCCTTTGGTAATTCTAAGAAGTGTTTGAAAATCTCTGATGACAACTTCCTGAAGAGTTACCACTGGGAGGAGGAGGATCTCTTTTATTCATCCTTGGAAAAGAGGGAGGGGAGAACTTCCTTTTCTTCCTTGCTTTAAGCTCATTCTTTGACAACTTCATCCAATGAGGCATGTTAGGATATGGATTAATATTGTGACTGATATAGTATGGAGTGTCATTATGAGGATTTGGACCTTGAGCTGGAGTCTTCTTTCTCAATTTCCTTTTCTTTGTCTTGGGAGAATCATCACTGTAGATTTCTTCACTACTTTTACTGTCAAAGTTGTACAAAGCATCAATTGCTTTTATATACTCGAGAGTTACCTTAGGAGGAGGATAAGGAGCCTTGGGAGCTGGGATGAGAGTAGGAGCATAGACTGGAGGGATGGGGTCAGCCATATACTCAGACTCTGATTTAACAAACTCTGATTCAACAGACTCTTCAACTACCTCTTTGGTATCAGCTACTGAAGCTTTCTCAGTAATCATAGCTTCAGTCTTAGAGCTTTCTTCAATACTAGCCCTTATTATGGCTATCACCTCTGAGGAAGCAGGTGGAGTATATCACACAATGGCCTTGGATGATGATTCATAAGAATGTAAAGGAATTTCCATAAAAGAAAGATGGAGTATACTTTCTAAATCTACTGATGGAGGTATAAAATAAAAATAATTTCCACCAGTCAGTACTTCTGGCATAGGTACAACCATCTCATCATCTTCTGCTGCTATAAGGTCTTCTTCACAAAACATCTCCCTTGCATGGTTTTAGAAGGTTCTGAAGCCATGCCCTTGGCTGAAGAAGGGGAAGGGAAGTAGGAGACAACAAAGAGAGATGTAAGGGAATTTATTGAATTTAAGAGGGGGGATATCTCAGCTACAATAAGCTCCTTGAGGATGGGAATCAACTGAGATATGAGGGTAGCAATGAAAGCATTGTCAGTGGTTAGAGGAGGAGTAACTGGGGGGATGGTATCAAGTATAATATCATCTTGGTTAGTAGGTGAGGATGGGTTCTGAGGAGAGGGAGTATGAATAGGGGATTGGAGGGGAGAAGATTGAGAAGAAATTTCAGCTGTTATCAACTCAAAGTTTGGAAAGAGGAGTGTGGTTGAGGGAATGGTTGAAAGGTGAGAGGGAAGAGGTGAGTCAGGAGGTGTGAGGTTATGAGAAGGAGAGGGCTAATGATCTGGAGTAGGAGAGGCATGAGGGGTAAGGGAAGGAGTTCCTTCAGCCAAGAGAGGAGTGGTTGTTACAACCCTTGTGTTCTCTAAAGCACCTACAGAGGGCTTTTCCTTAGAGGGCTTAGGAATTGTCCTCTCCCATCTGCCAAATAGGGCAGAGGTTAGCCTCTTGGAGGCATTGATGAATGTAGTCTGGGGAGCTAAAAGTTCATCAACCTTTGCCTTCAAGAACAGACCCAAAACCCAGGCAAAATACACTTCTTTCTTATTGTTCCTCATCCTGATCAAATCAAACAAAATCTATCCCCAATTGACTTTCCTCTTATTCACCAGCGCAGCCATCACCAGAAACTGCTGTCTGGAGATGTAGTCGTAGGCAGTGTGCTTTGCAAACAACACTTTCCCCACTA
Organism: Platanthera zijinensis; assembly: GCA_039513925.1. Classification (NCBI taxonomy): domain Eukaryota; kingdom Viridiplantae; phylum Streptophyta; class Magnoliopsida; order Asparagales; family Orchidaceae; genus Platanthera; species Platanthera zijinensis. Next base: position 31,580,027 of record CM077098.1, read on the forward strand.
CATCTGCAAGAAACTTGTACGCAGGAGACAAGTTCTTTTTCCATAACTTGTTAGAGTTTTCACCGAAGTGACCCATAATAATTAACATCTTCTCAAACTCATCATCATCCATATCCAAATCTTCTATACCATTCTCAAGTTCAAAAATTTCTGTAAGAACTGCGGGAGAGAGTAACCTGAGTCCCGCTGATAAAACCTATAATCTCTTCCTTAGTAGAGGATGATGAGAATACCCACTCCTTGATTGCGGTGGCTAGCAGCTTGATGTGGTTGGTCATAAACAATTTCAGCTTTTGATCTTCACATAGTTGCAGAATATCCTGAAATATTTGATCAGATTACTGGAATGAATCAAAATCAATGTCAAAGCCCGTATCGAACTTCATTCCTACTGAGCCAGACGCAGCCATTTCTGAATACTGTTGAGAAACGAGAGTACCTGCAAATGTAAACAAACGGTCAAGTGCAGGAGGGTAATTCTGAAAGCACGAGATTGAAGTCGAAGAAGAAAAGCCTATAAAGGGTTTTCAGAATACGAAATGACATTCTCAGCCCGGTGAAAGAATAAAAATCTTCGATCACAGGTCGACGAAAATTTCATTAAGGAATATGTTCGTCGATCTCAGAACGAAGAGATGGAAAGTTTTCGTCGCTCACAGAAAAATTTCATGAAATAGAAATCGTCATTCTCCGGTCGACGAAACTGCTTCAACAAGAGATTTCATCGACATTAGGTCGACAAAAAATCTCAAGAACAGTTACCAGTTCGTCGATTTCAGTTCGATGAACAGAAGCAATTCTTTGACCACAGACAGAGCATTAGATTAAATTTTGACCATTTATCATTCCAAGCTGATTTATAAAGAACAGATGCTTGGTTAGATCTAATGGCTTGGTGAAGATGTCTGCCCTTTACAAATCAGTAGAGATAAACTCAAGTTTAATCTTTTGCTTGTCTACACAATCTCTAATGAAATAATGTCTAATGTCTATATGCTTTGTTCTAGAATGCAATACTGGATTTTGTGCAATGGAAATAGCACTAGTATTATCACATAGTATGGTTGAATTATTTAAGTTGACACCATAATCTAAAAGTTTGATGGAGCCGACTTCCCACGACATGTGGCCAAGGAGCGTCCTCCCTCTGACGATGATGGTGACCCGGTAGTTATGAATGGTGATGACGGCCCGCAACTACTTGAAGACGACGACGGCGCACTGACACATGACCATGAAGAGCGTCGCCACAATAGCCGTCCGGAGCGTAAGCCCATTTATAATTTATTAATAATAAATATTAATAAATTATTATGGAGTAATAATATATTTTATTATTTGTTTTATTTCAAAATTATCATTGTTATTTCGTGTTTAATTTCATGTATTAGTTATTACATGGTTATGTTATAAAACCATGAGTTTAGATTTTATTTTTCATGTTGAGCTGCATGTAGCCAGTTGGAGAGTTTGTTGTAGCCTATATATAAGCATGTACCCCTTTGTTTCTCATTTGTGAATGAATGAAAAGAAAACCAATTTCAAGAATTGAAATCCCCCTCCTCCTCCAAGGCAAGTTTTCGGCCCTCCTCCTTCTTCTCCCTCTTTGGCCGCCGGCCACCTCTCCCCCCCTCTCTATCTCGGCCTCCCTCTTCTTCCTCTCCTCTACTCCCTTGCAAACCCGAGAACTAGCCACCACCTTCCTACCCGGCCCCTCCTCCAACCTCCAAGCCGCCACCTCCTCTCTCACAAACCCGGCCACCACCTAACTCCAACAACCCAAGCCCCTCCCTCCTCCACAAAATCTTAGCCGCCAACCACCAACACCAACAAGCCCGACCCCTTCCTCATCCCCGTCCTAAATCCAAATATCACTTTCCAAATTAAGCTCTTAGCCTACCATAATAGAAATATTTCATTCCCTAAATATTTCTCAATCCACCACCTTTTCTCTCTTCTGCCTTATTTGGAGATATTTGTTTCCATATCTAGAAGATTCCGCCGGGACTTTCCAAATACAGCGTGACACGAAGAAGGCGACGAATTTCTCTCCCTCCGACGTACCTCTGGTGGTGCCGTTTAGGAACGATTCTAGTCAAGTGAATCAGATTCATCAAATCCATTTGGGTAACAAAAATTTCCACCTTTATGAGTTTATCTTCTTTAGATAATTCCTGTGGCATTGGCAAATAGCGCGCCTTGTGTAATGCTTGATTTTTCGTGGTTAAATTTCTTTTAGTTATTGTCGTGTTTATTTCTTTCGTTTAAGTTCGTGAGGTGTGGCGGCCCTCGTTTGAATTTTGTTGGGAGAGAACCACCCTTGCCCAAATCTTTTGTTTTCGGTAGTTTCTCTTTTGGTACAACACGCTCGATCGAACCGTGTGGGTTCTTTTCGCTTGAGAGGACCTTGGCTTATCGCCTTGGTATTATCTTTAAAGGCTTTGCGAACCCTCCGTAATTGTTAGTGTAGTAATAATATTAATTAAACCGCTGCGACATTAAATGCTTAAGTGTGACGGGAGAGTTATTCAAGAGTGTCGCGTTTGTTTCGTCGACTACCAAAACGCTCGAAAGAGCGGGCCTACATTAATTTGGTATCAGAGGGAGGTTCTCGTCAATTTCCTAATTGCCACTCCTCCCCCTCTTATGTGGCACGTACATACGCACTCACCCGTTTCGTTGTAGATCAATATTTAGAAAATTAGTTTTCATGAAATGCATTGAAATTCAAAAATTTCAAATTTCAAATTAAAAAAAAAACAAATAAATTTCAAATTTCAGATTTCAAATTTCGAATTTCAAATTTCAAAATTCAAAAATAAAATTTAAAATTCAAATTTCAAATTTCAAATTTCGAATTTCAAAATTAAAATTTCAAATTTCAAATTTCAAAATTTCAAATTTCAAAATTTAAAATTCAAATTTCAAAATTTAAAATTCAAATTTCAAATTTCAAATTTCAAATTTCGAATTTCATAATTAAAATTTCAAATTTCAAAATTCAAAATTTCAAATTTCAAATTTCCAATTTCAAATTTTTCTCCAAAATAAAACAAAAAAAAAAATTTTGTGGTCTGCCAATAGCCGGCTAAATTTTATTTTCAGCAATAAAAAAAAGCAGAAAAAAATTAATTAATAATCTCCATATTTTTGCCAGCAAGAATATAAAAAAAAAATTATATATTATTTTGAAATATTAGCGGGAACAAATCTATCTTTGAAAATAAATAGGACCAGGCTATTTGCTACTTTGCATGTGCACCGGTTCCGGTTGAGTGTTCTCTCCGATTCCCTCTGAAATGGCCCATGACGTCAACTTCTCCCGAAGAAAAACTATAGGTTCCAATAGGAACATAGGGAAATCTGTCCATTCCCCAATAACGGATGGGATTATTGTTTTAGTTGCTCAACTAAAGGCTAGTCAAGTAGCACCGCCACCGCGCACCTCTAGGCGTGTTAGGATTCCTGCTCCGACCTATGATGGGCTAGGTGGACCACGAGTGTTTCTATGTTGGGTGAAAGACATGGAGCGTTATTTTGAGCAATATCATATTGTGGATCCCCACAGGATTCCCATTGCGAGATTTCAACTCTTTGGTCGAGCCTATACCTTCTGGAACAATGAGGAGAGACGTTTAGGGATGCCCTCCATCGACTCACTTATCGGTTGGCAGATTATGAAGAATATTTTAACAGACGAGTATTATCCGCCCTACTGTCGTTCCCAGTTTTCTGATAATAGGAGAGACTATAAGTCTCACGCTAGATCCTTGCTCTGTCAAGATCTGACTATTTTGAACACATGTGCACCTACCGATGAAGGAAAAGAGAAGCTTAGGACCCTTTTCCCTAGTTCGATAGACGTGATTGCTAGGAATTCCATGAGCCCGCGGGGTGAGAGTGTTCCTATTAGCATGATTGAGCCTGAGGCTGTGTTTAGGAATGTGCCCGTCATTGAGGACGAGACTATTATCACTGACGATTGTAGCGATGTTGAGGAGATTGGTTACCCTAGTGACCTGGATGAGGATTTAACTTTTGAGGGATCATCTCCACCCCCCTTCAACGATATTTTAGTCATGGAATCTTCTGATGACCCTGAGTCAGTAGATGTTCCGGCAGAGTCGGTAGAGTCATCCGAAGCTGAGAGCGTACCTATTACTGATTTAGGTGATGACTTGCTAGGACCCGATATTATTACGGTTGACCCAGGCTTATTAGATATTTCTATGGTATTGGAAGAGGCACCTTGGGATGGTTGTTCAATTTGGGATAATCTTAGTGTGATACATCCGGGAGTTAGTTCGTTTACGTTATCAACGCCGCTTAAAGGTCAAGTTGAATTTGATACTCCCCGGGATTCGATTTATCCATCCCCATATTCTGACTTAGACAATGTACCTACCTCATGGGAAGAATTGGTCGATATAGGATGTGATGCTGTAGTAGATTTACCCTGTGAGGAAAATTTATCTTTGGATGACGATAGCACTGAGGGCCCGATAGACTTCTCTTTAATGATAGCTCCTTCGCTTGAGGCCCAAGTTAGTTTAGAAGTTTTATCGGATATAAATTTGCCTACCTTAGAGATGGTCACTGGATCTGAATTAAAAAAAATATCTAATGCGTTGGAAGACATGTCGACTGATTTGGTGGATCCATTCTGTGGTAAATATTAAACTGAGGATGAGTTTATCGTGAGGATGAATCCACTATTCGAGTTTTCCTTTGATTTTAATGGCTTGCAACCGGAGGCATTTTCTTGGACGCTTAATCCATGTTTTGACGTTGAGTGTGACTTATCTCACCCAACGGATTCAAACATGTTGACTCTCCCTCCGGTTCACTTAACTCATGTAGATGAACTTTTAGGGAACGAACTAGTCATTTCTAGCCCGGTACATCTAAAGAAGCTTATTATTCCCACCTCCCCGTTCGGCGTACTTAGATGGATGTGGGTAGACATAGTTGGGTATATTGAGTTGTGTTGCATGCATTTCCTTTTTAATTCGGGAGCGACCAACTCTATAGTTGGTGACGAGCGTTTTCTGAAAACCTTTTATTATGATACTTTTAAATCAAAATTTAAATCCAAATTTAAAACTATGACGTTGGACTCCACTGAATTAATCATTGAACTTAAAGCACCCGTGCCACCAGACATAATTCCGTTATTTTGTACTATTAATTCAAGTCATGTGGCACATGGGTTCACCCCTCATGGTTTTAATTTAATTAGGCGCATTTTTAATTTCTTAATCCATCTAAATGCGTCCATTAAATTACTTGCTAGGTTGTGTCGAAAAGTCTACCATCGTTATGTGAATGATTTGGTTTTGGATTGTCTCACCCCTGAACGGATGCCCCCGGGCACTTTAAAAATATTAACGAATCGGCTAGTCCAATTTTTACGAATTTTACGGAAGTTTGGTAACATGACATTTCTGTTAAAATTTTCCACTGATTGGGGCATAGCTCCTATTTTCATCGTTACATACTTTATGCTTTATGCTTTAATGCCACCTGAAATGTCTACCTCTCCGTATATACTTTCCACTATGCTTTCTATTGGGTTGGGTGGTGACTGTTTTCTAGGATCGTTCTCCTTCTCGGTCTCCATCGGAGGTACGTTGGTGGATGTTGTTAAAATTCTTTTTCCTTCTTTGGCTAACACGTATTTGAGGTCCCTCCAAGACCACCTTTTGCCATGCAGGTCCTTCTTCCCAGCCGATGACCTTCCAGGAGAGTACACACAGGCATACTCATCAGTGATGAGTATTTTTAAGAGGGGGAGGATTGATGGAGCCGACTTCCCATGACATGTGGCCAAGGAGCATCCTCCCTCTAACGATGATGGTGACCCGGTAGATATGAATGGTGACGACGGCCCATAACTACTTGAAGACGGCGATGGCGCACTGACACATGACCATGAAGAGCGTCGCCACAATAGCCGTCCGGAGCGCAAGCCCATTTATAATTTATTAATAATAAATATTAATAAATTATTATGGAGTAATAATATATTTTATTATTTGTTTTATTTCAAAATTATCATTGTTATTTCGTGTTTAATTTCATGTATTAGTTGTTACATGGTTATGTTATAAAACCATGAGTTTAGATTTCATTTTTCATGTTGGGATGCATGTAGCCAGTTGGAGTGTTTGTTGTAGCCTATATATAAGCATGTACCCCTTTGTTTCTCATTAGTGAATGAATGAAAAGAAAACCAATTTCAAGAATTAAAATCCCCCTCCTTCTCCAAGGAAAGTTTTCGGCCCTCCTCCTTCTTCTCCCTCTTTGGCCGCCAGCCACATATCCCCCCTCTCTATCTCGGCCTCCCTCCTTCCTCTCCTCTACTCCCTTGCAAACCCGAGCCCTAGCCCCCACCTTCCTACCCGATCCCTCCTCCAACCTCCAAGCCGCCACCTCCTCTCTCACAAACCCGGCCACCACCTAACTCCAACAACCCGAGCCCCTCCCTCCTCCACAAAATCTTAGCCGCCAACCACCAACACCAATAATCCCAACCCCTTCCTCATCCCCGTCCTAAATCCAAATATCACTTTCCAAATTAAGCTCTTAGCCTACCATAATAGAAATATTTCATTCCCTAAATATTTCTCAATCCACCACCGTTTCTCTCTTCTGCCTTATTTGGAGATATTTGTTTCCATATCTAGAAGATTCCACCGGGACTTTCCAAATACAGCGTGACACGAAGAAGGCGACGAATTTCTCTCCCTCCGGCGTATCTCTGGTGGTGCCGTTTAGGAACGATTCTAGTCAAGTGAATCGGATTCATCAAATCCGTTTGGGTAACAAAAATTTCCACCTTTATGAGTTTCTCTTCTTTAGATAATTCCTGTGGCATTTGGCAAATAGCGCGCCTTGTGTAACGCTTGATTTTTCGTGGTTAAATTTCTTTTAGTTATTGTCGTGTTTATTTCTTTCATTTAAGTTCGTGAGGTGTGGCAGCCCTCGTTTGAATTTTGTTGGGAGAGAACCACCCTTGCCCAAATCTTTTGTTTTCGGTGGTTTCTCTTTTGGTACAACACGCTCGATCGAACCGTGTGGGTTCTTTTCGCTTGAGAAGACTTTGGCTTATCGCCTTGGTATTATCTTTAAAGGCTTTGCGAACCCTCCGTAATTGTTAGTGTAGTAATAATATTAATTAAACCGCTGCGACGTTAAATGCTTGAGTGTGACGGGAGAGTTATTCAAGAGTGTCGCGTTTGTTTCGTCGACTACCAAAACGCTCGAAAGTGCGGGCCTACATCAATTTGGTATCAGAGGGAGGTTCTCGTCAATTTCCTAATTGCCACTCCTCCCCCTCTTATGTGGCACGTACGTACGCACTCACCCGTTTCGTTGTAGATCAATATTTAGAAAATTAGTTTTCATGAAATGCATTGAAATTACAAAATTTCAAATTTCAAATTTTAAAAAAACAAAAAAATTTCAAATTTCAAATTTCGAATTTTAAATTTCAAAATTCAAAATTAAAATTTCAACTTTCAAATTTCAAATTTCAAAATTTAAAATTCAAAATTCAAATTTCAAAATTTAAAATTCAAATTTCAAATTTCAAATTTCGAATTAAAAAATTCAAAATTAAAATTTCAAATTTCAAATTTCAAATTTCAAAATTTCAAATTTCAAATTTCAAATTTCAAAATTTAAAATTTAAATTTAAAATTTAAAATTTAAAGTTTAAAATTTCAAATTTCAAAATTCAAAATTTCAAATTTCAAATTTCCAATTTCAAATTTTTCTCCAAATTAAAACAAAAAAAAAATTTTGTGCTCTGCCAATAGCCGGCTGAATTTTATTTTCAGCAATAAAAAAAAAATAAGAAAAAAATTAATTAATAATCTCCATATTTTTGCCAGCAAGAATATAAAAAAAAATTATATATTATTTTGAAATATTAGCGGGAACAAATCTATCTTTGAAAATAAATAGGACCAGGCTATTTGCTACTTTGCATGTGCACCGGTTCTGGTTGAGTGTTCTCTCCGATTCCCTCTGAAATGGCCCATGACGTCAACGTCTCCCGAGAAAAAACTATAGGTTCCAATAGGAACATAGGGAAATCTGTCCATTCCCCAATAACGGATGGGATTATTGTTTTAGTTGCTCAACTAAAGGCTAGTCAAGTAGCACCGCCACCGCGCACCTCTAGGCGTATTAGGATTCCTGCTCCGACCTATGATGGGCTAGGTGGACCGCGAGTGTTTCTATGTTGGGTGAAAGACATAGAGCGTTATTTTGAGCAATATCATATTGTGGATCCCCACAGGATTCCCATTGCGAGATTTCAACTCTTTGGTCGAGCCTATACCTTCTAGAACAATGAGGAGAGACGTTTAGGGATGCCCTCCATCGACTCACTTGTCGGTTGGCAGATTATGAAGAATATTTTAACAGACGAGTATTATTCGCCCTACTGTCGTTCCCAGTTTTCTGATTATAGGAGCGACTATAAGTCTCACGCTAGATCCTTGCTCTGCCAAGATCTGACTATTTTAAACACATGTGCACCTACCGATGAAGGAAAAGAGAAGCTTAGTACCCTTGTCCCTAGTTCGATAGACGTGATTGCTAGGAATTCCATGAGCCCGCGGGGTGAGAGTGTTCCTATTAGCATGATTGAGCCTGAGACTGTGTTTAGGAATGTGTCCGTCATTGAGGATGAGACTATTATCACTGACGATTGTAGCGACGTTGAGGAGATTGGTTACCCTAGTGACCTGGATGAGGATTTATCTTTTGAGGGATCATCTCCACCCCCCTTCAACGATATTTTAGTCATGGAGTCTTCTGATGACCCTGAGTCAGTAGACGTTCCGGCAGAGTCGGTAGAGTCATCCGAAGCTGAGAGCGTACCTATTACTGATTTAGGTGATGACTTGCTAGGACCCGATATTATTACGGTTGACCCAGGCTTATTAGATATTTCTATGGTATTGGAAGAGGCACCTTGGGATGGTTGTTCAATTTGGGATAATCTTAGTGTGATACATCCGGGAGTTAGTTCGTTTACGTTATCAACGCCGCTTAAAGGTCAAGTTGAATTTGATACTCCCCGAGATTCGATTTATCCATCCCCATATTCTGACTTAGACGATGTCCCTACCTCATGGGAAGAATTGGTCGATATAGGATGTGATGCTGTAGTAGATTTACCCTGTGAGGAAAATTTATCTTTGGATGACGATAGCACTGAGGGCCCGATAGACTTCTCTTTAATGATAGCTCCTTCGCTTGAGGCCCAAGTTAGTTTAGAAGTTTTATCAGATATAAATTTGCCTACCTTAGAGATGATCACTGGATCTGAATTAAATAAAATATCTAATGCGTTGGAAGACATGTCGAATGATTTGGTGGATCCATTCTGTGGCAAATATTTAACTGAGGATGAGTTTATCGTGAGGATGAATTCACTATTCGAGTTTTCCTTTGATTTTAATGGCTTGCAACCGGAGGCATTTTCTTGGATGCTTAATCCATGTTTTGACGTTGAGTGTGAGTTATCTCACCCAACGGATTCAAACATGTTGACTCTCCCTCCGGTTCACTTAACTCATGTAGATGAACTTTTAGGGAACGAACTAGTCATTTCTAGCCCGGTACATCTAGAGAAGCTTATTATTCCCGCCTCCCCGTTCGGCGTACTTAGATGGATGTGGGTAGACATAGTTGGGTATGTTGAGTTGTGTCGCGTGCATTTCCTTTTTAATTCGGGAGCGACCAACTCTATAGTTGGTGACGAGCATTTTCTGAAAACCTTTTATTATGATACTTTTAAATCAAAATTTAAATCCAAATTTAAAACTATGACGTTGGACTCCACTGAATTAATCATTGAACTTAAAGCACCCGTGCCACCAGATATAATTCCGTTATTTTGTACTATTAATTCAAGTCATGTGGCACATGGGTTCACCCCTCATGGTTTTAATTTAATTAGGCGCATTTTTAATTTCTTAATCCATCTAAATGCATCCATTAAATTACTTGCTAGGTTGTGTCGAAAAGTCTACCATCGTTATGTGAATGATTTGGTTTTGGATTGTCTCACCCCTGAACGGATGCCCCCGGGCACTTTAAAAATATTAACGAATCGGCTAGTCCAATTTTTACGAATTTTACGGAAGTTTGGTAACATGACATTTCTGTTAAAATTTTCCACTGATTGGGGAATAGCTCCTATTTTCATCGTTACATACTTTATGCTTTATGCTTTAATGCCACCTGAAATGTCTACCTCTCCGTATATACTTTCCACTATGCTTTTTATTGGGTTGGGTGGTGATAGTTTTCTAGGATCGTTCTCCTTCTCGGTCTCCATCGGAGGTACGTTGGTGGATGTTGTTAAAATTCTTTTTCCTTCTTTGGCTAACACGTATTTGAGGTCCCTCCAAGACCACCTTTTGCCATGCAGGTCCTTCTTCCCAGCCGACAACCTTCCAGGAGAGTACACACAGGCATACTCATCAGTGATGAGTATTTTTAAGAGGGGGAGGATTGATGGAGCCGACTTCCCACGACATGTGGACAAGGAGCGTCCTCCCTCTAACGATGATGGTGACCCGGTAGATATGAATGGTGACGACGGCCCATAACTACTTGAAGACGGCGATGGCGCACTGACACATGACCATGAAGAGCGTCACCACAATAGCCGTCCGGAGCGCAATCCCATTTATAATTTATTAATAATAAATATTAATAAATTATTATGGTGTAATAATATATTTTATTATTTGTTTTATTTCAAAATTATCATTGTTATTTCGTGTTTAATTTCATGTATTAGTTGTTACATGGTTATGTTATAAAACCATGAATTTAGATTTCATTTTTCATGTTGGGATGCCTGTAGCCAGTTGGAGTGTTTGTTGTAGCCTATATATAAGCATGTACCCCTTTGTTTCTCATTAGTGAATGAATGAAAAGAAAACTAATTTCAAGAATTGAAATCCCCCTCCTTCTCCAAGGCAAGTTTTCGGCCCTCCTCCTTCTTCTCCCTCTTTGGCCGCCAGCCACATATCCCCCCTCTCTATCTAGGCTTCCCTCCTTCGTCTCCTCTACTCCCTTGCAAACCCGAGCCCTAGCCCCCACCTTCCTACCCGATCCCTCCTCCAACCTCCAAGCCGCCACCTCCTCTCTCACAAACCCAGCCACCACTTAACTCCAACAACCCGAGCCCCTCCCTCCTCCACAAAATCTTAGCAGCCAACCACGAACACCAACAATCCCAACCCCTTCCTCATCCCCGTCCTAAATCCAAATATCACTTTCCAAATTAAGCTCTTAGCCTACCATAATAGAAATATTTCATTCCCTAAATATTTCTCAATCCACCACATTTTCTATCTTCTGCCTTATTTGGAGATATTTGTTTCCATATCTAGAAGATTCCGCCGAGACTTTCCAAATACAGCATGACACGAAGAAGGCGACGAATTTCTCTCCCTCTGGCGTATCTCTGGTGGTGCCGTTTAGGAACGATTCTAGTCAAGTGAATCGGATTCATCAAATCCGTTTGGGTAACAAAAATTTCCACCTTTATGAGTTTCTCTTCTTTAGATAATTCCTGTGGCATTGGCAAATAGCGCGCCTTGTGTAACGCTTGATTTTTCGTGGTTAAATTTCTTTTAGTTATTGTCGTGTTTAATTCTTTCGTTTAAGTTCGTGAGGTGTGGCGGCCCTCGTTTGAATTTTGTTGGGAGAGAACCACCCTTGCCCAAATCTTTAGTTTTCGGTGGTTTCTCTTTTGGTACAACACGCTCGATCGAACCGTGTGGGTTCTTTTCGCTTGAGAGGACCTTGGCTTATCGCCTTGGTATTATCTTTAAAGGCTTTGCGAACCCTCCGTAATTATTAGTGTAGTAATAATATTAATTAAACCGCTGCGACGTTAAATGCTTGAGTGTGACGGGAGAGTTATTCAAGAGTGTCGCGTTTGTTTCGTCGACTACCAAAACGCTCAAAAGAGCGGGCCTACATCAATTTGGTATCAGAGGGAGGTTCTCATCAATTTCCTAATTGCCACTCCTCCCCCTCTTATGTGGCACGTACGTACGCACTCACCTGTTTCATTGTAGATCAATATTTAGAAAATTAGTTTTCATGAAATGCATTGAAATTCCAAAATTTCAAATTTCAAATAAAAAAAAAACAAATAAATTTCAAAATTCAGATTTCAAATTTCGAATTTCAAATTTCAAAATTCAAAATTAAAATTTCAACTTTCAAATTTCAAATTTCAAATTTCAAAATTTAAAATTCAAATTTCAAATTTCAAAGTTCGAATTTCAAAATTCAAAATTAAAATTTCAAATTTCAAATTTCAAATTTCAAATTTCAAAATTTCAAATTTAAAATTTAAAATTTCAAAATTTAAAATTCAAATTTAAAATTTAAAATTTAAAGTTTAAAATTTCAAATTTCAAAATTCAAAATTTCAAATTTCAAATTTCCAATTCCAAATTTTTCTCCAAATTAAAACAACAAAAAAAAATTTTGTGGTCTGTCAATAGCCGGCTAAATTTTATTTTCAGCAATAAAAAAAAATCAGAAAAAAATTAATTAATAATCTCCATATTTTTGCCAACAAGAATATAAAAAAAAATTATATATTATTTTGAAATATTAGCGGGAACAAATCTATCTTTGAAAATAAATAGGACCAGGCTATTTGCTACTTTGCATGTGCACCGGTTCCGGTTGAGTGTTCTCTCCGATTCCCTCTGAAATGGCCCATGACGTCAACGTCTTCCGAGGAAAAACTATAGGTTCCAATAGGAACGTAGGGAAATCTGTCCATTCCCCAATAACGGATGAGATTATTGTTTTAGTTGCTCAACTAAAGGCTAGTCAAGTAGCACCGCCACCGCGCACCTCTAGGCGTGTTAGGATTCCTGCTCCGACCTATGATGGGCTATGTGGACCGCGAGTGTTTCTATGTTGGGTGAAAGACATGGAGCGTTATTTTGAGCAATATCATATTGTGGATCCCCACAGGATTCCCATTGCGAGATTTCAACTCTTTGGTCGAGCATATACCTTCTGGAACAATGAGGAGAGACGTTTAGGGATGCCCTCCATCGACTCACTTGTCGGTTGACAGATTATGAAGAATATTTTAACAGACGAGTATTATCCGCCCTACTGTCGTTCCCAATTTTCTGATTATAGGAGCGACTATAAGTCTCATGCTAGATCCTTGCTCTGCCAAGATCTGACTATTTTGAACACATGTGCACCTACCGATGAAGGAAAAGAGAAGCTTAGGACCCTTGTCCCTAGTTCGATAGATGTGATTGCTAGGAATTCCATGAGCCCGCGAGGTGAGAGTGTTCCTATTAGCATGATTGAGCCTGAGACTGTGTTTAGGAATGTGCCCGACATTGAGGACGAGACTATTATCACTGACGATTGTAGCGACGTTGAGGAGATTGGTTACCCTAGTGACCTGGATGAGGATTTATCTTTTGAGGGATCATCTCCACCCCCCTTCAACGATATTTTAGTCATGGAGTCTTCTGATGACCCTGAGTCAGTAGACGTTCCGGCTGAGTCGGTAGAGTCATCCGAAGCTGAGAGCGTACCTATTACTGATTTAGGTGATGACTTGCTAGGACCCGATATTATTATGGTTGACCCAGGCTTATTAGATATTTCTACGGTATTGGAAGAGGCACCTTGGGATGGTTATTCAATTTGTGATAATCTTAGTGTGATACATCCGGGAGTTAGTTCGTTTACGTTATGAACGCCGCTTAAAGGTCAAGTTGAATTTGATACTCCCCGAGATTCGATTTATCCATCCCCATATTCTGACTTAAACGATGTCCCTACCTCATGGGAAGAATTGGTTGATATAGGATGTGATGCTGTAGTAGATTTACCCTGTGAGGAAAATTTATCTTTGGATGACGATAGCACTGAGGGCCCGATAGACTTCTCTTTAATGATAGCTCCTTCGCTTGAGGCCCAAGTTAGTTTAGAAGTTTTATCGGATATAAATTTGCCTACCTTAGAGATGATCACTGGATCTGAATTAAATAAAATATCTAATGCGTTGGAAGACATGTCGACTGATTTGGTGGATCCATTCTGTGGCAAATATTTAACTGAGGATGAGTTTATCGTGAGGATGAATCCACTATTCGAGTTTTCCTTTGATTTTAATGGCTTGCAACCGGAGGCATTTTCTTGGACGCTTAATCCATGTTTTGACGTTGAGTGTGACTTTTCTCCCCCAACGGATTCAAACATGTTGACTCTCCCTCCGGTTCACTTAACTCATGTAGATGAACTTTTAGGGAACGAACTAGTCATTTCTAGCCCAGTACATCTAGAGAAGCTTATTATTCCCGCCTCCCCGTTCGGCGTACTTAGATGGATGTGGGTAGACATAGTTGGGTATGTTAAGTTGTGTCGCGTGCATTTTCTTTTTAATTCAGGAGCGACCAACTCTATAGTTGGTGACGAGCGTTTTCTGAAAACCTTTTATTATGATACTTTTAAATCAAAATTTAAATCCAAATTTAAAACTATGACGTTGGACTCCACTGAATTAATCATTGAACTTAAAGCACCCGTGCCACCAGACATAATTCCGTTATTTTGTACTATTAATTCAAGTCATGTGGCACATGGGTTCACCCCTCATGGTTTTAATTTAATTAGGCGCATTTTTAATTTCTTAATCCATCTAAATGCGTCCATTAAATTACTTGCTAGGTTGTGTCAAAAAGTCTACCATCGTTATGTGAATGATTTGGTTTTGGATTGTCTCACCCCTGAACGGATGCCCCCAGACACTTTAAAAATATTAACGAATCGGCTAGTCCAATTTTTACGAATTTTACGGAAGTTTGGTGACATGACATTTCTGTTAAAATTTTCCACTGATTGGGGCATAGCTCCTATTTTCATCGTTACATACTTTATGCTTTATGCTTTAATGCCACCTGAAATGTCTACCTCTCTGTATATAATTTCCACTATGCTTTCTATTGGGTTGGGTGGTGACAGTTTTCTAGGATCGTTCTCCTTCTCGGTCTCCATCGGAGGTACGTTGGTGGATGTTGTTAAAATTCTTTTTCCTTCTTTGGCTAACACGTATTTGAGGTCCCTCCAAGACCACCTTTTGCCATGCAGGTCCTTCTTCCCAGCCGACGACCTTCCAGGAGAGTACACACAGGCATACTCATCAGTGATGAGTATTTTTAAGAGGGGGAGGATTGATGGAGCCGACTTCCCACGACATGTGGACAAGGAGCGTCCTCCCTCTAACGATGATGGTGACCCGGTAGATATGAATGGTGACGACGGCCCATAACTACTTGAAGACGGCGATGGCGCACTGACACATGACCATGAAGAGCGTCACCACAATAGCCGTCCGGAGCGCAATCCCATTTATAATTTATTAATAATAAATATTAATAAATTATTATGGTGTAATAATATATTTTATTATTTGTTTTATTTCAAAATTATCATTGTTATTTCGTGTTTAATTTCATGTATTAGTTGTTACATGGTTATGTTATAAAACCATGAGTTTAGATTTCATTTTTCATGTTGGGATGCCTGTAGCCAGTTGGAGTGTTTGTTGTAGCCTATATATAAGCATGTACCCCTTTGTTTCTCATTAGTGAATGAATGAAAAGAAAACTAATTTCAAGAATTGAAATCCCCCTCCTTCTCCAAGGCAAGTTTTCGGCCCTCCTCCTTCTTCTCCCTCTTTGGCCGCCAGCCACATATCCCCCCTCTCTATCTCGACCTCCCTCCTTCTTCCTCTCCCTTGCAAACCCGAGCCCTAGCCCCCACCTTCCTACCCGATCCCTCTTCCAACCTCCAAGCTGCCACCTCCTCTCTCACAAACCCGGCCACCACCTAACTCCAACAACCCGAGCCCCTCCCTCCTCCACAAAATCTTAGCCGCCAACCACCAACACCAACAAGCCCAACCCCTTCCTCATCCCCGTCCTAAATCCAAATATCACTTTCCAAATTAAGCTCTTAGCCTACCATAATAGAAATATTTCATTCCCTAAATATTTCTCAATCCACCACCGTTTCTCTCTTCTGCCTTATTTGGAGATATTTGTTTCCATATCTAGAAGATTCCGCCGGGACTTTCCAAATACAGCGTGACACGAAGAAGACGACGAATTTCTCTCCCTCCGGCATATCTCTGGTGGTGCCGTTAAGGAACGATTCTAGTCGAGTGAATCGGATTCATCAAATCCGGTTGGGTAACAAAAATTTCCACCTTTATGAGTTTTTCTTCTTTAGATAATTCCTGTGGCATTGACAAATAGCGCGCCTTGTGTAACGCTTGATTTTTCGTAGTTAAATTTCTTTTAGTTATTGTCGTGTTTATTCCTTTCGTTTAAGTTCGTGAGGTGTGGCGGCCCTCGTTTTTATTTTGTTGAGAGAGAACCACCCTTGCCCGAATCTTTTGTTTTCGGTGGTTTCTCTTTTGGTACAACACGCAAGATCTTCCAACGGTCGCACAAGGATCGATCGTCTCGATCGATTCGGAAGGGGAAAGATTTTCCCGATCAACGAATCAAGAGACAAGGGATCTCTCGTTAGACACGTGAGACGCTATGCTAGCCTAAGCTTCTGTCACCGGGAGATCTGGAAGAACCTGAGATCAGCAGCGGCGACAACCGTACGAGCGGCGGAGATGACCGGCGGAGCAAGATCGCGAGATTAGGGTTTTGTCGTCGGCCGCTCGTTCTTTTTGAAATACCGTAAATCCGCACTTCTTACTGTTCACAAATATAGTGTATATATACCTTAGGTCAAGAAGATGACCGTTGCGGGTCCCACCAAAGTAAGGACCAAAGTCCGGTTCAAACAGCTGCAGGTAACTTGGACCGGTCCAGAACTTTCAGAAAAATTGCCAAGTCAAATTCGGCGAGAATCATAGGTGATTCTCGCCGAATCGGCGAGAATCACTTATGATTCTCGCCGACTTCTACTTAGCCGAAATCTGACTGCACAGATACAAAAGCCGGGGAGAATCGGCGGGAATCACACTTGATTCTTGCCGATTCGTCGAGAATGCAAGGTCATTCTCGACGAATCGGCGAGAATCACTTAGTGATTCTCGACGATTCTGCCTTAGAAAAATTTCTGGCGGTGTCGAAACTGCCGGCTCCAACCGGCGAGAATCAGCTAGTGATTCTCGCCGACTCGGCGAGAATCACTAGTGATTCTCGTCGATTTTTACTTGAGTGATTTCTCCTCTTTCTTTCCTTGAGCTGGTCTTTGGCCCATCCTTGCTCCTTGTCTACTCTTGCTTTACTATAGCCCTGTACTTGAAATTAAGTACACCCCAATAGAGAGAGTACACGTAGGCCAACACACTGATCTGCTCAACGAGGGATTACGTTGCACAGACCCGTGTATATTGACCCACTGCACCCTGACATTGGTGTGTACTTAGCATGGAATATCTGCAAGTACAACTGGAAATATTTCATCAAATACATTGTCTATTTACCTTGGCTTGCACAGGGGCTTCTTCAAATCAGGTACATTGTGGATGCAATACCCAACAATCTCCCCCTATTTGAAGAAGCCTAAACCCTACAAGCTAATGTGAATAGAGCATATAGGAATGAAAAACCGAAACTTAAAGATGAGGTGATAGGGATAAGCATTACCCGTTACTTGAGAGCAAACTAGAGCATTGAGCTACCTTAGCCTTAGCCGAGAGGGTAATCTCCCCCTTTTCGGCTTCTGCAAATTTGGGTCTGGTGCATCGGACACCATGCTCCCCCTCAGTTCGTGCACTTATGTTGTCACTTGAAATGCTGGCAGATGCTCCCTCTAGAGGCATGAGCCAGGAGCATCTGGAGTCTTTATTCTTCATAGTTGAGCATCCCCAATTCAGTTTTGAAGAGACTGAACTTGGCCTCGTCTAAGGGCTTTGTGAAAATATCTGCAATCTGCTTGTCCGTGGGGACATAGCAGAGAGAGATGTCCTTGTTCTCCACGTGCTCCCGAATGAAGTGGTAGCGCACTTCAATATGCTTCGTTCTGCTATGCGATACTGGATTGTTTGCGATGGCAATTGCACTTGAGGAGTCGCAGTACATGGGTACTTCCTTGAACTGAAGATCATAGTCTGCTAACTGGTTCCTTATCCATAGAAGTTGTGCGCAACAGCTCCCTGCCGAGATGTACTCAGACTCTGCTGTGGAGGTTGCAACACAATTTTGCTTCTTGCTGTTCCAGGAGATAAGCCTTCTTCCGAGGAATTGGCACGTCCCGGAAGTGCTTTTCCTGTCATCCCTACTCCCTGCAAAATCAGCATCTGAAAAACCTATTAGCTCGACATCATTGTTTCTCGGGTACCACAAGCCAAGATTGGGAGTACCTTTAAGGTATCTAAGAATTCGCTTTGCAGCGACATAATGAGATTCCTTAGTGTTCACCTGATATCTGGCACAAACACATGTGGAGAACATGATATCTGGTCTACTGGCAGTAAGGTAGAGCAGGGATCCAATGATGCTTCTGTATTTGGTTTCATCGAAAGGTTTACCTTTCTCATCCTTATCCAGAGACATAGTGGATCCCATTGGAGTCCTCATAGAGGTTGCATTCTCCATTCCGAATTTCTTGAGGAGTTCATTTGTGAACCTCGTCTGAGAGATGAAGATTCCATCCTCAGACTGTTTCACTTGAAGTCCCAAGAAGTACTTCAGCTCCCCCATACTGCTCATTTCAAACTTTCCTTGCATAAGTTTGGAAAACTTTTTGCAAAGATTGTTGTCCGTTGAGCCAAATATAATGTCGTCAACATAGATTTGCACCAGCAAAATCTTGCCTTTGACTTCCCTGAGAAACAATGTCTTGTCTATTTTTTCTCTAGAGAATTTGTTCTCAAGAAGAAAACTAGACAATGTCTCATACCAAGCTCGAGGAGCTTGTTTTAAGCCATATAGTGCTTTATTAAGAAAATATACATGACTAGGATAAGTAGGATTGACAAAACCTGGAGGTTGAGCGACGTATACTTCCTCTTTCAAATCTCCATTCAAGAAAGCTGATTTCACGTCCATCTGATAAACTGTGAATCCTTTGTGGGAGGCATAAGCTAGGAATAGCCGGATAGCTTCGAGCCGTGCAACTGGTGCAAACGTCTGGTCAAAGTCAATCCCCTCCTCCTGACGGTAACCTTGAGCCACTAGCCTGGCCTTGTTCTTTATGATGACACCATGTTCATCCAGTTTGTTCCTGAAGATCCACTTGGTGCCAATCACATTCTGCTTTTGAGGTCTGGGCACAAGCGTCCAAACGTTGCATCTTTCGAACTGATGCAATTCATCTTGCATGGCCAAAATCCATGCAGCGTCTTTGTTGGCCTCGTCGAAATTCTTTGGCTCAACCTGTGACAGGAAGCTAAGATGCAGAATCTCGTTAATAGTACCTCGTCGAGTTCTGACCCCGTCACGAGGATCTCCGATGATCTAATCTCTAGGATGATCCCTCACGTGTCTGAGCTGTAGAAGTCTGGCGTCAGGAGCTTCGACTACTTCTTGGGCATCTCCTTCTTCTAAAGGATTTGCTCCATTTTGATTTTCAACGTCTCCGATCGGTGTAGCAGTGGATACCTTGACGTATGTTGGAGGTGCATCTTTCACGTGCTCATCCAGTTGCAACCCTTCAAGTCTGTCACCTACATCTTCAGGAAGAAGACTAGAAGTCTTGCAATTAAGCAAACTTCCTTCATCAAATACAACATTGATTGACTCCTCTACCACTAGGGTTTTCTTGTTGAAAACTCTATAAGCCCGGCTGCGGCTACTATAACCCATAAATATGCCTTCGAAGCATTTTTCACCGAACTTAGTACGCGGGTACTTCCCATTATTCAGTACATAGCATTTGCAGCCAAAGATCCTTAGGTAGGACATGGTTGGTTTCTTGCCTTTCAGTAGCTCATAGGGAGTCTTACGATGGCTTTTGTTAATCAACGCCTGGTTTTGTACATGACAAGCCGTATTGACAGCCTCGGCCCAGAAGTATTCTGGGAGAGAAGCGTCATTCAACATTGTCGTGCTTGCCTCAATGAGTGTTCTATTTCTCCTCTCCGCCACTCCGTTCTGTTGAGGAGTGCGAGGGGAGGAGAATTCATGAAAGATACCAAGTTCTTCACAGAACTCTGTCATAGCCCCAGACTCAAACTCTATTCCGTGGTCACTTCTGATTTTGACCACCGAGCAGTTAAGTTCGTTCTGTATCTGCTTGACAAAATTAGTGAAGATGTCAAACGTATCCGACTTGCGTTTTAAGAAGAACACCCACGTAAACCGAGAGTGATCATCTACAATCACTAGCGTATACGACTTCCCTCCTAAGCTATGAACTTGCATAGGACCAAACAGGTCCATGTGCAGAAGGTACAGACATCTGGAGGAATCTTTGTCTGGGATGCTCTTAAAGGTAGCCCGAGTCTGCTTGCCCATTTGACATGCAGGACATGGGCTATCTTTGATGCACTTAATAATGGGAGCATCCCTTACTAAGTCTTTTGAAAATAGCATACTAATTGTCTTGTAATTAATGTGTGCCAATCTCTTGTGCCATTGCTCGCAAAGAGATGCACTGCCTTTGGCTACTAGGCATACAGGGGTAGAAGAGTCTAAACTAAGAAAGTCTAAACAGAAGATATTTCTGCTCCTAATGCCTGTTAATACGGTCTCCGAAGAGTCACATGATATTATCAGGCATTTATCCTTGCAGAACTTAACGTCATACCCTTTATCACATAACTGGCTTACGCTGATCAGGTTATGATTTAACCCTTCAACATAAGCTACGTCAGAGATAGAGAGTGTACCGTTGGAAATCATACCGTAACCTCTGGTGACTCCCCGATCAGATCCCCCAAAGATGACTTTGGGTCCATTCTCGACTGGGGTGTACTCCCGCAGCAGGCTTCTTGTCCCAGTCATATGACGGGAGCATCCACTGTCCAAGTACCAAATAGGAGTTTTGTTGGCCTTTGGACATCCCTGCAAAACAGAATTAATTTGCCTTAGGAACCCAATCAAACTTGGGTCCTAGATTCCTTGTTAGCATACTCCCCCTCGATTGGTTAACTCTACGAGTGGTCGGCCTCGCATCGCTAACATAAGGAGTCTCGTTATACCTTGGATTAAACCAACAATCCACGGCAAAGTGACCAATTTTGCCACAGCACCAGCAGTCAAACCTGTTATACTTCCTCTTGGGCGCCTGCTTTACCCTTGAAATGTGGGGTTCAACTGGGGCCGAAGACCTGGAGGTGGAGGCAACATGATGACCACAGTCACATGACTTCTTCACCTCTTGGCTTTTCAGTGTAACATGTTTGGCCTTAGGTGCCAGCTTCTTATTATGGCCGCTAGAGAATTGACCATAATTTCCCAAGTGGATTTCCTCATATGGTGCCTTGAAGACACTCTCACTGAAGTTACGGGGAAAGGTCCACCCATCATATCGGCTCTTCGGCTTTGCAACCGAGGGCCTGAAGTGATGCCCATATGTTGACTCAAAGTCATGTTGGTTACAGGGAAAGCTAGGCTTTCTGAACTCAACAGGACTGAGTGGGGCCTTTCCTTTCTCATCAGCAGAGGCTTTCTTGGCAGCCTTATTCTTTCTTCTGTTCCTGTTTCTCCTAGACGAGGAGCTAGATACCCCTACGTGCCCCAGGCCTGCCCCTTTGGCTTGAGCAGAGAAGGTGTCAACTAATGGAAGAACAGTTTTTGGCATAGAGAAGCTCTTGACAATCTTCCTTTCTGCCGCAAGTAGTTCTTCCAACTTGTCGACTTCCTCCTGCTTAAGATCAAGGAGCTTAAGAGACTCTGAATGCTTTGAAGTCAGGTCCAAGTGCTCCTGTCGGAGGGAGATCAAACTGGTGATCTCTTCCCTCAGGGAGAAACTCTCACCTTTAAGGAATATGACTTCCTTTTTCTCCGCCTTCAGTTTCTTTCGACATTTCAGGAATGTGTTGAGCAGAAGCTCATACTTCTCTAGGAGCTCAGCATCAAGGGCCGAGGGGAAATCCTCAGCATCATCATCTTGAGACTCAGGATCAGAGTCAGAGTCGGAGAGAGGGGTGTGAGCTTTTACCTTCCCAGTAAATGGGGGGCAATCTCCTTCTGAGTCAGAGCGACCCATTAGCCCAAAGTAGGCTTCCTCATCATCGCTGGTGTCTGACGTGTCAGATTCACTCAGCGTCTTTGGCTTCTTTGCGATGTAACTCCTCTCCTTCTTCTTGTCTCTTGAGGACCTGTGCTCCTCTCCCTTTCCCTTTTCTCTCTTGCCTTGATGGCAGTCGGCCACGACGTGTCCTGGCTTGTTGCAACCAAAGCATATAATGTCAGAAGAGCGGTGTTTTTTCGGTTTGGAAACATACCTGTCAGAGGAATAGTTCTTCTTCTGATCCCTTGAGGAGGAGCCGGTTCTCTTTCTCTGATTCCTCAACTTGAGGAACTTCTTGAATTCCCTTGTGATAAGGGATAAATCTTCCTCAGATAACTCTGATCCGGAGGAGCTTGGCTCAGAGTCTTCCTCTTCATCCCTCTTCCATGCCCGGGAGGAAGAGACACCCTTACCCTTTCTGGAGTGAATGGCTTTTAGGGCCACCGTCTTTTCCTTGGCCGCGGCTT
The DNA here is from genome assembly GCA_039513925.1 of Platanthera zijinensis. NCBI lineage: Eukaryota > Viridiplantae > Streptophyta > Magnoliopsida > Asparagales > Orchidaceae > Platanthera > Platanthera zijinensis. Next base: position 31,602,730 of record CM077098.1, read on the forward strand.
TCTCTGCTTCCTCTTCAGCCTTCCTTGTGTTCAACTGAAGCTCATAGGACATGAGCTTCCCGAACAGAATCTGAGGATCGGTTTCCGCAAGTCTGCCAAACTCGCGGATGGCGCAGATCTTTGTGTCCCATTCCTTAGTGAGGGACCTAAGGAATTTATCATTGAGTTCACCGTTAGTGAACACTCTTCCATATCCTTTGAGTGCATTGACGATCTTGAGGAAGTTTTCGAAGGTGACTCCGATCTCCTCCTTTGGCCCTTGTCTGAAGGCCTCATATTTCTGATTGAGGAGGGATCTCCGATCGTCCCTCACTTCATCTGTGCCCTCCATTAAGACAATCAGACAGCTCCAGAGATCCTTGGCTGTCCTGCAATTGCTGAAGTTCTGCATCATAGAGTCATCAACTGCGCTTACCAGGATGTTCTGAGCTTTCTTGTCGAGTCCGAACAGCACCATTTCGTCCTTGTCCATTTCCGAAAGTTGCTTGGGTACTTTCCTGGTAGGATCAATGGTGGAGGCCTTAGTGGGAATGTAAGGTCCCTCCTCCACTATCATGAAGAGCCGAGGGTCGACCGCTTCCATGTAGAATCTGATTCTTTCCTTCCAGATAGGAAAGTTCAGTCTGGTGCATACTGGGATTTTGCCGGAGTGCTTGAGTCCGTCCATGGAGGATATCTGTCTGCTTCTTGATACTGGGGGCAGGATTCTACTCAAGGTGTGAACCTTTTTGATGAGTAACCTCCCTCTGATACCACTTGAAACCACCTAGTGTCAACTATCTTCACCTAAAGGGGGGGGGGGGGTTAGGTGACTCTGCAGCGTAATTGCGGAATTAAAGTTTTACCTGCATAAGAAAACAAAACAACCAAGCACAAAAGGAACACAGACAATATATAGTGGTTCCCCGATTTGGGTACGTCCACTTTCCCCCTTCGACCTATCTCCCAACACGGGACGACTCGGTCACTTCACCAACAGGATTGAAATCCAATCCTTGCACTAACGGAAGGAACCCTTCCACACGTAGGAGTCAACACTCCCACAATCCGGGTTGCACCCAACCCTTACAACTAGGGACCAATCGGTCCGTTACAAGGAAATTAAAAACTAGCTTGTAAGAAATACAAACAATGTTTGGAGATAAGGTGACCCTCTTCGTTTGACGACGTGCTCTTGAAGTCAACGAAGAGTGCTCAGCCCTAGATCTCACTTGGAGTGAACCTTTCCCGAAATCGGCGGCGGCTTGAGGCGGCGGCAAGGCTCTCGGAATCAGCAGCGGCGACGGAGAGCAGCAGCAGTGCCAACTTGATTCAAACTTCGTAGCAAAGGAAGCAAGATCTTCCAACGGTCGCACAAGGATCGATCGTCTCGATCGATTCGGAAGGGGAAAGATTTTCCCGATCAACAAATCAAGAGACAAGGGATCTCTCGTTAGACACGTGAGACGCTATGCTAGCCTAAGCTTCTGTCACCGGGAGATCTGGAAGAACCTGAGATCAGCAGCGGCGACAACCGTACGAGCGGCGGAGATGACCGGCGGAGCAAGATCGCGAGATTAGGGTTTTGTCGTCGGCCGCTCGTTCTTTTTGAAATACCGTAAATCCGCACTTCTTACTGTTCACAAATACAGTGTATATATACCTTAGGTCAAGAAGATGACCGTTGCGGGTCCCAACAAAGTAAGGACCAAAGTCCGGTTCAAACAGCTGCAGGTAACTTGGACCGGTCCAGAACTTTCAGAAAAATTGCCAAGTCAAATTCGGCGAGAATCATAGGTGATTCTCGCCGAATCGGCGAGAATCACTTATGATTCTCGCCGACTTCTACTTAGCTGAAATCTGACTGCACAGATACAGAAGCCGGGGAGAATCGGCGGGAATCACACTTGATTCTTGCCGATTCGTCGAGAATGCAAGGTCATTCTCGACGAATCGGCGAGAATCACTTAGTGATTCTCGACGATTCTGCCTTAGAAAAATTTCTGGCGGTGTCGAAACTGTCGGCTCCAACCGGCGAGAATCAGCTAGTGATTCTCGACGACTCGGCGAGAATCACTAGTGATTCTCGCCGAATCGGCGAGAATCACTTAGTGATTCTCGTCGATTTTTACTTGAGTGATTTCTCCTCTTTCTTTCCTTGAGCTGGTCTTTGGCCCATCCTTGCTCCTTGTCTGCTCTTGCTTTACCATAGCCCTGTACTTGAAATTAAGTACACCCCAATAGAGAGAGTACACGTAGGCCAACACACTGATCTGCTCAACGAGGGATTACGTTGCACAGACCCGTGTATATTGACCCACTGCACCCTGACATTGGTGTGTACTTAGCATGGAATATCTGCAAGTACAACTGGAAATATTTCATCAAATACATTGTCTATTTACCTTGGCTTGCACAGGGGCTTCTTCAAATCAGGTACATTGTGGATGCAATACCCAACAGCTTAGGACCCTTGTCCCTAGTTCGATAGATGTGATTGCTAGGAATTCCATGAGCCCGCGAGGTGAGAGTGTTCCTATTAGCATGATTGAGCCTGAGACTGTGTTTAGGAATGTGCCCGACATTGAGGACGAGACTATTATCACTAACGATTATAGCGACGTTGAGGAGATTGGTTACCCTAGTGACCTGGATGAGGATTTATCTTTTGAGGGATCATCTCCACCCCCCTTCAACGATATTTTAGTCATGGAGTCTTCTGATGACCCTGAGTCAGTAGACGTTCCGGCAGAGTCGGTAGAGTCATCCGAAGCTGAGAGCGTACCTATTACTGATTTAGGTGATGACTTGCTAGGACCCGATATTATTATGGTTGACCCAGGCTTATTAGATATTTCTACGGTATTGGAAGAGGCACCTTGGGATGGTTGTTCAATTTGTGATAATCTTAGTGTGATACATCCGGGAGTTAGTTCGTTTACGTTATCAACGCCGCTTAAAGGTCAAGTTGAATTTGATACTCCCCGGGATTCGATTTATCCATCCCCATATTCTGACTTAAACGATGTCCCTACCTCATGGGAAGAATTGGTTGATATAGGATGTGATGCTGTAGTAGATTTACCCTGTGAGGAAAATTTATCTTTGGATGACGATAGCACTGAGGGCCCGATAGACTTCTCTTTAATGATAGCTCCTTCGCTTGAGGCCCAAGTTAGTTTAGAAGTTTTATCGGATATAAATTTGCCTACCTTAGAGATGATCACTGGATCTGAATTAAATAAAATATCTAATGCGTTGGAAGACATGTCGACTGATTTGGTGGATCCATTCTGTGGCAAATATTTAACTGAGGATGAGTTTATCGTGAGGATGAATCCACTATTCGAGTTTTCCTTTGATTTTAATGGCTTGCAACCGGAGGCATTTTCTTGGACGCTTAATCCATGTTTTGACGTTGAGTGTGACTTTTCTCCCCCAACGGATTCAAACATGTTGACTCTCCCTCCGGTTCACTTAACTCATGTAGATGAACTTTTAGGGAACGAACTAGTCATTTCTAGCCCGGTACATCTAGAGAAGCTTATTATTCCCGCCTCCCCGTTCGGCGTACTTAGATGGATGTGGGTAGACATAGTTGGGTATGTTAAGTTGTGTCGCGTGCATTTTCTTTTTAATTCAGGAGCGACCAACTCTATAGTTGGTGACGAGCGTTTTCTGAAAACCTTTTATTATGATACTTTTAAATCAAAATTTAAATCCAAATTTAAAACTATGACGTTGGACTCCACTGAATTAATCATTGAACTTAAAGCACCCGTGCCACCAGACATAATTCCGTTATTTTGTACTATTAATTCAAGTCATGTGGCACATGGGTTCACCCCTCATGGTTTTAATTTAATTAGGCGCATTTTTAATTTCTTAATCCATCTAAATGCGTCCATTAAATTACTTGCTAAGTTGTGTCAAAAAGTCTACCATCGTTATGTGAATGATTTGGTTTTGGATTGTCTCACCCCTGAACGGATGCCCCCAGACACTTTAAAAATATTAACGAATCGGCTAGTCCAATTTTTACGAATTTTACGGAAGTTTGGTGACATGACATTTCTGTTAAAATTTTCCACTGATTGGGGCATAGCTCCTATTTTCATCGTTACATACTTTATGCTTTATGCTTTAATGCCACCTGAAATGTCTACCTCTCTGTATATAATTTCCACTATGCTTTCTATTGGGTTGGGTGGTGACAGTTTTCTAGGATCGTTCTCCTTCTCGGTCTCCATCGGAGGTACGTTGGTGGATGTTGTTAAAGTTCTTTTTCCTTCTTTGGCTAACACGTATTTGAGGTCCCTCCAAGACCACCTTTTGCCATGCAGGTCCTTCTTCCCAGCCGACGACCATCCAGGAGAGTACACACAGGCATACTCATCAGTGATGAGTATTTTTAAGAGGGGGAGGATTGATGGAGCCGACTTCCCACGACATGTGGCCAAGGAGCGTCCTCCCTCTAATGATGATGGTGACCCGGTAGATATGAATGGTGACGACGGCCCATAACTACTTGAAGACGGCGATGGCGCACTGACACATGACCATGAAGAGCGTCGCCACAATAGCCGTCCGGAGCGCAAGCCCATTTATAATTTATTAATAATAAATATTAATAAATTATTATGGAGTAATAATATATTTTATTATTTGTTTTATTTCAAAATTATCATTGTTATTTCGTGTTTAATTTCATGTATTAGTTGTTACATGGTTATGTTATAAAACCATGAGTTTAGATTCCATTTTTCATGTTGGGATGCATGTAGCCAGTTGGAGTGTTTGTTGTAGCCTATATATAAGCATGTACCCCTTTGTTTCTCATTAGTGAATGAATGAAAAGAAAACCAATTTCAAGAATTGAAATCCCCTCCTTCTCCAAGGCAAGTTTTCGGCCCTCCTCCTTCTTCTCCCTCTTTGGCCGCCAGCCACATATCCCCCCTCTCTATCTCGACCTCCCTCCTTCTTCCTCTCCCTTGCAAACCCGAGCCCTAGCCCCCACCTTCCTACCCGATCCCTCTTCCAACCTCCAAGCTGCCACCTCCTCTCTCACAAACCCGGCCACCACCTAACTCCAACAACCCGAGCCCCTCCCTCCTCCACAAAATCTTAGCCGCCAACCACCAACACCAACAAGCCCAACCCCTTCCTCATCCCCGTCCTAAATCCAAATATCACTTTCCAAATTAAGCTCTTAGCCTACCATAATAGAAATATTTCATTCCCTAAATATTTCTCAATCCACCACCGTTTCTCTCTTCTGCCTTATTTGGAGATATTTGTTTCCATATCTAGAAGATTCCGCCGGGACTTTCCAAATACAGCGTGACACGAAGAAGACGACGAATTTCTCTCCCTCCGGCATATCTCTGGTGGTGCCGTTAAGGAACGATTCTAGTCGAGTGAATCGGATTCATCAAATCCGGTTGGGTAACAAAAATTTCCACCTTTATGAGTTTTTCTTCTTTAGATAATTCCTGTGGCATTGACAAATAGCGCGCCTTGTGTAACGCTTGATTTTTCGTGGTTAAATTTCTTTTAGTTATTGTCGTGTTTATTCCTTTCGTTTAAGTTCGTGAGGTGTGGCGGCCCTCGTTTTTATTTTGTTGAGAGAGAACCACCCTTGCCCGAATCTTTTGTTTTCGGTGGTTTCTCTTTTGGTACAACACGCTCGATCGAACCGTGTGGGTTCTTTTCGCTTGAGAGGACCTTGACTTATCGCCTTGGTATTATCTTTAAGGGCTTTGCGAACCCTCCGTAATTGTTAGTGTAGTAATAATATTAATTAAACCGCTGTGACGTTAAATGCTTGAGTGTGATGTGAGAGTTATTCGAGAGTGTCACGTTTGTTTCGTCGACAACCAAAACGCTCGAAAGAGCGGGCCTACATCAAATTTGGTTTTGTATCCACAAGATCTTTGAGCAGCAACTTCCTGCAGCCATATATTCAGCTTCAACAGTGGATTTTGAAACATATGTTTGTTTATTATAGAACTAAGATACAAGTCTGTCACCCAGGAATTGGAAAGTTCCAGAGGTGCTTTTCCTGTCTACTCTACTCCAGTATAGTCAGTATCAGAAAATCCAGTTAACTCAAATGATGACTCTATTGGATACCAGAGTTCTAGATCTGGGCCACTTTTTATATATCACAAAATCTTTTTTATAAAAATAAGGTGAGATTCTTTAGGGTTCACCTGGAACCTAGCACAAAGACATGTGGCAAACATAATGTCTGGTCTGCTTGCTATTAGATATAGTAAGGATCCAACAATTTCCCTATACCTAGTTTGATCAACTGGTTTTCCAAGTTCATCAACATCTACAACAATGTTGACAGCCATGGGAGTCTTCATTGAAGAGGCATCATTCATCCCAAACTTCTTAATAAGCTCTTTAACATATTTAGACTGAGAGACGAAGATCCCTTCAGAGGATTGTTTCACTTGGAGACCAAGGAAATAAGACAGTTCTCCCATGCTACTCATCTCAAACCTTGAATGCATTAGATCAGAAAATCTCTTGCATAGTTTGGGATCAGTAGAACCAAAAATTATATCATCCACATATATTTGTACTAAAAATATTTTATCATGATGTAGTTTTGTAAAAAGAGTTCTATCTACTAAGCCTCTTGAAAAACCATGCTCTAAGAGAAAGCTGGCTAAGGTCTCATACCAAGCTGTTGGGGCTTGCTTTAAACCATAGAGAGCTTTATGCAATTTAAAAACATAAGAGGGATGAGTTGGAGAAACAAAACCTGGAGGTTGTTCTACATAAACCTCTTCTTTGAGTTCTCCATTTAGAAAAGCACTCTTCACATCCATCTAGTAGACTTTGAACTTTTTATATGCTACATAAGCTAAGAAAATTCTTATTGCCTCTAGCCTGGAAACTGGAGAAAAGGTTTGATCATAATCAATACCTTCCTCTTGCCTATATCCTTGAGCAACAAGCCTTGACTTGTTCCTCACTATCACACCTTGGGCATAAAGTTTATTCCTGAACACCCACTTAGTCCCAATTACTGGATAGCCCTTTGGCCTTGGAACTAAGTCCCAAACTCTATACCTCTCAAATTGATTGAGCTCCTCTTGCATTGCAATAATCCAGTGTGGATCTTGCTCTGCATCAGTTATGGATTGAGGCTCAACTTGAGAGAGAAAGCAGACAAGCATCACATAAGGGTTGAGTTGATTCCTTGTCTGTACACCCACTGATATGTCTCCAATCACTTGAGATCTAGGGTAATCTCTAAGTGTGACAAGATCATTAGGTGGAGTTGGTTCAACAACAGTTATTGGATTTAATTCCTCTTGTGGAATTGCATCAACTGTTTAAGGAAGTTGAACTGCTTCTACAGTTTCTTCATCACTATCAGCTTCTGCTACTGATTGTGGAGGTGGATGTGATTCATCCTTTGGGGTAAGGTCTAGATCATCCAAATTCTCACACAAATTTGATACCTGCAAAGTACTATTGGTAGAACTGTTTTTCTCCTTGAAAACATGTCAGTCTCATCAAAAGTTATATGCATAGACTCTTCAATCTTCAAAGAAGATTTATTAAATACCCTATAAGCCTTGCTAACTTGGGAATATCCTAGAAAAATTCCCATTTCAGCCTTTGCTTCAAATTTTCTAAGATACTTCTTATCATTGTTATGAATATAGCACACACACCCAAATACTTTAAAATAAATGATTATTGGTTTCTTCCCTTTAAGTAGTTCATAGGGAGTCTTAAGATTTAGTTTATGTATTAAACTCCTATTCAGGATATAGTTTGCTGTGCTTACTGCCTCTGCTCAATAGGATAGAGACATGTAAGCATTTGCAAGCAATGTACCTGCAGCTTCAATGAGCGTTCTATTTTTTTTTCAACTACCCTATTTTGTTAAGGAATTCTAGGAGCTGAGAAATAGTGCCTGATACCTTCCTTCTCACAGAACTCATGCATAAGAAGAGATTCAAACTCAGTGCCATGATCACTTCTGATCAATGCAACTTGAGTAGAGTACTCAATCTGTATGATCTTAAAAAAATCTGTAAGAACCTTTAAGGTATCTGACTTAGATCTCAAAAATAATACCCAAGTGAATCTGGAGAAGTCATCTACAACCACTAAGGTATAAAATTTCCCTCCTAGGCTTTGTACAACAATGGGGCCAAAAAGGTCCATATATAGCAGGTACAATATCCTAGGTGAATCACTCTTATTAATAGATTTGAAACTAGATTTAGTTTGCTTGCCTAGTTGACAAGCCTTGTAGAGGCCTTCCTTCTTATAGGGGCCAGAAGGTAAACCTCTAACAAGGTTGTCCTTAGATAACCTAACTATATTCTTATGGTTTACATGATCTAATATTTTATGCCATAATCTAGTTTGACTACTAACAGAATTAAATAAACAAATTTCAGAAATAGCAGATTCAAAATTGACTAAATAAATGTTGCCTTGACTAATTCCTATTAAAACAGTTTTGTTGTTTAAGGAGATAGAGCATAAGGAGTTAGTGAAGCTTACTTGATAACCTGTATCACACAGTTGGCTTACTGATATCAGGTTATTCTTGAGACCATTGACATAGGTCACCTTCTTGAATGTAACATCTCCACATCTGAAATCTCCATAGCCTTCTGTCAATCCAATGCCTGAGTCCCAAAATATTACTTTAGGGCCAGCCTTGGCTTTATAGTTGATAAGAAATTCCTTGCAACCTGTCATATGCTTAGAGAAACCACTGTCCAGGTACCACTTAATTTGAATGACAAGGTTCTTTTCTACCTACAAAGAAAAAGATTAGAGGTTTCTGACCCAGGATATCTTGGGTCCTTTTTGTTTGACAAAACCATAACTTGAAATGAAAGAACATTCAGGCTGATCTTTATATCCTAGGGGATGATACCTTCTAGGGGGTATAATCCACTGACTAAAAGGATTAAAATTTTTATCAGCTTTTAAGTTTCTCTGATTATGAACTGGGTTCGGTGAAGTCAAGTAAGTTCGTCGAGCTGAGTTCGATGATTTGGGTTGAGTTCTTCGATCTTTGCTCGAAGAATGGAAGTATCCATTCTCAGAGGCCCTGAAATGTCGATCTCTAGTGGACGACCCAAACTGATTTCGTCGATCATAGTTAGAAGAATAATTTGGGCTATTATTTGCGTTCAGAGTTCGTCGTTCTAAGTTCGATGAACCGTGCCCATTTCGTCGTTCTGAGTTCGATGAAAATTGCTGAACATAGTTATTTCTATGATTTCACTTTCTCTCCTTGTTAAGGATGGTTTTCTTAAGTTCTAGTTGCTTAAGAATTTCATTAACCTAGTTAACTTGTTCAGTATTTTTCTTGCCTTTATCAGATATAAAATTTATTGGTTTTGACAGTTGATTATTCTGAATCAGAATTGGTTCACTGGGGGAAGCACCTAATCCTAGCTTACTATTGTTTATTCTGGCATTTATAGTGCTAGTTATGTCTAACAGTTTTAAGCTTCTTTCTCTAAGAGTTTCTTCTAATTCTTTATCCTTACTTAATTCAGATTTTAGAAAGGTTATTTGATGATTAACAGATTTTAGTTCTTCAGACAGATTGACATTTTCAACAGTGATTTTATCTTGCTCTAACAGCTTTTCCCTGAGGAGTTTGATTTCCTTCTCAGATCCTATTAGGTCTAAACACAAGCTTTTGAATTCTACTTTAAATTCTTCTGATTGAAAGTCATAAGAAGCAATTACCTTATCCACTTCAGAGAGGAGTTCTTCATCATCTGATTCTTCTGAATCAGATCTGCTGCTTCCATCTTCTATAGCCATGAGGCAAACTTCCTTTGCCTTCTTCTCCTCTTCATCTTCACTAGAGCTGGAGGAATTTGATTCCTCTTCAGTGTCACTCCATGTTTCAGCAACAAAGCCCTTTTTCTTCTTCTTGTAATTGTATTTGCTGGAGGAGGCTTTGCTGTGATGACTTCTTCTAGAGTCCTTTTCTTTTCTCCTATCCTTCTTTTGGACTTCTGGATGTTCAGAGATGAAGTGTCTTGGTTTCCTACAACAAAAATAGACAGCCTCTTTAGTAGGGGTCTTGTCATACCTGGGTTTGTCTTCACTTCTAGATAGCCTTTTTCTAAAATCCTTTCTAGCCATCTTGTAAAATCTCTTAGCAAAGAGACTCATAAGTTCATCATTCCCTGGCAGACTTGGTGATTCTTCTGCAACTTTGAATGCTAGGCTATGCTCCTTTCTTGTTGGTGTTGGAGCTTTTGGTTCTGCATCTGATTCTCTTGATTACACCAACTGCTCATAGGACTTGAGCTTACCCAACAGAGATTCAGTTGATATCTTTGCCATGCTCCTTGCTTCTCGGATGGGCCATATTCTTGAATCCCATGTGCTGGGGAAGCACATCAGAATTTTGTCATTGACCTCTGTCAGAGTAATCTACTTGTCCAAGGTCCTTAGTTCACTGATGATGGAACTAAGCCTATTGTACATTGCTTCAACTGTCTCGGCTTCATCCTTCTTGAAATTTTCATACTGAGTAATGAGGTTTGATCTTCTATCTTTTCTCTCATCTGCTTATCCAGCCACCATTTGGTTCAAGGAGTCCCAAATGGCCTTAGCTGATGAGCACTAAGCAACCTTTTGAAAGATTTCATCAGACATTGTTTGAGCCAATATGTTCATGGCTCTGACATCAACTACCTTTTCCTTTTTTGTGCATCTGTCCATCCAGGGGATGGGACTGCACTCATATCAGTTGATGTAGATGGAGTTGAAACTACTGGAGTTGGTGGTCCTGTCAAAATAGAGTTAAAAATACTTTTCCTAAAGGAATCTAGCTCTCCCACTGCATGGTTGTAACATACCCAAAGCTCCAAAATTCGACCATGACGCACCACCACAAAACCCGTCGGCAAGCACGGCTAAAGGTCCTCCTCTACTCCTTCTTCTATGGATAGATATTAGGAATAAAATAGGAGAGAAATCGGGCTCAATTGAGCCGGATCGTGTGAGAAAAATTTAAGATTTTTCATGGTTTTTATACCACTCGGGTTCGCCGGAAACCGCCCCTCCGGCAGTCGTGCTGCCGCCCGGCAATAGCTCCCACCTCAATGAAGGTGTTGGCGGTGGTGGCCGGCCAGGGAAGTGGCTGGGTGTCCAGGAAAAAGGGCTGGAATATGCTCCAGGTCGGGCTAATCACAGCCCTTGGCTGGAGGAAGAAGATAACCAGGAGGCGTTGGATCTGCTTCAAGATTCGTGCTAGATCATGTTTATTAAATTCTGAATTTTCTGTGCTGCTTACTGGACTCTTTTAAATAAAATATTAAAATTACTTAGGCCCTCCTACATAAAATGTGGTAAATATCAAAGTTGTATCCCGTGAAGTCTAGTTTATTTTAAAATTTGTTTGAACCCATTTGGGTAAGTGGTTTGACCACAACACCCATTTTGGTGGGGTCTATACCTAGGCTAGACCAGATAGTATTTTGCGTGCCCCCACCAATCCAGCCATCCAAATGACTTGAAATTTCGGATGAGGGTCACTCTTACCTATAGCTAAAACATATCCAAAAAATGAGAATTTTTGGAGAACAGTTTTCTATAGGTTTTGTAAAAATGTAATAATCCATAAATAAATAAATTAGTTGTCCTAAACATCTCAAAACTACCCCAAATTTGGGTGGGTGGTCTTAGAGGAAATTTTAGGGCTCTGGTAAAAATATCATCTCATTTGGAGATGTTTTGATTGGGTATTGATCCAACCCTAGGTTTACCCTTATAGGGTTATTTAGGTCAAAGTGCTCTTTTTGGTGTTTGAGTGGTCAAATCCCCTCAACAAAGGCTGATATTTTGGACACTGATTTTATATGGCATGTAACACCCTCTAATGGGATTTGGGGTGGTTTGGGGTAGGGTAGCCCTAGAACCCTAGGGTAGGCTCTTTTTGTGGAGATTTTTAGGGTTTGAAGGTCATGGGGTCAAATGACCTTGGAATGACTTGAGACTTGGTGGAAGGGATCCTAGGGTGGCTATGGTCCTTTGGTTGAAGTTTTATTGAATTTGTAAGCATTTAACCCCCTCAAATCCCTAATCCTAGTTTAGGGCACATGCCCAATAGTTGGGTTTAGGCAATCAAAACACCTCACAATAACTTGAAACTTGGGCAGGGTATTTTTCAGATAAAAAGAGTCCTAAAATAATTTTTGTGGAATTTTTGGGCTAATAAAATCAGTACTTTCTTAATAATCCTAGTTGTGTCCTTAAGTTTATTTTGCTTGTTATGATATTTATGTCAACTGAAAAGTTGTGGAATTTTGTATTTGGATGTTATACATCATGAGTTCCCTCTGTATTTTCATTGGAATTTTTAGATGATTATTTTAAGTACTTGTGTCATACATTATGAATTGTGGATTTCTGATAAAAAATAGATATAAAGCCCAATATTGCTACGAAAATTATGAAACTTGGTCAGTTAGTGTTCTATGACATTATGTTAGCTCTGGAATTTTATAATAATTTTTAGGAGATTAAAAACAGTACTTGTTTCACAAAGTTATAAATCTGGAAGACTACTTTTAATTAGATTCAGAGCCCCTCATGTTTTAGAAAATTGTAAAACTTGGTTAGGGTTAGTTTAAGATTATTATCTATCTCCTGGAATTTTGTCATAGTTATTAGATGAATTATTATAGTACTTGCTTCAATAACCAATGACTATGAAATCATTGATTTAAAATTAAATTAGGGGCTACTGTTCACAAGAAAATTGGGAGAAAACTTCTAGAGTGTTTATAGGTCATGATGGATTTACTGGATTTTTATTATAATTTTTAGAACAATATTGCTGGCCTTTGCTTCTTAAAATGGTAATATTGACTATATGTTCTAAATTGTGGATTTGAGGCCTAAACAATTCTGAAAATTCTTAGACCATGGATTTGCTGTAGAAATGTTCCCTAGTATTTAACATAATTTTGTGGTGTTTTGTTTCTGAATTAAAAGTGCATTTCATGTTCAAAGTAGGGCATTCAGAGTCTTAGGTTAATTAGATTAAATGCCGAAATAATTAGGAAAATTATGAAACTCTTGAGTTAGTTTAAATAGGTCATGGTAGACTCCCAGAAATTATTATGGATCTGTTGGAAGAGTAAATGGAGTACCCCCTAGTGGGAGCACCATGTAGCTTAGCACGGTCTGCATATACTACATAGAACTGAAATAGGCTAGCTCAGAGAGCTTAAACACACTTAGGGGAGTCACACTGAAATAAAAGAGAGGATTGGTCTTGGGTAAAAATCAATAATATTAAGTGGCTTGCTAAAGGGAGCTTTGGGCTTCAGCCCATCGTAGTTCCTAGTGCCCTCGAGAACCCTTCACGGGGTATGCCTTGGGCATCCCTGGCTAATGTAAACCATAGGAATAATAAATGTTAAAGAGTAACTAGTATAACTAGGGGTTCACTTTCATACACACCGGTGTCTCGGGAAGATAGGGTGACTAGGATGTTCGGGCGGTAGGCTCAGTGGTTGTGGAAAAGGGCAGGGTAGCCCGGTGAGCCAATAGCTCGGTAGATATTTATGACGGGCATGATAGCCCGGGGAGCTTTGGCTCGGTTGTTGGCTGCGACGGACAGGATAGTCTGGGGAGCTTTGGCTCGGTGGATAATACATTAATATTGCATGTGCATAAGATATAAGGTGGCGGGTCTTCGGTACTGGAGAGTCGTCGCACCGACACCAGTACGTTGACTCGGCGGGTGTGGTTTTATACTTAGCCAAATAAAGTCCGGTGCGCCAGCCGACAAGAGTATGCAGGAGCTCCGCTTAGTGCACCATCATTGAGGCGTATGATATGTCTGACTGGTAGTGCTGATACCAGTTTAGAGATGGGCGAGGCCTAACCCACCGCTTCCGTTTGCCACTACGGAGGTATCCTGGGAGGTTCGGCTCCAGAAAGGGGGAACTAAAGGTCTGTGTGCACAGAGTCGGGTGGGTGAGTTGCACTTGTATGATCACAACATAACATATTTGCATGTCATAGCATCATCATTGCATCAACCCCTTACACCTATTGTATAAAGTGGTATGGGACGCTTTATACAATAGGCCCTGCAAAACGATCCCTTAGCTTATAAGTTTGTGTTAGCGTGCTTATAAGTTAAGGTTTATATTCTATATATAGATATTGCTTGCTTGTAAACCGACACCCATCGTATAAATTGGTATGTGACTTTTTATACGATGGGAGCCATGCAGAAGATCCTTTAGCTTATGTGTTTTTATATAAGTTAAGGTTACATATTTCATGTTCTGTCTTTCATACTTTTATTACTGCTGCTTATTCTCATAGAACTGCTAGATTAGTTCCGTCGCCACCTGCTTACATTTATTACTCTCCACCTTCATAGCTTCCCTTTCCTTCTCCCCGCTCGGTGCCTAGGAGCCATGGGGGAGGGGTGGGGGATGATAGGACTTAGTCTTTTAGACTAACAGTTTTCGAACCAAATCATTTTAGGGGATCGTGAAGCCGAACATGGAGATGCAGCCCTATAGGTCAGTGCGCGTGGAGACGAGACAGTCTAACACCAGAGTATAGACAGCTAGGACAGTGAGTCCCGATCGTTAGTAGTTGTTCTAGTTTTTCTTCCGCGATGAGTGACTTATAGTGAGGATTTGGATGTATCGGGAATGAGCCCTATTTTCAGTACTTTATATATTAATGTTATGGACACTCCCTTCGTGAAGATATTTTTTTTATATAAATGTGATTCTTGTGGACTAGTTTTGAGTTCATTCTTACACTACTAGAAAAATGGCTTTTAGCTACAGTTTTTTTTGCCACGGGGAAAAACCGTGGCTAATACTGAAGTATTAGCCACGGTTCCTATTCCGTGGCTAATAAGCTAGTATTAGCCACGGATTACTAATCCGTGGCAAATAACCTGACTTTTTTCCACGGTTTGCCTGTTTCATGGCTAATAATCTAGTATTAGCCATAAAAGCCTAATCCGTGGCAAAAAGTCTGATTTTTTTAGTCCCACACCGCCAATAAAAAGATTGATTTGGGGTTTATATAGGTCATTCAAAATTATTATTTGAAATGAAATCGGCGTGGCAGCGGCGGCAGCGGCCGGGCGGCGGCGGCGGCTGCAGCCGGGCGGCGGCCGGGCTTCGGCGGCGGCCGGGCTTCGGTGGCGGCCGGGCGGCGGCGGAGGGCGGCCGAATATTTTGTATGTTAGGTTTATTACATGTCCTTTAGCCACGACAATTGAACCGTGGCAAATGAGGAACTTTTAGCCACGACAATTGAACCGTGGCTAATAACTTATTAGCCACGGATTCGGCGTGGCTAATACTATTAGCCACGCTCGCATTGCCCACGCCCAATTGCCGTGGGTAGGCCGTGACTAATAGTTATTAGCCATGATTTTGGACTTTTAGCCACGGAAATCTGTCGTGGCTAAAAGTCTGTTTTTTAATAGTGTTACTCTTATACTTTATTATACACTTCTGCGATCGATCGGCCGGCAGGATCGACATTTTGTAGTGGTGACCTTCCCGGTTGTGAAGGTGCCACCGCAATGCGGCAGTTCTGGGCCTAAGACTTAACGTCCTGATTCGCGCTAGGCCCCTTGTATGTATTTTTGGTGTCGGGAGAGCTGGTGTAGGCTCAAGGGGGTACATGCGATCAGGTGCGCACTCACGGAGAATAAGGAATCAAGTTGAAAACTGTGTTGAGTATGACACGGGTAGGGACACGGGCGTGTCCCTACCCGTGTTCAGTGGTGCTGAGTGTCCATGGGGTTGAGTGGTAATAAAATTGTGTTGAGTGGTGTGTCCCGAGAAGGACACGAGTGGGACACGGGCATGTGATGAGTCCATATTTTATACTTAATTTCGGACTAATCTGGGCTCGTTTGCATGTCTTTGCACTACCATTCAGCGCCATTAGCACTCCTTTTGGTTCGCTGTGATATTCCACGTCTTGTGCACTTTATTAGCCTATTTCTGTGCGTGTGTGTATTTCCCTCTTGCTGTGCATTTTATTGATATCTGTGACTGCCATGTTCGACAACCCGTCCAGTTTTCCTACAGGTTCGGGGATCGTGTGGGCGTCCGGGGTAGGACTTTCACCATTTTTGGCAAAGGAGTCAATGGTCGTGCGTTTTTACCCACGCACGACCATCGATCTCTTTGGCGCACGATCATCGGTCGTGCGCAGTCTTGCCCTCTTTTCGAAAGTTCTGTCCTGCCAGATCGCACGATCACCTGCTATACCGCGCACGATCACTGCTCATGCGTTGCCGATCGTGCGCAGTCATGACCTCTTTTGTGCAAGTTCTGCCGCCATATCGCACGGTCATAGGACAGATCGCGTACAACCACTAGTCGTGCTCCTGTGATCGTGCGCAGTATTTAATTCTGTTTTCTATAAATAGCGCAGGTCTCGCCCTAATTGAGGAGAGCCCGATTTTTCCGCCATTTTTCGTCCCCGACGAAGGGTTCCGCCATTTCCCTTCATTCTCCACCTTAGGGAGGGGTTCCGGGCAAGCTTTCTCCGCCAAATCAAAGCCGGAGCACCCCCTCGGCCTCCTCCATCATCTCTTGGGCTTATTTCAAGCTTCAACGCCATGGCCATCAAGCAAAGGGAAGCTTGCAACTTTCTTCTGCTATCGTGAGATGAAGAAGACGGGCCATTGGAAGGTGGTGACAGCCCTTCTCTACCCCGGACGCAGTTGAGGACCGAGCTTGGGCGCGGATTGACAACCCGACGACTCCAACCGTGAATCCTCAATAAGGCTTCGGATTCGGTCGATCTCTTGCCTTGTTCTTCCTTTATTGTTGTTTATGTGCTGTTGTAAACATCATTTATTGATGATGTGTGTTTATTTGTAAAACGCTTGTGCTAAATCATGTCTATGTGATTTGTATTTTCATTATTTATTGCTTGAGGTGCACCATATTCCGTCCACCACCATCCATCCTTGCCGCACTAGCAATTGCTAGTGGCGTGCGTAGCGAAGAGGTGCTTACTACCCTCATTCCGCCGTTCTCTCCACCTCATCTACTAGCCTACTCGCCCATCCGCCTAGCGATTCGGTGCATAGCGGCCCGACTAGTCTTCATCCCGCCAAGCGAAGCTCTGCATAGCGGCATTGCATAGGAGTAGTTGATAGATTTTTACTTTATTTTCCGCAACCATCAAAACCCCCATTTCATTACCTCCGACCTGAGGACTTCAATCTCAAGTCCTCCTCGAAATTAACTCCACCTTACTGTGTTCCTTGTGAGATCGATACTTGGTAAAACTCGCCCATTTTATATTACTTGTGTGACCGGTTCACTGTCGTGATCTTCTTGCATCAGCGTGTCTCTACCCGTGTTCAGTGGCGTTGAGTGACCATGGCTTTGAGTAAAATGACGTTGAGTTGTGTGTCCTGAGAAGGACACGGGTAGGGACACGGGCGTGTCCCTACCCGTGTTCAGTGGCGTTGAGTGACCATGGCTTTGAGTGAAATGGCTTTGAGTGTTTTGCCCCGAGCAGGACACGGGTGTCGACATGGCCAGAACCACGGCCGTGTCACTTGGACATGGGTACAGACACGGGCATGTCAATACCCGTGTAGGAGCACAAAACGGCAGTCGAGCCGTTTCGCTAGAGCAGGACACGGGTAAGGACACGACCGTGTCCCTACTCGTGTCACTTCTGTATAAAAAAGAAAAAGTAAAACCCTAGTCATTTTCACTCTTCATTCCAGCCCTTCTTCCTGAGAGAACTTCCTGGAGGAGGAGATCTTGCTGGAGCAAACCTTGGAGGAGGGGAAACGCCACCGCCGTCAAGAAAAAAGCGATGCCGCCGAGGAGGATGACAAGATCTATGGCCAGAAATGGTGGTACCGCTGGAAATGAGGTGAGCTTCCTCTCCTCTCCCTTAGTGCTAGATCCTTAGATATTCTTAGGCGAGACATAAGCTCAAATGAGTCTTGATGTGTGAGGAGAAGGTTTCTTAGGAAGGCCTATCTAGAACTTTTGTTCGAATGACTAGTCATTTTCAACCTCCCCTTCTTCAAAGTGATGATGGGGGTGGATTCGTGAAGAGGAATGACCTTGAGAGGGATAATAAGGGTGGAGGAACTTCTGGTTGCGATTTGGGGTGACCGGCTTGAGGAGGAAGATGAACCGATGCCGTTCATTCCACTTCAAGATGCGTGCAGAATCTGTGTTCTGCACACAGCGACCTTCTTGGCTATTTTCAGGCATGAAATGGTCTGATCTGGGCTTTTGACTAAACACGAAAGTTGAATCCCTTGAAATTACCTTTCCAACGAGTGGTTACACACCTTCGGGTGAAGCCTGTAGCCACGGGAATGTCTTATCGAAGTAAGGGCTATAAGCTAGGCGCATAGAAATTATATTCTGTACGCTGCAGGCTTTGGAGCAAATTTCATGTGGGTTATAGTCTGATCTTGGTTGCAGGATGAACATGAAATTTATAGCCAATGGAAATACCTTTCCATTGAGGGGTTACACGCACTCATCGGATTCCTGTAGCCACGGGAATCTTCGGTTGAAGTTGCTGTCCAGATTTATTCTGTACCTAAATTTCTGGGTAGTGTATAACATGGATTTAGATTCAGTGGAATTAATGTTGCAATCTAATTCGAGGTTCGGGTGAACTCTTTTATGATAACCACCGTAGTGTTATGAAGGTTGAAGTTTGTTAATTTTAATTTGTATAACGAGTTGTGAAGCAAGCTTGAATCGAACGAAATGGCTTGATAAAAATTGTTAGATTATCATTTATGCGCATTTTGTTATATGATGTTGAAATCATTCGGTATGACATATAGATGAATAAACTATGGCCATATGTATGTTGAATTGATAGAATGAAATTTGGTAGTCCAATGCTTAGAGAGTCGTCTCCCTACGGGCAGCATTGTGGAAGTTAGTAAGTGCGGCGTTGACCGTCACTAGTCGGGATGGTGTTGAGATGAGTAAACTTGGACGGTTGGGCTTGTCCCTTGGTGTTCATGTCCTGGGGCTCCTTCCTTGCCAAGTGGATGAATGGCTTGGTCCTTGTACTTTCTACGAGGCTCCTTCCATGCCACGGTGTTGTGGAATTGCATGCGGTGTGAGTCGACACGCGGTGTCGTAATCCTTGGTTAAGGATAATGTGGCAGATCTACGGGCTAGCCAATCGTCACACCGATGGGAGTTGACAGATATACTTTTAGCGGTTGGGCTTGTACCTTGGTGTTCATGTCCCGGGGCGCCATCCGTACCAAGTGAACGGTTGTGCTTCACCCTCGTGCTTATTTACGAGGTTCCTTCTGTGTCACGCATAGGCCAGTTCGGGGCTAGGATCTTGGTGCACATCTACCCAAGTGAACCTGCTAGGCCATAGTACGCATGGGCTCCGCTGTTGTGTTCTTAGCGTTGAGGCGTATGGAGGCATAAGTGAAGTAGTGTGGATACCCACTTAGTAGTAGAAGTGCCCATTCTAATATCACCGTCTGGCCACGATGGTTGGCTCCTGAGAGGTTAGCTACCTGCTCAAAAAGTGAGAACTACTAGTCTGTGTTGACATAGCAATTGCATGTGCGTTATCATGGGTGGGTCATTGCATCGCATACATAACATTACACCTCATTACATACACAAGACCCTCATCGTATAAGTTTGTATGTGCACTCCTTTACGATGAGTTACTTACTGCTGAACGACCCTTAACTTATATGTTTGTATGAGCATCCATATAAGTTGAGTTACTTTCTTTTATAGCTCTACATTCATATGTTGTGATAGATGGTAGAAATGTTAAATTATCTTACTATATGTTATACCACTTGCTTGTTTATACTCCTGCTTATATACATATATTGTACACTGTCTATTTCTCGGCCCGGTACCGAGGAGTCGTCGGGGGAGCGGATGTGAAGCCACTTAGTCTTTTTGACTAACGGTTGCTACGTCTTCCTTTTTAGAAGGAAATCCCGCAGATGGAACAACAGGTCATGGAGCCGATCAGCCAGGCCAGGACGACCAGTCCTGATGGGATGGTGTCGTCACTACCGTCTGTTGCAGACGTGAGTATATGAGGGTTTTGTAGTAGCCCTTCAGGGCAATTTTATTAGTTGTACTCTGATTTTGTAGAAGCATGTTTAGCTTCTCTATTACTGTGCTTTTGGACTTATAGCTTGTGTGGATTTGATTTCTTTATATTATTTTGGTTGGGTTGGCATATATATTGATATTGGTTGTATCCGGCAGAATAGGCATCTTATGGTAAAGGCTAGCCCACGTGTTAGTGCTACCCCAAGGCGGCTGTTCTGGGAATAAGACCACTCTCGTTCCGTGTCTTGTGTTCCGGGAGGGAGGTCTTACAAATGGTATCAGTTTGCCACGATCATCACCTAAAGAAGTCATTCAACAATGGGCCACTCCCATTCGACTAGTCAGTTTGGGGACAAACTGACTTAGCGGAAGCAGTGTTGTGCCCATATGTAATTCACACTAAGTTTGTCCAACTCTGACCTTAAGATTAGCCAACCTGACCGTAAGTTTGCATTCTTCATATAGATTCCAGTGCGTGTTGAGCCGTTGGGGGGCATTACTGCCCCTTCCACACCCACTCAGTTCCAACAGTCCGAGTTGAGGCAGACGCTCACTGCCATCTTGAATGCTTTTAGGGCACAGCAGCCTCAGGTGCTACAACAGGCCCCGAGCTCTAACTGGCTGAGCGCCTTCCGGGCCTCTCCCCTCCCACTTACCTTGGGACGGAGTCAGCCGTGCGCATGGAGGAATGGCTTGACATAGTACATGAGTTGTTGGCTGGTATCCGTTGTCCAGCCAACATGGCTGTGTCACTGGTGGTGTCTACCTTGGAGCTACATGCTAAGAGGTGGTGGAAGTCACTCATGGGCTCTACCTTCCAAGGCCGAGTCTATACAGAGATAAGTTGGAGCGAATTCTCGGATGTTTTCTTGGAGCACTTCATTCCTTCATCCGCTCGAGATGAACTTGAGGAGAGGTTCCTTCTACTGAAACAAGGATCGAAGACGGTTACGGAATACCAGCGGGAGTTCCAACATCTCGCAAGGTTCGCGGACTCATACGAGTTGGATGATAGAGGTTATGCAAAGCGTTTCTATAAAGGGTTGCGAGATCCCCTAAGGCTGACCCTTTTGTTTATAGCGATTGCTAGCTTGGCGGAGATCATCGATTTGGAAAAAAGATTGGAAACAGATCACTTGGGTAGTGGTAAGAGACCTGCAGAGAGCGTCATGGAAGCTGGCCCGAGCAATAGAAGGAGACATGACTTTAGAAGAGGAAGAGGATATCAAGGAGGTGGAGGGCGTGTCCACCGAAACTATAGGGTGGAGCATCCAGTTCCACAACTGCCCGCGTTGCCCCCACCGCCACAGCCTCAACAAATTCAACAACTCGAGAGGCATCCTGGGATGGTATGTTTTGAATGCAACCAAACAGGTATCATTCGATGCTTTTGCCCACAATTGTTTAGGAACGCCCCTCCCGCTCTCCCTTCGGCGGCCCCTCGAGGGCGGGGTTTCATGCGTGGTCGAGGACGAGGACCGCGAGGAGGTAACCCCGGCCCTGCCCGGGATCAAGTGTACGTGCTAGACATGGCGCAAGAACGGAACCCCCAGAATGTTATTGCAGGTACGTGCAGTAAGATTTCATGTTTTCTGTGTTAAACTTAAGTTGCTTACGACATACTAGCTATCTAGCAATAAGTTTTGATTATTGGTACTTAGGCACCGTGGTAATTGGTGGAAAGACGGCCTATGCGCTGTTCGATACCGGTGCCTCACACTCCTTTGTGTCCGAGGATTTCATTAAGGACATTAGGGGTGTGCAATATTTTACTTGAATAGCCTGACTAGTGCGCCTTCCAGACGGCTCGGATATGGTTGCAACAGCTAAGTGCGAGCTTGAGGTACTTATTGAGGGAAGGAATTTCGTTACGCCTGGCACTATATTGAAAATGCCGGAATTTGACATCATTCTGGGCATGACGTGGTTGGATTGGCACTTTGCAAGGATCGACTGCGCGGAGAAGCGGATCTATTTGAGATATGGAGACTCCGACGTCATCTTCCAAGATATTAACTTCACACCCCATCTGACGTTATCATCCGTTCAGGTTGTAAAAGCGTGCATGAAGGGGGATGAAGTTTTTATGATCTGGTTCGAGTTGAAAGAAGTAGCATTGGGCATAAAAGACGTACGAGTGGTGCGAGACTTCCCCGAGGTATTTCCTGAGAAAATTCCAGGATTACCCCCGCACAGAGAGGTTGACTTCCAAATTAATCTTGTATCGGGTGCCAAGCCTGTATCCAAGGCCCCTTACCGAATGGCCCCGAAAGAACTCGCATAGTTTAGAGTTCAACTACAAGAATTGGTGGAGTCAGGGTTCGTTCGCCCCAGTTCGCACCTTGGGGAGCCCCTATATTGTTCGTAAAGAAGAAGGACGGAACCCTGTGTCTGTGCATAGATTATCGGGAACTCAATCGGTTGACGGTACGGAACACTTACCCGCTACTTCAGATCGACGAGTTGTTCGATCAATTAGTGGCAGCGCATTGGTTTTCTAAGCTAGACTTGCGCTCGGGGTATTACCAGTTGTGAATACAAGAAAGGGACATCCAGAAAACAGCCTTCGGTTCAAGATATGGGTTATACGAGTTCACTGTAATGTCGTTTGGGCTCACAAATGCCCCTTCGGCTTTTATGAGCCTGATGAACAAGGTATTTGAGCCCTATTTGGACATCTTCGTCATTGCTTTTATCGACGATATCCAAGTCTACTCAAGGACGGAGGAGGAACATGGCGAGCACCTGACCTTGGTATTGAAGAAACTGAAGGAGCACGCCTTATAAGCCAAATTTAGCAAGTGCGAATTCTTGCTTAAGGAGGTTGCCTTCTTGGGTCATGTGATCAGTGGAGCTGGTCTAGCTGTGGATCCGGCCAAAGTGCATGCCGTAAGGGAGTAGTCACCCTTAAAGTCGGCGGCCGATGTGCGGAGTTTCCTTGGACTTGCCGGGTACTATCGCAAGTTCATAAAGGGATTCTCAAAGATTGCTCTTTCTCTTACTTCCCTAACGAAGAAAGGTGTGTCGTATGAGTGGACACCCCAATGTGAAGCTGTGTTCCAAGAATTGAAGGATAGAATTACCTCTGCCCCCATCCTCGTCCTTCTGTATGGGAAGGAAGGATTTCAAGTTTACACGGACGCGTCATATCAAGGGATGGGAACGGTATTGATGCAGCAAGGGCACGTGATTGCTTATGCTTCAAGACAATTGAAGAAGCACGAAACAAATTACCTGGTTCATGATTTGGAGCTGGGAGCAGTGGTGTTTGCCTTGAAGGTTTGGAGGCATTATTTATACGGCGTCCACTGCGAGATCTTTCCAGACCACAAAAACTTGAAGTACGTCCATACTCAGAAGGAGTTGAACTTAAGACAACGGTGGTGGTTAGAATTTCTATGCGACTATGAGTTCACCTTAAACTACCACCCCGGAAAAGCAAACTCGATAGCCAATGCATTGAGTAGAAAAATACCGGACTCGAGCCTAGAGTCCCAGTTGATGAGTATGGAGTTGGCTCATATGATTGAGGAAATGGAAATTACTTTTATATTTAAGGCTCCTTCGATAGAATATACGGAGTACTTGGCCAGCATGAGCATAGTTTGTGATATTCGGGACCGGATCTGGGAGGAGCAAGGAGTGGATGCAGCTCTTGCCTCGACAATCAAGTCAATCGAAGATGGGACTAGCGATGAATACACACTAAAAGACGGCCTCGTTTATTTTCGTGGCCTGCTCTACATTCCCAAGGATGGTAAAATCCGGGAGGATATCTTGAGAAAGGCGCATTGCTCTAAGTATTTAGTGCACCCGGGAATTGCAAAGATGTACGCCGGCTTACAGAAGACCATGTGTTGGCCGGGAATGAAGAAGGATGTCCGATATTTTGTTACACATTGCGAAGCCTGTCAAAGGGTGAAGGCAGAGTGCAGAAGTTTCGACGGCTTGTTACAGTCATTGCCCATCCCCGAGTAGAAGTTGGAGGATATTTCCATGGACTTCGTACACGGGCTACCTCGCTCACGCTCAGGGAATGATTCAGTATGGGTGATCGGTTATCGACTGATGAAAGTAGCCCGGTTTATCCCTATGAAGAAGGAGGCTCGTGTGGATGTCTTGGTACGACTTTTTGTGGAGCAGTTTGTACGGTATCATGGCGTGCCTAAGACGATAGTTTCTTGACCGTGATGGTCGCTTTACCTCCAAGGAGTGGAAGGCGGTACAGGCGTATTTGGGCTCGCGCCTTACCTTCAGCACCGCGTTCCATCCTCAGACGTACGGGCAGTCTGAGCAGACCATCCGGACATTGGAGGATCTGTTGAGATTATGTGTGTTGGATAGGGCAGAGCCGTGTGAAAGGCTCTTTCCCCTGGTGGGTTCTCCTACAACAACAGCCATCAGGCGAGCATCGACATGGCTCCCCATGGAGCTCTTTATGGAAGGAGGTGTAGAACCCCCTTGTCTTGGGTGCAAGATGAAGACCCGAAGACTTTGGGAGTTGAGTATATAGATGACACTGATGCGGTGGTTAGACTGATACGGGATCGCATATTAGAGGCTCAAAGTCGGCAGGCAAAGTATTATAATGCAAGGCCCCGTCTGGTGGAGTTTCAAGTGGGTGATAAAGTATTTCTGAAAATCCGGCCGATGCATGGAGTGTCACGGGTGCGTGGTGTGAAGAAGCTCAGCCCGAGGTATGTGGGTCCTTATACTATACTGGAAAGGGTTATCCCATTAGCCTATCGGTTGGATCTACCGCCCGAGTTAGAGAATCTCCACGACGTGTTCCATGTGTCGTTGCTTTGGAAGGCGCTGTTGCGGCCCGATCAATACATCCCCACAATTGATGGTCCTGTGGCGTCTTATAGGTTTGTGCGACTGGAGCCGGTGCAGATTGTAGACAACGAGATAAGAACCTTATGCTGCAAAAGTGTTCCCCTGGTGAAAGTGCTATGGTCTAATCATGGTAAGGAGGAATTCACATGGGAGCCAATGGATTTGATGCAAGGACGCTACCCGGAGTTATTTGCTCTAGGTAATTTTATTTAAAAGCATATTTTATTTTCTTTATGCTTCACTCCCCATAGCCTTAGCCTGATTTTGGGGATAAAATATTTATTTTGTTTATAGGATTTGTAATGTCCCGATTTGCGCTAGGCCCCTTGTACGTATTTTTGGTGTCGGGAGAGCTGGTGTAGGCTCAAGGGGGTGTAGGCGATCAGGTGCGCACTCGCGGAGAATAAGGAATCAAGTTAAAAACTGTGTTGAGTATGATACGGGTAGGGACACGGGCGTGTCCCTACCCGTGTTCAGTGGCGCTGAGTGTCCATGGGGTTGAGTGGTAATAAAATGACGTTGAGTGGTGTGTCCCGAGAAGGACACGGGTAGGGACACGGGCGTGTCCCTACCCGTGTTCAGTAGCATTAAGTGACCATGGCTTTGTGTAAAATGGCATTGAGTGGTGTATCACGAGAAGGACACGGGTAGGGACACGAGCGTTTCCCTACCCGTGTTCAGTGGCGTTGAGTGACCATTGCTTTGAGTGAAATGGCTTTGAGTGTTTTGCCCCGAGCAGGACACGGGTGTCGACATGGCCAGAACCACGGCCGTGTCACTTGGACACGGGTAAAGACACGGGCGTGTCAGTACCCGTGTAGGAGCACGAAACGGTAGTCGAGCCGTTTCGCCAGAGCAGGACACGGGTAAGGACACGGCTGTGTCCCTACCCGTGTCACTTTTGTATAAAAAGGAAAAGTAAAACCCTATCCATTTTCACTCTTCATTCCAGCCATTTTTCCTGAGAGAACTTCCTGGAGGAGGAGATCTTGCTGGAGCAAACCTTGGAGGAGGAGAAACGCCACCGCCGTTAAGGAAAAAGCGATGCTGCCGAGGAGGATGACAAGATCCATGGAAGGAAATGGTGGTACCGCTGGAAATGAGGTGAGCTTACTCCCCTCTCCCTTGGTGCTAGATCCTTAGATATATTTAGGCGTGACATCGACTCAAATGAGTCTTGATGTGCGAGGAGAAGGTTTCTTAGGAAGGCCAATCTAGAACTTTTGTTCTAATGACTAGTCATCTTCAACCTCCCCTTCTTCAAAGTGATGATAGGGGTGGATTCGTGAAGAGGAATGGCCTTGAGAGGGAGAATAAGGGTGGAGGAACTTCTGGTTGCGATTTGGGGTGATCGGCTTGAGGAGGAAGATGAACCGATGCCGTTCATTCCGCTTCAAGATGCGTGCAGAATCTGTGTTCTGCACACAACGACCTTCTTGGCTATTTTCAGGCAAGAAATGGTCCTATCTGGGCTTTTCACTAAACACGAAAGTTGAAGCCCTTGAAATTACCTTTCCAACGAATGGTTACACGCCTTCGGGTGAAGTCTGTAGCCACGGAAATGTCTGATTAAGTAATGGCTGTAAGATGGGCGCATAGAAATTATATTCTGTACGCTGTAGGCTTTGGAGCCAATTTCTTGTGGGTTATAGTATGATCTGGGTTGCAAGCTGAACATGAAAGTTATATCCAATTGAAATACCTTTCCATCGAGGGGTTACACGCACTCACCAGATTCCTGTAGCCACGGGAACCTTCAGTTGAAGTTGCTGTCCAGATTTATTTTGTACATAAATTTCTAGGCAGTGTATAACATGGATTTAGATTCGGTGGAATTAATGTTTCAATTTAATTCGAGGTTCGGGTGAACTATTTTATGATAACCACCGCATTGTTATGAAGGTTGAAGTTTGTTAATATGAATTCGTATAACGAGTTGTGAAGCAAGCTTGAATCGAACGAAATGTCTTGATATAAATTGGTAGATTATCATTTATGTGCATTTTGTTATATGATGTTGAAATCATTCGGTATGACATATAGATGAATAAACAATGGCCATATGTATGTTGAATTGATAGAATGAAATTTGGTAGTCCAATGCTTAGAGAGTTGTCTCCCTACGGGTAGCATTGTGGAAGTTAGTAAGTGCGGCATTGGCCGTCACTAGTCGGAATGGTGTTGAGATGAGTAAAGTTGGACGGTTGGGCTTGTCCCTCGGTGTTCATGTCCCGGGGCTCCTTCCGTGCCAAGTGGATGGTTGGGCTTGGTCCTTGTGCTTTATCCGAGGCTCCTTCCATGCCATGGTGTTGTGGAATTGCATGCGGTGTGAGTCGACACGCGGTGTCGTAATCCTGGGTTAAGGATAGTGTGACAAGTCTACGGGCTCGCCAATCGTCACACCGATGAGAGTTGACAGATTGACTTTGGGCGGTTGGTCTTATACCTCGGTGTTCATGTCCCGGGGCGCCATCCGTACCAAGTGAACGGTTGGGCTTGAACCTCGTGCTTATTTCTGAGGTTCCTTTCGTGTCACGCATATGCCAGTTCTGGGATAGGATCTTGGTGCACATCTACGCAAGTGAACCCACTGGGCCGTAGTACGCATGGGCTCCACTGTTGTGTTCTTAGAGTTGAGGCGTACGGAGGACTAAGTGAAGTAGTGTGGATACCCACTTAGTAGTAGAAGTGTCCGTTCTACTGTCACTGTCTGGCCACGACGGTTGGCACCTGAGAGGTTAACTACCTGCTCGAAAAGTGGGAACTACTAGTCTGTGTCGACATAGCAATTACATATGCGTGATCATGGGTGGGTCATTGCTTTGCATACATAACATTGCACCTCATTACATACACAAGACCCTCATCGTATAAGTTTATATGGGCACTCCTATATGATGAGTTACTTACTGCTGAACGACCCTCAACTTATATGCTTGTATGGGCATCCATATATGTTGAGTTACTTTCTGTTATAGCTCTATATTCATATGTTGTGATAGATGGTAGAAATGTTAGATTATCTTATTACATGTTATACCACTTGCTTGTTTATACTCCTGCTTTTATACATATATTGTACACTGTCTATTTCTCCACCCGGTGCCAAGGAGTCGCCGGGGGAGCAGATGTGAAGCCACTTAGTCTTTATGACTAACGGTTGCTACGTCTTCCTTTTTAGGAGGAAATCCCGTAGATGGAACAGCAAGTCATGGAGCCGATCAGCCAGGCCAGGACGACCGAGCCTAATGGGATGGTGTCGTCACTACCGTTTGTTGCAGATATGAGTATATGAGGGTTTTGTTGTAGCCCATCGTGGCAATTTTATTAGCTGTACTCTGATTTTGTAGAAGCATGTTTAGCTTCTCTATTACTGTGCTTTTGGACTTATAGCTTGTGTGGATTTGATTTCTTTATATTATTTTTGTTGGGTTGGTATATATATATTGATATTGGTTGTAGCCGGCAGAATAGGCATCTTGTGGTACAGGCTAGCCCAAGTGTTAGTGCTACCCCAAGGCGGCTGTTCTTGCATAAGACCACTCTTGTGCCGTGTCTTGTGTTCCGGGAGGGGGGTCTTACATAAGACCCCGGTGATTTTAAAAAGGAAAAATGGGGTCTTACAAGTGGTATCAGAGGCAAACCTCGATCAGAAAAGTAGAAGTCCACTAACCCTGGGTCACTCCCGCGCGAGCTTAGTTTGAGGACAAACTAGCAGCGGAAGCAGTGGTGTGCCCATAAGGGAAATCACATGTAAAAGTCCACTTCATCATTAATTGGAATTCTTCTTTGTAGCCTACGGCAAACCCTGCCCCAGCAGGGAGCACCTCCGGCTCGAAGATCTCATTTTATAGTTCTCTAGCCAACGAGTTAGACTCAACCCACTAGGACTCATGACTAACCATGACAACTTATAATATGCCCTAGTAAGAAATAGAACTTCGGTATGAACTTGGTTAAGGTAAGGAGATACCCAAAGAGAATAAAGGAGGAGTTTAACATGAGAATGACAACCTAAGACATAAACTCAGGAGACCCTACAGTCCGTTACTCAAACTGGTAGGATTGCTTTAAGGAGAATTGAGACCAATAACCATTAGTAGAATGGTAGAAGACACATAGTCTCAAACCTCATACCAGTAATAAAATTACCTGGAGAAAACCACCACAACAAACACCGAGGGTTGGATAGGAATTCAAGTTTAGAAGAGACACAGTTGGGATTGGGAACATGTTGAACCGGATAAGGTTGTCGTAAATATGACTCGGAGGGTTTAGAGTATGGAGTATATCAACAGGTTTCAGGATGGAACCCCAAGTCGAAGATTGATTCCCTAGGGATTATGCACCCAACTAGGACGGATATAACATGGTAATATCAAAGATACTTAGCCCAAGATAGGTAGGGGCTTATCTTTTGTTTATTGGGGGCTTACCTTTTGTTTATTGGGGACTTGTCCTTTGTTATTGGATGAATTAGTATTGACTTGGGTTTCCTTAGACCTAATTTAGAGAATGAGGCATAACAAACATAATGAGATTGAAGTCGATATAATTCGGGCGAAGATAAGATTTTGTAAAAACATGTTTGGAATGATGAACTGTAGCATTACCAAGACAATGACTTGGTGATAAGACGAGGATTAACTATGATCACAAAAAATTAGATGATGGGTAACAAGATTCAGGATATATGAGAAGGTAAAAATTTAATCACTATGATGTATCACCGGAAGTATGGTGTATCTCAGAACATGTATCTCCCCGGAGTGAAGAAAGAGGCACAATTATCATACACTGCCCGAGTTAGAGTCGAAGTTCAAGGGTATAATTAAGGATTTTCATACACAGGATTCCTCATCCCCACTCCAGGCATAATTATAAAGGGAACATCGAGGATAGAATGGCCGAGGAAGCTAGGGTCACCCCAACCCGGAAGAAAACTCCCGTGGTTGTTTCATGAAGTTTAGGAGTAGAAGTCCGTTATCATGGTATGCTTAAGGTGATCATGTCGAATTAGGATGGATAGTGTACGTACAAGGAGAAAAGGTCAGTACAGGCTTATCTGGACTCACGACCGACATTCAACACAACTCTCCACCCTCGTACGGAGGTACATGATTCCACTGTCATGGATCTAGGATGAGAATCCAAAGGCACTCGACTCCGAATTTATGAAGAACCCAGACACCTGGGTGTGACTAATTCAAGATAGGATGTTGGAGGACTAGAGCAGACCAGCCAAATATTACGATGCATGACATTGCCAAGTAGAGTCTCAAGATGGAGACCATGATTCCTGAATATACGTCTGGTGCATGGAGTCTTGTGGGTATGCGGGCGGAAGAAGCTCAGTCCATGGAGTATGGGGTATTACAGGATCCGGGAGCAGATCGGCCCATTGGCTTACAGGCTGGAGCTACTGCCGGAGTTAGCGGGTTTGCATGATGTATTCCACGTCTCCTTTCTCAGGAAGGCTCTACTACGGTCGGAACAGCAGGTTCTTTGCATAGATGGATCGATAGATTTTGATCAATCGGTAATAAGATGAGCCGGTCAGGATAGATGACACAGCGGTTCGGGTCTTGCAGCGCAAGAAGGTCCCACTGGTCAAGGTCTTGTAGATGAACCATGGGCAGGAGGAGTGAAAGTCCACCTAGTGCCAACTAGCTTCACCTATGTGGGGGGGGGGGGGGATAGGTGTATTGTAGCGTTTTTGCGGAATTAAAAACTGTACCTTCACAAATAAATCAAACAACACAGCACAGAAAAGACTCAAGCTATTTATAGTGGTTCCCCGATTTGGGTACGTCCACTTTCCCCCTTCGACCTATCTCCCAACCAGGGACGACTCAGTCAATTCACCAACAGGATTGAAATCCAATCCTTGCACTAACGGAAGGAACCCTTCCACACGTAGGAGTCACCACTCCCACACCACGGGTTGCACCCAACCCTTACAACTAGGAACCAAACGTTCCTTTACACGAAAATGAAAATAGAATGTATTAGAAATACAAACAACTTATGGAGACTAAGGTGTCCCTCTTCATTCGACGACGTGTTCTTGAAGTCAACGAAGAGTCCACAACCCTAGATCTCTCTTGGAGAGAACCTCCCCGAAACCAGCGGCGGCAAAGGGCGGCGGCTTGGCTCTCGGGATTGGCGGCGGCAACGGAGTGCTACGGCGATGCAATGGAGATTCAACTTTTGTAGCAAAGGTAGCAAGGTCTTCCAACGGTCACACTAGGATCGATCGTCTCGATCGATTCGGAAGGGGATGGTTTTCCCGATCTACGAATCAAGAGACAAAAGATCTCTGGTTAGATACGTGAGACGCTTGCTAGGCTGAGCTTCTGTCGCCGGAGATCTGGAAGAACCTTGATCAGCAACGGCGACTAACTGTACGAGCGGCGACGACGGCGGCGGAGCAAGATCGCGATCTTGGTCACGTCGGCGACTGTTCTTTTTGAATCGTGTATTCGTACATCTCTGTATTTCTTCCGCTCAACCATATGGAGGTATTTATACATTAGGTCATTCCACATGACCGTTGTGGGCCCCACCAAGAAGAAGCCCTAAGTCCGGTTCAAAATAGTTCAGTTAGCTTGGACCGGTCCAGAGAATAGGCGAAAATTGCCTAAGTCAAATTCGGCGAGAATCGTAGGTGATTCTCGCTGAATCGGCGAGAATCAACTACGATTCTCGCCGAATTCTACTTAACAGAATTCAATCTCCACTGATAATACAAGCCGGTGAGAATCGGCGAGAATCACAATTGATTCTCGCCGAATCGTCGATAATGCAGAGTCATTCTCGACGAATCGGCGAGAATCGACGATTCTGCCTTAGAAGAATTCAAGGCGGCTTCGAGACAACCGGCAGCATTCAGCGAGAATCAGTTCGTGATTCTCGATGATTCGGCGATAATCACTAGTGATTCCCGTCGAATCGGCGAGAATCACTTAGTGATTCTCGTCGATTTGTACTTAGACGATTTTCGTCTTTCTTCCCGTGAGCTGGTCTTCGGCCCATCCTTGCTCCTTGTCTGCTCTTGATCTTACATAGCCCTGTGCTTGAAAATAAGTACACTCCGATAGAGAGAGTACACGTAAGCCAACACACTGATCTGCTCAACGAGGGATTACGTTGCACAGAACCGTGTATATTGACCTACTGCACCCTGACATTGGTGTGTACTTAGCGATGAATAGCTGCAAGCACAACTTGAAGACAAGTAATCAAATACATTGTCAATTCACCTTAGTTTGTTCAGGGGCTTCTTCAAATCAGGTACATTGTGGATACAATACCCAACAAGGAGCATACCTGAGAGCTACCGAATCTAATGCAGCGGAGGTACCCGGATCTCTCCGGGTAAAGTATACATTCAACTTCCTATGGGATGTTACAAGCAGTTACCCTCAGTAGAAACCCCGCAGGCCTAACTTGAATTTCGAGGACGAAATTTTGGTTTTTGTTTATTGGGATTTGTAACATCCCATTTCCAGCTAAACCCCTAGGAATGGTTTTTTCATGACTAGGTCATGACAAAACCCTAAGAAGCCCAAGAAGACTAAGTGAGCTTAGGCATGAAGATGGAGATCACCATGGTCTGCAAATAGTAGAATTCTAAACACTAGTTTAAGATGACCATAGGGATTCACCATGAATCCATGACCCCACCACAATATCCCTAAACTATTGGAAGGTCCATTAGAGCCCTAAGGGTCCATTGAAATCAACCTAGGGTGGCCAAGTTGACCTAGGATCATCCTAGGCCTAAAATGGGCAAGGTGCCCTAACTAAGGTAAATGTGCCCCTAATGTGCCCAACCAACCCTACCTAGGTCTTCCCAGACCTAGGGTGAAGTCAATGGGTCACTCAAGACTCATTGGGGTAACCTTTAGAGGCTGAGTTGACCCAAGTCAACCTTAGCTCTAAAAAGGTCAAAGTGCCCTAATTAAGAGATAGGTGAACTCCAATATGCCCAACCAACCCTACCTAAGTCTTCCTAGACCTTAAGTGAGGTCAATGGGTCACCAAGGACCAATTGGGGACAACCCAAGAGGCTAAGTTGACCCAAGTAAACTCTAGCCCAAAAGTGATCAAAGTGCCCTTACTAAGGGTCAAGTGACCTCCAAGGTGCCAAGTCAACCCTACCCAACCCTACCTAGACCTTAGGGGAGGCCGATGGGTAACCAAGTACCCATTGGGGTCAACCCAAATGGTAAATTTGACCATGCTCAACTTAATCCTTGAAATAGGTCAAATTAGCCCAAAGGGGCTAACCCAAGCTCAAACCCATTTCCCCCACTTGGGCTAACCTCATTATTATTATTCATATGGGTTATGGGCTGCCAATAGGCTAGAGAGATGAACAAATTTGGCCTTGATGACTAGGGGAGAGAAAAATCCATTTTACTCTTTAATGGAGGAGAGAGAAAGTTGTTTAAAGGGGCCATTCATGGCCAAGGGAGACCAAGGGCCTCTCCAATTGATTCCAAGGGCTGAATATATTCTCCCTCATCAGTTTTAAGGAGTTTAATAACCATAACCAGCCATAAAAGTTGCTGAATTTAATTTCTCCCATAAGTAAGAGAGAGAAAGAGGCGAGAGAAAGCCATTAATGGCCATGGGAGAGCAAGAGTTCCTCTCCAATTGATTCCAAAGCCTTGGTTCATCTTCCCCTCATTAGTTAGAGGAGACCAGGGGTTTTCCCCAGCCTCTAAGTGGCTGAATACAAGGGATATTCCATGGCCGAATTTCACCTTTCATGGCCATAAATGGCTTTGAAGCCTAGGCCCTTCCCCTCCCCCATTTGATGACTTTAAAAGCTTCACTAGGTAGAGGGGAGGAGTTTCCACATTTTTCCTGAAGGAATCGAGCCCTCCCACTGCATGGTTGTAACATACCCAAAGCTCCAAAATTCGGCCATGGCGCACCACCACAAAACCCGTCGGCAACGGCAAAAGGTCCTCCTCTACTCCTTCTTCTATGGATAGATCTTAGGAATCAAATAGGAGAGAAATCGGGCACAATTGAGCCGGATCGTGTGAGAAAAGTTTCAGATTTTTCATGGTTTTTATACCACTCGGGTTCGCCGGAAACACCCCTCCGGCGGCCGTGCCGCCGCCCGGCGATAGCCCCCACCTCAACGAAGGTGTTGGCGGTGGTGGCCGGCCAGGGAGGTGGCTGGGTGGCCGGAAAAAAGGACTGGAATATGCTCCAGGTTGGGCTAATCATAGCCCTTGGCTGGAGGAAGAAGATGACTAGGAGGCGTTAGATCTGCTTCAAGATTCGTGTTGGATCATGTTTATTAAATTCTGAATTTCCTGCCTTGTTTACTAGACTCTTTTAAATTAAATATTAAAATTATATAGGCCCTCCTGCAGAAAATGTGGCCAATATCAAAGTTGTAGGCCGTGAAGTGTTGTTTATTTTAAAAATTTTTTGAACCCATTTGGGTAAGTGGTTTGACCACATCACCCATTTTGGTGGGGTCTATACCTAGGCTAGACCAGATAGTATTTTGCATGCCCCCACCAATCCAGCCATTGAAATGACCTGAAATTTTGGATGAGGGTCACTCTTACGTATACCTAAAACATATCCAAAAATGGGAATTTTTGGAGAACAGTTTTATATAGTTTTTGTAAAAATTTAATAATCCATAAATAAATTAATTAGGTATCCTAAACATCTCAAAACTACCCCAAATTTAGGTGATTGGTCTTAGAGGGAATGTTAGGGCTCTGGTAAAAATGGCATCTCATTTAGAGATGTTTTTGGTAGGTATTGATCCAACCCTAGGTTTACCCTTATAGGGTTATTTAGGTCAAAGTGCTCTTTTTGGTGTTTCAGTGGTCAAATCCCGTCAACAGAGGCTGATATTTTGGCCACTGATTTTATATGGCATGTAACACCCTCCAATGGGATTTGGGGTGGTTTGGGGTAGGGTAGCCCTAGAACTCTAGGGTAGGCTCCTTTTGTGGAGATTTTTAGGGTTTGAAGGTCATTGGGTCAAATGACCTTGGAATGACTTGAGACTTGGTGGAAGGGATCCTAGGGTGGCTATGGTCCGCTGGTTGAAGATTTATTGAATTTGGAAGCCTTTAACCCCCTCAAATCCCTAATCCTAGTTTAGGGCACAAGACCAATAGTTGGGTTTAAGCAATCAAAACACCTCACAATAACTTGAAACTTGGGCAGGGTATTTCTCTGATAAAAAGTGTCCTAAAATAATTTTGGTGGAATTTTTGGGCTAATAAAATTAGTACTTTCTTAATAACCCTTGTTGTGTCCTTAAGTTTATTTTGCTTGTTATGATATTTATGTCCACTGAAAAGTTGTGAAATTTCGTATTTAGAAGTTTTGCATCATGTTAGTTCTCTCTGTATTTTTATTGGAATTTTTAGATGATTATTCTAAGTACTTGTTTCATACATTATGAATTGTGGATTTCTGATCAAAAATAGATATAGAGCCTAATATTGCTACAAAAATTATGAAACTTGGTCAATGAGTGTTATAAATCTGGAAGATTACTTTTAATTAGATTCAGAGCCCCTCATGTTTTAGAAAATTGTAAAACTTGGTTAGGGTTAGTTTTAGATCATTATCTATCTCCTGAAATTTTGTCATAATTATTAGATGAATTATTAAAGTACTTGCTTCAATAACCAATGGCTATGGAATCATTGATTTAAAATTAAATAAGGGGCTACCGTTCACTGGAAAATTGGGAGAATACTTCTAGAGTGTTTTTAAGCCATGATGGATTTACTGGATTTTTATTATAATTTTTAGAATAATACTGCTGGCCTTTGCTTCTTAAAATGGTAATATTAACTTTATGTTTTAAATTGTGGATTTGGGGCCTAAACAATTCTGAAAATTCTTAGACCTTGGATTTGCTGTAGAAATGTTACCTAGTATTTATCGTAATTTTTTGGTGATTTGTTTCTGATTTAAAAGTGCATTTCATGTTCAAAGTAGGGCATTCAGAGTCTTAGGTTCGATTAAATGCCCAAATAATTAGGAAAATTATGAAACTCTAGAGTTAGTCTAAATAGGTCATGGTAGACTCCCATGAATTGTTATGGATCTATTGGATGAGTAAATGGAGTACCCCCTAGTAGGAGCACCATATAGCTTAGCACGGTCTGCATATAGTACATAGAATTGAAATAGGCTAGCTCGGAGAGCTTAAACACACTTAGGGGAGTCACACTGAAATAAAAGAGAGGATTGGTCATGGGTAGAAATCAATAATATTAAGTGCCTTGCGAAAGGGATCTTTGGGCTTCAGCCCATCATAGTTCCTAGTGCCCTCGAGAACCCTTCACGGGGTATGCCTTGGGCAGTCCTGGGCTAATGTAAACCATAGGAATAATAAATGTTAAAGAGTAACTAGTATAACTAGGGGTTCACTTTCACACACACCAGTGTCTCGGGAAGATAGGGTGACTAGGATATTCGGGCGGTAGGCTCGGTGGTTGTGGAAAAGGGAAGGGTAGCCCGGTGAGCCAATGGCCCGGTAGATATTTGTGACGGACATGATAGCCCGGGGAGCTTTGGCTCAGTTGTTGGCTGCGACGGACAGATAGTCTTGGGAGTTTGGGCTCGGTGGATAATACATTAATATTGCATGTGCATAAGATATAAGGTGGTGGGTTTTCAGTATTGGAGAGTCGTCGCACCGACACTAGTACGTTGACTCGGCAGGTGTTGTTTTAAACTTAGCCAAATAAAGTCCGGTGCGCCAGCCAGCAAGAGTACGCAGGAGTTCCGCTTAGTGCACCAGCGTTGAGGCGTACGATAGGTCTGACTGGTAGTGCTGATACCGGTTTAGAGGTGGGCGAGGCCCAACCCACCGCTTCCATTTGCCACTACGGAGGTATCCTGGGAGGTTCGGCTCCAGAAAGGGGGAACTAAAGGTCTATGTGCACAATGTCGGGTGGGTGAGTTGCACTTGCATGATCACAACATAACATATTTACATGTCATAACATCATCATTGCATCAACCCCTGACACCTATTGTATAAAGTGGTATGGGATGCTTTATACAATAGGCTCTGCAAAACGACCCCTTGGCTGATAAGTTCGTGTGAGCGTGCTTATAAGTTAAGGTTTATATTCTGTATATAGATATTTCTTGCTTGTAAACCAACACCCCATCGTATAAATTGGTATGTGACTTTTTATACGATGGGAGCCTTGCAGAAGATCCTTTAGCTTATGTGTTTTCATATAAGTTAAGGTTACATATTTAATTTTTTGTCTTTCATACTTTTATTACTGCTGCTTATTCTCATAGAACTGTAAGATTAGTTTCGTCACCACCTTCTTACATTTATTACTCTCCACCTTCATAACTTCCCTTTCCTTCTCCCCGCTCGGTGCCTAGGAGCCATGGGGGAGGGGTGGGGGATGATAGGACTTAGTATTTTAGACTAATGGTTTTTGGACCTAATCATTTTAGGGGATCGTGAAACCGAACATGGAGATGCAGCCCTAGAGGTCTGTGCACGTGGAGACGGGACAGTCTAGCACCGGAGTTACGACAGCTAGGACAGTGAGTCACGATCGTTAGTAGTTGTTCTAGTTTTGATTCCGTGATGAGTGACTTGTAGTGAGGATTTGGATGTATCGGGCATGAGCCCTATTTTCAGTACTTTATATATTAATGTTGTGGACACTCCCTTCGTGGAGATATTTATTTTATATACATGTGATTCTTGTGAACTAGTTTTGAGTTCATTCTTACTCTTATACTTTATTCTACACTTCCACGTTCGATCGACCGATAGGATCGGCGTTTTGTAGTGGCGACCTTCCCGGGTGTGAAGGTGCCACCGCAATGTGGCGGTTCTGGGCCTAAGACCCTGGTGATTTAAAAAAAAAGGGTCTTACATCTACCACCCTAGGTAGGAATCCACTCAGATTTTTGATCAGGTGCCTGACACCAATGAGCTTTTGATCAGGTGCTCAAAAATTAAACCTTAAGTATTTTGGTTAGGTGACTTGCAACTAGGATTCACTTTTGAAGGGAGAGATAACCTTGTCCAGAGAGGGGAGAGAGAGGTTGATGATGACTTCTCTATTCTCAAAGCATATTAAGAGAAGCCTTGTGGATTCTACTGATTGTATTAAAGCTCCCCCTGAGATTAGTATATGTTCAGGCAGGGAAACTTTGTTAGGGATGGTAGGTCTTCTGCTGCAAGATCAAATCAAGGATTCTCTTGACTGATTGAAATGGTTTGTCACTGAAGATCCTTAATCAGAGATAGAAGAAAGAAAAAGACTCTTGATATGTGACTGGTGTTCTTTTCTTCTTCTTCTTAAGAGAGCAATGAGATCCTGCACAGAAGGAGTATTAGAAAGTCTGAAAGCTTTTTCTCTAAAAAAATTTTCTGTCACTGTGTTGTTCTTCTTGAGAGCTGTAAGCACACAAAATGTTTTTCTCATGTCTCTGTTCTCTTTGTGTGATTGATTTTTTTGTTCCTGCCGAGAGTATACTATATCAACAACTATTCCACACTTCCAATTCAAATTCTTGCCATTAAAGCTAAGCAGAAAATCTGGGAATAGAAAGTGTCAAGAATGTTAATTAAAATATTCTATTCCCAAACTGTCCCGGGATATTTGTAAATTTCATTTACTGATGAAAACCATAATCAATGCTGCCAAATAACGACTATAAAATGAGCATTAATTACTCAGTAAAATCATGAATTATAATAGAAATAAATCGGAATGGATAAGGAAAGAATAAGTCAAAAACATCTTACAGTTTTCGTCGACCAGAGTTCAGAGATCGTCGACCTCAGAAAACACATTCTTCGACCTTGGCTCTGCGAATAAACTTTTCAAAACTTTGGCTGAGTCTGAGCTGGAAGATCGTTGAGCTTAGAGCTGCACTGCACTGGAAGATCTTCGACCTTAGAATAGACAACTTCTTTGCCAAGTTCGCAGACCACAGAACTCTTGTCTTTCACTTAGAGTACGTCACCTGAGCTCTAAGAACGTCGAGCTCAGAATAACTTCAACACATAACTTATAGGGCTGTTATCTGATATTGTCTTCAGGCAAGTCCTTGATGCTGCAAGCTGTAGGACTGACCTAAGACTAGGAAGATAAAATACTTGACCCAACTATACAACATGGGTCACACCCTAAGAAGTGAATCTAGCCCAAATCACCTAGGGATTCCAACAGCTTATAACTCGATCCCGCAGGACCACTCAGTCTCCTCCAAGACCTACTGCTCAAGATCAAGGCCCTAAAACTTAGTGATTAGACAACCACCTACCTCTGGCCAACGAACCTATAGCTTAGGCTAGGAGGACAGCCCTACACTCAGAACCCAAAATGGATCCTACCTCAGCCTTTATATCACAGGCTTACAACCCAGATTCTACACAGAATCCTACACTCAGATCCAAGACTGGATCCTACAAAAATAGAAATGGGGTGAGATTATTTGACACTATAGAGATTTCCCTGTGTCTATCTTCCTGGGCTGAGTATATTTCAACCCAACTTCTTCTCAACAACAAGATGAAAAATATCTTCAGAAAATTTACTGCTTGTGCAGGAAGAAACTGCTGTTGAAGTATGTAGATTTGACGGTTCTTTCCTTCTTCAAACAGCTACATGGATTTTGCAGACAACCGAAAGCTCTTCTTCTCTTCTCTATTAGAAATCGATTCTGAACTGCTGTCGCTGGTGAAGAATGCAACAGCTAACTTTTTGTCTCTTTCAGGTTAACTGAACTGAACAAGATCTTCAAGCTCGGCAACAATGGCGAGGAATACGATGATGTTTAGCTGCTATGCAAAATCAACTGATCAACGGCTCTTTGTACTGTGGGCCCAGCCTAAAAAGGACAAGTTACCACCTTCCATTTGCAGAAAATAACAACAGCTATCCGCCAGTGCCATTAAAGGCATACTGCAGCTTTCCTGCAAAGAATTTGAACTGCGTTGAATTTGTTGACTTTTGTTGACATCACCCATTTTGGAATTAGCCAAATTCATAGAATCAACTCAGGCGTTGAGTGGCATTGAGTGAAAGGCCTTCACTCAAGGAATTGGGACTTAGCTTATTCTTCAACTCTTTCTGCATCCATGGCATTGAGAGCATTGAGTGGTTGGCCTTAACTCAATGCCATTTGCCTTCACTTAATGATTCTGGACTTAGCTTATTCTTCAGCTCTTTCTGCATCCATGGCATTGAGAGCGTTGAGTGGTTGGCCTTCATTCAACACCATTTGCCATAACTCCTTCTTAACTCTGCTAACTAATGAGGCGTTGAGTGAACTGGCTTCACTCAATACTTCTATACTTAGAATTTTTTCTTCTGAATGAAGCCGTTGAGTGTGTTGGCTTCACTCAATGCTTCCAGCTTCAGCGTCATCTTTTGACTAGGCATTGAGACAACTAGCTTTACTCAACGCTTCTGGACTAAGTCAAATTCCTATTTCTTCTTAAGCTTTGAGTGCAACAATATGACTCAACTCTTTCTTCCTTTGGCGTTGAGTGAACTGGCTTCACTCAACGCTTTTGTACTTTGACATATTTTTCCTGTCATTCTTCCAAGTCTTTGACAGAATCAGCATGGCGTTGAGTGAACTGGCTTCACTCAATGCTTTTTTCCTTTGATAGAATCTCTCTGGAATTGACTGCTTGAGCTTGTCTCAACGCTATCAGTTATTTGGCATTGAGTGAACTGGCTTCACTCAACGCTTTTGTACTTAGCTGATTTTTCTTTGCTAGAAGAACCGTGGCTTTGACTGAGGCAACTTTACACGACAAATTTGTTGTCTGGCGTTGAGTAAGTTGACATCGCTCAACGCCTGTAGACTTAGCCACTTTTCTATCTACCATTGTTGAGGCTTTGACAGATCCTGCTGTATTCAGCTCCATTTGTGCTATAGCATTAAGTGAACTGTCTTCACTCAACACTTGTGGACTTAGACAATTTCTTGCCTTTCCAGGATTCTTCTTTGTATCCACCTATCCAATCAATGTGATAAGGATTATCATGCCTGCATGAACTTAAACACACATCAAATACAACTATGTGTATGTCATTGACTTGTTTGACTTCTTACAAATCTGGTACATTGGGATCAATGGAGCCAAACAATATCCCTTCTTGGAGGAGAAGGAATCTTCTCCCTGCTTCTTCTTGTGTCCTCAGCTTTGAAGGTCACAGTCTTCTCTCTATTGAGGGATTGACATCATCCTATTCAGCTCTTCTAGAGTTTAGCTACAGCTCATATGACAACAGCTTCCCAAATAGATTTTAGGGCAGTGTATTGGCTAAGTTGCCAACTTCCCTGATGGCACATATCTTGATATCCCATTCTTTGTTGAGTGGTCTTAAGAACTTTTCATTCAGCTCATAGTTGGTGAACTATCTACCATAAGTGATCAGACTATTCACAATCTTGAAGAACTTCTCATAGCACTCAACTATGGAATCCTTCTTGCTTTGCTTAAATGTATCATACTGCTAGTTAAGGAGGGATTTTCAAAGAATCCCACATCTCTTTTGTAGTTTTGTAGTGAACCAAGTTCTGGAATGTAGAATCATCTAAGCACTCATAATAATATTATGGTCCTTCTTATCCATAGTGTCCAAAATCACTTCATCCTTAGTCATCTCTATATATTTCTTGGGAGTCTGGATGTTGGCATCTATAGAAGAGAACTTCATGGGAATGAAAGGTTCCTCTTGAACTGTAATGTATATCCTAGGGTCTGAGGCTTCCTTAAATAGCCTCACCCTCTCCTTCAAGACCCAAAAATTATCCTTTCTACAGATAGGAAGTTTCATAGAACTAAACTCCTTGTGGTTCTCACCTGAAGCCATGATATAATTTTTGCTACCTTGGGAGATCTTGTTCAGATAGTTAAGCCCTTTTTGAACAAACTCCCTCTAATACCACTTGAAAGTCTTTTTTAAGGGTAGATAAATACCTGGGGGGGGGGGGTGAATAGGTTTTTAAAAATTTCGTAAATCTTTATAACTTTGAGCTTGGTGTGTGTTTAAGTTAATAGTTAGCTTTCAAAATCACAAAACAACACACAAGATTTATAGTTGTTCCCTTATCTAAGGTATATCTACTTCCCCCTACACCTATCCAGTAGTGTGCTAGATTCGATTAACTCTTCCTATATACTCAGCTAGCTTACCCCTCAAATCCCTTAGTATCTTACAACTCAGAGTTCAATAACTCCAATAACTCAGATCTTAACCAAGATCCTACCTCAGATCCACTCCAAGATCACCCTACCACAGATTTCAACAACTCTTACCTCAGAATATTTCACAGTCCTATAACTCAGCCTTTATAAGTCAGGCTTACAACTCAGATCTCACAGAGATCCTACAGGTTTGAGTAAAAGTTTGATGAAACTGACTATATAGAAAAATCTCAGTCTTTTTCCTGAACTGTTTAGAAAATAGTCCTCCTTTTTCACAACAAGTAGAAAGTATATCTTCAATGTTGTATCGGGTTGTGCTATGAAGATCTCCTACATAGCTTTGCTCCTTATTCAAGTTTGAGAAAATTTTAGTTTTGTATAACAGGCTTGAAGATGAACAGTGAAATATCTTGAGCTCTGCTAGTTGACTTTTGCAGAGAAATTAGGGTTTGTAGAAATGGCAAAAAGTCCTTGTAAAGATTGACCCTACTTTGCTTTTATATGTCAACCATGGCAACGGCTCTATAAATCTTTTTGAATGCGGTATGGGCATCTTTAATTGTTGCTATATCCATGATAACTCTATCAGAGCAGTACGATGCTCTTTGTTTTTTAGTGCTCTATATACTTTAATTTCAATTTAAGAATGATGTCAGCATATTTGACGTTCCCCTCGTGGACTTAGAAAAAAATCTTCTCTACAATAGGTACATGCATTGAGTATAGGTGTGTGACTACACGAATTAGCTGTAAACGGTTAAGTCCATAAGCGTTGAGTGAAATGCCT
The DNA here is from genome assembly GCA_039513925.1 of Platanthera zijinensis. NCBI lineage: Eukaryota > Viridiplantae > Streptophyta > Magnoliopsida > Asparagales > Orchidaceae > Platanthera > Platanthera zijinensis. The sequence continues at coordinate 31,645,685 of CM077098.1, forward strand.
TCAATCGACGCATTTACCCTTAGCAGAAATTTGCCTTGTTAAAGAGGCGTTGAGTGAATGTTGAACACTCAACGCTTTTGACTTCAAATCCTTTTCTTAGGCAGGCATTGAGTGAACAACCTTCACTCAACGCATTTACACTTATACAACTTCACTTCTACAGGCGTTGAGTGAAAGAACTTTACTCAACGCATTTACACTTATCTGCATTTCTGAGTAGGCTTTGAGTGAACTGCCTTCACTCAACACATTTCAACTTGGATAGAATTTCCTGAGTACGTGTTGAGTGAACGTTCTTCACTCAACATATTTATACTTAACATAATTTTTTGAGCAAGCGTTGAGTGAACCTTCTTCACCCATCGCATTTTTACTTAGCTGAATTTAAGTCCTGCTCCACTGAGGATTTGAGTTACTGAATATCTGTCGATGATTTTTTTCCTCTGGTGTTGAGTGATGTGTGATCACTCAACACATCTGTACTTAGCCAAATTTCTGGCTCTACCATGTGTCCTGTCATCTGTCCAGCCAAACCTTTAATATATATAACGTATCTAATATTTGAATAGTAGATTTCTTGCATATATGAACTTGAAAAAATATAAAATATATGCATGTGTATATTATTGACTTATGGCCTTCTTCAAATCAGGGATATTGTAGTCAATAAACCTAATAATTATCAATAACCTCGACCTTCAAGGTAGCTTCCACTGCTTCTGCATAACTCTAAGATCAATAAGTGTTGGATAACTGTTGGATCTCAATTCGAAGACCACCCAAAAAATGCTTAACTCTACCCTCCTCAGTGGATACCAACTCTGGAGCAAACCTGCTTAAGTTGCTAAACTCGATCTCACACTCACCAACTGTGAGTTGTCTCTGCTTCAAATGTAGAAAATTGTTCATCAGCTTGTCTTTATCAACCGATGATAGAAACTTCTTCAACAACATCTCCTTGAACCTTCCCACGAGCACCCATTTGCGAGGCCTTCTTTTTCCCTGATCCACCAGCCTTTAGCAAGGCCCATCAACTGATAAGCAGCGATCATAACCTTTTGGTCCGCAGAAAGTCCCGAATAGGAGAACATCTCCTCAATAGCTATGATCCAGTAATCTAATTCTACGAAATCAATCCTCCCATCATAGGTCGGGGGTCCTAAGCACTAGAAATGCAAGATGAAGTTCATCTCAGACGGCAACAGGACTGGAGGCACTTGGGGAGCAGGAGGGATAGGTACAACCCGACCCACTACAAGGTCCTGCACCCCAGGTTGCTGACCTAAAGTAGTAGTCAACAATGCTTGCATCACAACCATCTTCCTCGATAGAGTCTCATTGCTCTGACGTAGATCCTCAATCATAGCCTCACTATGCGCACTCAAAGACTCACCCTCAGACTGAGGAGCCGACCTCAGCATCTGATGCTTCAAAGCCATTCTTTAAGAATACGAACATCTCATCTCATCAAAACTTAGCTTAATGCTAGAATCACTTAACTTAAATAAAATCGAAAATGTGTAGAAACATGCTCTTGCTACTACCTTACTCTGAGAGTTTTTATGAATGATGTTATGCTTTACTTAGGATGATATACCATCATACCTCAACTCTTGTGCATATAATATGAATGTATGAATACTTTAAATCATAATTTTAAATCATGTGTGTACCAGTGCCATCATGTAAATCTTAACTTGGCATGTATGCCAATGCTATGTTATGCAATGCTTTTTGTGCTATGCTTTCTAAAAGGCCTTAATGCATGCCATGAGCGGCATACACATAAAATATTATGCATCCCATACTACATAATATCACATGTAACGCAAAAATAAAATCTAATGAGCATCCATATGATAATGTTAAGTCACCCATTTCAACTTAATAGTCACATGTTGCAATGCCTATGAGAATCCATACACAAACACATATTATGCATCCCATACTACATAATTTGTCTTGTATACTTCTGTCATGCTTATGAGTGTAGTGTTCATGCTTCAGCCAAGACATACTAATGACATATTAGTGTGTGTATGCAATGAAATAGGATTCAAAAAAATAAATGGCCATTATACTAACCTGTCTAACAAGCCAAACCAACCTACCTCTGATACCAACTGTCACAACCCGCATTTTCTCAGTATATAAATATATTATCAAAGTGAGAGAAAATACAGTTCATGATGCCACGCTGTGTAGGGGACAACTACAAACGCTCAAGCAGTACGGCTCTTCATTTATTTTCATAAATGACATATATTTTATGTTGAAAAACATATTTTTAGTTTAAAGTTCAAAGACCGTGTCCCTCGGTTCAGTGGATCAGTTAGTATACAAGTAAAAAAGTATATATACGGTGGAAAAATTATTGAGTTTAATTCATTCTATCCTACATGAGCATGAAGATCTAACAATATGCTAATGATGTGCACATTTCTAAATTTAGTATAAGTAGAAAAAGAACTTTTTTGATCTTCAAAATAGGGTGAGATTTAGTTGAAAGAAATGTTGAGTATGAATAAATGTGCAAATTTTTATACGTATTAAAATATCTAGTATGTATCCTACAATAAAACCTTCCCAGATAACAATGCATCAACGGCAGAAAGTAGTAGTAGTAGAAATAACAAATAAATAGTCTAACACATAAATAAACCATGCTATGGGCGCCAACAATTTGACACCAACCCATAACACCAAAAGAAAAGTCTGAGGTATACCACAAGGTCAAGAAAAAAATAACAGACTACCTCTCACAAATGAGAGGAAAGGGAATCAACTACTGATGCCTGGAAGAAATGAACTTGGTCAGCTTAACTGCTACTGGTCTGAACCTGAAGCATTCAAAAGAAAAGAATGCCTCAATACAAAGGCACAAAAGGCAGCACAAGTAAAGTTCAAAAGATTAATAAGCTTAGGAAGTTACCAACCCAATAAGAAATAGCTATGAAACAACAACAATACAAAGATCATATAAGCAGAAGTATAAATAATTCAGCACGAATTGGCTATATAAGAGAAGCACTTGCACCAAGTGCGATAAGTATTCATATAAATAATCATATATATATATATATATATATTAAAAGAGACAGATCAGCTCAAAAAGTGAATTATTAACACCAGTCATAAAACAGTACTGAGGTGGTGACATTCTTTCCAATACAAACCATAAGACCAAAACATCCAAATAAAAAGGCACTGTGGTGGTGGTCATCCATTCCAACCCAACCCAATAGTCCATAATAAAACCACCAGGTGTAATGACTGTCAAACAGGCACTATGGTGGTAATCATCCATTCCAACCCATAACAAAATCTGGCACCGCGCAAGATTTGGTATCAGATCGCCACGAAGACACAAGGAAAGAAAAACCAGAAATTCCAAGTAAAACAACCCTTTACGATGAATTCGTCGAGATCACACGTTGAATTCAGTGTGATCACTCGATGAATTATCATAACAACTCGACAAACTTACAAGTACACTCGACGAACTTGGCATAACCACTCGACGGATTCGGCTTAACTACTAGATGAATTTGACTTGACTACCCGATGAATTCAGCTCAACCACTTGATGAATTCGACTTAACCACTCGATGAATTCGACTTAACAACACGATGAATTCAACTTAACCACTCAACGAATTGATTTAACTACTTGACGTACTCAACGAACTTCTCGACGAACTCGAAGAACCTCACGTAACTTCTCGACAAATTATTCATGACTACTCGACGAATTCTTCATGATTACTCAATCAATTCTTTGAGACTACTCGATGAATTCTTAATGACTACTCAACGAATTTTACTAAGGGCAACCAAAATGCATGGACTCGGGAAAACCTACATCAGGAAAACAAATATGATAACATCGGGTCTTGGAATTTAAAAGTAAAGAGAAGAAGAACTAAAAGTTGTCTAAACAAGAGGGAGAGTCCACCACTTGCCTCAAATCTTTCGATTCCTGACCTCCTTAGCACTCCACGTCAAGGATAGGTCAAAGGAAAAACACCACAACAAACATCTGAAAGGATTTGGACGAAAATGAAAGTTAGGGATACTCAATCAAACGCTAAAAATCCACAAAACGGGAAATACTCACCGCACACGCATAGATGTCAGTGAGGGCTTACAAATCTATACTTTGATGAAGATTCCATTCACTTGAGCTCATGCGACGTCCATCAGAAAGCTCCCGGAATGACGGCTCATTCTCTCTCATGCATGGTTTAGTTCGGCGGAACGGGAAGAAGAGACGAAAGACCTAAATTCTAAGTTCGGCCGATTTTTTGTATAAATTTTTTGTTTGATGATTTGGACAAGGCCAACTTGGTTTTCGATAAAATTTGCACCAAAGGTAAATACCGGTCCTACAAATCCAACGGTAAAGTCAAAATCAGAGTTTTGCGAGCTGATAATGAGTTACGATTTACTCCCACAGCTTGCGGCAATGAAACTTGACAATCACAATTAAAATAAAATACTTTAATTTTTAAAGTCAGAAAAATTCTACACGTCATCATGATCGAGATTAAGTCGACTTGCCCAAATGGATACAGAAATGCACTAACTACGTCACACCATTTACTTCACGCTAATGTAACGCCCTTATGTCATTAATACGCCAAAAGAAGATCATGATAAATCATCAAAAATTTAGGGGTGATACATACACGCACACACACACATAAACATATACACACCCCCACACACACACCTAAGCCCTCCACGCCCCCCTACCACGCCCGTGCTCTAAAACACCCTCCCACTCTCTCTCTATTTATCTCTCGCTCTTAAAGCACACACTCTCTAATAAAACACACTGGTGTCTGCTAATAGTAAAGAGACTAAAAACCGAACTAGCAATCTAACTAGACAAGTATACCTATCGAATTATAGCTAGGGTACACAAGTGTCATATTAAAATCCGGGAACCATTGAGTAATCTTACTACACAAAGACTATTATCTTATCAAAGAAACTTTTAGGATTGTTAACTAAATTAAAAGAAGAGACTAATTGCATAAAGAAAAGCACTTGCACTTAATCAGAGAGAGAACAACTAGCGATTAAAATAAGGGGTTAAACAATGATAAAGAAAAGCACTCGATCAAGAATCATCTCGGCCTAAGTTGATCAAAAATGCGATAATAAACTCTAACTTAATAAGGCAAAGGACCTTGACCATTGAGGTTCCTAAAGCATGAACACTCTTCTCTCGAAGACATGCCCACCTGAGTTTAGGAAGATCCGACCGAACTCTCATCCAAATCGGAGGCCTAAAGCTCGCTTTTTGCCGTGAACCCCACTATTGGATTTCACTCAAATCCGGGAGATTTAACGTCTGCCACTCTCGAGGGGTGTGTGCAACTCTCTTTATTCTTGAGTGTTCACTCCAAACTACGAGCCTTTCGGCTAGCTAAGAGTGGAAATAAAGATAGAAAATATATATCGGTGATATATCTCCAAATACGATTAATCAAGAGTAAATCAATGTCTAAACCTTTCAAAGAAAAAGCAAACTAGAGCATCATAACTTAATCAACTTGAACTTCGGATCATCAAGATCGAGTACAAGGAGGATTAGTTACTCATGGTGAAGTGAAGGAAGATAGATGAGTAGGAGTGCATGAAAACAAAATAGAGACAAGTAAAAGTAAACAGGCTTTATATTAATTCAAACGGAGAGCTACAACTTGAAACAAAAGATATTACACTTGCAGGAAATGAAAACTAAGCTAGCACTAAAACTGAAACTGAAACTAAACTAAGCTATTACAGAAGAGTAAAACTAAAACTAAACTAAAAAAAACTGAAATGAGAAAAGGAGAGAGGAAGAACAATAAGGAAGAACTGAAAATGGCAGCACTTCCCCTCTCCCAAAATTCTATATCTTTTACACAAGGGGAAGGGCTCTATTTATAGATTCTTCAAGGAGTAGGAAATGCCCATGCATACAGCCATGCACGGGAGTTGACCTTGGTATGAATTTTGGCGAGAAATGATGATTGACTTGGTACGGGTGACGTGCATTTATGGCGGCATATGGCTTTTGTGAAAAAGCGGGACTTGTCCTCTGGCAGCATGTAAGATCGATGAAAGAAGGAGAGAGGGTCGATGAAATCAGAGGAGAAGGAGGGAGAGCTTGACAAAATCAGAGGAGAAGGAGGGAGAGCTCGACGAACATCGAACGCAAAAAGTGGACGGGAGGTCGATGAATTTGAACTGAAGGCGATGCCGACGATATCAGAGGAGAAGGAGGGAGAGCTCTACGAAATCAAATGAGAAGGAGGGAGAGCTCGACGAAATTAGAGGAGAAGGAGGGACGGGAGGTCTACGGACGGAGGAAAAAATCGAACGCAGAAAGTGGAAGGGAGGTCGACGAATTTGAATTGAAGGCGAGGTCAACGAACGTCAAACGCAAAAAGTGAATGGGAGGTCGACAAAATTGGCGGAGTTCGTCGAACGCAAGAATAAAGGCGGAGCTCGACAAAATTGGAGGAGTTCGACGACCGCAGAATGTGGAAGGGAGGTCGACGAACGCAGAGTTCGAGGGGAGGTCGATGAATGCTGAGGTCAACAAACGCTGACGAGCTCGACGAACTGGGAGACGTTCGTCGAATGCAGAATGAAGCCGGAGCTTGACGAATGCTAAGGTAGATGAATTCTGACGAGCTCGACGAACTGGGGCTATAGGAATCGTTCGTCGAACGCAGAAGATGCGTTCGACGAATGATGAGGTCGACGAATGCTGAGGTCGACGAATTTGGCTGAGCTCGACGAAATTGCTGAAAACCTGCAAATCTGCAAAGAAAAGAGAAAACATTAGTGGCTTTAAAATATATACAAAAGGAGGTCAAAATAAAGCTTTAAAACATGCTTTTTATAATAAAAACTTGTAATTACCCTAGTAGTTTAAACTACAAAACGTATTATCAAACTCCCCCAAGCTTAAGCTTTGCTTGTGCTCAAGCAAAAATATAAAAACTAGCTAACATAAAAGTGACTAATCAGGAAAATTCTAATTATGCTAACACAAGTACTATGTGAAATTCTAAGTAGGGAGAAGGTGAAACGTAAACCTAAAACAATTACTTAAACATGGTTTCAACTTTTATAAACTTTACTAAAAAAGACAATTCATCCAAGATTTTAACAGAATTCTTTAAATAAGTTAAAGCAAGGCAACAAATGAAATAGAGCATTGAGTTGTTACTAGATTCTAAGAGGCATTTTATACCCAAATCAATCAAAGAACAAAAATCTAAACTCAAATCCAAGACTTAACTAATCTACTGTTCTTCTTCACTTAGCTAAAAGAAAACCTAGGAGTATGAATCAATACGACTTATTAGGACCGAAATGTTTGGTTAAGGCATATAATTAGAAATGGAATTAAAAGATAAACATGAAGGCTTAAAATCACACTAAACAAAAATAAAGAGTTTCAAAATTTTCAAAAAAATACATATATTTTTTTTTCTTTTTTTCTTTTCAAAACAAAGGCCATAAATAATTTGCCTTTTCATTTTGAAATTGGCCACAAAATTAAACATTTCTTTTTAGCATACTTTTTCTTAAATTTCTCCAAAAATCACAAAACAACCCTATCACAACATGAAATTTTATGAAACTCAAAAAGTTAGTGTGATACGATAGGTTGGAAAATTTGGCTTTGGTGAAAAATGAAATGATAAGTGGAGCTATCAAATGGAATAGGAAAAGGCTCAAAAGCGGCTAACTAGGGGAATAATTTTTGGGTTGGCGAGAAGGCTCAAACAAAAATAAAGATGGTCTACATCATTTTCATGCTCCTAAAATTTTCCTAAAGCATTAGTTTTGAAAAATTTCAAAAAGTAGGTCCTAGATATTAAATAGAGACTAATGAACTTATTTTGAAAATAGAAATAATAAGCGACTTGGATCGTTCACATCTAATAAGCTAATCAAAAGTTGACATTACAAAAATTATCCAAAAACGAAAAGGAAAATAGTGGATGAAAGATTTTCGAGAAAGTAAAGAAAATAAAGAACGAAAACCATAATAAAAATGCGAGTTTTTAGAAAAAAGTTTCACATTAACAAGCTACCGCGAATTAGGAACACAACATGACCAACATTTTACTTGTGAAACATAATTAAAAAGAATGATTAAAAAGATTATAATTAGCTAAGTTGTTATAGAAAATTTTGAGAAAAACAAAACAAAAAGCAATGGGGGACTAATGAAATACCAAAATTCGTTTAAACTATTAAAGTAAAAAACAAATAACATAATAAATTTTTTTTATATTTTTAAATATTCTCTTTTTTTGGATTTTTAAAGATATTATCTTTTTTTTAAATTTTTAAAGATATTATCTTTTTTTTAGAGATTTTTCTTTAAGAAGAAAAAGGAAAAAACACTAAATTTTTTTTTTTATTTTGATTGATTTTTTTTTTCACAGAAACAAAATAAAGAAAAGAGGAGGAAATCCTCCCCCAATCTTAAAATCGACATTGCCCTCAATTGAGAAAAGTGGGGAAGGAGAGAGAAAAATTAACTTGGGTTGCGGAAGGTTGTGTGTTGTCGCTCCGCCATGCTTGCGCTTTGGATCTTCATAAAATATCTTCTTTGGACTTCATGATGGATTCAGCAGCATTGGAGCAGGCGATCGCAGAGGCTTCAGCTTGTCAGAGCCATCCGGGGCAAAAAGTGTAAAATAAAGAAAACAAAAAATTAACTTGGGTTGCCTCCCAAGAGCGCCCTTTGTTTAGAACGTCGTTTGAGCTCGACGTAATAAAATAATATTGTCCAAAAATAATATTGTCCAAAATAATATTGTCCAAAATAATATTCAAAGTTTTTAACAAAAATAAAAAGTTTTAATCTAGTTAAAGTTCGAATCATGCAGAATAAAATTAATACAGTTTGGACTGACATCACCACAGAAATAAAGTTTAAGACACTGACATTCATATTGAACTCACCCTTATCAGGGTGTGAAATTAAAATCGTTCCATACGGAAAAACTTCTTTAACAGTAAACGGCCCAGACCATTGTGACTTTAACTTGCCCGAAAATAAACGTAATCGTGAATTATATAAAAGAACTTGGTCACCCGGCTTGAAGGTTTTTGGGTGCCTTAGGTGCTTGTCGTGAAAACGTTTCGTCTGCTCTTTATAAAATTTGTTATTTTCGTATGCGTAAGAGCGTCATTCGTCGAGTTCGTTAAGTTGAAATTTTCTAAGGTCGCCGACAGAGTGGGGATCGAAATTTAAAAACCTTAAGGCCCAAAAAGCACGGTGTTCTAATTCTATGGGTAAATGACACGATTTTCCATAAACCAACCGATACAGCGTACATCCGATGACGGTTTTGTACGCTGTTCGGTAGGCCCATAGAGCATCGCCTAATTTGTTTGATCAGTCTTTCTAGAGGTGGAAACAGTCTTTTCTAAAATTCTTTTTATCTCTCTGTTCACTACTTTGACTTGTCCGTTAGTTTGGGGGTGGTAGGCAGTTGGAAGTTTATGCGTAACGCCGTATTTAATAAGAATTTTTTAAAAGTGCGCATTACAAAAATGTTAACCCCTATTTCTAACGATGGCTCGTGGCGTACCGAATCGAGAAAATAATTTTTTTAATAACATAATTACGACTCGGGCGTCGTTAGTAGGAAGAGCTTGGGCTTTAGCCCATCGTGAAACATAATCGACAATAACTAAAATGTATTTGTTTCCGAAGCTAGAAGGAAGAGGGCCAATAAAATCAATTCCCCTGAGGTCGAAAACTTCGCACTCAAGGAAATAATTTTGCGGCATTTCATTTTTATTGGAAATATTTCCCGACCATTGGCAACTATCACACCTACTCACAAAAGCTTGCGCGTCTTTAAATAGGCTAGGCCAGTAAAAACCCGTGCAAATGAACTTTGTGAGCGGTGCGAGCAGCTTGATAGTGACCACCAGTCGGTCCTTCATGCAAATGTTTTAAAATATCTAATCCTTCTTCGAAAGAAACAAATTTCCTTATCACTTGGTCCGCACAGACTCGAAAAAGATGTGGGTCCTCCCAAAAATAGTTCTTCAACTCAAAAAAGAATTTATTCTTTTGCTGAGAGGAGAAATCTTTCGGGAGTACACGAGCCACTAAATAGATGGCTATGTGTGCAAACCAAGGAGAAGGGGATGTGTTAATTTAAAGCAGCTTCTCAACGGGGAAGAAATCATTAAAAGATTTTTCATCTAATTTTTCGATATACGGATTATCTAATCGTGAGAGATGGTCGGCGACCAAATTCTCGGCTCCTCGCTTATCACAGATTTCTAAGTCAAACTCCTGGAGGAGTAAAACCCAGCGAATCAGGCACGGCTTGGCATCCGTCTTAGTAAAAAGATACTTGAGGGTCGAGTGGTCCGTAAAAATGATAATTTTGGAAAGCGAAATATAAGGACGGAATTTATCAAAAGCAAAAACAACAGCTAGGAGCTCCTTCTCGGTTATGGTATAATTCTCTTGTGCCGGGGTAAGTGTTTTACTTGCATAATAGATGGGGTGGATGTTTTTAGATATTCGTTGTCCTAATACGGCTCCCACCGCAAAACTACTCGCATCGCACATAGATTCAAAGGGAATGTCCCACACTGGAGCTATCATAATAGAGGCATTTATTAACTTTTCTTTTATTAATTCAAAGGCAGATAGACAAAGGTCATCAAAATTAAACAGGGCACCTTTTTCCTGAGGATGAGTAAGGGGTTTGGTGATTTTGGAGAAGTCTTTTATGAAGCGGCGGTAGAAACCAGCGTGTCCTAGGAAACTTCTTATAGCTTTGACATTTGTAGGCGGCGGCAACTTATCAATAACTTCTATCTTAACTATATCTACTTCAATTCCTCCCGCATAAATCTTATGGCCCAAAACTAACCCTTCCCTCACCATAAAATGACATTTTTCCCAATTTAGGGCAAGGTTAGTTTTTTCGCATCTTTCTAAAACTTTTTCTAGGATTTCTAAGCAACTATCAAAGGCATCGCTAAACACGGAGAAATCATCCATAAGCACCTCCATAATGCTTTCTACTTACTTGTTGAAGATAGAGAGCATACATCGCTGGAATGTAGCTGACACATTGCACAACCCAAATGACATTCTTCGGTGAATGATAAGGGGAAGTGGTCCTTGCGGGTGGCGTCGTTTAACTTACGATAGTCAATACACATTTGCCACCGCGTCACCGTCCGTGTCGGGATTAAATCATTATTCTCATTACTAACTACGGTTGTCCCTCCCTTTTTGGGCACTACCTGGACAGGGCTAACCCACTTACTATCAGATATAAGATAGATAATTCCTGCGTCTAACAGTTTCATAACCTCGCCTTTTACGACTTATTTCATATTTGGATTTATACGGCACTGAGGTTGGATTGAATTACGCGAATTATCTTCCATTAGGATTTTTTGGGTGCAGAAAGATGGGATTATGCCCTTGATATCAGATATCTGCCAGGCAATAGCTCGGCAATGTTTACGTAATACTAGTAGGAGCTTATCATTTTGCACTTCAGTCAGGTAGGCCGAAATAATTACTAGTAGCTTGGAGTCCTTTTCTAAGAAAGCATACCTAAGATGTTCGGGTAGTTCCTTTAATTCCAGGGTAGAGGGTTCTTCATACGACATTTTGAAATTCTTTCTTTTTCAAAAACAATGTCTTCGTAGAATTTTTCTTTATATGAAAAATTGAAAGGGGTGGAGCTAGTGGCCATGACGGCTTCTTGCAGAGAGTCAATTGGAAGAGTAGAGGAAGAACAAAAATCAGAAAGTTTATTTTCACTTTCAGAAAGGCAGTAGGAAGATTCTTCACCTAAGGTATCTAAGAAAAAACAGGAGTCATCATTCTCTAGGGTATTCTTCATTGAGGGGGTTATAGAGAAGGTCACTTCATCGTTGCCTACTCGTAGGAAGAGCTTACCATTGCTTACGTCAATGATAGCTCGGGAGGTGGAAAGGAAGGGTCAGCAAAGGATTAAGGTAACCTCGACGTCTTCTTCGAAGTCCAATATGACGAAATCCACCGGGAAGATGAATTTGTCGACTTTAACTAAGACATCCTCCATGATTCCTAACGAGTATTTAATTGATCTATAAACGAGCTGGATACTCATGTGTGTGGGGTTGAGGCTACAAAATACTAACTTCTTGAATAATGAGAGGGGCATCAGGTTGCTACTCACACCTAAGTCGGCCAATGCGTGCTTGACAAAAAGATCACCAAAGACACATGGTATAGAAAAACTACCCGGATCACTGATCTTTTTTTGTAAACCGTTTGTCAAGACCGCAGAGCACTTGGCATTTAGTATGACATGCGATAAGTTTTCTAACTTCTTTTTATTAGTCAGGAGGTCCTTAATATACTTAGCATACTTTGACATCTGGGAGATTGCTTGATGGAAGGGTAGATTTATGTGGATTTGCTTAAATATTTCTAGGAAGCAAGAGTATTGATCATCCTGACGTTGTTTGTTAAGTTGGGAAGGGTATGGTGGAGTTGGATCATTTTTAAAAATGGGTGGTGAAGCGAGATCTTTTTCTAAAACAGAGAGAGGAGTGATAACTTCTTCTTTAGTAGAAGGTGAAATGATAAAATTTTTCTCGGTGGAAGGTTGATTTTTTAAAATGGGGGCGGAGCTTGCCTCAGGCCCTTTGCTAACCATACCAGAAACATGATTCCCACTCCGAAGAGTTATATCTTTCGCTTGCTCTCTCGGGTTGGGCTCGTGTTGACAGGAAGAGACCCGGCAGGTCGCTCAGAAATAATTTTTGCGAGTTGTCCTACTTGATTCTTTAAACTTTTAACGGTCCCGGCTAGGGTTCTTATAGTAGTGTCATTAACATTCATATATTTTGAAAACATTTCCTCCAAACTTGGAGGTTTTGGAAAATTTTGAGGGGGTGGTGGTGGTGCAGAAAAATCATTTTGTGGTTGCGGGCGCATTGCATTCGAGGGATTACTCCACGAAAAGTTCGGGTGGTTCCGTAAAGCGGGATTATAACTATTTGGAAAAGAGAAACCCAAAGCAGGAAAATTAGCAGCAGAAAAATTATGAAAAGCATTTCTAGGCATATTATTAACATAATCCAATTATTCTGGAGCAGGAGTTGCAGATTCCCATACCTGAGGGACGGAGGCAGCAATCATCTTCATTATCTTTTTACTTAATACTTCCACTTGCAGAGCTAGCTGGGATACCTTTTCTACTTCAATGATACCTGCAGGTTTGTTTGGGCAGGACCTAGGCACATTCTACTGATATGTGTTTATGGCTATGTCCTCGAAAAGTTCAAGAGCTTCTTCCGGGGTTTTGTGGTTTAAGGTACCACCGAAAGCTGCGTCTATCATTTGCTTTGTGCTTTGATTTGGCCCGTTATAAAATGTCTGCACTTATAACCATACATGTAACACGTGATGGGGGCATCGTCTTAAGAGTTCTTTAAATCTTTCACAGGTTTCATAAAGAGATTCAGAATCTACTTGAAAAAGGCAGAAATATCATTCCTAAGTTTTGCAGTTTTAGCTGGCGGAAAATACTTCGCCAGAAATTTTTCAGTTTGTTGATCCCAAGTGGTGATGCCCCCTCTTGGCAGAGTCATCAACCACTGTTTAAAAGGGAAGAGTCTTAGCCTAATATCATCATTTGTAACACCATTGATTTTAAAGGTGTCACAAATCTCAAGAAAGCTAGCTATATGCGCGTTTGGATCTTCATCTTGAAGTCTTTCATATTTCACATACTGCTGCACCATTTGAATTAAGCTAGGCTTAAGTTCAAAATGATTATTAGCTATAGCAGGGCGAACTATGCTTGATTCTGTACCCTCTAGATTCGTTCGTGCATAATAGGACATAGGCCTATGCAGGGCTTCCTCTACGACGGGCTCTTCCATTCTTGTAGTAGAAATAGACTCGGAATCCTCAATCGTCAGTTAGAGAGTAGGACATTGAAATCACGATCTTCTCCGTAGAGTACACTCAATTTCGTGGTCCAAAATATACGACGGATTTCCACGGGTCATGCACTAGCAGAAGAGAAGATGAAGAAAGGGAAAAATAAACTAGAAAAAGAGTTACTTTTTTTGGAATAATTTTTTTTTTAATGTTTAAACTCCCTGTTGGATCTCTAGTTAGATTTGGGCTAGGTTCACTAAATTAGGTTAAGTATGACCCTCCTTGTTTAGTCTAGGGTCATAGGTCTTCTTTAGATTTAAGGGTAAGTCAACATGTCATATTGATCAGACCAAGCCCTCAGAAGGCTTAGAAGATTGCAGAAATCAGAACAAGGCAGAAATTTCATGTTGAAGAAGTCGTTCGACGAACTCTGAAGAGAGATCGACCATCTTTGTTCTCAGTTCGATGATCTCAGAGTCACATCTCTGATTTAAGATCGACGAAAGTTGAACTGAGTTCGACGAACTCTTATCTTCTGAAAGTCCACCTAGTGCCAACTAGCTTTACCTATGGGGGGGGGGAATAAGTGTCTTGCAGCGTATTTGCGGAATTAAAATTGTACCTGCACAAGAAAACAAAATAACACAGCACAGACATGACAAAAGCAATTTATAGTGGTTCCCTAATTTGGGTACGTCCACTTTCCCCCTTCGACCTATCTCCCAACCAGGGACGACTCGGTCACTTCACCAACAGGATTGAAATCCAATCCTTTCACTAACGGAAGGAACCCTTCCACACGTAGGAGTCACCACTCCCACAACACGGGTTGCACTCAACCATTACAACTAGAGACCAATTGGTCCTTTACAAAGAAATTGAAAATAGCTTGTAAGAAATACAAACAACGTATGGAGACTATGGTGTCCCTCTTCGTTCGACGACGTGTTCTTGAAGTCAACGAAGAGTCCACAACCCTAGATCTCACTTGGATTGAACCTTCCCAAAACCGGCGGCGGCTTGGAGCGGCGGCTAGGTTCACGGAATAAGCGGCGGTGATGGAGAGCTGCTGCCGTGCAATCGAGATTCAAACTTCGTAGCAAAGGAAGCAAGGTCTTCCAACGGTCACACTAGGATCAGTCGTCTCGATCGATTCGGAAGGGGAAGGTTTTTCCCGATCAACGAATCAAGAAACAAGGGATCTCTGGTTAGACGCATGAGACACTATGCTAGCCTAAGCTTCTGTCGCCGGAGATCTGGAAGAACTTGAGATCAACAGCGGCGACGAACTGCTCGAGGGCGGAGACGGTCGGCGGAGCAAGATCGCGAACTAGGTCACGTCGGCGGCTGTTCTTTTTGAATTCGCGTATCTGGTTGTTCTACTGTTCATACATACGGAGGTATATATATATTAGGTCAAGTATATGACCGTTGTGGGTCCTACCAGCGATAAGACCTAAGTCCGGTTCGAAATACCGCAGCTAACGTGGACCGGTCCAGAAAGAATCGGAAAATTGCCCAAGTCAAATTCGGCGAGAATCGTAGGTGATTCTCGACGAATCGGCGAGAATCACCAACGATTCTCGCCGAATCCTACTTAGCCGAATTCTGGCTGCGCTGATATAGAAGCCGAGGAGAAACGTCGGGAATCACACTTGATTCTCGCTGAATCGTCGAGAATGCAAAGTCATTCTCGACGAATCGGCGAGAATCACTTAGTGATTCTCGACGATTCTGCCTTAGAGAAATTTCTGGCGGTGTCGAGACTGCCGGCTCCAACCGGCGAGAATCAGCTAGTGATTCTTGGCGACTCGGTGAGAATCATAAGTGATTCTCGTCGATTCGGCGAGAATCACATAGTGATTCTCGTCGATTTTTACTTAGGCGATTTCTCCTCTTTCTTTCCGTGAGCTGGTCTTTGGCCCAACCTTGCTCCTTATCTGCTCTTGCTTTATCATAGCCCTGTACTTGAAATTAAGTACACCCCAATAGAGAGAGTACACGTAGGCCAACACACTGATCTGCTCAACGAGGGATTACGTCGCGCAGACCCGTGTATATTGACCCACTGCACCCTGACATTGGTGTGTACTTAGCGTGGAATAACTGCAAGCACAACTTAAAAGATTTCATCAAACACATTGTCTATTTACCTTAGCTTGTTCAGAGGCTTCTTCAAATCAGGTACATTGTGGATACAATACCCAACATCTTCTATCAGACCTTGAGTTCGACAATCTACTATCTCTGTTCGATGATCTTGGAGCCCAGTATGGAAAGCTATATTACAGTTCAAAGCTCTTAGGGCTCAGCTCAACAAAAGAGAGGATGAGTTCGACGATCCAGGATCTCAGATCGACGAATATTTCCAGTTCAACATTTCCTTCTTTACAGTATTTCAGATTTGATTTGACTTATTTTATAGCTTATATTGCTCTGAGTAAGTAATGCTTATATTCTCAGAATATAGTCGTTCTTATGAAAGCATTAATTACTGGCTTTCACAGAATTATTATAAAGCTAATTCTTGGGGCAGTTAAGGAATTCTTTTATTGCTCTTCTAGCCGTTGTCCAAGTTCCAAGATTTCAGCAGTAAATCAAGACAATTGAATTCAAATTGAAGACCAATTTTGCTGTAGAGAATATAATCAAGTGTGTGAGAAAAATTCAAAACATCAAGATAGACGAAAAATTAAAAAAAAAGAGAAAATAAGTTCTGCTCTGTTATTCTTCAAGTGTTCTTCTTCCAGCAAGCTCTCAGAGACAATCAACTGCATTTGTCTACAGCCTTTTGGAGAATCTTTTTAAGAAGACCTACTCACCCTACAAAGCTCTTAATCTTCCTGAACAAAAGCTTCATCTCAGGGGGAGCTTTGACACCATCAGGAATCCACAAGTCTTTTTAGTTATTTTGAGAAAAGAGAAGACAATAGATAGTTTTTATCTTTCTTCACCCCCACTATACAAGGTTTTAACTCCCTTCAAAAGTTAGTATGGTTCACAAGTCACCTTCCAAAAGACTTGAGTTTGGTTTTTGGGCACCTGATCAAAAGCTCAAAGGGTTGCAATATCTCCCTGCAAATAGATATTGTGGTGGTAGTCACCTGATCAAAATCAGTAGTGGATTCCTACCAGGGTGGTAGAAGAGTGGATGTACCCAGTTGGGTAACCACTATATAATTCTTGTGTTGTCTGTGTGTTTGTTGTTTTCTTTTTGTCTTATGTTGTGGTAGCTTAGTGTAGCTTTTCTTTGCTTCTATTAACTTCTCTTAGCTATTACTATATCACCTATTTTATCACTTAACTTTATATTTGTAAAAAGTTGCAAAGGAATTTTTAAATAACTCTATTCACCCGTATTGGAACCCCTAGGTGATTTGGGCTAGGTTCTTTTCTTAGGTTGTGACCCATGTTGTATAGAAGGGTCAAATGTTATGTGTTTTTAGAGTCTAGGCCATGTTCCTAAAGTCAACAGTAGAAAGGACCAGCCTCCAACACTGCCAGAGACTCAAGACTTAGAAGATTCAAGACTTAATAAAAAGGAGATCTGCGTTCGTCGAACTCCGGTCGACGATCGTCGTGCTCAGGTCGACTAACCAAGAGACAATTCTCTGAGCTGAGCTCGACGAACCTAGATCTCAGCTCGACGATCTCTGAACGAAGAGATAACTCCTCTGTCAAACTTCAATCGACGAACTAAGAACATCGAGTCGATGAACTCTATCCTCAGTTCGACTAACACTTCAGTTCTTAGCGCCACAGTTCATTCAGCGCAAAAATTGACTCAGCGCCACACTTCATTCAAAGCCAAAGATCTATACGCCAAAATTTATTCAGAGCCAAAGTTCACTCAACGCTCTCAACGCTATCAATGACTCAATACTCTTAAACGACTCAACTCCAGAATGGTGATCTAACACTCAAAGCCAGAGTACATCTCACTCAACGCCAGATCAATACTTCAATTCTCAACATCAAAAAATATTCTAAGTCCAGTCTGCAGACTCAGTTCGACGATCTTGGATCTCATCTCGACGAACAACCGTTCTCAGGTCGACGAACATAGTGCACAGAATCAGTTAGTTTATGCAGTGTAGTTATTCGCAGAGCTCAGGTCGACGAAAGCTGATCAGAGGTTGACGAAATCACAGGTCAACGAAAACTGTAAGGCATATTGTCATTTATTCTTTCCTTTTCTGTCTCCTGTTACACTATTATAGGCCTTTAATTCCCTGGATAATCAATGCTCTTATATCCTTTGAATCGAGCCGTTACTGGCAGCATTGATTACAAATATTCTTCATGGAATTAACTACTTATACCACGGGACAAACATAGAATATAATATATGACAGCATTCTTTCCGTTTTCATTTTCGAGATTCCAGCTAAGCATTTATTGCAGGTTTTTGAATTCGAACTAATTGCAGTTATCATTAGAGGATCTCTTATCAAAGATCTGAGAGAGCTAAGAAAAACACAAAGAAAAGAGATACATAAAAATGTGTGTGCTATCAACATGAAAGACACAGGAAAAAGCATACAGACAACAAAAGTGCAGTGAAAACAGCTCTCAGAAAATCTACTGCTTACAAGAGAAGAAGAAGGAACAACCATCACCATCAAGAGTCCTTCTTCCCTTCTCTCTTTGTTTTCAGGGATCTCAAGTGACAAGTTATTCAAATCAGTCAAGGATATCTGAAGAGCAAAAAGGCCTACTCACCCTTTTGTAAAGCTTCCACTCCTGAACAAGTGAAGATCTCAGGGGGAGCTTTGACAACAACACAAATCCACTAGTCTTCTCTCAGTTGTATTTGAGAAAGAGAATAACACCATCACTCTCTCATCCCCACCTCTGTACAGGGTTTTAATTCCCTTCAAAATTATTCCTGCTTGCAAGTCTCCTAACCAAAAGACATGAGATTTGGTTTTTGAGCACCTGATCAAAAGCTCATTGGTGGCAGTCACCTGATCAAAACCTGTAGTGGATTCCTACCTAGGGTGGTAGAAGAGTGGATGTACCCAAGTTTGGGGAACCACTATAAAATTCTTGTGTTGTCTGTGTGGCTGTATTGTTTTTCCTTTGTGCTTGTGCTGTGATATATTTTTTATTGTGTAGCTTAGTTTATCTGATGCAATTGTGCACCTATACACTTATACTATAGTAACCTATTTTATAAAAGATCTTTTATTTCAGTAAAAATTAAAAGATTTCAATAGCTCTATTCAACCCCCCCCCCCTCTAGAGTTTTTCAGAGCTTACCCTATCTTTCAATTGGTATCAGAGGGTGGTTAATCACATTATACAGGATCACACCTGGATTAATCAAGATCCTAAGGATAAACTCTTAATAAGCTTTAGTAGTCTCTCTGATTATATTTTATTTTCTTATATCATGGCACAAAACAAGGATTATGCCAGCACCATACCTCCAGTTTGCAACTTGCAAAAGTTTGGAATCTGGAAGGCAAGAATCAAGCTGTGCATGAACTCTATTTATGAGGACATTTTTAATTCCATCTTGACAGGACAACCAGCTCCAGTGCCATCTACTTCAACCACAGTAAATCTTAGTGCAGTGCCTCCTCCAAATCAAGCTAATGCACACAAAAAGGCAAAGATTGCTGATGCTAGAGCTATGAACATACTGGCCCAGACTATGTCAGATGACATATTTCAGAAGGTTGCTAAATGTACATCTTCCAAAGCCATTTGGGATTCCCTCAACCAAATGGTAGCAGGCTCTGCTGATGAGAGGAAGGACATAAGATCAAACCTCATATCCCAATATGAGAACTTTAGGAAAGATGAAGCAGAATTAGTAGAAGTAATGTACAACAGGCTGAGCTCCATCATCAGTGAGCTTAGAACATTGGATAAAGAAATTACTCTGACTGAGGTCAATGACAAGATCCTCATGTGCTTCTCTAGCACATGGGACTCCAGAATCTGGCCCATCAGAGAAGCCAGAAGCATGACTGAAATCTCAACAGAATCTTTACTTGGAAAGCTAAAATCCTATGAGAACCTGATCAAGTCAAGAGAAGCTGCAGTTGAACCAAAAGCTTCAACACCTACCAGGAAGGAACAAAACTTAGCACTCAAAGCTGCAGAAGAATCTCCCAGCTTATCAGCCAATGAAGAACTTATGAGTCTATTTGCTAAGAGATTCTATAAAATGGCAAGGAAGGACTTCAAGAGAAAGCCTTCAAGGAATGAAGATAAACCCAGGTATGACAAGACCCCTTCTAAATAAGTTGTCTGTTTTGGATGCAGGAAACCTGGACACTTCATCTCAGAATGTCCAGAAGTTCAAAAGAAAGACAAAAGGTAAGAACAGGAGTCAAGAAGATATCAACACAGCAAGGCCTCCTCCAGCAAGTACAAAAAGAAGGAGAAGGGCTTTGTGGCTGAAACCTGGAGTGATACTGAAGATGAAACATCCTCATCCAGCTCCAGTGAAGATGATGAAGAAGAAAAGAAGGCAAGAGAAATGTGCCTTATGGCAATTGATGCTGGAAGAAGCAGATCAGATTCAGAAGAATCAAGTGATGAAGAATTCCTCTCTGAAGAGGATCAGGTAATTGCTTCATATGATTTTAAGTCTAAAGAATTTCAATCTTAGTTTAAACTCTTATGTTTAGACCTAATAGGATCTGAGAAGGAAATCAAACTTCTCAGAGAAAAACTGTTAGAATAAGAAAAATTCATTGCTGAAAATGAAAAATTAACTGAAGAATTAAATCTGGCTAATCAACAAATAGTATTTCTAAAATCTTAATTAAGTAAGGCTAAGGAATTAAAAGAAACCTTAAATGGTAGAAGTTTACAACTGATAGATATAACTAGCACAGTTAACACAAGATCTAATAATAACAAACTAGGATTATGAGCCTCATCTAGTGAACCAATCCTAATTCAGAAAAATCAACTATCAAAACCTATTAACTTCATTTCTGAAAGTGGAAAGAAAAACACTGAACAAGTAGAGAAAGTTAATGAAGTTCTTAAATAATTAGAACATAAGAAAAGCAATCAGAAGAAGAAAAATAAACAACAGAACTATGTTCAGCAAATTTCGTCGAACTCAGAACGACGAAATGGGTATGGTTCGTCGAACTCAGAACGACGAACTCTGAACGCAAATAATAATGTTATTTATTCTTCGAACTGGGATCAACGAAACGAGTATGGTTCGTCGGCCAGAGATCGACGTTTTTGGGGCTCTAAGAATGGATATCTCCATTCTTCGAACAGAGATCGACGAACTCAATCTCGATCGTCGATCTCAGGTCGACGAACATACTCGAATTTGTCCAATTCAGTTCATAACCAGAGTAACCTAACAACTGATAAACCTTTTAATCCCTTTAGTCAGTGGGTCATACCTCCTAGAAGGTATCATCCTTTAGGTTATAAGGATCAACCTGAATGTTCATTCATTTCAAGCTTTAGTTATGTCAAACAACAAGGACCCAAGGTAACCTGGGTCAAAAACTGCTAATCCCCTTTTCAGGTAGAATAGAACCCTGTCACTCAAAATAAATGGTACCTGGATAGTGGTTGCTCTAAACATATGACAGGTTGCAAAGAATGTCTAATTAACTATAAAGCCAAGATTGGACCTAAAGTAATCTTTGGGGACTCAGGCTTTGGACTGACAGAAGGCTATGGTGACTTCAAATGTGGAGCTGTTACATTCAAGAAAGTGACTTAGGTAAATGGCCTTAAGCATAACCTGATATCAGTATGCCAACTATGTGATACAGGTTATCAAGTAAGCTTTACTAACTCCTTATGTCTTATCTCTTTAAACAACACAACTGTTTTAACAAGAATTAGACAAGGCAACATCTATTTAGTAAATTTTGAATCAGCTAAATCTGAAATTTGCTTATTCAATTCTGTTAGCATTCAAACTAACTTATGGCACAAAAGACAAGGACATGTAAATCATAAAAATATAGCTAGGTTATCTAAAGACAATCTTGTTAGAGGTTTACCTTCGTATCCCTACAAGAAGGAAGGCCTCTGCAGGGCTTGTCCACTAGGCAAGCAAACTAAATCTAGTTTTAAATCCATTAATAAGAGTGATTCACCTAGAATCTTGTACTTGCTTAATATGGACCTTTTTGGCCCTATTGTAGTACAAAGTCTAGGAGGAAAGTCTTATACATTAGTTATTGTAGATGACTTCTCTAGATTCACATGGGATTTTTTTTAGAACTAAGTCAGATACTTTTAAAGTTCTCACAGATTTTCTCAAGAACATACAGATTGAGTACTCTACTCAAGTTGCATTGATCAGAAGTGATCATGGCACTGAGTTTGACTCTCTTCTTATGCTAGAGTTCTGTGAGAAGAAAGGTATCAGACATTATTTCTCAGCTCCCAGAACTCCTCAACAAAATGGGGTAGTTGAAAGGAAGAATAGAACACTCATTGAAGCTACATGTACATTGCTTGCAGATGCTTACATGCCTCTTTCCTACTGGGCAGAAGCAGTAAGTACAATAAACTATGTCTTGAATAGAATTTTAATACATAAACTAAAGCTTAAGACTCCATATGAACTACTCAAAGGGAATAAACCTATAATAACCTATTTTAAAGTATTTGGGTGTATATATTATATTCATAATAATGACAAGAAACATATTAGAAAATTTGAAGCTAAGGCTGCAATGGGAATTTTTCTAGGATATTCCCAAGTCAGCAAGGCATATAGGGTGTTTAATAAATCAACACTAAAAATTGAAGAATCTATGCATGTGACATTTGATGAATCTAACATGTTTTACAAGGAGAGAGATATCTCTACCAACAATAATCTGTAGGTACAGAATTTGTGTGAGAGCTTAGATGATCTAAACCTTACCAAAAAGGTTGAATCACATCCCTCTCCACAAGCTATATCAGAAGCTAAAAGTGAAGAAGAGACTGTGGAAGCAGTTCAACTTCCTCCAATAGTTGATATAATTCCAGAAGAGGAATTAAATCAAATAACTGTTGTTGAACAACCTTCTCCTAATAATCTTATTACACTTAGGGATCACCCTAGATCTCAAGTAATTGGAGACATATCATCAGGAGTGCAGACAAGACATCAACTCAATCTTGATGTGATGCTTGCCTGCTTTCTCTCTCAAATTGAGCCTCAATCCATATCTGATGCAGAGCAAGATCAAAATTAGATCACTGCAATGCAAGAGGAGCTCAACCAGTTTGAGAGGTGTAAAGTTTGGGACTAAGTTCCAAGGCCTAAAAGCCATCCAGTAATTGGGACTAAGTGGGTATTCAGAAACAAACTTGATGCCCAAGGTGTGATAGTGAGGAACAAGGCAAGGTTTGTTGCTCAAGGATACAGACAAGAGGAAGGAATTAATTATGATCAAACCTTTGCTCCAGTTGCCAGACTTGAAGCGATAAGGATCTTCTTAGCTTATGCAGTATTCAAGAAGTTTAAAGTCTACAAGATGGATGTAAAAAGTGCATTCTTAAATGGAGAACTCAAAGAAGAGGTGTATGTTGAACAACCACCAGGTTTTATCTCTCTAACTCTTCCCTCTTATGTCTCTAAATTGCATTAGGCTTTCTATGGTTTAAAGCAAGCTCCAAGAGCTTGGTATGAGACCTTAGCCAGCTTTCTTTTAGATCATGGTTTTTCAAGAGGCATGGTTGATAGAACCCTTTTTACAAAATTACATCATGATAAAATTCTATTAGTATAAATATATGTAGATGACATAATCTTTGGTTCTATTGATCCAAATCTATGCAAAATATTTTTTGATCTAATGCACTAAAGGTTTGAGATGAGTAGCATGGGTGAGTTATCATATTTCCTTGGTGTCCAAGTGAAACAAACCCCTGAAGGAATCTTCATCACTCAGTCTAAATATGCTAAAGAGCTTATTAAGAAGTTTGGGATGAATGATGCCTCTGTCATGAAAACTCCCATGACTGCCAATGCTGTTGTAGATGCTGATGAATATGGAAAACCAGTTGATCAGACCAAGTATAGGGCCATTTTTGGATCCCTATTATACTTAACAGCAAGCAGACCAGACATTATGTTTGCCACATGTCTTTGTGCTAGGTTCCAGGTGATCCCTAAATAATCTCACCTTATTTTCTTAAAAAGGATTTTGAGATATATAAAAGGTTGTCCTGATCTAGGCCTCCGGTATCCAATAAAATCAACATTTGTGTTAACTGGATTCGCTGATGCTGATTATGCTGGATGCAGAGTAGACAGGAAAAGAACCTCTAGAACTTGTCAGTTCCTTGGTGACAGACTTGTATCTTGGTTCTGTAGAAAGCAAAC
Organism: Platanthera zijinensis; assembly: GCA_039513925.1. Lineage (NCBI taxonomy): Eukaryota > Viridiplantae > Streptophyta > Magnoliopsida > Asparagales > Orchidaceae > Platanthera > Platanthera zijinensis. The sequence goes on from CM077098.1 coordinate 31,669,960, forward strand.
ATCTGTTTCAACATCCACTGCTGAAGTTGAGTATATGGCTACAGGCAGTTGTTGTTCACAGATTTTGTGGATACAAAACCAACTACTGGATTATGGTGTCAACTTAAATAATTCAACTATACTGTGTGATAATACAAGTGCTATCTCCATTGCACAAAATCCAGTATTGCATTCTAGAACTAAGCATATAGACATTAGTCATCATTTCATTAGAGATTGTGTTGACAAACAAAAGATTAAACTTGAATTTATCTCTACTAATTTGCAAAGAACAGATATATTCACTAAGCCATTGGACTCATCCAAGCATCTGTTCTTTGTCAATCAGCTTGGTATGATAAATGGTCAGGATTTAATCTAATGCTCTGTCTATAGACAAAGAATTGTCTCTATTCGTCGACCTGAGATTGACGAACTGATAACTGTTCTTGAGAATTTTCGTCGACCTAAGATCGACAAAATCTCCTAGTATAGCTACTTCGTCGACTAAAGATCAACGAATTCTGTCTCAGAAAGTTTTCTGCGAACGACGAAAACTTTCCCTCTCTTCGTCCATAGATCGACGAGCTTTTTCCCTATGAAGTTTTTGTCGACCTGAGATCGAATAATCTTATGTTTCCAGTCGGATTGAGATTGGCGATTCATATTCCGAAAACCTTTATTAAGGCTTTCTTCTTCGACCTCAATCCCGCGCTCTCAAAATTTCCCCTCCTACACTTGATCTTGTGATTTCTCTTGCAGGTACTCACTCTCTCTCATTCGATCTCAACTTCGCAAATGGCCGCTACTGGATCAACCGACATGAAGTTCGATCATGGTTTTGATATCGACTTCGACTCATTTCAACAGTCCGATCAAGTTTTCTTAGACATTCTACAACTATTCAAGGAACAAAAACTGAAGCAGTTTATGACTGAAAGGATCAGGATACCTATAACTGAAATCAAGGAATGGGTTAGTTCTTCATCCTCAACTGATACTGAAATGACTGGGACTATCAGCGGAAATCAGGTGATTCTTACTCCCACCGTTCTCTCTGAACTTTTTAATCTGAATACTGGAGAAGATGATCTAGAAATAGATGATAAGGAATATGAGGACATGCTGACTGTTATGGGTCACTTCGGTGAAAGCCCTAACAAATTGCTTAAGAAAAATTTCTCTCCGACATATAAATTTCTTGCAGATGTCGTTGGGAAGGTGCTGTTTTCTAAGCATACAACACATGACTACATATCCAGGCAACAGTTCCTGGTTATGGCTGCTTTGGTAAGTAAGAAAAATGTGAACTGGGCACAGATCCTGTTTGACTTAATCAGGAAAAAGAATAGCAAAAAGGAGGTTTGCTATGGAAGAATCTTGGGCTTGTTCCTGAAAGCCAAGGCTAATGAAATGCTGGTCTCTCAGACCACATTCATTAATGCCTATAAGCGGCTCTCATCTGCCCTCTTTGGCAGATGGGAAAGGACTATCACAGATCCATCTAAGGGCAAGTCCTCCTCTAAAACTTCTGAAAATACAAGGGCTGCACCAGCCTCTCCCCACCCCACTGAAGGGCTTATCTCCACCCCTCCACCTCCTCCTGCCCCTCAAGTTCCATCCCAACCTCAAGACCAACCAACTATACCCTCCACTACAATTCTAATACATACCCCAACACCTCCAGCATCTCCAATTCATTATAAACATGTACAATCAAATCCTTCTTCCCCTCAGCATGACACATCAATACCAACACCTCCCCAATCTCTACTTCCATCTCATCTTGCTGATCTCCCATCTTTCAATCTGTTATCATCCCCCCTAAACACTCCTTCTCCTCAACATAACTCCCCTCAAGACACTTCAATTCCACTTACTCCACCAGCACCTACCATCAACACAACTATCCACCTTCCATCATCTTCGACCAACACCTCTACCTCAACAACTTTGGATCCCTCAATCATCCAACCACTATTTGAACTCCTTAAACCCCTCCTCCAAACCATCATAGCAGAGACAATTTCCCCACTTGCTGCCTCCATCTCATCTCTTTCTGCTCAAATTCTCTGCCCTCACCTCTACCCTCTCTTCATCTGGGGGTCTGGCTTCAGTATCTACTGAAACCAGGCAGGGGGAGATATTTGATGATGAAGCAGCAAGCAGAAGCAGAACCAGCAATTGTATCAGAAGAGCAGAACCAGCAGTAGCAGCAGGAACAGACATTGACATGGAAACAGACTTCTTCAATTTTCTTGAACATGATATGGAAACAAATGATGCAGAGATACCCTGACTCAGTAGCAGATGTATATAATCAATGTACAGATATTGTAGTATCTAATGCTAGAGAGACCATCTTGCAAGAAGTTCTGCCTGGAAGGGTCTACTTTATCAAATATAAAGTGAATCTAGCTACATTACTGAAAATTTTTGGATCTTACATTCACTTCTGCCTCTCCTTCCCCACTCCATCATCAAGAGAAATTGTATGCTACACTTCTCCTATATGCTCAGAAGTATTATATACTGTAAAAAAAGTTTGATAGTTTCTCTAGAAGTATTGTATGAACAGAGATCTAGCTCTCCTAGGCCATCCTATATCATGGATGATAGCCCCCTCCTTAATCTGGATGATCTAATAAATCAGGACATTGCTATGGAAGCTGAAGCAGCTCATACTGAAGTTGTTCCCACTCCAATAAGTAAAGAAATCCCCAAGGATATACTAAAAGAGATAGATGACTTGTATAACAATCCTCAAGGACAGTCTGATGATGATGATGAGGATGATGATGACTCTGATGAGGAACCCAAGAAAAAGAAAGTCTCAAAGAAAAGGAAAGCTCCACCTCCTCCTGCTCCAAAAATAAATCCAACAAATGACACTCCCTATTACATTCTGCACAATGTAACTCCTCATAAGGGTATGCAAGCTTGGATGTGGCTATCCAAAAATGAGCAAAAGAACAGAAAGAAAAGCAGAAGGTTTTCTCCTCCACCACAGAAGTTCAAAAGGGATCAACCTCCTCCTCCTCCTCCAGCTGCAGGTGCCTCAGGAACCACATCTCAAAGCTCAGGTGCTTCTTCCAAGCCTACTCTTACCAAAACCTATTAGAGGTAAGGAAGACCATCTCAATCTTCTAGAGGTAGTCAGCACCAACATAGGCATCAGACATCTTCCAGAATTTCATTCAAAGCTCAGCAGTCTGCTCCCCAGCCAACATTCTCTCCTCCTCCATCTCCTGGCAAAGCTAACAGCCCTGAAGGACCTCTAATTCAAGCCTATGATCCTGAAACTAGTCCAACCACCAGAATGGCTAGATTCAAAGAATCTGTGGCTCTATCTCAGATAAGGCAAGCTAGAGAAAAAGGTCAAGATTCCTCTCAGTTCTCAACTATGTCAAGCAACAGGAAGAAAGAGTTTGAAAGATATCAAGTGGGAAAATTGTTTAATACTGATGAATACATGAATCTACATCCTGAAGCTGTGGTTCCAAGAACCACCTCTCAAAAGACTCTTAGAGATGTTGACATGACCATGACTCTGAGACAAGCTCAAGATCCAAATAGGACAATCATATTTGCTAAGTCTTCTGATTCTCACAAAAACATTTAGATTGTTTATTTTTTTTATTTTATTTTTTTGTTTCTATATTTATTGTGAACAATTTGAGTGCATAGCTTTATAAAGGTACTGATAGCTTATTTATTCTATCAGTTATCTCAATTTTTATGCTATGTTTACTCCATTTTGTATTGTGGTCTCTATATGTTTTTGTTTGAAGTAACCTCACCCAAATAAGGGGAGATTGTTGGAACCCCTAGGTGATTTGGGCTAGTTTCTTTTCTTAGGCTGTGACCCATGTTGTATAGAAGAGTTAAATGTTATGTATTTTTAGAGTCTAGGCCATGTTCTTAAAGTCAACAGTAGAAAGGACCAGCCTCCAACACTGCCAGAGACTCAAGACTTAGAAGATTCAAGACTTAATAAAAAGGAGATCTGCGTTCGTCGAACTCCAGTCGACGATCGTCGTGCTCAGCTCGACTAACCCAGAGACAATTATCTGAGCTGAGCTCAACGAACCTAGATCTCAGCTCGACGATCTCTGAACAAAGAGATAACTCCTCTGTCAAACTTCAGTCGATGAACTAAGAAATCAGGTCGACGAACTCTGTCCTCAGTTCGACTAACACTTCAGCTCTCAGCGCCACAGCTCATTCAGCGCAAAAATTGACTCAGCGCCACAGTTCATTCAAAGCCAAAGATCTCTCAACGCCAAAATTTATTCAAATCCAAAGTTCACTCAATGCTCTCAATGCTATCAATGACTCAACACTCTTAAACGACTCAACTCCAGAATGGTGATCTAACACTCAAAGCCAGAGTACATCTCACTCAACGCCAGATCAATACTTCAATTCTCAACATCAGAAAATATTCTAAGTCCAGACTGCAGACTCAGCTCGACGATCTTGGATCTCAGCTCGGCGAATAGCTGTTCTCAGGTCGATGAACTTAGTGCACAGAATCAGTCAGTTTATGCAGTGCAGTTGTTCGTAGAGCTCAGGTCGATGAAAGCTGATCATAGGTCGACGAAATCACAGGTCGACGAAAGCTGTTCTCAGGTCGATGAAAACTGTAAGGCATATTGTCATTTATTCTTTCTTTTTCTATCTCCTGTTATACTATTATAGGCCGTTAATTCCCTGGATAATCAATGCCCTTATATCCTTTGAATCGAGCCATTACTGGCAGCATTGATTATAAATATTCTTCATGGAATTAACTACTTATACCTCGGGACAGACATAGAATAGAATATATGAAAGCATACTTTCCATTTTCATTTCTGAGATTCCGGCTAAGCATTTATTGCAGGTTTTTGAATTCGACCTAGTTGCAGTTATCATTAGAGGGTCGCTTATCAAAGATCCGAGAGAGCTAAGAAAAACACAGAGAAAAGAGATACATAAAAACGTGTGTGTTATCAACAAGATCGACACAGGAAAAAGCATATAAATAACAAAAATGCAGTGAAAATAGCTCTCAGAAAATCTAATGCTCACAAGAGAGGAAGAAGGAACAACCATCACCATCAAGAGTCCTTCTTCCCTTCTCTCTTTGTTTTCAGGGATCTCAAGTGACAAGTTATTCAAATCAGTCAACGATCTCTGAATAGCAAAATGACCTACTCACCCTTTTGCAAAGCTTCCACTCCTGAACCAGTGAAGATCTCAGGGGGAGCTTTGACAATAACACAAATCCACTAGTCTTCTCTCAGTTGTATTTGAGAAAGAGAAGAACACCATCACTCTCTCATCCCCACCTCTATATAGGGTTTTAATTCCCTTCAAAATTATTCCTAGTTGCAAGTCTCCTAATCAAAAGACTTGAGGTTTGGTTTTTGAGCACCTGATCAAAAGCTCATTGGTGGCAGTCACCTGATCAAAACCTGTAGTGGATTCCTACCTAGAGTGGTAGAAGAGTGGATGTACCCAAGTTTAGGGAACCACTATAAAATTCTTGCGTTGTCTGTGTGGCTGTATTGTTTTTCTTTTGTGCTTGTGCTGTGATATATTTTTTATTGTGTAGCTTAGTTTATCTGCTGCAATTGTGCACCTATACACTTATACTATAGTAACCTATTTTATAAAAGATCTTTTATTTCAGTAAAAATTAAAAGATTTCAATAACTCTATTCACCCCCCCCCCCCTCTAGAGTTTTTCAGAGCTTACCCTATCTTTCAACCCCCCCCCCCCTCTAGAGTTAACCAGAGATTACTCTCCCTTTTTTTCAATTGGTATCAGAGGCAGGTTAGTCATTTTTATTTAAACAGGCTAACACCTGGACTAACCAAGATCCTAAGATAATCTCTGATTAAATCTTGTTCCTTTCATATTTTATATCATGACAAAAAACAAGGATTATGCTAGCACCAGACCTCCAGTTTGCAACTTAACCAAGTTTGCCATCTAGAAGGCAAGAATAAAACTCTATATGAACTCTATTGATGAAGATATATTCAATTAAATTTTGACAAGACCACCAACTCCAGTGACCTCCACTCCATCTACTTCAACAAATCTGAGTGTTGTTCCACCTCTAGATTGGAAAGATGCATAGAGAAAAGCTAAGATTGCAAATGCAAAAGCCATGAACATCCTAGCTCAGACTATGTCTGATGATATATTTTGAAAAGTGGCTGAGTGCACTTCAGCCAAAGCCATCTGGGATTCGCTAAATCAGATGGTGGCTGGATCTGCTGAAGAGAGAAAGGATAGGAGATCCAATCTCATTTCTCAATATGAGAACTTCAAGAAGGATGAAGCTGAGTCAGTGAGTGATATGTACAAAATGCTTAGTTCAATCATCAATGAGCTAAATACCTTGGACAAGGACATCACTCTAACATAAGTCAATGATAAAATCCTCAAGTGCTTCCCTAGCACATGGGATTCCAGAATCTGGCCAATCAGAGAAGCCAGAAGCATGAGAGAAATCTCTACTGAATCACTTCTTGGAAAGCTCAAATCCTGTGAGAAATTAATGAAGACCAGAGAAGCAGCAGCTGAACAGAAGACTCCAACACCTATCAGGAAGGAGCACAACATTGCATTAAAGGCTGCTGAAGAATCTGAAGGGTTTCCAGTAAATGAAGAACTGATGAGCTTATTTGCCAAAAGATTTTTCAAGATGGCAAATATGGACTTCAGAAGAAAGTCATCAAGGCAAGATGATAAGCCAAGGTATGACAAGACTCCATCTAAAGAAATTGTTTATTTTGGATGCAAGAAGCTAGGACACTTCATCTCAGAATGTCCAGAAACTCAGAAGAAGGACAGGAGAAGAGAAAAGGATTCCAGAAGAACACATCACAACAAGCCCTCCTCCAGAGAACACAAGAGGAAGTAGAAAGGGTTTGTTGTAGAAAACTAGAGTGATACTGAGGAAGAGTGATTATTCTCCAGCTCCAGTGATGATGAAGAAGAAGAGAAGGCAAAGGAAGTTTGCCTAATGGTAATAGATAATTCCAGTAGTCAGTTAGAGGCTGAAGCTTCAGAATATGAAGAAGCTCTATCTGCAGTGGACCGGGTAATAACATCCTATGATTTTGATTCAGAAGAATTTAAGACTGAATTAAAAATCTGTGCTTAAATCTAATAGACTCTGAGAAGGAAATCAAACTTCTCAGAGAATGATTAAAAGAACAAGATAAGTAAATTACTGAAAATAGTAAACTAACAGATGAACTTAACTCAGCAAATGAACAAATTGCCTTCTTAAAAACTTAATTAAGCAAAGCCAAGAAATTATAAGAATCACTTAATGGTAGAATCTTACAACTGTTAGACATAACTAGTACTATGCATGTTAGTGCAAATAACAGTAAACCAGGACTAGGTGCATCATCAGTGAACCACATATAATTCAGAAAAATAACTTATCTAAACCTGTAAATTTCATTTCAGATAAGGGTAAGAAGAATACTGAACAAGTAGAAAAATTAAATGAAGTCTTAAAACAAATGGAACTCAAACAAAAATCTAAGAACAAGAAGAAAAATAACTACAACAATGTTCAACAGATTTCGTCGAACTCAGATCGACGAAATATGTATAGTTCGTCGACCTCAGAACGACGAACTCCGAATGCCAACTATAATAATAGTTATTCTTGGATCCACGATTGATGAAACCAGTCTGGTTCGTCGACCGGAGATCGACGATACTGGTGCCCTGAGAATGAATATCTTCATTCTTTAAGCAGAGATTTAAGATCTCATCGATCTCATCCCAATTCGTCGACCTCAGGTCGACAAACTTACCAGAGTTCATCGATCCCAGATCAATCTTACAAATGCTTCAACACTAACAGAAAGTCTAATAACAACCTTAACCAACATAGGGAAAATATCAATCCATTCACCCAATGGATAATTCCTCCCAGAAGATTTCACCCCTTAGGTTATAAAAGCCAACCTGAATGTTCTTACATTTTAAGTTTTTCTTATGAAAAGAAACAAGGACCCAAGGTGACCTGGGTCAGGAACATCTAACTTGTTTCCTTGCAGGTGAAGAACTATCCTATCACTCAGAATAAGTGGTATCTGGATAGTGGGTGATCAAAATACATGACTGGATGAAAGGATACCCTAATCAATTTCAAGGCAAAGCTGGGTCCAAGAGTGATCTTTGGAGATTGCATCTTGTGACAAACTGAAGGCTATGGAGACTTCAACAGTGGAGCTATCACTTTCATAAAAGTGGTATATGTAAATGGTCTCAAACATAACCTAATATCCATAAGTAAGTTATGTGATGCAGGTTATCAGGTTTGCTTTACTAATTCCAAATGTATTATTTCTTCAAATAACCAAATTGTTCTAGCAGGTTGTAGACAAGGGAATATATACCTAGTAAACTTTAACTCTGCTAGTTCAGAACTATATTTATTGAATCAAGTTAGTAATAACAATACTATTTGGCATAAGAGACTAGGTCATGTTAACCTTAATAACATCTCTAAGCTGTCTAGGGATAACCTTGTCAGAGGATTGCCTTCTAGTCCCTACAAAAAGGAAAGCCAATGCAAGGCTTGTCAAGAAGGCAAGCAAACTAAAAATAGCTTTAAGTCAATTAATAAAAGTGACACACCTAAGATTCTATACTTGCTACATATGGATCTTTTTGGACCTATTACTGTACAAAGCTTAGGGGGGAAGTCTTACACTCTAGTTATTATAGATGACTTCTCTAGATTCTCTTGAGTGTTCTTCTTGAAAAACAAGTCAGATAACTTTAAAGTCCTTACAAAATTTCTTAAGAGCATAAGGATTGAGTATTCTACTCCAGTTGCATTGTTCAGAAGTGATCATGGTACTGAGTTTGAATCTCTTCCCATGTAAAGATTCTGTGAGGAGGAAGGTATCAGGCATTATTTTTCTGCTCCTAGAACTCCTCAACAAAATGGGGTAGCAGAAAGGAAAAACAGAACCCTCATTGAATCTACAAGAACATTGCTTGCAGATGCACACATGCCCCTATCCTTTTGGGCAGAGGCTATGAGCATAGAAAACTATGTGTTATTACTCAAAGGGAAGCAACCTAAAATTGATTACTTTAGAATCTTTGGGTGTAGATGTTTCATTCATAACAATAATAAGAAACACATTAGAAAATTTGAAGCTAAAGCTACAGAGGGAATTTTTCTTGGATATTCCCAAAATAGCAAGGTTTATAGGGTATTCAATAAATCATCTTTAAAAATGGAAGAATCTGTACATATTTCTTTTGATAAAGCTAACATGTATTATAAGGAGAAAGATTCTTCTACCTCAGATTTATTGCAGGTACCTCACTTGTGTGAGAAATTGGGTGAGTTAAACCTTACATAAAAGGTCATATCACATCCTTCTCCACAAGATGATAAAGATAGTGAAGAAGAAATTTTGGAAGTGGTTGAACCTCCTCCAGCCGCAAACATTATTCCACAAGAGGAATTAGTTCCAAATGCTGTTGCTAAACTAACTCCACCCACTGACCTTATCACACTAAGGGATCACCCTAGATCTCAAGTAATTGGGGACATGTCAGTAGGTATACAGACAAGGCATCAACTCAACCAAGATATAATGCATGCATGTTTCCTCTCTCAAGTTGAGCCTCAATCCATAAATTATGCAGAGCAGGATCCCCACTGGATTATTACAATGCAAGAGGAGCTCAATCAATTTGAGAGATGTAGAGTTTGGGACTTGGTTCCAAGGCCCAAAGACTATCCAGTAATTGGAACCAAGTGGGTATTCAGAAACAAACTTGATACCCAAGGTGCAATTGTGAGAAACAAGGCTAGGCTTGTTGCTCAAGGCTATGGGCAAGAGGAAGGCATTGACTATGATCAAACTTTTGCTCCTTGATGTAGGCTTGCACGTTGACACCGAAATATATCTACGGATGCACACGAATATCTCTCTACGAACCAAATTCTACACTCGCACACTTGATCTACGCAGCACCACGTGAAAGTGAGGGGTAGATAGACTTTACTCTAGAGGGGGGTGAATAGAGTATAAAAAAAAATTGTTTAGTTTTATTGCGGAATTAAATTAATGATACTTATATAATAGAGGGAAAGACAGATAAACTATCACAGCACAACTCAGCATAAAAAGAAAACACAAAGCATCTAGACGACACAAGAAATTTTATAGTGGTTCCCCAAATCTGGGTACATCCACTCTTATACCACCTAGGTAAGAATCCACTACAGGTTTTTGTTCAGGTGCCCTGCCACCACAAGATCTCTTTCAGGTAGATCTAGAGACCCTTTGAGCTTTTGGTCAGGAGCCCAAAATCAAATAAGTTTTTGTTCAGGTGCCCTATCACCAAGAGTTCACTTTTGAAGGGAGAGATAACCCAATACAGATGGAGGTAAAAAGAAAAATTAAAAGAAATCTTCTCTTTCTCAATCAAGTAAGAAGACTATGTGGATTGAAGAGAATGTCCAAGATCCCCCTGAGATTTAGAATTGATTCAGGAAGAGAAAACTGTACCCTGGGTTTAGGTCTTCAAAATTATAGTAGAGATTTCTTAGATCTGAAGACTGAAAAAGATTTGAGCTCTTTTTAAATCCTTGAAGCCTGAGGAATGAAGAAGACTCAAGAGAGATTTTTGAAAAAGGTTCTCCTTCTTCCTTATTACAACAAAGCAACAATCCTTGAGAGGAAGAGTAATAATAATAATCAGTCTTGCTGAAGAAAAGTTTCTGTATATATATATTCTTTTGCTGTGTGTCTGATTGTTCGCTTGTATATCCTTATTATATTATAAATTCAGTCAGAATAAGAAACAACAAGAATTTGAATTCCCTGGACAGTGCATAATATTCTGCAATACTTTAGGAGCCCAAACGGCTAGAAATGTTGGTAACATAAATGCACTTCCATATCTGCCTTCATAAAATATACTAAAGAAATATTCTGCGAATACCATAATTATTGCTTCAAGAAATACGGCTATGAGCCTTGGGAATAACAACATTAATTATCAAAATATATTTGCCTTTAAAAAAATTGATCATAACCAAAAATAAATACTTCTGACCGATCTGAAAAACTCATAACTGAAAGCAGCATAAAATCGTAGAGCCCAGTTCAGAGATCGTCGACCTGAGAACAACTATCGTAGAACAGAGATTACTGCTGAGAAAAACAAATCGTCGACCTGAGCTCGTAGATCGTCGAGCTCAGTTCAGAGTACAAGACTCTGAGATCGTCGATGGGAGATCGACGATCGTCGAGCTAAGTTTGACTAAAGTCAAACTGATATAGAAAATCCACATAAACTTTCTGAGTCTAAGTCTGAGTCCACTGCAATGCTGGTCTACACAAACCTGACCTAAAGAGGACCTAACTTAGACTAGACCAAGACCCTGGATATACATGGGGGTCAAGACATCCTAAGAGCGAACCTAGCACAAATCCAAACAAGGGTTCCAACAATCTCCCCCTATTTGTGTGAGGTCACTCAAAAATAAAACTGAAAAGCAATAAAAATACAAAGACCATAAATATCTGTAGGGATGAAATAACATCAGCAAATATGTTATAGCAATGCATTGTACATAATCAGTTTAAGCAATAAAACATAACAGAGTACAAACTATAATTTATCAGAAGGACCAGAGGAGGGTTTAGAGAAGATTATCTTTCTAGTAGGATTTGGTACATCCTTCTTAGAAGTCATCAGGTCTTGTCCACCAAGAGATGTCTGAGTGCTTTTCCTGGGCACAATTGCTTCTGGATGCAATGCCATATAATCAGCTGGATTGAAAACCTTCTTGCTAACTTGGAGTTTATCCAGCTCTTTTTCTCTGTAGGAGGACATTGTAGTAAACCTAGAAGGATCTTCTCCTTCTTCTACAGCTTTTCTAATCTGTGAAAGACCAATCAATTCTTGAATCCTGGCCATCCTAAAGTTAGGATCAACTTCCTGGTCAATAGGTGGCTGATCATCTTGAGGTGGCAACATTGAAAATGCTTTGAACTGAGTAGATTGAGCATGAAAGCTTGTTGTACTATGCTAATCATCACTCTGAGAATAAAGGGATCTTGGAGGAGCAGCCTCACTATACTTTCCCTTGGGCTTGTGAGACTCATCATGTCTTCTGGACTGATAGGTGGATGTATTTTGAACTTTGGATAGAACTTTCTGTTGTTGAGGAGGACAGAAGGAGGATTTCTGATAGATAACTTCTTTGACTTGTTCTGTGGAACTCTGATTTCTTTGTTGTTGACTGCTTCCTTTGGAGTGAGATCTGGATGATCTATCCTGCCTTTGATATGTCCTAGTGAAGGAGGAAGGCTTGGAAGATGCATCAGAAGCTTGATGAGAAACCCCAAAAGCACCAGCAGCAGCAGGAGGAGGAGGAGGACCTCTTCTGAACTTCTGAGGAGGAGGTGAATATCTCCTGCTCTTCTTCCTGGCTTTCTGCTCATTTTTAGATAACCACATCCAGCTTTCCATGCCTGGATATGGTGTGATTCCTTTCAAAATGTAATAAGGAGTATCATTTGTATTGCCTGGAGTGGGTGCAACCTTAGGACCAGCCTTTCTTTTCTTTGATATTTTCTTTTTCTTGGAATCAGAATCCTCTGAATCATCATCCTCATCATCATCAGATGAATAAGGAGGATTGTCATACAATTTATTTATTTCCTGTATTTATTTGTCAGCAATATTTTTATCAGCCTTCTCTTTGGCTTCTTCTTTGATATCAAGTGCAATAAGATCATCTAGAGAGGGAAGAGGACTATCATCTATTGGATAGGAGGGTCTAATAGGACTTGGAACTGGATCAATATCCATAGAGGAAATTTAAGCAATAGGAGCACTTAGCTCACAAAAGTTTATTAAACTTGTCTCTAGGGCTGAACTCAAATTTCTGGCAGCCACTAAATGAATCAGTTCATCAACAATTAAGAGAGCATCTAGCTCATCCTTATCTTCTATAACAGACATAGGCTTAATAGCCATAGGAGACGGCATATCTGTATACATTGTAACTGTCTGAATTTCTGTACACACTGGAACTGATTTGATCTGCAAGAGCTGTTCCACAGCTTAGGGGTTCATTGGTCTGGTATAACAGACTATGGCCTTTGAAGTATACAAATCAACTGGAGGCAGAACTATTTTAAGCATAGAAAAAGAATGCAAAAGAATTTGAAGATCAATGGTGGGATTGATGAAACAATCACCACTAGAGATGGTAGGTAATGACACATCAGTGTCCTCATCGGAAGTCAGCAAGTCTGAATATGAAACTATATCTGCACATAATTTTTGAAAAGCTTCTTCTTCCTGCACTGCTTGAGGAGACTGATCTTGAAGTTCTGCTGAGGCTGAACCTGCTGCATCTTCATTGGACATCTCCCCCTGCCTGGTTTCAGTGAGAACTGGAACAAGGCCCCTAGATGAAGAAGGGACATTGGAAGTAGTAAGGGAAGCAGATAGAGTTAATATAGAGAGAGCAAGAGGTGAAATAGCCTCTTCTATTAAGGTTTTGAGAGTTCGAGTGATGAGCACCAGAAGATGTGAAAGAAAAGAGGGATCAATTTGAAGAAACTCAGTTGGTGTCTGAGTTGAGACAGAATGAAGTGAGGGAGGAGGAGTGAAATCAGTCATGATTTCATCATAATAGGTGAGTTTCTCGGAGAGTTTAGAGAGGAATTGAGTGGAGAATTTGGTGGAGTGGCGTCAATGTTGATGGGTGAATCATTTTGACGGGAAGGGGATGAGTGTGGTGAGAGTAGGTCAAAATTTGGAAAAGATATGGTCTGGAGGTTTTGAGATTCAATAGGATGGAGGGGAAGTGGTGACAGAGTAGGAGAAGAGATGATAGTTGGGGATAAAGTAGAGGTTTTAATCACAGTAGTAGGGATAGAAGAGACTCTGGGGATAACTGGGGAAGTTGGAGGAGGAGGAGGAGTAGTAGGAACTTCTTCATTAGGGTGAGGAGTGGATGTTACTACCCTTGTGTCCTCAGATAAGTTTGAGGAAGTTCCAGCCTTGGAGGGCTTTTGAATTGTCCTCTCCCACTTCCCAAACAAGGAGGAGTCCAACCTTTTGCTGGCATTGATGGCTATGGTTGAAGAAACAAACAGCTCTGGAGCTTTCTTCTAAAGGAAGATTCCCAGAATCCTTTCTAGACAGACTTCCTTCTTACTGTTCTTTCTCTTAATTAAATCAAAGAACAACCCAGCCCAGTCTATGGACTTTTTATTAACTAAGGCAGACATAATGGCAAACTGTTGCCTATTTATATTGTCATGCGCTGAAAGCTTACCCAGCAGCACCTTGCCCACTAAATCAGCAAGAAACTTAAAAGCAACAGATAAATTTTTCTTTAAAAGCTTAGATGGGATGCCCTCAGCATGACCCATCTCTAATAATATCCTGCTATACTCAGAGCTATCCTGTTCCAGCTCATCTATTCCATTTTTCAACTCAAAAATTTCAGTAATAATCGCAGGGTTTAGAGTCACCTGCTGTCCTGAGATGGATCCGATCATTGAATTGTCATCAGTTGAAGAAGAGAAAGCCCATTCTTTAATTTCTGCGATAGATAACTTTATCCTTGTAGTCATGAACTTCTTCAAGCCCTGATCATCACATAACTGTATCATTTCTTAAAAAATAGGATCACAGTGACTGAATGATTCGAAGTCAACATCGAAGGCAGTGTCGAACTTCATCGCTGAAAGAACTGCTGGAGAAATCACCATGGAAAACCTGTAGACTGAAGAGAGAAGAGATCACGAGCAAAGGGAAATTATGAAAGTGCGGGATAGAGATAGAAGAGAAACCTATATATAGGTTTTTGGAGTACGAAAAAGACGATCTCTGTCCAACGACAAAATAAAAAACGTCGATCTTAGGTCAACGATTAATTTGGAAATAAATAGTATTGTTGGTCTCAGATTTCAGTAGCGTAAATTGATAGTCGAGCTTAGGTCGACGATTAATTTACTGAAGCAAAGTCGTCGAACTTCGATTGACGATTTTTGTCTTCATATAGAGCTATCGTCGAGCTCAGGTCGACGATTGAGCTCAAGATGAGTACGAAGATCATCGATCCCTGTTCGACGATCGTTGATCAAATCTTTACAAAGACAAAACTCAATTTTAATCCATTCCATTTATCATTCCAAGCTGATTCAAAAAGAATAGATGTTTTTGCTCATCCAAAGGCTTGGTAAAAATATCTCCTCTTTGAAAATCAGTGGGGATAAACTTGAGATTAATCTTGTTTTTGTCTACACAATCTCTAAGAAAATGATGCCTTATTTCTATATGCTTGGTCCTAGAATGCAGGACTAGATTTTGTGCAATTGATATGACACTGGTACTGTCACAAAATATGGTGGTATTTTTGAGAGAGTAACCATAATGCAGTAGCTGATTTTGAATCCACAAGATCTATGAGCATAAACTACCAGCTGCTATATATTCAGCCACTGCGGTTGATGTAGACACAGATGATTGTTTCTTGCAAAACCAGGACACTAATCTATAGCCCAGGAACTGACAAGTTCCTGAAGTGCTTTTTCTGTCAACTCTGCATCCAACATAGTCAGCATCAGAATAACCAGTTAAGTCAAATTCTGATACTATAGGATACCAAAGTCCTAGATTAGGACAACCCTTTAAATATCTTAAAATTCTCTTGAGGAGAATTAAATGAGATTCTTTAGGGTTTACTTGAAATCTAGCACAAAGACACGTTGCAAACATTATATCAGGTCTACTTGCAGTAAGATATAATAGGGACCCAACAATGACCCTATAATTTTTCTGATCAACAGGTTTACCCTTTTCATCAGAATCAATTACTGCATTGGAAGCCATGGGTTTCTTCATAGCTGAGGCATCAGCCATCCCAAACCTTTTTACTAATTCCTTAGCATACTTGGACTGAGATATGAAGATGCCATCAGGAGCTTGCTTCACTTAAAGACCAAGGAAGTAAGAAAGTTCACCCATGCTACTCATTTCAAACTTGGAGTGCATCAGGTCAGAAAACCTTTTGCAAAGTTTAGAATCAGTAGATCAATATAATATCATCAACATATACTTGAGCTAATAGAATCTTATCATGATGATGTCTTATAAATAAAGTCCTATCTATAATGCCTCTAGAAAATTTATGTTCTAAAATAAAGCTAGCTAGGGTTTCATACCAAGCTATTGGAGCTTGCTTTAGACCATAGAGAGCCTTATACAGTTTGAAAACATAAGAGGGATGGGTTGAAGAGATAAAACCTGGTGATTGTTCCACATATACTTCTTCCTTAAGTTCCCCATTAAGAAAAGCACATTTGACATCCATTTGATATACCTTTAATTTCTTGTGAGCAACATAAGCCAAGAAAATTCTGATAGCTTCAAGCCTTGCAACAGGTGCAAAGGTCTGATCATAATCAATACCTTCTTCTTGACTGTACCCTTGTGCCACTAGTCTTGCTTTGTTCCTGAAAACTATTCCTTGAGTATCCAATTAATTCCTAAAGACCCATTTAGTTCAAATAACTAGATGTCCTTTGGGTCTAGGAACCAAGTTCCAAACTTTGCATCTCTCAAACTGATTAAGCTCCTCTTTCATTGCAATAATCCAGTGAGGATCTTACTCAACATCTTTAATGGATGAGGGCTCTATTTGAGATAAGAAGCAGGCATGCATCACATCTTGGTTAAGTTGATGCCTTGTCTGCACACCCACTGACATGTCTCCTATCACTTGAGATATAGGATGATCTCTAAGTGTAACATAGTCAGGAGGTGGATTTTGTTCAACACCATCAGCATTATGAACCAATTCCTCTTGTGGAATTAAGTTTGCTGTTGGAGGGGCTTCAGCAATTTCCAGAGATTCTTCTTCACTGTCTTCATCTATTTATGGAGATGGATGAGATATCACCTTTGGAGTGAGATTTTGATCATCCAACTTTTTACATAGATTTGGTACCTACAAATAATTACTGATAGAAGCTCCCTTCTCCTTGTAAAACATATTAGCTTCATCAAATGTAATATGTATAGATTCTTCAATTTTCAGAGATGATTTATTGAAAACCCTATATGACTTGCTAACTTGGGAATATCCTAGAAAGATCCTCATTGTAGATTTGGCTTCAAACCTCCTAAGATAATTTTTGTTATTATTATGTATGTAACAGATACAACCAAAAATTCTAAAGTAATCTATTTTAGGTTTCTTCCATTTGAGTAATTCATAGAGAGTCTTGCCCTTAAGTTTGTGAATCAAACTTCTATTCAGGACATAATTTGCTATGCTTACAGCTTCTGCCCAATAGGATAGAGGCATGTGAGCATCAGCAAGAAATGTGCCTGCAATTTCAATGAGTGTTCTATTTTTCCTTTCAACTACCCAATTTTGTTGAGGAGTTCTGGGAGCTGAGAAGCAGTGCCTGATACCTTTCTTCTCACAGAATTCATGCATAGGAAAAGATTCAAACTCAGTGCCATGATCACTTCTGATCAATAAAACTGGAGTAGAGTACTCAATCTTTATGCATTTTAGAAAATCTGTAAGAACTTTGAAGTTATCAGACTTATTTCTCAAGAAGAAAACCCAAGAGAACCTAGAGAAGTCATCTACAACAACTAAAGTATAGAACTTCCCTCCCAGGCTTTGTACAACAATTGGTCCAAAAAGGTCCAAATAAAGCAGATATAAAATCACTACAAGAATATTGACTTTTAGTGATGAAAATTTAGTGCCAAAATATATTTCATCACTAAAGACACATATTTAGTGATGAAACACAAACTTAGCCACTAACGACACTTTTTGTGATGAAGTAAAAGTTTTGTCACTAAATGAACATCTTTAGTGACAAAATGAATGTTTAGTCACTAAGGAGGTATCTTTAGTGACTACACTAAGTTATTTAGTCATTAAAGATTGAATTTTAGCGATAAAACAAATTTAGTCACTAAAGACAAAACTTTAGTCACGAATTGTTAGTGACAAAAAAAATCCGTGACTAATGCCTTACATTTGTGACAAAATAAAAATTTAGTCACTAAAACATCTTTTAGGGACAGAAATATTTTCTTTCACTAAATGATTCTATTTAGCGACAAATTTGTTTTTGTCACAAATAGAAATACTTGAAGATTATTTATTGGCATGAAATATTTGGTACTAATAAAAAATATTTGATTTATTTTTCACCAATAAACAAAAGCTTAAACCTTTAAATTGTCCTAGATGACTGATCATTCATTCCGTAACATTTAGTGATCAAATTATTTTTTCACTAATACGTACATAGAAACCAAAGATTTTAGTGGCGAAAATTAATGCTTTTGTCACTCATTATTTATTATAATTTTCTTAATTATTAGTTTAATTAAATGATATTGATTAAAAAAGATATTAATCACATAAAAAAGCAAGGATAATAATATTATACATAAATATATGTTCATAATTAATTAATTATTAGAAAAAGTAATTTGATAAACTACAATAAATTAAATGATTATGAAAATTTTCTAATTCTAATTTCTTTTTCAAAATTATTATTCTAAATAGTTAAAAATAATTATGCAGTGAGTCTATCTTGATGAAGTTAAAATATTTTTTTTTGCAAATTCCAGAACAACTCCCGCATCATGTACGTTTTTTTATTAAACATTTATCATTAAATTGGCCTCTAAAATTTGTTTTCATTTCGTTTTGTGGTGATTGTTTTGGGCACTCGCCACGATTTCTTCGCTCTATTTGCTACGTGTATAAAAAGTCTATTTTGACCTAGAGTTATTGTACGCGTATGATGAAAAATGAAATAAATATTAGTCACCAAAATAACAATCACCTATTTTTCCTCTTATATATTTTTTATCATTAGCCACCTAAATAAATGTTAGTCAATATAGCGCCTTAATAATTTCTAAACCGTCCACCACTCATTAATATATTGCTTAATAAATTTTTTTGGTTGGCCCACTTTTCACTAAATAAAGGCTAGACACTTAGCCCAATTTCTTAATAATTTTTACGGAAAACCGTCCGCACTCACGAACACTCGTACTGGAGATAATTAACTTCCTCTTCCACAACATGATCTCTCATTTCGTTAACCTCCCTCTACCAGAAATAGTTTCGAGCAGCACAATTTCTTCCCCAATTCGTGATCACATTTCCTACGCCCTAATCTCCTCTCACTGGTGTCTCCGCTTCATTTCTCCGCTTCATTTCACGATCACTTGTCCGACGCCCTAATCTCCTCTCACCGGTGTCTCCGCTTCATTCCAAGGTACAACGACTACATACCTTAATCTCTTCCAAGGGACGACGGCGTGCCCTAATCATGGGTAATCTTGCCAAGGAATGACATGCCCTAATCTCGTTTGCGGTCTGCTCCGGGTCTACCTCTTCGCGATCACTCATTAATCTCGTTTTCAAGCATGGATTCACTGCATTGGGGTATTCACGATCTGCATCCGCCTCCAGAAACCTTAGGGTATGAACGATCTGCATCTGCCTCTAGAAGCATCCACGGCTCCGTACGACCACCTCTATGCCTCTGTTTTTATTTTTGCTTCCTCTTCACTCCATTTTGACCCTCGCAGGAACCCCCGATCAACACCTCCACTCCATCTCTGACACCTGCATTCATGTACGGGCAACAACTCTTGCACCAAGAACCATTTTGAGCCGGTATTTTTGCTTCTCTGTTGTTACGGCTTCACATTTCCTGCTGAGAATTTTTCACTATTTTGATGTTATTGCTTCACTATTTTCCATATTCCATCTTCACAATTTTACATATTTTTCTGCATAATTAAGGGATTTAATGTTGGGCACTGCTTAAAATCAAGGAAGAAGCATAAAATGCGGTGGCTATTTGGAAAGCATCAAAATGCGGTGGCTATTTAGACCCTGATGATTTGCATCCTCATTCTGTTTTTTTCTTACATTTTTTTTGTCCAGCAGAAACATTCCTAACATTTTTTATGGTTTGTTGGAATGTTATCTTCACTTTTTTTGTAATCTCCAGCTGGAACCGAAAGCTCTCCATCTAGATTTTTAGAGACGACAACGTCAGGGAACCTCAATTTGATCAGTTGGACAAGAAGATTTGATGTCCTGCTTTTCTTTTCCTGCATCTGTGTAAATGACCAACCAACATGCTTTATTGTTAGATCAGCACTTGCTAATCATATTTTATGTTTCAAAAAATCAAATGGTAGATGTTTTTTATTATCAAATGTTAAATGTTTTTTCCCATTTAAGAAAAACTATGTGTACGAGTACTGCTTTTTTTAGCCCACCCATTAAAACCCCCATTTTCCTTCTTAAATTTCTTTCTACACAAAGATCACACCTCAAACTAGGAGCTAATCATTCAATTTTAATATTGTTGTTGTCAGGGTTTGGCAGAGGAGGAGCAAATCACCTAAAAAACCTGTAGTAGAATATATTAATAGCCTCATGGAGCTCTAATCTCTCTATTTTTAAACCTTTATGATGCATTTATTTTAATATGCAGAAGTTTAGATTCATGGAGCTCTCATCTCTCTATTTTTTAAACCGTTATGATGCATTGTTATTATATGGGTTTGACATAAGAAATAAGTTATTATTGAGATAATTCCCTAGGTTGATTGGTATAATGAATGCACTGTCTAATTGCTTCAGCGACAAACTATTACTACTGCTCCAATATTTCCCCTGCTTAATAATATATCCTATCAGAAGTTTAACATTAGTGTTTTCTTTGTGTGATGCCAGCATTATAGAATCAGTTGAAGATGATGATAATGCATGCTTAGGAATAAAGAGTGCTACAATATATCCTTCAAGTGCGATTTTTTTTGTTCTTCTTCCTTTTTTAGCTCAAGAATGTGTATCATCCTTCTCAGCTCAAAAAAACATATGGACATTTTTGTGTGTTTCAGATAGATTTTTGAGTTTTCAAATTGTTGTGTTTTTAGATAGATTTTTGTGTTTTAAACTGTTTACTTTGTTATTTCAAGCATATGTATCATCTTTCTCAGCTCAAAAAACATGTTGGAAATTTTTTGTATCATCCTTTTTAGATTGTGTTTTAGATTTTTTTTTCAGGTTTGTTTTTTCAGATCTTTACCACATCCCAAAAATTTTTTAAGTCTCATAATTTAATATTTAGAAAGATATGTATTCTGTTTCTATATCTAAGATTTTTGGTTATTTTGTTAGTTTGTACTCTGTTTGCATATTTAGAAGGTTATGTCTGGGAACTTTAACAAGTAATATTTGTGTTTTCATATTTAGAAAGATATTTACAACATAAGTTTGCACTCTGTTGGAAAACATGGTTTTCAACATATATAACATAAGTTTGCATTCTGTTGCCCACGATTGATGTCTCTGCCCACGACCAATGTTGCTGCCAATATCTCCCCCACAACCATGTCGCCTCCCTCGACCAATGTCGTTGTTCCCAAATATATTGATCTCTAACCAATAGCAGCTATTCCTTTGAACAACAGATAAATTCCTCCTGCTCTTTGTATTTAAGAAAATTGTTTTCTCTCTACAACAAATGTTGTATGCACGACCGATGTTGCCCCCACGACATAATCAATGTTGCTGCCTATGATCGATGTCGTCATCTACGACCGATTTTGCCTCCACAATAAATATTTCATACACGACAAATGTCGTCCCTACGAAAAATGTCGCCCCCATGACAAATGTCGCCCCTATGACAAATGTTGCCCCACGAAAATGTCGTCTCGACATCAAATAAGTAGAAATGACACTGCAACATTGGTGTCATTGTCTACGACCGATTTTGCCTCCACAATAAATATTTCCCCCACGACAAATGTCACCCCCCACGAGAAATGTCGCCCCCACGAAAAAGGTCGCCCCCACGACAAATGTCGCTCCCATGACAAATGGCTCTCCCACGACAGATTTCTCCCCCACGACAAATATCACCCCCACGACAAATGTCGCCTTCACGACAAATGTTGCCCGCACGGGATCCCCCATGCACGACTGCTTGTGTTAATAATACAAATAGCATTGCGAGCAACAAAATATTGTACTAGACGACAATGAATGAAAATTCCTTTTAGTAGAACTCACCTTTGCTTGTACTTTATGTTCTTGACTGGATGAAGAATTATTACTTGAAATTTTTTGTTTTTTCTGCGGTTCTAGAATTCTTCGTGTTACTTAGACATGGATCACTCCAGTTTTTACCCCTTGCAAAGGTATCCACTCATTAGCTACTTGATTTGGAGGCAACATTTCATATTCTACAACAATCACCGATACTAGTTTCAGGGAGTACAGCATTGTGATCCTTCACATGAAAAACCAATCGACTCCCCGTGTTAGGGAACTCCAGAGTTTGATGCCACTGAGGATTTAGTGTTTTGTACATAACCTGCAAGTTTTATAAGTAGAAAGGAATAAGAAGTAATATCATGAAAATACTGGGATTTTTTTTTAATGTCATATACTGGGATGATGAACAACTCAGAAAGATAGTTGAGATGGTAGGAATGCATAGTTTTGTAATTCTCTATTTATGATTATCTCCAAATTCTACCTAAGTGAGAAAAAAAGTGATATATTCATTTTCATTCATTGTGCTGGTATTCATTTTATGCAAACCCTTCATCCAACAGTAAAATTAAGGTTTATTTTATGATAAAATTATGCCAATCTTGATTAATCCTTCTTATGCAGTACTAGGTCTGAATTAGTTTCAGCTTATGTTAGACTTCTTCATGCTAATGAGGCTGAAGTTTGCATAGCAGCTGCTACTAGAAACATGATGCTCAATTCACTGTGATGTCAATGTACAACAACAACTGGCATCATGAAATTTGTTAAAGGTTTATTTTTAAGGTATGAAAAACAATGTATTATGTATCTAATAGCCAGTAGATCGTTGTACGTGGTCATATTGAAAGTCAAAATTTTAAGGTATAAATCCTTTCACTAAAATGCTCAGTCAGTGTTGTAGGCTCTAGCTTAATTTTTAGTATTTGATTGTCTCCTGCTATGATGGATTTCTTCAAGAAATTGCTAAGTTTCCTGTTGTTAATTTTGTTTAGATCAGGATAAATGCGAATGGAGTTTGACAATCAAAATCTTCAGGTTAAGAAACATAAATATGACCATCTACTTTTTGTTAATCATCATTCTTGAAAAATAAGCATATCCCCCAACCACCACCACCGGCCAAAACTTCCTTTTTCTGATCATTTTTAGCCTTTTTTCTAATCATTATTGTGTATAAAACAGAGATCTAGATGATACCCTCTATCCTGTTGCATCTGGGCTTGCGCTCAATTATTATAAGAACATTCGAGGTATGCAATTATCTTCTTTTTTTTCATTTGATTTATTATCATACACTATTTAGTTTTGTTTTGGTGATTAAATTTGATTTTTCTTCTTGCAACTCTTTAGATTACATTGTCAAATAATTTGGCATTGATGAACACACAGTTCATGTCCCTGACCATTCCAGGCAATAACATGTGATCCAATGGTATTGCCTAGCTTAAAGAAATTTTTAATGATTTGGTTTTATGATTTAGTTGAATGTTTAAGTTGCACAATGTTCATTTTAAGCTTCGGAGCTGCATTCCTAGATTTGATAATAATAATCTATGCAAATTAAATAAGGTCTATCTAAATTCATCAATGTTACTAGTTTGGAATTAGAGATAGGGTGCAAACCCGGTCTCTCCCATAAGTTAGCAATGTTGGGCACAGGGAGATGTCAGCATATGTAATTTGCGGTCTGAGTATTGTCATGGGTAGGGTTCTGTCTTGGTCGGTGTAATGTCGAGATTGGTCGTAGGGGCGGAGCGCTGTGCCTATCACTCGTGTGAATTTTATGTAAAACTTGATAGCAGATATGCCATTATATGTTATGATTGAAATTGTTAGGAACATATATAAATGTGAGAATTTGGCATTTTATCATAGTCTAGTATAAAAAAAGTTGAGTGGGATTTATATGAATATAAACTGTTGTAAAACAAATTAGATAATGGATATATTTTTTAATAATATGATTATTTTAGGGAATTTATGCACAATTTTTCCCCGAAGTAGCACTTTGATGAAATGATGAGTATTATATTGTATTAATTAGGGCAGTAGATAGAGGTTAGTCTTATCCGAATGGGATAAACTTAAAATAATTGATATGAAGTTATTCAAATTTTGCATAGGATAGGTACAACTTTTTCGTTCTCCACTTCTAAGAGCTCATCGTGTTGATTTTTTTTATTTTCTATTATCTTACAGTTGCACGTTGATTCCTTGTGAGTTTTAAATTATTACTAGAAGCTCTACTAATGATAGATTGTTTATAATTTCATTGCAGCTTGCATTTTGGAATAAGATATATCTCATCTTTCAAGTCCTCTTCCTCTAAAAGGTCCTATTACAACTCTATCTGTCCCTTGCAGGCCGGAGTTCTTTCTAACTAAAGAAGAGAGCAAAAGACATTAGTTCTCTATCACAAATGTGCCAAAGAATGCATATTTATAGATTTTCTTTATTATAAATATTTGTTATTATATTTAAATTTAATTAGAAATAAAAATATTATTACTTTGTATTGAGGGGTTTGGGCTATCTCCCACCCAATTTTTCCCTATTAATGAAATAATCTATGTTAGAACAATCTTCTTGTTGCAATTGAGTGTTTATTTATTGTTGTATTTGAATGTACATATATGAAAATTAGTGAATATCAAATGAAATAATTTTATGGTATTTTGTAAGAAATTGAATAAAGTTTAGTGATAAATATCATATTTTTTAGTGACCAAATATTCCGTCACAAAAAAACATAGTGAGCAGAATTAGTTTAGACACTAAAATTCTCTTTTAGTGACTGAATTAATGCAGTCACTAAACATGTCTTTTTAGTGACCCATGTATTTTGGTCATTAGAACTTTTAGTGATTGAAAAGATTTGCTCATTAAAAGTTCACATTTAGTGACAATTGTTTTGCCACTAAAGACAATTAGTGTCGGGCATACTTCATCACTAATAGTTGTTTTAGTGACTGTTGTGCTTCGGTCACTATAACTTCTTTTAGTGTCCAAAAAAATAGTCACTAAAACAACTTTTAGTGGCAAAATACTTTTGGTCACAAAAAACATTTAGTGGCGGGGCTTTTGTGACGACCTTATGACGGGCTCAATTCGGCCACTAAATGTCTTTAGTGACCATAATTCAGTATTTAGTGACGAAATATTTCATCACTAAAAGTCAATTTTCTAGTAGTGAATCCTAGGTGAATCACTCTTATTAACTGATTTAAAACTATTTTTAGTTTGCTTGCCTTCTTGACAAGCCTTGCAAAGGCTTTTCTTCTTATAGGGGAAAGAGGGCAATCCTCTAATAAGGTTGTCCCTAGATAACCTAGCAATGTTTCTAAGATTTACATGTCCTAGCCTTTTAGGCCACAAGGTATTATTATTGCTAACCTGGTGTAACAAGCAAATTTTTGAACATGCAGAATTGAAATCAACTAAATAAATATTGCCTAACCTAATACCTGATAACTCAATATTGCTATCTAAAGAAATATTACATTTTGATTCAGTGAAACATACCTCATAACCTACATCACATAGCTGACCTATGGATATCAAGTTATGTTTCAGGCCACTTACATATGCCACTTTCCTGAATGTGACAACTCCAAGTGTAAATTCTCCATATCCTTCTATCTGACCAAAGCTTGAGTCTCCAAATATAACTTTTGGACCTATCTTTGCCTTGAAGTTACTCAGATTTGCCTTATTTCCTGTCATGTTATTGGAGCACCCACTATCCAGATATCACTTATCCTGTATGGTAGGATAGGTCTTTACCTGCAAAATAACAACTCATATATTTTGGACCCAGGTAACCTTGGGTCCTAGCTTCTTTTCATACTTAAAGCTTGAAATATAAGAGTATTCAGGTTGACTTTTATAGCCTAAGGGATGAAATCTCCTAGCTGGGATTATCCAGTTAGTTAAGGGATGGAAAGGTTTGGAGTTAGATTTCTTATAGAAATTTCTGTTGAAATTATAATTTTGATAAAATTGCTCTGGATTCGACGATTTATGTTGAGATCGTCGATCTGCGTTCGACGACCAGCATTGATATCGTCGATCTTGGTTCGATGATTTTTGTTCTGACTTAGCTTTTTGTTTTTCTTTATTTATCTCAACTTGTTTTAACATTTTGTTTACTATTTTAATTTGTTATGTATTTTTCTTTCCTTTATCTGAAATAAATTTTATAGGTTGTGAAAGATTGTTTTTCTGAATAATAGGTGGTTCACTGGATGATGCACCTAATCCTAACTTACTTCCATTAAGTCTAGCATTAAGTGTACTAGTAATTTCTACTAGTTGTTTACTTCTACCATTCAGTGATTCCTCTAGGTGTTTTGCTTTACTCAATTCAATTTTAAGAAAATTGATTTGTTCATTACACAGATCTATTTCAATTTTAGATTTTCTGATACTAAGCTATCATAGTTAAGTTGTGTATCTCTGAGAAGTTTGATTTCCTTCTTAGATCTAATTAGATCACTACACATAGATTTAAAATCATGTTTAAATTCTTCAAAAGTAAAATCAAAATCTTCCAATACCTGATCACAATCTGAACATTCTTCAGATTCTCCTTCTTCTGAAACATGTCCTCAAGCATTAATGTCCATCAAGCAAATTTCTTTAGCCTTTGCTTCTCCTTCATCCTCACTAGAACTGGAGGAAGATGATTCTTCAATGTCACACCATGTTTCTACAACAAACCCTCTCTCCTTCTTCTTGTGCTTGTAAGAGGATGGTTTGTTGGAGTGTTTCTTTGGGTCTTTCTCCTTTCTCCTTTCTTTGTGCTTGTTTTCTGGACACTCTGGAAGAATATGTTCAGGTTTCCTGCAACCAAAACAGATAACCTCTTTAGAAGGGATTTTGTCATACCTTGGTTTATTATCACTTCTTGATGATTTCCTTCTGAATTCTTTTATTCCCATCTTGAAGAATCTCTTTGCAAAGAGACTCATCAGCTCTTTATTTGATGGAGAAGTTTCTGATTCTTCTGAAGCTTTGAAAGAAATATTTTGCTCCTTCCTAGTTGGTGTAGCAGTCTTTTACTGTTCATCTTCTCTTGTCTTTAACAGCTGTTCATAGGATTTCAGCTTTCCTATAACATATTCTGTAGTCATTTCATGAGTGCTTCTGGTCTCTCTGATAGGCCAGATTCTAAGGTCCCATGAGCTGGGAAAGCACATGAGAATCTTGTCATTTAATTCTGTGACTGAGATGTCTTTGTCAAGCATTTTTCAGCTCATTAACAATGATGCTGAGTCTGTTGTACATCTCAAAAACTTGTTCAGTTTCTTCCTTTTTAAAATTCTCATACTGGGAGATGAGATGAGCTCTCCTATCCTTTCTTTCATATGCTGAACCTACAACCATCTGGTTTAAGGAATCCCAGATAGCCTTAGCTGATTCACATTCAGCTACCTTCTGAAATATGTCATCAGACATTGTTTGTGCCAGTATATTCATGGCTTTTGCATCAGCAATCTTTGCTTTCTTGTATTCATCATTATAGTCTGGAGGAGGTACTGCAGTCATGTCTGTGGAAGTACTTGGTGGGGCAGCTGGTGGAGGTACTCCTGTTAATATAGAAGCATAAATATCTTCATCAATAGAATTCATATAGAGTCTGATTCTTGCCTTCCAGATTCCAAACTTTTGCAAGTTGCAAACTGGAGGTCTGGTGCTTGCAAAATCCTTGTACTGTGCCATGGTATAATAGAAAAATAGTAGAGTAAAAAAGAATATCTATCAGAGATCTTAGGTTCAGGTGTAAGCATGCACAACCTTAAAAACCTCCCTCTGATACCAATTGAAAGTGAGGGATAGATAGACTCTACTCTAGAGGGGGGTGAATAGAGTATAAAAAAAATTTGTTTAGTTTGATTGCGGAATTAAATTAATAATACTTATATAATAGAGGGAAAGAGAGATAAACTATCACAGCACAACTCAGCACAAAAAGAAAACACAAAGCATCCAGAAGACACAAGAAATTTTATAGTGGTTCCCCAAATCTGGGTACATCCACTCTTCTATCACCCAGGTAGGAATCCACTACAGGTTTTTGTTCAGGTGCCCTGCCACCACAAGATCTCTTTCAAGTAGATCTAGAGACCCTTTGAGCTTTTGGTCAGGAGCCCAAAATCCAATAGGTTTTTGTTCAGGTGCCCTATCACCAAGAGTTCACTTTTGAAGGGAGAGATAACCCTGTACAGATGGAGGTAAAAAGAAAAATTAAAAGAAAGAAGACTATGTGGATTGAAGAGAATGTCCAAGCTCCCCCTGAGATGTAGAATTGATTCAGGAAGAGAAACATGGCCCTGGGTGTAGGTCTTCAAAATTGTAATAGAGTTTTCTTAGATCTGAAGACTGAAAAAGAATTGAGCTCTTTTTAAATCCTTGAAGCCTGAGGAATGAAGAAGACTCAAGAGCAATTTTTGAAAAAGGTTCTCCTTCTTCCTTATTACAGCAGAACAACAATCCTTGAGAGTAAGAGTAATAATAATAATCAGACTTGCTGAAGAAAAGTTTCTATATATATATATCCTTTTGTTGTGTGTCTGATTGTTCTCTTGTATATCCTTATTATATTATAAATTTAGTCAGAATAAGAAACGGCAAGAATTTGAATTCCCTGGACAGTGCATAATATTCTGCAATACTTTAGGAGCCCAAACGGTTAGAAACGCTGGCAACATAAATGCACTTCCATATCTGACTTCATAAAATATGCTAAAGAAATATTCTATGAATACCATAATTAATGCTTCAAGAAATACGACAATCAGCCTTGGGAATAACAACATTAATTATCAGAATATATTTGCCTTTAAAAAAATTGATCATAACAAAAAATAAATACTTATGACCGATCTGAAAAACTCACAACTGAAAGCAGCATAAAATCGTAGAGCCCTGTTAAGAGATCGTCGACTTGAGAACAACTATCGTAAAACATAGATTACTGTTGAGAAAACCAAATCATTGACCTGAGCTCGTAGATCGTCGAGCTCTGTTCAGAGTACAAGACTCTGAGATCGTCGATGGGAGATCGGCGATCGTCGAGCTGAGTTCGACTAAAGTCGAAATGATATAGAAAATCCATATAAACTTTTTGAGACTAAGTCTGAGTCCACTGCAATGATGTTCTGCACAAACCTGACCTAAAGAGGACCTAACTTAGACTAGACCAAGACCCTGACTATACATGAGGGTCGAGACATCCTAAGAGTGAACCTAGCACAAATCCAAACAAGGGTTCCAACACCACGTAATTAATGTTATCAATTTTATACTAGAGTACGGGTAGCCAAATCGATTAGGATCGAACAAGGGATATAGGCCAATGTTCTTTCCGGGTAAATGGACCTATACGGTCCGAACGAGCGGTGTTGTACCAAAAGAGATCTACCGAATAAAATATGATTCGGAGAAGGTAGATCTCTCTCAACAAAACAAAACGAGTGCTCGCCAAACCCTTTTCGAAAATTAAGTCAATCAAGATAAACACAAAACGATCGAAGAAATCCACGATGATTTAATGCTATCAAAATACAATGCTACGAATCTACCACCATAAGAATTAATCTAGAGTAAAAAATCACAAAAGGTAGAATTGTCTCGTTACCCAACTGGAATGGATGATTCCGGTCTCTCGGCATGGATCGTTCTTCAACAGCTCTGCCGGAGTCACGCCAGTTGGAGAGAAACTCGTCCATCTTCATCGCGTCACGCCAGAGTTGGAAATCCCTCACGAAGAAATCTTCTAGTTTTGGCAATATATATCTATATATGTCAGGAGAGAGAAAAGGTGGTAGGTATAGGGTTTAGTTATGAAAGGTGGTGGCAGGATTTTGTGGTGGAGGGAGAGGAATTGGCGGCTAGGGTTGGTGGCCAGATTTGGCTAAGAAGAGGGAAAGGTTGGCAGTTTTGAGGAGTGGCTCAGGTTTGTTGAAGGAGGGGTGGTGGCCGGGTTTGTTAGGGGAGGAGGTGGCCGACGGCTTAGGGGGTGTTGTTGAAGAGGGGCTCGGGTTAGAGGGAGGAGTGGTGGTCGGCTTTGGGATGGCAAGGAGAAGAGGAGGAAGAATATAGAATAGGGATTAGGAGAGGGGAAGTGGCTGGCGGCCAAGACTAGGAGAGGAGGAGGGAGTTCGACCAAGGGGGAGAAGAGAGGGGGATTCTCAAGTTTAGGTTTTGTTTCAAATATTCTTCTTCAATTATAACCAATTTGAAAGATACATGCCTATATATAGGCTACATCCAAGACTTGGCTACATGCAGCCTAAAATAAAAAGAAACATAACCCATGTTTGTACACCTAACCATGATATTACACATGACATGAAAATGAAATAACAATGTAAAATAAAATAATAATAAAACAAAACATAAAAAGAGAATTAATAATTAATAATAATTATTAATTATTAATATATTGGTTTGCGATCAGGACGACTATTATGGCGATGCTCCACATGGTCATCCGTAAGCACGCCGTCGCCGTCTTCAATATGTTGTGGGTCGTCCTCACCATCACTCCTGTTACAAAGCTAGAAGCAATCAGGATTTTTCTTGCTTATGCTGCTTTTAAGAAGTTTAAAGTCTACCAGATGGATATCAAGAGTGCTTTCTTGAATGGAGAGCTAAAGGAAGAGGTTTATGTTGAACAACCCCCTGGTTTTATCTCTTCTACTCATCCCTCATATGTTTTTAAATTGCATAAAGCTCTCTATGGTCTAAAGCAAGCTCCAAGAGATTGGTATGAAACATTAGCTAGTTTTCTTTTAGAACACAAGTTCTCTAGAGGCATGGTAGATATGACTCTTTTTACTAAGTTGCATCAAGATAAAATTTTGGTAGTAGAAATATATGTAGATGACATCATTTTTGGTTATACTGATCCCAAACTATGCAAGAGATTCTCTAATCTAATGCATTCAAAGTTTGAGATGAGTGGCATGGGAGAGCTATCATACTTCCTTGATCTACAAGTGAAGCAATCCCCTGATGGCATATTCATATCCCAAACTAAATATGCAAATGAGCTTATTAAGAAATTTGGGATGGCTGATGCCTCCTCAATGAAAACTCCCATGGCTGCCAATGTTGTGATTGACTCTGATGAATATGGAAAACCAGTTGATCAGACCAAGTATAGGGGAATTGTTGGATCCCTACTTTAACTTACACCAAGTAGACCAGACATCATATTTGCTACATGTCTTTGTGCTAGGTTCCAAGTGAGCCATAAGGAATCTCATCTTATTTTGCTTAAAAGAATTTTAAGATATATAAAGGGTTGTCCTAATCTAGGACTCTTGTATCAAACAGAGTCAGCATTTGAGCTTACTGGATTTTCTGATGCGGACTATGCTACATGTAGAGTGGACAGGAAAAGCACATCAGGAACATGTCAGTTTCTTTGTGATAGGCTTGTGTCCTGGTTTTGCAAGAAGCAAACATTTGTGTCCACATCAACTGCTGAGGCTTAATACATGGCAGCTGGCAGCTGCTGCTTACAGATCTTGTGGATACAAAACCAACTCATGGATTATGGTTTCAATCTAAATAATTCTACCATATTCTGTGATAGTACCAGTGCTATATTCATAGCACATAATCCAGTGCATCATAGTAGGACAAATCATATAGATATAAGGTATCATTTCATTAGAGATTATGTAGACAAAAATAAAATTAATCTTGTCTTTATTTCCACTGATTTACAGAGAGCAGACATGTAACACCCCTATCCGTCACATAGCATATAGTAGTAGGTCCAGCCGGGGCCAAACGCCATATACCACGGACAGACCGGTGGGTTACTCAATGAAACAATTCAACCAATACACACGTCCTACACAGAGCATCTAGTGGAAGTAATTTATTAAATTGCAATAATAAGAACCCTGACAACAAGCATGAATGTCCACTAACAGAAAACCCAGTAGGAATGAATTACAAAATACACAAAAGTACTGGCCTTAAGGCGTTATAATAGATTGCTCAAATATAAGTGTCTTCCAAACCTCGGCATGCAGGCCGGTCACACATGAGAATACAAGAAAACACTCAAAAATTTAGGCCTTTGATGGCCGGCTCAGCAACCTAGGCTTTAGCCCGCTATTTACCGTTCGGCTCCGTAGCACCTGCAAGCACAATTTACTGCGACGGTGGCAAACAAGAATAACGGTTAGCTAAAGCTGACCAAATTATAACGATTCTGTCCCCAAACCGGGGCGGCAAAGCTTCTTCCCTGCACTTGTTAGCAAAACCAGCAACATAGCGAATAAACATCACATCATAGGTGCACGCACACACGGCCGTACACCGCGTGCTCTTAGGGCACTTACTCGGCGAAGCCAGTCCAAACCCAGTCCGATCCTCGACTCCACCACCACCCCCAGGGTGGAAAACCTCGTGAGCATTTAGTCTTTTCAGCCGTAGCCTAGACTTGATATCCAAATCATCGGTAAGTGCCACGTTAACTTTAGGTCTCTTTAACAAAAACAGATGGAGCGGGTAGGGTTCCACCAGCCCGTTGCTCACCCCGCCATGGCCATTTGGCCTTTGACGCGGGCCAAGCTTCCCCTAGTCCTAACTATCGATAAAACACGGTACATAGCCCCGCTATATACCCGGCTGGCTCCCAGACCACCGAAATGGCAGAAATGCAATTCCGCCCAGATTTACGGGTGCACCTTGGGGCTAATCCCAAAGATTCGCTGATGCATTCTAATGCATAGCAACCTGAAAACAGTCAAAATGCACGGAGTCTTCTCCGACACAAAATGCATAGAAAAACATCACCGATCCAGACCAACATGTTCGGGTAGGCTTCACACACCAGGCATATGTCTGTACTATGATTCTGGACTCTAACAAGGGAGACTTTACATATCTACCCCAAGGAATCCCTCAAACTCACCGCACACTCGCGGGAGCGGGTTTTCCCATGCAAAGGAAGAAGAGCTTCACATGCTCAAGATGAAAATCGTTACCCTAGCATTTTTCCTTGGCGCCATGGAAATATACGAGGATGAAAAGCACCGCAATCTCCTTGCCTCCATAGATCTGAAGTCGGCTTGAAATTTGGAGCTCCGAAGCTCCGCTGGTGACCTGATCTAGCCTTCCTTCTTCCTCCTTGCTCTCTCCTCTCTCTAGATCTTAGAAAGAGAGTCACCCAAGAGAAATGGGGTTTTCTAAGCCCTAAACCCGGGTACATCCCTGGGGAAACAACCCCTAGTCGTCGGATATCAAAATAAGGAAACGGACGGCTGCGATCCGGACTTGAAATCAAAGATCTGGGCCAAACACGGCTTGCGACACGCCCGTGTCCAAGGTAGTGTCACCCATTCGCCGTCAAAACCGTCGCGTCCCAAAAAGAACACGAGCACTCGACACGCCCGTGTCAAGCTTGACACGCCCATGTCAGCCAGTACACGCTCGTGTTGCTGGGCGTGTACCTCCATTGACATAGATCAAGAACGTCCAGAGCACGACACGGCCATGTGACACGCCCGTGTCACATGTCGTGTGCTAGACACGCCCGTATCCCAGGCTATGTAGTTGACTTAGCACAACTCGCCAAACGACCGAGGAGGACACGAGTATTCGACACGCCCGTGTCGAATTTGGCACGCCCGTGTCTGACTCGAACACGCTTGGGCTCAGGCTATGCATCCACACTCAACGATCGTTGAGTGAAAGGCTTTGAGTGCCTGACACGCCCTGGGACACGCCCGTGTCCCAGGCCATGTTCACCACCCGACGACCGTTGACTGCAAAATCGTCGATCACACGACCAGCACCGAACCCGAGCACGAAACGCCCTGGGAAATGCCTGTGTCCCAGGTCGTGTCACCTCTACAAAATCCCAGATTTTGCTCAAAACACCACCTGTCACTTTTTTAAGTTTCGGGGAGTTACAACTCTCTCCCTCTTAAAAGAATTTCGTCCACGAAATTACCAAAGGAAAAGATATATAAAACCAAAAGTGGTACTTGAGTGGAATAACTCTGGGTACTCTTCAAGCATGGTCTGCTCCCGTTCCCAAGAGAGCTCTTCACGACCACAATTGTCCCAACGGACCTTGACCATTCTGATCTCCTTGTTACGAAGTCGCTTGACTTCAGAGTCCTCAATACGAATGGGCTTGACCCTGATCGTCAACCCTTCATCCACCGGTACTTGATCCACTGCGATCACCTGCGAAGGCTCTTGCACCGCCTTCCGCAATACTGGCATGTGGAATACATCGTGTAGACCACTCAACTACACTGATAGCCTTAGGCGATAAGCCGCTTCACTGATCCACCCCAGAATCTCAAATATTCCAAGGTATCTCGGACTCAGCTTCTTCAAGCGTCGTACCCGAGAAACACGCTTGAACGGCTTTAACTTCAAGTACACCCAAACGCCAACCGCGAACTCCACATTCCGAGGCTTGACATTGAAGTATTTGGCTTGCCTAACCTGAGCATTAAGCAAACACTCTCGAATGGTTCGCACTAATGAAGTAGTGTTTTCCACCTCTTGCTTTTTGTACAACCTTGCCTCACCCGTTTCAAGCCACGGCAACGGCGTGCGACATTTTCAACCATAAAATGCCTCGAAGGGCACCATTTGGGTACTCATTTGGTAGCTATTATTGTACGCAAACTCCACCAAGTACAGATAGCATCCCCACTACTTCCCGAAGTCCAGAACGCACATGTGAAACATGTCTTCCATCGTCCTGTTGCCCCTCTCGGTCTGCCCATCCGTTTGCGGATGAAAGGCTGTGCTGAACTTCAATTTAGTCCCCAGCATTCGCTGCACCAACCTCCAATCATTGGACGTAAAATGCCCATCTCGATCTCCCATGATGCTGCGGGGCACACCGTGCAGTCTGACAATAATATCCACAAACAGCTTCGCCAGTTTCTCTACAGAATCATCCTTCCTATGCGGAATGAAGTGCGACACTTTTGCTAACCGATCTACGATCACCGAGATGGCGTCGTTTCCCTTTTGCGACCTTGGCAAGCCGTGCACAAAGTCTATCGAGATGTCATCGAACTTCCACTTCGGAATAGGCAAGGATTTCAAGAAACCCCCTTGCTTTTGGCACTCTGCCTTCACTAAGGCGCAAGTCTGGCACTTAGCCACAACTAGTGCCATAACCTTCTTGAGTCTTGGCCACCAGAATAACTTCTTTAGGTCTCGGTACATCTTCGTGCTCCCTAGGTTAATTGAGTACTTGGTATGACCGTACACCAACTCCACTTGTAACTTATCCACAGTTGGGGCGCATAAACGATTGTCCTTCCGTAGTAGCCCATCTACAACTGAAAATTGGGAATTTGACCCATCCAATGCTGCATCCATGAACTTCTTCATGCTGCTATCCAACTCTATAGCCTGCCAAATCCGATCAGCCAAGCTACACTGAACTTTCGTCTAGTTCAATAACGCTTTGGCGTTAGTCTGCTTGTCCACTCAACAGTTCTCTAACGCCTCCAACTCCCGTATTAATCTCTCATCATGAACCGACAACCATTTTGCTTGGGCCGGAGCCCTGCGACTCAATGCATCCGCAACTACATTGCCTTTACCGGGCACATAATGAAATTTGAGTGTATAGTCTCCCAAGAACTCAATCCATCTCTGCTGCCTCATGTTCAGATCCTTCTGATCCAACAGGTACTTAAGGCTTTTGTGGTCGGTATAAATTTCGACCTTTACGCTGTACAAGTAGTGCTTCCTTAGCTTTAGCTCAAAAATCACGGCCGCCAACTCCAATTCGTGGACCGGATAATTCCTTTAGTGCACTTTTTGCTGACTCGAACCATACACTATAACACTTCCATGCTGCAGCACGCAGTCCAAACCACTGCCTGAGGCATCACTATAAATCTCGAAGCCTTCGGTCCCACTTGGCGAACCTAGAATAAGCATCGTGGTCAATCGACTCTCCAACTCCTCGTAAGCTTGTGCGCACACAGGAGTCCAAACAACTTTTGATCTTTCCTCGTCAAAGTTGTGAGGGGGGGAGTAACTATATCCGCGAGAAGTTCTCTACGAAGCGCCTGTAGTAGCCGGTCAGCCCCAGAAAACTCTGGTCTTCCGCTTCCGAATGCAACACAGGCCACTCGCGTATCATAACTATCTTCGTTGGATCCACTGCAACACCCACTCTACAAACTTTATGACCGAGGGACGCTACCTAGGATAACCCAAAACTCGCGTTTGGAGAACTTGGCATAGAGTTGGTTCCTCTTTAGCATTTCCACCACCGAAAGCAGATGCTGGAAGTGATCCTCTTGCTCTGCGAGTATACCAATGCGGTTTCGATGAAGACGACCACAAAATGGTTTAGGTACTCCCTGAATGATCTGTTCATCAAATCCATGAACACTGACGGCGCATTAGTCAGCCCGAACGACACGACGGTAAACTCGAAATGTCCATACCATGCGTCGAACGCTATCTTTGTGACATCGCTTTCCCTTATCCGAAGTTGATGGTAACCGGACTTAAGGTCCAATTTTAAGTATACCAATGACCCGACCAACTGATCAAAAGGTCATCCACCCTTGGGATCCCGTACTTGATCTTTTCCGTTAACTTGTTCAGTTTCCCATAATCGATACCGAGTCGCAACCTTCCGTCCTTGTTCTTAACAAAGAAGATCGGCGTGCTCAGAGGCGACGAACTTGGACGCACATAACCTTGCTCCATCAACTCTTCTAGATGAGCCTTTAGCTCCGACATCTCCTTACGCATTAACCGATATGGAGAGCGTGGTATAGGTTTGGCACTTGGCACTAACTCAATCGGGAAGTCAATCTCTCACTACGGTGGGACTCCAGGGAGACCATCAGGGAGACCATCAGCGAAACACATCAGGATATTCGGATACACCCGAGATACTATCCGATGTAGGCTTAGGCTTCGAAGCCTCCCATGGTGGCAGTAACGACGCTTGCAAGTAAAACTCCTGACTCAAAAATCTTAACCTTGCGACACAGACACACTCTCTCTCTCTCTCCGCGCATAGAACGACCATTAGGCAACAACACATCCAAATTGAACTTTACCCTCGAAGGAGATACTCCGATGTACAATACTAAACCTTCGGACAAAAGGAGTGCAAAGTTCCCGTATCGAAACTATGCCCTCATCGGGTGACCAAAAGTCCAAAACAAAGCCTAGAACTTCCAGTCCTAATCTAGAACGCATAAGGTAACAGGTATAAGAAGTTAAATTGTTATAAATTAAACCATACCTGACATCCCGACGGTCGGCAACAAGACCTCCTGCTGACCAAGGATGTCCGCCCTCGGTTGGGCCGGAGTATACAGTGATGTGGTGGACTCCACCGCCTTGCCCTTCTCCTCAGCTATTGCCCCCCGACTTCTTCTCGGACATTGGGCATCCACTCCAACAATCCTGCGCATACTGTCCCGGCTTTCCACAGTTATAACATGCACTTGGTGTTTGGCCTGTAGTTGCTCCGAATGCGCCAGAGGAAGGGACTAGACCCGACATCCTAGCCTTCTTGTACCACCTACGGTACCCAAATTTTGATGTTGGCATTTTGAACACCGTCTTCTTTGCACTAGAGTCTTCAACTACTCCTGCCATAACTCTCAATGTCTTTTGAGCACCCTTCCAACAATCTCGGGCAAAGTACCCTTTCTTTCCACAAGAATGGCAACTGTAAGTAGTCTGGCTAGTAGATAATCTAGCTTCTTTTCTCAGCGTTCTGCGGTAGGCAGTCCTTATAGGATCTGCATGGTTTGATAACCTATTCACTGGTATTTGATGAGTTTTCCCCAACTCTACTTCCAAAGTTCTGGCCGACTCAACCAAGGCTCGGAAACCCAATAGCCTTGGTGCTAGCAGTAGGATGCGCAACTCGCTGTACAGACCATTGTAAAATCTATCGACTATAGACTGCTCGCTTTCCCACTCAAAACTTGGGTAGCGCCTTATCATAAGGAACGTCTGCAAATAATCGTCAACTGAGTGCGCTTCCTGCAACACAATCATGTTCATCTGCTGCCCTAAAGGGCCTCTACATTCCATTTGCTCCATCACACCGCCCGGTGTTGGGGCCATCTCAGGGACAGAGGGTTGCACATTTCTTCCATGTTGTGCGTTGGTCACAGCAAACACTGCTTCAACTACCCTTCTTATGGTTTCAAAAGAAGTAGGAGTCTCAGGCACGTCGCTTGGTGCAACACTTTTCTCAGAAAGTGTGCGTTCAGGCTGCCACGCACCACTTCCGAACACCTATAGTCATACAAAAAACCGATAAGCGACCAAACAACATTGCAAAACGCAATTATAGGAACACGCACGATCCTAAAACATGTGTATTTTCATTGCTAAGTGGACATTCATGGGTTCTTTTCATGTTATAAGATGACGCACACACATGTGCTCACCACCCCTTAAAGTGAATTCGTCCACAAATTCATTTAAGCCTGACCGAAACCAGTAGCTTGATACCAAATTATAACACCCCTATCCGTCATATAACATATAGCAGTAGGTTCGGCCGGGGCCCAACGCCATATACCACGGACAGACCGGTGGGTTACTCAATGAAACCATTCAACCAAAACACACGTCCTACACACAGCATCTAGCAGAAGTAATTTATTAAGTTGCAACAATAAGAACCCTGCCAACAAGCATGAATGTCCACTAATAGAAAACCCAGTAGGAATGAATTACAAAATACACAAAAGTACTGGCTTTAAGGCCTTACAATAGT
This sequence comes from Platanthera zijinensis, assembly GCA_039513925.1. Taxonomy (NCBI): domain Eukaryota; kingdom Viridiplantae; phylum Streptophyta; class Magnoliopsida; order Asparagales; family Orchidaceae; genus Platanthera; species Platanthera zijinensis. The sequence continues at coordinate 31,708,879 of CM077098.1, forward strand.
TTGCTCAAATATAAGTGTCTTCCAAACCTCGGCACGCAGGCCGGTCACACATGAGAATACATGAAAACACTCAAAAATTTAGGCCTTCGAGGGCCGGCTCAGCAACCTGGGCTTTAGCCCGCTATTTACCGTTCGGCTCCGCAGCACCTGCAAGTACAATTCACCGCGACGGTGGCAAACAAGAATAACGGACACCTAAAGCTGACCGAATTATAACGATTCCATCTCCAAACCGGGTCGGCAAAGCTTCTTCCATGCACTTGTTAGCAAAACCAGCAACATAGCGAATAAAAAACACATCATAGGTGCACGCACACACGGCCGTAAACCCCGTGCTCTCAGGGCACTTACTCGGCGAATCTAGTCCGATCCTCGACTCCACAACCAACCCCAGGGCGGCAAACCTCGTAAGCAGCTAGTCTTTTCAGCCGTAGCCTAGACTCGATCTCCAAATCATCGGTAAGTGCCACGTTAACTTTAGGTCTCTTTAACCGAAATAGATGGAGCGGGTAGGGTTCCACCAGCCCGTTGCTCACCCCGCCATGGCCATTTGGCCTTTGACGCGGACCAAGCTTCCCCAAGTCCCAACTATCGATAAAACACGGTACATAGCCCCGCTATATACCCGGCTGGCTCCCAGGCCACCAAAATGGAAGAAATGCATTTCCGCCCAGATTTCCAGGTGCACCTTGGGGTAAATCCCAAAGATTCCCTGATGCATTCTAACGCATAGCAACCCGAAAACGATCAAAATGCACAGAGTCTTCTCCAACACAAAATGCATATAAAAACATCACCGATCTTGACCAACATGTCTTGGTAGGCTTCACACACCATGCTTATGTCCATACTACGATTCTGGACTCTAACAAGGGGGACTTTACATATCTATCCCAAGGAATACTGCAAACTCACGACACACTCGCGGGAGCGGGTTTTCCCATGCAAAGGAAGAAGAGCTTCACATGCTCAAGATGAAAATCGTTACCCTAGCATTTTTCCTTGGCTCTATGGAAATCTACGCTGATGAAAAGCACCGCAATCTCCTTGCCTCCACAGATCCGAAGTCGGCTTGCGATTTGGAGCTCCGAAGCTCCGCCGGTGACTGGATCTAGCCTTCCTTCTTCCTCCTTACTCTCTCCTCTCTCTAGATCTTAGAAAGAGAGTCGCCCAAGAGAAAGGGGGTTTTCTAAGCCCTAAACCCGAGTATATCCCTGGGGAAACAACCCCCAGCCATCGGATCTCAAAATAAGGAAACGGACGGCTGCGATCCGGACTTGAAATCAAAGATCTGGGCTAAACACGGCTTGCGACACGCCCGTGTCCAAGGCCGTATCACCCATTCGCCATCAAAACCATCGCGTCCCAAAAAGAACACGAGCACTCGACACGCCCGTATCAGGCTTGACACGCCCGTGTCAGCCAGTACACGCCCGTGTAGCTGGGCGTGTGCCTCCATTGACACAGGTACAGAATGTCTAGAGAACGACACGGTCATGTGACACGCCCGTGTCACATGCCGTATGATAGACATGCCCTGGGACACACCCGTGTCCCAGGCCGTATAGCTGCCTTAGCACAACTCGCCAAACGATCGAGGAGGACACAGGTATTCGACACGCCCGTGTCGAAATTGGCACGCCCGTGTCTGACCCGAACACGCCTGGGCTCAGGCCGTGCGTCCACACTCAACGATTGTTGAGGGAAAGGCTTTGAGTGCCTTGACAAGCCCTGGGACACGCCCGTGTCCTAGGCCGTGTTCACCCCCCGACGACCGTTGACTACAAAATCATCGACCACGCGACCAGCGCCGAACCCGAGCATGACAAGCCCTGGGACACGCTCGTGTCCCAGGCCGTGTCACCTCTACCAAATCCAAGATTTGGCTCAAAACACCACCTGTCACTCTTTTGAGCTTCGGGGCGTTACAAGACATCTTCATCAAGCCATTGGATGAGAAGAAACACCTATTTTTCTTAAATCAGTTAGGAATGATTAATGGAGATGAGAAAATTTAAATTTTTTCTGCGGTCGACGATTTGTTGACAGTTCGTCGAACGAGATCGACGATCTGCGAACTTCTCGTGAAGCGTGCGTCAAACGGAGCTCGACTATCACTTCTTAGTGAAACAGTTTTCGTCATACGGAGATCGACGATCCCTGCTTCAGTGAATCGATCGTCGAACGGAGATTGACGATTTCTTCATCTTCTTCAGACTGAGATCGGCGAACTCATTTTCTATTAAAATATTTCGCCGAACTCAGATCGAAGATCTTTCCTTTTTCGTGGACGGAGATCGTCTTTTCGTCTTCTAAAGACCTTATAATCTAAGTCTTAGATGAAATCCGTCCTGCACTTTCTATTTCCTTTGCACTTGATCTTTGTTTCTCTATGCAGGCGATTTCCATGGTGATTTCAGCAGCAACTCTTTCAGGAATGAAGTTCGATGCTATTTTCAATATTAACATGGACTCTTTCAAACACAGTGATCAAATCTTTCAAGATATACTGCTAATGTTCTCTGAGCCGCAACTCTAGAAATTTATGACTACCAGGATAAAGATTCCAGTAGTATAAATAAATAATGGGTTTTCACTTCGTCATCTCCTGACGCTCAAACCCTAGTGGGCACTATATCTGGACAGGAGGTTTTTCTGACTCCTAAAATTTTATCTGAAATTTTTGGATTTGTTAATGACAACGATGATTTTGAGATAAACTCCACATAATTTTCTGAAATGCTTACAAGGATGGGTCACTCCGAGGGAAACCCTAGTAAGCTATTGAAAAAGAACTTTTCTGTTCAATACAAGTTCCTTACTGATGTGGTGGGCAAGGTGCTGCTTGGGAAGCACACCGCTCATGACCACATAACCAGGCACCAGTTCTTGTTGATGAGTGCCCTGGTAAATATGAAATCATTAAATTGGAGTATTCTTTTGTTTGATTTAATCAAGAAGAAAAACAATAAAAGAGAAGTATGTTTTGGGAGAACTCTGGGCATTTTCCTCCCTGAAAAATGTCCCCAGCTGTTGGTCTCTCCAACAGTCTTCATTAATGCTTCCAAGAGACTGACCCTAGTTCTCTTTGGAAAGTGGGAGAGGACTACAGCAAGCCCTCCAGGGCCTCCTCTTCCTCAAGGACTTCTGAGGACACCAGGACTCCAAGATTCACTCCTCAACCTACTGAAGAGGCACCAAAAATTCCTCCTCCTCCACCTTCCCCCAGACTACCTTCATCTTCAAATAAACAACAACCTTCTAACACAATCATTTCCACTCCAAATGTCTCTTCCACTCCATCTTCATCTAATACATCACTACCTCAATCCCCTCTACCTAACTACCTTCAAGACATTCCTACTTCTATATCTACTCAGATGTCACCCACATTTAATCTCCTCACATCTCAAACACCATCACCATCACCAGTACAATCACCAATTCCTACTCCTCCACAATCTCCACTTGCTGATGATATTTCAATGGATATCATATCTGGCATCCCTCCTCTCACTCCTCCAGTCATCCCATCCACATCTACCATCATCCCTCCAATTCTACATTCCACTCCATCAACCTCATTAAACATATGTACTTCTTGTGGTATCACCACATCTTCTCTCCCAACATCAACCTCTGATCCATCTTCTATCATCTCTCTTATCACTCCAACCATAAAATCTCTCATAGAAGATGCCATTACACCTCTTATTCTTTCCATTCAGACTCTTACCAATCAACTTGCTTCTATTTTTGTCCCTTCTTCATCTAGGGCCCTGACATCAGACATCCCTGATACCAGGCAGGGGGAGATGTTCAATGAAGAAGTCCCCCTTCCAACAGAAACAACAGCAACTGCAGAAACAACAGCAACTACAGAGACTGCAATGATAACAACTACATCAGAAAAAATTGTTGATATTGTTATACAAGATGCAGAGACTGCAGATGCAGAAGATTCTTTGGTCATTTTTTTCTTGAGATTGTTACATTTCTCCAGCAGTTGAACTAAATTCAGTTCTAGACTCTTTTGATATTTTGTATATAAATGTTCTTTTATTTGTTTCTCCCAAGTTGAGCACAGACATCATCTGCTATACAGCTCCAGCAAGTTCAACAACTCTTCAGTCTATTAAGGACAGTTTTGTTACTGACATGGTTGTGGAACCTAAAGGCCCAACCTATGTTATGGATGATAGTCCTATACCAAGCCTAGATGCTCTAATTGCTCAAGATGTTGCAGAAGAGCTGAATGAATTTCTTCTAACTGATTAAGAAATAGAAGACACTCAGATGCTTACAGAGATAGCTGCCTCTCCTGCAGATGTTCAACTTCCAGTATCTTCTCAGGCTGAAGAAAAGATTTCTAAGGAAACATTAAAAGAAATAGATGCTCTATATGACAATCCCCAAAGTTCCTCTGAAGGTGACACAGAAAATGATTCAGATGATTCTTCTAATTCTAAGAAGAAAGCTATCAAGAAGAGAAAGGCTGTTCCAAAGGCTGTTCCTAAGCCAAATCCCAACAATGACACTCCCTATTATATTTTGCAGAAAATAACTCCATACCCAGGGATGCCCCAATGGATGTGGCTGTCTAAGAATAATCAGAAAGAAAGGAAGAAGAGGAGAAGGTACAAGTCTCCTCCTAGGCAGTTCAGGAAAGACCCTCCTCCTTCTCCTCCTCCCACTTCAGGCACTTCTGGAAATGTCGCTCATAGAGCTACTGTAGTGAACAAGACTTATCAAAGACAGTCAAGGCATGGCAGTCAGCAGACTTCTTCAAGCCATCCTCCTCCAGTTTCTTCCAAGAGAGCTCCTACAGATGAACCAAAGCAGGACTCTAGTCCAAAAAGGTCAGAGTCTCCTCCTATTCCATTTGTAGATCCAGAACAGGAGACTTCTTCTAAAATGGCTAGATTTCATGAACTTATAGGACTCTCTCTGATTAACAAAGCCAAAGTTGAAGGCAAGGATCCTTCTCAGTATTCAATAATGTCATCTTTCAGGAAAGAAGAACTGACTAGGTATACTAAAACTAATAAATTCTTTAATATTGATGACTGTATGAAACTACATCCAGAGGCTGTAGTGCCTAGAGCAACTTCTCAGAATATTATTTGTGCGTCTAACATGTTTATGTCAAAGAAATAAACTGCTAACCCTAACAGAGAAATCAAATTCAGACAGCATGCTGAGAAGATAGAGAAAGAAACTCCTAAACAGAAACAATAATTTTGTTATTGTGTTTAATTTTTTTTGAACTTTATTCTGTTTAATCATGAAGCACATGTTGTAAATATCTGCTGAATGTGTTATTTAAATCAGATATATGTTCTTTTGTTTTATGATTGTTCTTTTGTTTTGTGTTAGTGACCTCACCCAAATAGGGGGAGATTGTTTGATCCCTAGTTAGATTTGGGCTAGGTTCACTAAATTAGGTTAAGTATGACCCACCTTGTTTACTCTAGGGTCATAGGTCTTCTTTAGATTTAAGGGTAAGTCAATAAGTCATATTGATCAGACCAAGCCCTCAGAAGACTTAGAAGATTGCAGAAATCAAAAGGCAGAAATTTCATGTTGAAGAAGTTGTTCGACGAACTATGAAGAGAGATCGACGATCTTCGTTCTCAGTTCGACGATCTCAGAGTCACATCTCTGATTTAAGATCGACGAAAGTTGAACTGAGTTTGACGAACTCTTATCTTCTATCAGACCTTGAGTTCGACGATCTACTATCTCTGTTCGACGATCTTGGAGCCCAGTATGGAAAGCTGTATTACAATTCAAAGTTCTCAGGGCTTAGCTCGATGAAAGAGAGGATGAGTTCGATGATCCAGGATCTCAGATCGACGAATATTGCAAGTTCAATATTTCCTTCTATGCGGTGTTTCAGATTTGATTTGACTTATTTTATAGCTTATATTTCTCTGAGTAACTAATGCTTATATTATCAGAATATAGCCATTCTTGTGGCAGCATTAATTACTGGCTTTCATAGAATTATTATACAGCTAATTCTTAGGACAGTTAAGGAATTCTTTTATTGCTCTTCTAGCCGTTGTCCAAGTTCCAAGATTTCAACAGTAAATCACGGCAATTGAATTCAAATTGAAGACCAATTTTGCTGCAGAGAATATAATCAAGTGTGTGAGAAAAATTCAACACATCAAGACGGACGAAAAATTTAAAAAAAAAATGAGAAAACAAGTTTTGCTCTGTTATTCTTCAAGTGTTCTTCTTCCAGCAAGCTCTCAGAGACAATCAACTGCATTTGTCTACAGCCTTCTGGAGAATCTTTTCAAGAAGACCAACTCACCCTGCAAAGCTCTTAATCTTCCTGAATAAAAACTTCATCACAGGGGGAGCTTTAACACCATCAAGAATCCACAAGTCTTCTCAGTTATTTTGAAAAAAGAGAAGACAACAGAAAGTTTTTATCTTTCTTCACCCCCACTGTACAGGGTTTTAACTCCCTTCAAAAGTTTATCTGGTTCACAAGTCACCTTCCAAAAGACTTGAGTTTGGTTTTTGGGCACCTGATCAAAAGCTCAAAGGGTTGTAATATCTCCCTGCAAATAGATATTGTGGTGGCAGTCACCTGATCAAAACTTGTAGTGGATTCCTGCCAGGGTGGTAGAAGAGTGGATGTACCCAGTTGGGGAACCACTATTAAATTCTTGTATTATCTGTGTGTTTGTTTTTTTCTTTTTGTCTTGTGTTGTGGTAGCTTAGTGTAGCTTTTCTTTGCTTCTGTTAACTTCTCTTAGCTATTACTATATCACCTATTTTATCACTTAACTTTATATTTATAAAAAGTTACAAAGGAATTTTTAAATAACTCTATTCACCCCCCCCCCCTCTAGAGTTAATCAGAGATTACTCTCCCTTTTCTTTCACTCCCGAACTTCCCAAGGGCTACCCGATAAAGGGTTCGCAAGGTACTAGACAAGATAGTGGTATTTAAGCCACATTGCCCTTTTCGAGAGAGTTAGGTGGTGTAGAAAAATTGTGATGTGGGTTTCTATTAAGAGCGTAAATATTTTTTGAATTTTTTATTTTTTAAGAAAGAGGGTGAGAAAGAGAAATGATAAGAGTAATAGGTTCGTGATTTCGAATTATCAACAAAAGTAGTCCCCGGTAACGGCGCCAAAAACTTGGTGTCTGCTAATCGTAAAGAGAATAAAAACTGAACTAGCAATCTAACTAGGCAAGTATACCTATCGAATTGTAGTTAGGGGACACAAGTATCATATTAAAATCCGAGAATCGTTGAGTAATCTTGCTCACACAAAGACAATTATCTTATCGAAGAAACTTTTAGGATTATAAACTAAATTAAAAGAAGAGAATACTTGCTAAAGAAAAGCACTTGCACATAATCAGAGAGAGCACAACTAGCGATTAACATAAGGGGTTAAACAATGATAAAGAAAAGCACTCGATCGAGAATCACCTCGGCCTAAGTTGATCAAAAATGTGATTATAAACTCTAACTTAATAAGGAAAAGGACCTTTACCGTGGAGGTTCCTAAAGCATGAACACTCTTCTCTTGAAGACCTTCCAACCTGAGTTTAGGAAGGTTCGACCGAAGTCTCGTCCAAATTGGAGGCCTAAAGCTCGATTTACGTTGTGAACCCCGCTATTGGATTTCACTCCAATCCGGGAGATTTAACATATGCCTCTCTTGAGGGGTGCATGCAACTCTCTTTACTCTTGAGTGTTCACTCCAAACTACGAGCCTCTCAGCTAGCTAAGAGTGGAAACAAAGATGGAAAATATATATCGATGATATATCTCCAAACACGATTAATCAAGAGTAAATCAAGGTCTAAACCTTACAAAGAAAAAGCAAACTAGAGCATCATAACTTAATCAACTCGAACCTCGGATCATCAAGATTGAGTACAAGGAGGATTAGTTACTCATGGTGAAGTGGAGGAAGAGAGATGAGTAGGAGTGCATGGAAACAAAATAGAGATAAGTAAAAGTAAACAAGCTTTATATTAATTCAAACAGAGAGCTACAACTTGAAATAAAAGATATTACACTTGCAGGAAATGAAAACTAAGCTAGCACTAAAACTGAAACTTAAACTAAACTAAACTATTACAGAAGAGTAAAACTGAAACTAAACTAAGAAAAACTGAAATGAGAAAAGGAGAGAGGAAGAACAATAAGGAATAATTGAAAATGGCAGCACTTCCCCTCTCCCAAAATTCTATATCTTTTATATAAGGGGAGGGGCTCTATTTAAAGATTCTTCAAGGAGTAGGATGTAACAGCCTCCCTAGCACCATGCTCGCAAGGACGGCCACCGGCAACCCCAACACCATGCTCGAAAGGGTTCATCCTAACCAGGTCTGCAAACCATGCACCCCAACCCCTCTCCGCGCCTGTTTTTCAGCAGCGGTAGGTTGTTGCCACTGGGGATCGGACCCAGGACCTTGATAAGAGACTCTTTACCACAGCTCTCATCATCAACTTAGCTGCACTTTTTGCAACGGCCTCCCCAGCACCATGCTCGGAAGGACGGCTGCCGGCACCCCCAGCACCACGCTCGAAAGGGTTCAGCCTAACCAGGTCTGTAGACCATGCACCCCAACCCCTCTCTGCGTCTGTTTTTCAGCAGCGGTAGGTTGTTGCCACTAGGGATCGAACCCAGGACCTTGATAAGAGACTCTTTTCCATAACTCTCATCACAAACTGAGTTGCAGCTTAGTTGGTGATGAGATCTGTGGTAAAGAGTCTCTTATCAAGGTCCTGGGTTTGATCCCCAGTGGAAACAACCTACCGCTGCTGAAAAACAGGCGCGGAGAGGGGTTGGGGTGCATGGTCTGCAGACCTGGATAGGCTGAACCCTTTCAAGCGTGGTGATGGGGGTGCCGGCGGCCGTCCTTGCGAGCATGGTACTAGGGAGGCCATTACAAAAAAGTCCTGGGTTTGATCCCCCAGTGGCAATAACCTACCGCTGCTGAAAACAGGCGCGGAGAGGGGTTGGGGTGCATGGTCTGCAGACCTAGTAAGGCTAAACCCTTTCGAGCGTGGTGTTAGGGGTGCCGACGGCCGTCCTTGTGAGCATGGTGCTGGGGAGGCCGTTACACAAGTACACTTTTTTGTAACGGCCTCCCCAACACCATGCTCGCAAGGATGGCCGCTGGTACCCCCAACTCCCCCAGCACCATGCTCGAAAGGGTTCATCCTAACCAGGTATGTAGACCATGCACCCCAACCCCTCTCCGCGCCTATTTTTCAGCAGCGGTAGGTTGTTACCACTGGAGATCGAACCCAGGACCTTTATAAGAGACTCTTTACCACAGCTCTCATCACCAACTTAGCAGTTTGATCCCCAGTGGAAACAACCTACCGCTGTTGAAAAACAGGCGCGAAGAGGGGTTGGGGTGCATGGTCTACAGACCTGGTTTGGCTGAACCCTTTCGAGTGGTGCTGGGGGTTCCGGCGGCCGTCCTTGCGAGCATGGTGCTGGGGAGGCCGTTACATAGGAAATGCCCATGCACACAACCATACATGGGAGTTTACCTTGGTACAAATTCTGGCGGGAAATGATGATATCCTCGGTATAGGTGACGTGCATTTATAGTGGCAGTAGGCTTTTGTGAAAAAGCAGGACTTGTCCTCTAGCAGCAGGTAAGCTCGATGAAAGAAGGAGAGAGGGCTCGATGAAATCAGAGGAGAAGGAGGGAGAGCTCGACGAAATCAGAGGAGAAGGAGGGAGAGCTCGACGAACGTCGAACGCAGAAAGTTGACGGGAGGTTGATGAATTTTAACTGAAGCTGAGGTTGACTAAATCAGAGGAGAAGGACGGGGAGCTCGACGAAATCAGAAAATAAGGAGGAAGAGCTCGACGAAATCAGAGAAGGAGTGACAGGAGGTCGACGAATGGAGGAAAACGTCGAACGCAAAAAGTTTAAGGGAGGTCAATGAATTTGAATTGAAGGCGAGGTCGACGAACGTCAAACGGAAAAAGTGGAGAGGTCGACGAAATTGGCGGAGTTCATTGAATGCAGAATAAAGGCGGAGCTCGACAAAATTGGAGGAGTTTGACGATCGCAAAAGGTGGAGGGGAGGTCGACGAACATGGAGTTCGAGGGGAGGTCGACGAACGCTGAGGTCGACAAACGCTGGCGAGCACGACGAACTGGGAGACATTCGTCGAATGCAGAATGAAGGCGGAGCTTGACGAATGCTGAGGTCAACAAATTCTAACGAGCTCAACGAACTAGGGCTAAAGGAACAGTTTGTCGAACACAGAAGATGCGTTCGACAAATGATGAGGTCGACGAAAGCTGAGCTCGACGAATTTGGCTGAGCTCGACGAAATTACTGAAAACCTGCAAACTCACAAAGAAAAGAGAAAACATTAGTGACATTAAAATATATACAAAAAGAGGTCAAAATAAAGCTTTAAAAACATGATTTTTATAATAAAAACTTGTAATTACCCTAGTAGTTTAAACTACAAAACGTATTATCACACACTCTCAAAACACACACTCTCATAACACACTCTCATAATACACAGTCTCATAACTCCAGCTATAGAAGCAAGCACTTGGGAAGATGTCTCTGCTAAAAAAACATCCAATACCACATGAGTACAGTTTTGGACAAAAATAATACAACTATGATAAGGATAAAATGGGTATATGAAGAGTATAGTGGATAGGGAAAGTTACCTTTTGCACACAAAACAATATTGGGGGAGCTCTGGAAGAACATAATCTATAGATGACTTGCTTATCTAGAGCTCTGCAATTAGAGAAAACACTTGGGGGTGGGGTGTGTGGGTTAAAACAAGTCGTTCATACTAGGGCTCGTCAAACACCTGTTTGTCATTTTGATTGAACCAGGAAGGAGGAAAAATGGTTTCTCAAATGAAACCTTAATTAATTGTTTCATAATGTCTTCATGCAAAGTTTATTTTTTTTACTGATAATATGACTCTGGGATACATCACTAAACCATTGGTACTTGCAACAATTCAAGCTAGGGAGTAGGTTCAAGAGTAGAATTAGAAAAAGTACTTGTTTATTTTAGTTGGGCCCCAATATTTTCATCTGACCCGAGAACCAAGTAAAAATTTAGATTTTTAATATTTTTTATTCAAAAATAAAATATACTATTACAAACTAAGTTCTTTGGTGTACTTTTGAATAAAGTTTCTCCATCACAACATAAAGCACAACAATTGAAACATTGTTAAAAGCAATTTACATTCATGAGAAAACTAACAAATTAAATTATATTGTGCATGCCTTAGATTAAATTGAAAAACAAAAACACGCCTTTGAGAAATGAGAACTAATATAAGATAAAATTCAACTCCAAGTCTTCAAGCAAAAAAATTATTTATACTTTTCTCAAGAAAAAAAATAGCAGACCTTACAATCTTCAGTTGATCAACCTCCTTAGCATTTCAATTGATTAATCAAATTGTAGCCTATAGGGAAATCTTATTAAACATTCTAATTGATTACACTTTTCTGAAGAGTTTAAAATATGCTAGTGGGAATGAGATCTGAGAATATATTGTGCCTTACATACTATTGTTTTCTTATAACTAGCCTGAGAGGACTTAGCGCAACCACTCGCACCAAAAGCCCAGACTTATGGAGGACGGCGCCACTAATCTTTATATCAAAGGTCCTCGGGCGGATCCACGAGGCAGCCAGTTAAGCCATTACCGCATAGCGCCGCAACGCGGGGGCGATTCCGGACCCGTAAGCCCCAACAATCCCCCCCCCCCGGAAACGACCTCGGGGTTTCGAACCCGCGACCCCCTCTGATACCACTTGAGAGGACTTAGCGCAACCACTCGCACCAAAAGCCCGGACTGATGGAGGACAGCGCCACTAATCTTTATATCAAAGGTCCTCGGGCGGATCCATGGGGCAGCCAGTTAAGCCATTACCGCATAGCGCCGCAACGCGGGGGCGATTCCGGACCCGCAAGCCCCAACATAGCCCTTGATCATCCTATATAAAAAAAATTGTCTAACATTCAATTAAATATAATGAAGGTGGGAAAGGAGGCAAACAATCTAGAATGGAGATCAAGAAAAATGCTACTTCTCTTCCAAATAAATAATGTGGTTTAATTAGAGTATAGAAGACTTATCACAAGTTTAATTTTATTACTTTACAAATTCACTCATTAACAAACTAATTAGAAACACATGCTTAATTTCAGTGATTCAAATATTCAATGTATGACTGCTAATCTACTTGGAGAAACTCCTCTCGCAACTGTGAAGATTTCCAATTTCTATATAATTAAAAAAATAATGTTAAATCAAAATTTTGTTTTTTTTCTTTTGATTATATTCTCTTAAAAGCATAGGTGTTAGAATTCAAAATACCAATAGAAAACTATATAGTTTCATAACATAGGTATTATAATAGTTCCATTACTTGCTACTAATTGAGAAAATCCATTCCAACTCAATCAATAAAAAAATCATATAAATTTAAAATAGCCTTAAATCAGAGTAAGAAAAATTTCTCACAATAAACTTGTTGCGGATCGCTCAAGGCTCTGATAGACAAGACTAAATTGAACTGCCTTAGCCCGAGAGCGGTCAAGCGCCAAAAAGTCACAGAAAGCTAAAAGTTTGAAAAGGAATTTTTTAATGTGGAAAACCCTTAGACCAGGTGAAAAACCTCGTGGCTATATCTGTGCCGGCCAAACCTCCGCTACTTGCTGGTTATTGTACAAGGATTCTTTGAAGAACTCGAGGGTGACTGGTCGCCTCTCATTATAGTTTGAGAGAGATAGGACTACTCGGCTCAGAGGGTGATAGACCACATATCACAGAGCCGATTCTTTTTTTCCTGTTACAATAGGGAGCTTCACACTCTAGATGCTTTAGAGTCTTTGACTCTAGCTTGGAGACGGTAGCAGCTTGATGCATTCATTCTGATGTCTAGGACATGGATGCTCAAATGGCACTTCGACATGCCTTATTCTATATGGCTTGTCTCCTATTGTGCTTTGAGGAGTCTGGGATGGTTGACTTGTCGTTACCTAATGGGCTTGTTGCTGAGTTGATGGCTCTTTTGATGCAGAGCATTCTGCAGGTCTGACTGTAGTTGAGTGAACCTTGGCGGGCCTGATTAACTGTCACAAAGGAAGCTCATGTCTTGCTTGACCATTGTATGGGCAGACGAAGGAAGAAGGCACTTGTTGGGTTTCCGCCGATCTTCAAAGAGCTTGATAGACAGTCCTTTGTATTCTAGATGACCTCCTATGGTCTAGAAGGTTGTAACGCCCCGTCTTTTCAGCGATTATTTTTATTCTCGTTTGGCATTACGATGACGCATTTCCGTGGCTTGTGCCATGTGTGGAGTATGGTTTAGCTCCTTAGAACTGAGTGCCCTGTTTGGTAGCCCTTTGGCAAGATCTCCCTAGCAAACCGAGTCGTTTTGGTGACCCGGTGTGGCCTCTCGGGGGGATGTTTGTGTTTGGCTTTGTTTGGGTGTAACTCGAGTTCTGTTCGTCGAAAGTTAATTTCGACTTCGCCGTTGTGTTCGTAGCGTGGGTATTTAGCTACGGTGCGAATTTCGTCGAATTCCGAGGTAGTTCGTTTTCGCATCGATTTGGTGCTTTATGTAATTTTGTAATTAATAATATAATTATATAATTATATATATATATTTATGGAATGAGAAGGAGCCGATCCATCATCTTCTTCCCCGATTAATAACCGTCGGCCCCTTGTACGAGAGAAACGGAGTAACCGCCTACCTTGCCTTCGGACGCCGATTCCCGGAGCGTTTGTGGACGGAATTCGATTCCGAGAGTGGATTCGGATTGCTCTCGTCGAGACCTTCATTCCTGCGGTAAGAAATTCGATTTTCGTGGAGTTTTGGAAGGATTGGAATTTTCGGTTTTGGAAGTTTTCCGCCATTAATGGCCGAGTCTTTGTTCTAGGTGTTGCGGCCGTTTTGATCCGTGCGAAGAGGAGGAAAGCAGTCCAAAGCTTCGCTGAGATTTGAGGCAAGTGGTATTCTTGCCCTTGCCAAGTGTTTTCTTTGATTTTATTTGCTGAAATTGAAATCCCGGTTAGCCCAGGTTAGAGGCCTTGTTGTTCTCATTTTCTTGCTAACTATAGGGCTTAGTTCTTCCTACTGAAACCCCCCCTATGTTGTGGTGTTTGGAATCCAAATTATCGGCGTGAAGCCGTTGTTTCCCTTGCTCTGATTGTTGCTCTGGTTCGGGCGTAGCCGAGAGGGAGAGTTAGGAGGGGGGGTGTGGTTGCCAATTTTCGTTAAGGTATTATTCGAATGGTTAGGCACAGTTTGAATGGTAGTAGCGTGCGTCGTGATAGTTGTCTACTGCTACTGCAGTGGCGTGAGTCGTGTGCGCGTTCCGGTGTCGTTCGGGAAATTCCAAACGGTGCAGGTTGACCGCGCACGGTCATCAACCGTTAGGGCGCACGACCACTTGTCGTGTGCCTCTGCTCGTGCGCGGTTGTCTTTCAGTTTCCAAAGTTCTGTCTCGGGCAATCGCACGAGCGCTGGCAACAGTGCGCACGACCACTGATCATGCGACACTGATCGTGCGCAGTTGCTAGGTTTTCTGTCAGGTTTTCCAGGTTCGTTTCGCACGATCATCAGCCGATGAGTGCGCACGACCACTGATCGTGCGTCACTGATCGTGCGCTTTGTATATTTTTTGTTGCTAGGCGAATTTAGATGGTTTCGAGTACGGGAGTTTAGATACTCAAGTGGCAGGCTACTACTCGAGTTCTGGATCTTCTGCCATGGTCGTTCGACTGTCGTCGGGCTCCGTATTCTTTAGTGGGTTTGTGGGTAGTAACATTATTTTGGCGGCGAGTGAGGCTAGCTCACTCAACGCCAAAGTTTAGGTAGGCACTGAGTGCGTTTCACTCAACGCCTAGTCGTGTTGGTTTATTTCAACACTCTTCCTTTACCTTGTGTTTCATTTCCGAGTGGATTTCCAGTTGTATTTCTGGGTTTTCCTTGTCGGCCGTTTTCTTTATTTTCCTAAAGGCCGAATCTTGGGTCGTGGTTAGTAGTGGTGGTTGTAGCTCTTTATGGGGGTGGAGTTGTGTGATATAGCCAAGGCCACCCATGGATTTCTTGCTCCAGGTACGGGCTGGGCATGTCGGGTGGAAGGTCCCTTGTGTTTTCACGTGTTGACCCTCGAGCTTTTGACTTGGACATGGTGGATTGGGGGACTGCGTTTGCCTTCGATCCGGTTCCTCGTTGTTGTTTTTGCTACTATCACTTCCCAAAGTTTAGGGTGTTAGAAGTTTCTTCTTTGGTAGTTTGCAGCATTCTGGCTCTTGGTAGTCTAGTAGGCCCTGCAGGATGTTGTTCCTGGGCTGGGTCGTTGCTGTTTCTTTGCACGTTGTGCATTTCTTGTTGTCCTGTTTTGGACAGTTGTGACTCTTTCTACTGCATGTTTCTTGTTATTTTGTCCTTTTGGTTGACTCTTTCATGCAGTTTTACCTTGATTTTTGCTTGCTGAGGTATTCTGTTTTCTTTTGGAATGCCTCAGGTTCTGCGCTGTAGCTACTCTGGTGGCTAGTTGGAGGTGTTGTTGTTGGTGGGCTCCCGGACTTTGGAGTTTTGTTTACCTTGTTAGTGAGGTTGTTTTCATTACTTTCTTACAGACATATATGTGTGCTGGTGGGTTCGTGTCAGGTTGTTGGCGCCCACTAGTAGTTTTTACCTTGTACTAGATATATACTATTGCTGCTACCATTTATTTTTCTGGAGATAGTCTACTTGCTTTGAGAAGGTTTTATGCTAGGTTGCTAGTTATTTTTAAACTATAATTATTATTATAAATGAAGCTCATGATCAGCATGTTTTGTAAACTTAATCACTATTTTCCAAATCACGTACGAAAACCGTTTTCTTATATATATTATATAAACTAAGTGTAGTGTCTTGCATAGCATGAGTGGTTCTCTTGGGACCCTTATGCGCTCTTTAGGGTGTAAAACCTAATTAAAGTATTTTTCCGCAGCGTTTAAATATAGTTTTCTTTTGTGGACTAGATGATCCACTGAGCCGAGGGATACGGACTCTAAACATAACTGATTTTCTATTCATTAAGCACATGATTTTCTTGCATAAAGATTGTAGTTGGATTTGCCTGAGCGTCAGCAGTTATCCCCTGCTTGACGTGGCATCATGACGCGTGTTTTCTCTTACTCTGATAATTCTTAATTCGGAGAAAATGCGGGTTGTGACAGTTGGTATCAGAGGAGGTTGCTTGACAAGTTAGTTGGGCAACCTTCCTTGGATGCTTTTAGTAGTTCAGCACCATGTCATTCACACACCGATATATCATCAGCACGTCTTGGCAAAAGCACGAACACTACACTCATAGCATAACATGAAGTATACGGGGCATATTATGTAGTATGGGATGCATAATATGTGTTCGTATATGGATCCACCATAGGGGCTACATGTGAGGGTTATGTAGTATGGGATGCATAACCTCACCACATGACTGCGACTAGCACGTTTCTTTTTTTGTTGCATGGAAATGTTATGTAGTATGGGATGCATAACATTTTCATGTGTACGCCGCTCATATCATGCATTAGGGCCTTTTTTTTAGAATGCATAGCACAATTATGCATATCATAACATTGCATAAGCACAACACGCCGAGCTAAAGATTTGCAGGATGACATATGTACACACATAAGTTTTCAAACTAACATAAGTTCATGCATCCGATCTAGGCACAAGAGTTAGTGAGGTGGTGGTTAACCATCCTAGGATAGGGCATATCATCTAATTATTGTGAAGAAGATAAACTCTCAGAGCAAGTTTAGCAGCTTTAAGTCTATATCTACATATGTATTGTCTGTACTGGTAGTCGGTTCTAGTCGTGGGGTTTGGATCTGATTTGCGTTGTAATGATTTTTAGGATGGCTAGGCGTCCTGCGACTCGATCGACTCCCCTGTCTGAGGGTGAATCTTCTGGAGCTCAGAACGATGCGGTGATCGAGGGTCTGCGTCAGAGTAGCGAAGCTATGGGTAGGCAGTTGGAGGAGGTGCAAGCCCAGATTCAGTCTTTGGTGGCAGTTGTGGCAGGGCAGGCTCAGGGTGCGCAAGTTCCTGCAGGGGGGTTAGCTGTTCCTCCTCCTCCTGCACCCTTGAGACCTCCAGTGGTGGTGCCAGCAGAGATGGCCTTCATCTCGCAGTTTCAGAGGCTGAGCCCTCCCACTTATGATGGGAAGGCAGATTTCATGGTGATAGACGACTGGCTGATCTCCATGGAGGAGATGTTCTCGTACTCAGGGATTTTAGATGATCAGAGGGTGATGATAGCCGCCTATCAGCTTAAAGGTTTGGCTAAGAGTTGGTGGCTGAGAGAGAAGGAGAGCCTGGTAGCCGGATGCTCTTGGGAAGTGTTCAAGGAGATGCTGTTGAGGAAGTTCTTACCCTCGGTCGAGCGTGACCGCCTCATGAATGATTTCCTCTATCTGAAGCAAAGGCAGCTCACGGTGGGTGAGTATGAGATAGAGTTTAGTAAGTTGAGCCGTTTTGCCCCTGGATTGGTCAGCGTTGAGGCTGATCGAGTTAAGCGATTCCTCGGTGGTTTGAGGAGTGAGGTGCAGCAGTTGGCCAGTGCTTATGGGTCAGTGACTTATGCTGGAGTTGTAGAGGCTGCTCTTAAGGTTGAGGCCATTGAGACGGCGAAGAGCAGAGGCCAGCAGTTGAGGAAGGATAAGAGGAAGTTGGTAGAGGAGAAGAAACCCCTGGTACCCGATGCTGTTCCGGGAAAGAGGAGCAGGGTGGTGTGCAGTTTTTGTGGCCGGTCAGGCCATCCTGTCGAGAGGTGTTTCAAGAAGGCGGCAGCTCAGAAGAAGGAGCAGGTTCATGCGATTCAGGGTGCTCCTAGGAGAGATGTCTCTTATTCAGTTTGCAAGCGATCCGGGCATGATGCAGCCCAGTGTTGGTCCAGGGATAGAGTCTGCTATCAGTGTGGGCAGAAGGGTCACGTTAAGTCGAGGTGTCCTCAGGTCCAGTCAGCTCTTCCTGCAGTTCCATTGCAGGCATTACCTACACCTCAGCGTGTGGACAAGGGAAAAGGGAAGCTGAACGTGATTTCTTCCGAGGAGGCTCAGACTTCGACCCAGGTGATCTCAGGTTAGTAGTTAGTTGTTTTTCTTTCTAGCCTGGTAGTTAGTTGCTAGATTGTTTACGGTACTGTTTTGCTAGTTCCTTAGCTTTGTGCGTTCTTATAGGGAAATTTAAGGTGAAGAACCGCTGGGCGCGTGTCCTGTTTGACTCCGGCGCTACCCACTCGTTCGTGGCTAGAGCCTTTGTGGAGCGTCATCGGTTGTCTCTAGATCGTGTTCGGGATTCCTTCTGTGTCAAGTTTCCCTCTGGTGAATCTGTGTTGTCAGATTTGGGTATTTTGGATTGCCCGGTTTTGTTGGGGGATTTTCTTGCGAAGGCGGATCTGAAGATGATTGATCTAGAGGACTTCGATGTCATTTTGGGCATGGACTGGCTCTCTCGGTATGATGCGGTCATTCAGTGCAAAGGAAAGCGCTTGGACTTCATCAGGGACGACGGTCAGCCCGGCAGCGTGTATGCTGATCCGTGTCAGGATTCTCCTGTTCTCTCTGCGGTATGTGTTCAGAGATTGTTTCTTTCTGATTGTTGTGTTTGTTTAGTCTCGGCGGTTGGAACCGTTGTTAGCGTGCCACGCTTGGAGGAGATTCCTATTGTTCGTGGTTTCACCGATGTTTTTCCTGATGATCTTCCTTGTATCACTCCTGAACGGGATGTGGAGTTTGTTATTGATTTGGAGCCGGGTACGCGTCCTATTGCAAAGGTGCCGTACCGGATGGCCCCTCGTGAGTTAGAGGAGTTGCGAATTCAGTTAGATGAGTTGTTGGCTAAAGGTTTTATCAGGCAGAGTTCGTCGCCTTGGGGTGCTCCTGTTTTGTTCGTAAAGAAGAAAGATGGGTCGATGCGACTTTGCATCGACTATAGAGAGCTGAACAAGGTCACTATCAAGAACAGGTACCCTCTGCCGAGGATCGATGATTTATTTGACCAGTTGCGTGGTAGCACGGTGTTCTCCAAGATCGATCTTCGTTCGGGCTATCATCAGCTCAGGATCCGTGAGGCAGATATTCCACGGACTGCGTTTAGGTCGAGGCATGGGCACTTTGAGTTTTTGGTGATGTCGTTTGGTCTGACCAACGCACCATCAGCCTTCATGGATATGATGAACAGGGTGTTCAAGGATTTCCTAGACAAGTTCATTGTGGTCATCATTGATGACGTGTTGGTTTATTCTCGCAGTGCTGAGGAGCACGAGCAGCATTTGCGTTTGGTCCTATCAGAGTTGAGGAACCACAAGTTATTCGCCAAGTTGAGCAAGTGCGAATTTTGGTTGCCTCAGGTTTCTTTTCTAGGCCACGTGGTGAACAAGGATGGGATCTCGGTTGACCCAGAAAAGATTGCAGCAGTGACGGATTGGAGTAGGCCGAATACTCCTAAGGAGATCAGAAGTTTCTTAGGGTTGGCTGGCTATTACAGGAGATTCGTGGAGGGTTTCTCTTCTCTAGCCGCACCGTTGACCAAGCTGACTCAGAAGAATGTGGCTTTTGTTTGGAGCGAGAAGTGCGAAGAAGCTTTTCAGGAGTTAAAGAGGAGATTGTGTACTGCTCCCGTTCTGACCCTTCCTACTGAGGGCATGGATTATGATGTGTATGTGGATGCTTCGCATATAGGTCTGGGATGCGTATTAATGCAGGATGGAAAAGTAATTGCTTATGGTTCAAGGCAGTTGAAAACTCATGAGCGGAATTATCCTACGCATGACCTTGAGTTTGCAGCGGTTATCTATGCGTTGAAGTTGTGGAGGCACTTACTTTATGGGGCTCAGTGCAAGATTTTTACTGACCATAAGAGCCTGAAGTACGTGTTCACGCAGAAAGAGTTGAATCTGCGTCAGCGGCGGTGGCTTGAGTATGTGGCGGATTATGATGTAGAAATCCAGTATCATCCGGGCAAGGCCAATGTGGTGGCCGACGCCCTGAGCCGAAAGACGGGAAAGATCTTTAACCTCTCCGCCGATCGATTAGTTGAGGAGTTCCTCCTTATGGATATTTCAGTGGGATGCTGTAGTTTGCAGAGTAGCTTATCAGTGGAAGAGCCGTCCTGGATTTCTTTGACTAGACTGCATCAGAAGGACGATCTGGATCTGTTGCACCTTTTTACCAGGACAGTGAAGGGAGAGTATATCTATGGACTTCATTACGGGTTTGCCAAAATCCCCGAGAGGATTTGATTCTGTTTGGGTTATAGTGGATAGATTGACGAAGTGTGCTCACTTCGTGCCTTATAAGATTGATTACCCGATGAAGAAGATAGCGGAGTTGTACTTGAATGAAGTCATCCGACTCCACGGTGTGCCGGTTAGCATCATTTCTGATCGAGACTCCCGGTTTATATCTCGTTTCTGGCAGAGTCTGCAGGAGGGTTTGGGTACGGATCTGAGGTATTCTACTGCGTACCACCCTCAAACCAATGGGCAGACGGAGCGGGTCAATCAGATTGTTGAGGATATGATCCGGTGCTATATTTTAGACCACGGTGGAGCGTGGGATGAGCGTCTGCGACTCATAGAATTTGCTTACAATAACAGTTATCAGGAAAGCTTGCAGATGGCTCCGTTCGAAGCTTTGTATGGGAGGCGCTGTAGGACTCCGTTGTTTTGGGCTGAGGCTGGTGAGAAGCCTTTGTTGGGTCCTGATGCTCTGGAAGAGATGGAAGTCGCCGTGAAGCTTATTCGGGAGAAGCTTCGTTTAGCCCAGGAGAGGTATGAAAAGAACGCCAATCGGCGTAGGTCTGCTTTGGAGTTTTTAGTGGGGGATCATGTATACCTCAAGGTTTCTCCAATGGTTGGTGTGAAGAGATTTGGTAAAAATCGGAAATTGGACCCAAGGTATGTGGGCCCGTTTGAGGTCTTGGAGCGGATTGGTGTGTCTGCATATAGATTGGATTTGCCAGCGAACTTCCCTGGTGTTCATAATGTTTTTCATGTTAGCCAATTGCGGAAGTGTGTGCGTAGCAGTGGGCAACTCTTGGATGTTGTGCCCCAGTTAGAGCCCAACCTCTCTTTCGTTGAGGTGCCAGTTCGTATTTTGGATACTCAGGAGCATGTGCTGCGAAAGAAGTCCATACCGATGGTGAAAATTCTATGGAAAAATCAGGATTTGGAGAGCGCGACTTGGGAGCTAGAGTCTGCCATGAAGAGGGCGTACCCTCACCTGTTTCTCTGATTTGATCGGTATGTTTCCCTTTGTAACTTCTGTTTGTTACTTTTCCTTCTTTTGTAGGAGGGTTGTGCGTAAAGTTTCGGGACGAAACTTTCTTTTAGGGGGAGTGACTGTAACGCCCCGTCTTTTCAGCGATTATTTTTATTCTCGTTTGGCGTTACGATGACGCGTTTTCGTGGCTTGTGCCATGTGTGGAGTACGGTTTAGCTCCTTAGAACTGAGTGCCCTGTTTGGTAGCCTGTTGGCAAGATCTCCCTAGCAAACCGAGTCGTTTTGGTGACCCGGTGTGGCCTCTCGGGGGGATGTTTGTGTTTGGCTTTGTTTGGGTGTAACTCGAGTTCTGTTCGTCGAAAGTTAATTTCGACTTCGCCGTTGTGTTCGTAGCGTGGGTATTTAGCTACGGTGCGAATTTCGTCGAATTCCGAGGTAGTTCGGTTTTCGCGTCGATTTGGTGCTTTATGTAATTTTGTAATTAATAATATAATTATATAATTATATATATATATATTTATGGAATGAGAAGGAGCCGATCCATCATCTTCTTCCCCGATTAATAACCGCCGGCCCCTTGTACGAGAGAAACGGAGTAACCGCCTACCTTGCCTTCGGACGCCGATTCCCGGAGCGTTTGTGGACGGAATTCGATTCCGAGAGTGGATTTGGATTGCTCTCGTCGAGACCTTCATTCCTGCGGTAAGAAATTCGATTTTCGTGGAGTTTTGGAAGGATTGGAATTTTCATTTTTGGAAGTTTTCCGCCATTAATGGCCGAGTCTTTGTTCTAGGTGTTGCGGCCGTTTTGATCCGTGCGAAGAGGAGGAAAGCAGTCCAAAGCTTCGCTGAGATTTGAGGCAAGTGGTATTCTTGCCCTTGCCAAGTGTTTTCTTTGATTTTATTTGCTGAAATTGAAATCCCGGTTAGCCCAGGTTAGAGGCCTTGTTGTTCTCATTTTCTTGCTAACTATAGGGCTTAGTTCTTCCTACTGAAACCCCCCCCTATGTTGTGGTGTTTGGAATCCAAATTGTCGGCGTGAAGCCGTTGTTTCCCTTGCTCTGATTGTTGCTCTGGTTCGGGCGTAGCCGAGAGGGAGAGTTAGGAGGGGGGGGTGTGGTTGCCAATTTTCGTTAAGGTATTATTCGAATGGTTAGGCACAGTTTGAATGGTAGTAGCATGCGTCGTGATAGTTGTCTACTTCTACTGCAGTGGCGTGAGTCGTGTGCGCATTCCGGTGTCGTTCGAGAAATTCCAAACGGTGCAGGTTGACCGCACACGGTCATCAACCGTTAGGGCGCACGACCACTGGTCGTGTGCCTCTGCTCGTGCGCGGTTGTCTTTCAGTTTCCAAAGTTCTGTCTCGGGCAATCGCACGAGCGCTGGCAACAGTGCGCACGACCACTGATCGTGCGACACTGATCGTGCGCAGTTGCTAGGTTTTCTGTCAGGTTTTCCAGGTTCGTTTCGCACGATCATCAGCCGATGAGTGCGCACGACCACTGATCGTGCGTCACTGATCGTGCGCTTTGTATATTTTCTGTTGCTAGGCGAATTTAGATGGTTTCGAGTGCGGGAGTTTAGATACTCAAGTGGCAGGCTACTACTCGAGTTCTGGATCTTCTGCCTTGGTCGTTCGACTGTCGTCGAGCTCCGTATTCTTTAGTGGGTTTGTGGGTAGTAACATTATTTTGGCGGCGAGTGAGGCTAGCTCACTCAACGCCAAAGTTTAGGTAGGCATTGAGTGCGTTTCACTCAACGCCTAGTCGTGTTGGTTTATTTCAACACTCTTCCTTTACCTTGTGTTTCATTTCCGAGTGGATTTCCAGTTGTATTTCTGGGTTTTCCTTGTCGGCCGTTTTCTTTATTTTCCTAAAGGCCGAATCGTGGGTCGTGGTTAGTAGTGGTGGTTGTAGCTCTTTATGGGGGTGGAGTTGTGTGATATAGCCAAGGCCACCCATGGATTTCTTGCTCCAGGTACGGGCTGGGCATGTCGGGTGGAAGGTCCCTTGTGTTTTCACGTGTTGACCCTCGAGCTTTTGACTTGGACATGGTGGATTGGGGGACTGCGTTTGCCTTCGATCCAGTTCCTCGTTGTTGTTTTTGCTACTATCACTTCCCACAGTTTAGGGTGTTAGAAGTTTCTTCTTTGGTAGTTTGCAGCATTCTGGCTCTTGGTAGTCTAGTAGGCCCTGCAGGATGTTGTTCCTGGGCTGGGTCGTTGCTGTTTCTTTGCACGTTGTGCATATCTTGTTGTCCTGTTTTGGACAGTTGTGACTCTTTCTACTGCATGTTTCCTGTTATTTTGTCCTTTTGGTTGACTCTTTCATGCAGTTTTACCTTGATTTTTGCTTGCTGAGGTATTCTGTTTTCTTTTGGAATGCCTCAGGTTCTGAGCTGTAGCCAGTCTGGTGGCTAGTTGGAGGTGTTGTTGTTGGTGGGCTCCCGGACTTTGAAGTTTTGTTTACCTTGTTAGTGAGGTTGTTTTCAGTACTTTCTTACAGACATATATGTGTGCTGGTGGGTTCGTGTCAGGTTGTTGGCGCCCACTAGTAGTTTTTACCTTGTACTAGATATATACTATTGCTGCTACCATTTATTTTTCTGGAGATAGTCTACTTGCTTTGAGAAGGTTTTATGCTAGGTTGCTAGTTATTTTTAAACTATAATTATTATTATAAATGAAGCTCATGATCAGCATGTTTTGTAAACTTAATCACTATTTTCCAAATCACGTACGAAAACCGTTTTCTTATATATATTATATAAACTAAGTGTAGTGTCTTGCATAGCATGAGTGGTTCTCTTGGGACCCTTATGCGCTCTTTAGGGTGTAAAACCTAATTAAAGTATTTTTACGCAGCGTTTAAATATAGTTTTCTTTTGTGGACTAGATGATCCACTGAGCCGAGGGATACGGACTCTAAACATAACTGATTTTCTATTCATTAAGCACATGATTTTCTTGCATAAAGATTGTATTTGGATTTGCCTGAGCGTCAGCAGTTATCCCCTGCTTGACGTGGCATCATGACGCGTGTTTTCTCTTACTCTGATAATTCTTAATTCGGAGAAAATGCGGGTTGTGACAAAGGTCCTTTGTATTCCAGATGAAGCGCTTTCAGGTGTAGTCTAGAGAATGGATTGCACGACAATGTACATGGAATGACGAGCATACTGGGGGATTCATGCAAAGAGGAGTGCGCCCACGATGGAACATGTGTACAGAGGGAAGTGAACAAAGAGGGAGCAAACACAAGGAAGAACTTGCACATTGATAGACTTACGCTAGGGAGAAAGTGCGCATGAAGGGGAATGAAAGCAAAGGACGAGTGTAAAGGAGAGCATGCACAAATAAGAACGTATGTACAAAAGGGCTTACACACAAAGCAGGAGTGTGTGCATGAAGGGGCGTGCACACAAATGAACATGCTCCAAGGAGAGTGCACACAAAGAGGAGAGTATGCACGAAGGGTCATGTGTACAAAGAGACGTAGAGAGAGAGGGAGGAGAGTGAAAATCCATAGGAGGATTTTCGGTCCGAGAAAAGATCCAAATGAAGTCTTTGTTAAGTTTTCCTGGTAACTACCGAACGGACCAATAAGAATGATTCATTCAAAGCATACAAATCACTAATTACGCAAATGATGATACTACCCCTAGGCAATTCTAACCTCCAACAGAGAAAAAACCTCCCCTCCCATGAGGGGACGGGCTGTCCGGAGAGGCCGACGGATGGGGCGAGGTAGCCCCGATGGGCATGGACGGACTCACCCTCACTATGGGGGCCGGGAAGGGGTGGATGGCCACATTGCCTCCCACCCTTGGCGAAGAAACTAGACACCTTGGGCCAGAGGGTCGCCTTCCCCTTGACACAGGTGATTGCAAGGGGAGGACAACGGTGTTGCCTCCCTCCCTTGGCAAAGAAAATGGCTGTCCAGGTCGGGCGGCTAGAGGACCGCCCAACCAGGGCGGCCTTCCCCATGACACAGGGCCCAACAAAGGGAGGCTAGCTATGTTGCCGCCCGTCCTTACAGAGAAACTGGCCTCCCAAGTCGGGTGGCTAGAGGGTCATCCAGGTTGGGTGGCTAGAGGGCTGCCTAATAATGGGCGGCCTATCCCTTGATATAGGGTCCGGCAATGGGCAGGCGACCATGTTTCCACCCGCCCTTGCAGAGAAATGGCCACCCAAAGAGGTCGGTCGGAAAGCTAAATGAATCGGGAGACCTTGCCACTACTCCGGGGTGTCGGCGAGGGGAGGGCGCCTATATTGCCACTCTCCTATGGAGAAGAACAAGCCGCCCCTACCAGGTGCGGCGAATAAAGCTGCACGACTTTGGCACCGTACGGTGGACTCGGTCACACTGGCTAGTGAGGACCTGGCCGGGTCATACGATAGAGAAGATGGGGGCAGCCTCCGTGACGGTTACCACGATGGTTACGCCGTTAGAGGGGAAAACTAGATACCAGCACCTCATGCATGGGGTGCGACTAGCACTTCTAATAGGACCTCATCATTTGCCCCCCAAGTCTTCCCAGCTTCGAACTGAAGTGAATCTTGGGCGAGAACTTCTACTCGAAAGCTATAATAGGCGTGTAACGCTTTGTAATGGTGTCCTTATAACAAAATGTCTAAGAGGTGCATGAGATAGTCTAGCTACCGAGCAATGAGATTGCTTACGGTTGTACGAGTAGTAAGATGCACTGAAGGTGTAAAGGGATGAACGCGTATGGGGTGCATTACGTGCTGGGATGGTGTGCATAAGAGGTCAAGCATGCATGAGACCTATGCTAGGCCTAATGCACACGAAACAAGTGGTTTGCTCAAGGTGCGTGGTTGGTGCAATGTACACGTAGTACTGAGTGCATGAGATATGCACAAGATGCAATACACACTTAGTTATGCAGGGTGGGCTTCACACATTTGCTGTTTTTTGTTCGTGAAGACTCGAGCAACTCATTTGTCCTTCAGGTAGCGAGTATTTGCTCTTGGGGTAGGTTGATGTTATGGCGCTCCTCATTAATTGTGGAGTATGCTGACGTTTTTAATGGTATGTGATTCCTACAAGACTAAGGGTAAAGATCCCCCATATGGAATCGTGGAGGCATTGTTGAGGTGTAGCAGAGTATGATATCAGAGGTATCATTAAGAGTGAGAGAGGGGCTTTGGCGCAGATGAGTCACAACTTCGTCTTTATTGTTCCTTCTCATATATGCACTATGTAATGGCTTTGCACCTTGCTTGCGGTGCCTTGCTCGCTCTGTATGCATTACTTGATTGCTTGTTAAATATTTTAGTTTTGTGTATTTACTGACAATGATAGTTGAGTATTTGCGATGTTTTAACAATCCTCCTGTGTAAGCAAACTTGTTCTTCTTCTTTGGTGTCGGTGGTTTGAGGGTGAGGTCCAGACGACACCCGGACTACTACCTAGGTGAAGGGTGGATTATATTCTGCAGGCGTGAGTGCGATGCTATTGATCTGGGTTTTGATAACCTTTCTAAGGGCGAGTGTGTTGAGTTCGCCATTGATGAGGAGTAGACACTAGCTTTGTTGTTTCTTACTTTGATTGTACTTGTGTTGCATTTGATGTGTATTTATGATTGGACTATGTATCCTTATTTGGTTATAGTAGTTTTGTGCATTTTATCTTTCTTTGGAATGATTGTACCATTATGGGTTTGAGTTCTTCTTGAGAAGTTTATAACATTGGCTCCGCTATCTTTGCACAAGCAACTTTAAGGTAGTCCTTTGAGGATGATTATTGGAGGTCTAGACCCATATGGTTCCGCAACCTACTACTAGGGAGAAGGGCAAACACTTCTAGCTGGGTAGTGGGAGGCTGGGCTCACAGTCTGGGGGATGTCATTGAGTGTGTTGGTGAAGGGTGGACCTTCAAACCTAGCAACCGTGAGGGGGGTAGGCCCTGATGGTGCAGTGACCTACTGAGGCGGAGATGGGCGGACCTTCGATCAACATTAGTGGGAGGTCACAGGGACATGGTACCCGAGTAATGGTGAAGGGAAGACCTTCGAACCACTGGCGAACGCGAGGTGGGGGGGTGGTCGAGGGCAGGACCTGATAATGTCACAACCTACTACGATAGAGAAGGGAGGACCATCGACCAGTGGTAGTGAGAGGCAGCAGGTGTAGTTCTTGCAACCTTACCTATTGGCGGGCGCCGATTGCCAAGGGGGTTAGCCCCAGCAATGGCGGACATAGGTCTTGCAACCTTACCTATTGGCAGACACCAACTGCCATGGGGGTTAGCCTTTGGCGATGGTAGGTGTAGGTCTTGCGACATTACCTATTGGAGGGTACTGATCGCCAAGGGGGTTAGACCTCGGCGAAGGCAGGTGTAGGTCTTGCAACCTTATCTATTGGCAGTCGCCAAACGATATAGAGGTTAGCCCGCGGTGATTATAGGTGTAGTTCTTGCGAACTTACCTATTGGCAGGAGCCAACCGCCAAGGGGGTTAGCACTCGATGACGATAGGAATAGGTCTTGCAACCTTACCTATTGACAAACGCCAACCTCCAGGGGGGTTAGCC
Source organism: Platanthera zijinensis (assembly GCA_039513925.1). Lineage (NCBI taxonomy): Eukaryota > Viridiplantae > Streptophyta > Magnoliopsida > Asparagales > Orchidaceae > Platanthera > Platanthera zijinensis. The sequence continues at coordinate 31,736,739 of CM077098.1, forward strand.
CCCAGTGATGGCAAGTGTAGGCATTGAGACCTTACCTATTAGTAGGTACTGAGCACCAAGGGAGTTAGCCCCCGATGATTGTAGGTGTAGGTCTTGTGACCTTACCTCTTGGCAGGCACCAACCACCAAGGGAGTTATCCCCCGGCGACGGCAGGTATAGGTATTACAAACTTACCAATTGGCAGGCACCGACCGCCAAGGGGTTAGCCCCAAGCCACGACAGGTTCAGGTCATGCGACCTTAACTATTGGTATGTGTCGGCTGCCAAGGGGGTTAGCCTTCAGCGACGGCAGGTGTAGGTCTTACAACCTTATATTTTTGCAAGTGCTGACCGCTAGGGGGTTAGCCCCTGATGACGGTAGGTGTAGGTATTGCGACCTTACATATTGGCAGGCACCGACCGTCGAGGGGTTATCCCCCAACAACGGCAGGTGTAGGTCTTGCGACCTTACCTATTGGCAGGCACCAACTGCCACGGGGATTAGCCCCCAGTGATGGCAGGTGTAGGTCTTATGACCTTACCTATAGTAGTCAAATATCTAAAGCACATGAAATAAATGAAGTTTAATCAACAATTTGTAAAAACAAAGTACAAAATCTTATTCAAGTGTCTTAGTACAGACAAATCGGGTTGGGCAGGAGAAGAGGTACTGGCATAGTTTTGTGGTTGTAGAAAGAGCTATTCTCTGGGACTGGTTACTCTATGGGCTTGGGTGGCTTTTGCTGGTTAGGTGCTTTGCTTTGCAAAAATCTCTTCAAGAGCCCTTATCTAATAAGGCGCACAATCTCTTTCCTTAACTTGGTGCAATATTTTATCATGTCCCCGGATTCATGGTGGAACTCGTAGTACAGCAATTGGTCTCCCTTGCTTAGGACGACAAGATTGGGTCTGCAGAGCGACACCTTACCTAGGATTGCATAGAGTATATTGGCCATAGAGGTGTTATGAAGAGCGTGATTCTAGTGTTGCTGGGCTTGCGGCTAATTGTGACAATCATTGTTCTTTTTTTGAGGCGATGGTCGTCCTTGTGGTTTTTGCATCGAACAATCTTGAAACTATTGCTGATGTGCTTTGACTACTTCATCGGCTGCAATATGAGCCTTAACGTAGCGTATAAAGTCGGCAAAGCTGGGGACCATTTCCCTCACTAGTGCTGAGTAAAACCTACCGGGTTGGAGCCCTCCTAGGAGGAAGCTGGGCAAAAGATGAGGGTCGATTCCCGGAATCTGCCATGCTTCTACCGTGAAGTGACAAAAAAATCCTTAAGGGATTCACCCTCATGCCGATGAACCCCCAAAAGGTAGGATGGGTCTCGGGCAATCATATAGTTAGTGAAGAATTGATCGACAAAGAGTTGAGATAGATTTACAAAGTTTTTGATCCCTCCTTCTTTTAGAGAATAGAACCAGGTACGAGCTTGCACTTTTAAGGTTGTCAGGAATGCCTGACATAGCAATTGATCGGGGGCATAGCAGATCCTCATGATGGTGATGAAGTGGTTGATGTGGTCTTGCAAGTCGGCTGTTTCATTGAATGCTTCGAGGTCTAAGAGCTTGTAGACATTTTGGATTGGATGCGCCAAGACCTCTAGTGCTAATGGTGAGTAGGGGTTGTAAGCAGCATGCGGCCTAGCTTACTCTTGCTCTTCAGCAATCATGGTGTAAAATTTCTTCATGCACAATCTTTCGACTGCATGCCTGATGCCTGTTGCTTTCAGGTGATTGTGGTGATGTTGAGCTTCCATTACTCCGACCAGATGGTCTTCGGGTGTTGGTTTGGCTGCACTGGGATACTTTTCTTCTACGAGGGGAAGGTTGGAGAGCGAGTGGGGGGAGGAGCTGGATTAACATACCCCCCAGAGACTAATCTTTCAGCGATGCATGAAACTTTCCCTGCCACGATCTCTAGTCACGAGTACCGTTGTGTGGTGGGTACTATCTTCTAGGTCATCTGGGAAAGGTGGGAATCGTATTCCCAAAGATGTCGCCAAGCTATTGCGGATCGCTCAAGGCTCCAGTAGACTAGATAAAATTGAATCGCCTTAGCCAGGGAGCAGTTGAGCACGTAAATAGTCACAAAAAGCTGAAAGCTAGAAAATGATTTTTTTTAATGTGGAAAACCCTTCAATTGAGTGAAAAACCATGTGGTCAGATCTGTGCTGGCCAAACCTTAACTACTTTCTAGTTGTTGTACATGGCTTCTTTGAAGAACTTGAGGGCGATAGTTCGCCTGTTGTTATAGTTTGAGAGAGAGAATGAGTACTTGGATCAGAGGGTGACATACCACTTCTCACAGAGCTGATTCTTTTTCCTGCTATAATAGGGAGCTTCACACTCAAGATGCTTTAGAGTCTTTACTATTGCTTGGAGGTAGGAGAAACTTGATGTGTTTGTTCTAATGTTTGGGACTTAAAAAATTGAATGGCACTTCAGTATACCTTATCCTCTATGGCTTGTATCCTATTGTGCTTTTAGGAGTCTGGGATTGTTTACTTGTTGTCACCTTGTGGGTCTGTTGCTGAGTTGAGGGCACTGTGGATGCTGAGTGTTCTGCATGTTTGACTGTAGTTGAGCGGTCCTTGGAATGCCTAGTTGACTATCACTAAGGAATCTGACAACTTTCTTGGGTTCTGCACGAGCGGATGAAAGAAGAAGGCACTTGTTGGGCTTCTTGTAATCTTCAAAGAGCTTGATGGACACTGTGGGAGTCTCTTTTCTGATAGCTTCTGCTTCCTTCTTAGGTTTCAGCGGCTGATTCGGTCCTCTGTGGTCTAGATGACCTCCTGTGGCCTAGACGGTGCTCTACAGTCTGGACGAAGTGCTTGTAGGAGTGGCCTAGAGAATGGAGTGCACGACAACGCACTTGGAACATCGAGCATACAGGGGGATTCATTCAAGGAGTGCGCACATGATGGAACATGTGTACAGAGGGACGTGAGCAAAGGGGATGCACAAACAAGGAAGAACTTGTACATAGATGGGCATGCGCTAGGGAGAACATGCGCATGTAGGGGCGTGCACACAAAGGATGCCAACAAAGGAGAGTGCGAGTAAAGAAGAGTGTGTGCACTAAGGGGCGTGCATACAAAGGGGGAGCGTGCACATGAAGCAGCGTACGCACAAACAGATGCGCTCCAAGGAGTGTACACACAAAGGGCAACATGCGCACAAAGGGGAGTGCGTACAAAGAGACATAGAGAGAGGGAGGAGAGATAAAGTCCGTAGGAGGATTTTTCAGGTCGAGAAAAGATCCAAATAAAGGTGAATGAGGGTCTATTTATAGATTCCAGGAGTGGCACTTCGGTAAATTTTCTCGGTAAATACTAGACGGACGAATAAGAACGCTCCGTTCAGAGCATACGAATCACCAACTTTATGCAAATGATGATTATGCCCTGGGGCAGTTCTAACCTCCAACAGAGAAAAAACCGCCCTTCCCACGACGTGAGGGGTGGTCCCGATTGGCCGGCGACTGGGGCAAGAAAGCCCCGGTGGGGCCGTATGACCTTGCCCTCATTACGGGGGGACTAGCAAGGTGAGAGTGAAAGTGTTGCGGCCCTCCCTTGGCGAAGAAAATGGCCACCTAGGTCGGGTGGCCAGAGGATCGCCCTACCTGTGCAGTCTTCCCCTTGACATGGGGGCCGATAAGGGGAGGGCAACCATGTTGCCTCCCGCACTTGTAGAGAACTGGCCACCAAGGTATGGCGGCCGAAAGTCCACCTGACCATGGAGGCCTTGCCCATGATATGGGGGCTGGTGAGGGGTGGGCAGCTATATTGCCACCCGCCTCTACTAAAGAACAGGTCACCCCTGCCTGGGGCAGCGACTGAAGACGCGCAACTTTGGGACTGTGCGGTGAATTCGGGCATATTGGGGTCGGCCAGGTCATACGGCGGAAAAGGTAGCAATGACATTCATAGAGGTTACGCCGTTAGTGGGGAAAACTAGATACCCGCACCCCATGCATGGAGTGCGACTAGCACTTCTAAGGTGACCTCATCAGAACTAAGTAAGATTTCATTTTTAGTGTGACAGTGAATACAACTATTGATCTATAACAAAATTTTCCACAATATATATAATGGAAGAGAAATCCCTAATTCTAACTCTAACCAAACATGAAACATCAGATCTCATAATACACAGAAGTATAAGACCGAAAATAAGAATACAAAACTAGCCAAATTGATTGCAATATTGCTAAACCATTCAAAAATTAAGTATTTTTGAAAACAATCTCAAACACTGAAAGAACCATATAATCATAAATAACAAAGTAGCAAATTCCAAAAATCTAATTAAACCAACCCTTGAGGCCTTGAATGATCAAAGAAATGGGAGCCTGGAGCATGTGAGGGTGAAATTAGGAGCTTGAAGTAGGTTGTAATCGGGAGTCAGAACTCATAACTCAGAGGGGAAATAAAAAATGGTCGAGTCATCGAGTGCCATCTGCCAGAGATATGTCGCCATCATTTTAAGCTATCGATGTCGATCCATCAAGTGATCGAGGTGGCAGAGTATGTTGTCTTCTTTGTCAAGTAGTCGGAGAGACCTAGGGTCGCACAAATTAGAGCATGTTATCTTCACTACGCTTGCCTCTTTGCTGGCCGCCGAAAGAAGAGATGGAATCCCTATTTAAACCAGCAAAATTTTAGACCCGCGCACATGCCCAAATGTGCCTCCAAATGGGTCCACCACTAGATAATTTAGTTGATTACATGATTGATAGAATGTAATGTGTTAAATTAAAATATTTATAAAATTTAAAATAGTATATTGAATTATATTTGTAATCCTTAAAGTCTTAATCTGCTATAATATTTACAATTTATTATAATATCTATATATTTTTCATATATTTCTGTATCAAATATTCATAATTAATAGGTGTAATTAAATGATATAATTAGGAGTAGAAGCTAGTGTAAAATTGAAAAGAGTAGTTCATTGAGTGAATTTGTAGTATATGTAAAAGAAGTTTCAACACCTAAATACTATTTCTTGCAAATTATTTTGCATAATCATTCAGAAGTTTGACTAAATGTAGGGGAAATAGTATATGTAAATAATTTAATTTAATTATTATTGTATTTGTATATATTTTTGCATGTATCTATTTCTATATTTTATATTATGTTTAATAGTTTTAATTAAATGATATATAGGTAAAAGTAAAAGTGAACGACAGAATTTGGAAAAAAAAGGAAAAATACATAATTATTTTTTTAATATGTATATTATATAAATACATATTTTTAGGTATTGTTATATATTAATCAAGTTTGATTATGTATAAATTATTAGTATATGCAAATAAGAATAAATTTAAAAGTTTTATATGCAAACTAATGAAAACTTTAATTTTTTTTTATAGAGTTTTATCAATGCAACTAACATTGTATAAATATTACTAAATGATATTATTCAAGATATAAAAATTTCTTGAACTCCAAAAATCTCAAGTAGATAAGAATTTTAAGTTCATTTAATTGATCTTTGTCAATATAGAAGACCTGGTAAATTTTAAAGGTAATTTAGATATGAATGTGATTTATTATGAAATATAATTTTTATTAAAATATGTAATTACCTTCGTTAATGTTTTTGTTTTCAAAATACAATAACCTTTTATAAAATATTAATAAGTTGTAATATAAAGATTATAAAATGCAAATGTCGATAAGAAAAAATTGTTTACTAGTAAACATATAACAATATTTGTTACCAACCTTATAAATCAGTAATATACAGATTAACTATATTCTTATTGTATGATGTTGTTGATATGGAATTGGTAACTATGATATTTATACATTCATCCATGTATTTCTTAATGCCTCACAATACCTCCTCCAATACGAGATAATATAAAGAGTGACACCCTTTGTGCACCACAAAATATATGAAATGATTTTTATCTATGTAACCCATAACAACATGCCTTTGTGCAAGAGGCAATGTGAAATGCAATGGAAGAAAATCAAAATATTGAAATGTTGTAATTTGGACAAAAGATTTATTATAGCACGAAGTTACCACAAAACTCATATTTGACATTAACATAAATCACATGTACCTCCTTATAAATATAAAAGTGTGAAAAGATCTGAGAATCTTAATCATATTACTCTTATAGGGGAGGATAGTTCTAAAATCTTCTTACATAGACAATCACAAACACCACACAATTCATTAATTAAATATCACAATAATAAACAGACATAAAAATAAATTTTAGTTATAATGAATTTCAATCCAGACAACACAAATTTTTTTTTTAGGTTCCCTAAAATTTGGGTACTCTTCTCTTCTATCGCATATATGATTTCACTATCCAATAGATGAATAGAGTTTTTGATAAGGAGACTCGTAGAACCATAATTAATCTTTTGATACCATGATTCTAAGAACTAAAATCTTGAATCATTTTAAGAGAGATTCTTAAAACTCTTTACAATATCATGAGTTATATGTTTCTAAAACATTTACACAGTGAGACACAATCCTCAATAAGTTCAAATTTTATCTTACTCTTAGCACATTGTGGATACAAACTTCAGATTATCTCTTTTGATTCTTTAAAATGAGTAGATAAAAAAATAAGAGAGACATCTTTCTTGAGAGAACAATGAAGATGATCGATTCTTTCAAGGATGCGATAAGTGAGAATTAGGGTTGATGGATGACCATTCTCCCATGTGGTTACATATTATGAAGGAGATGATACTACAGTGTACCGATCAAAGTAATAGAATGACCGAGTGATTTTGTCGAATCTATAGGGAATACAAATCAGTAGTATTTGATAAGCACAAAGTTTATAACTATTTAAGCTTTGCGAAAAAACATTTTAAGAAAGCTTGTGCCACATTAACTAGAAATTAGCAGAAAGAAAGAAGGAATCTATCACATCCATCCTAAATTGCATGTAAAGAAAACCAAAATCACCTTCATTAGCATAAAAACATTATAGTGAGTGAATTTTTCTCCTATATGGTAAACAAAATATGCACACATCCACAAAATATGAAAAAATATATTGCCAGAGTTCAGGGTGAAAGGAAGATGAACATATAATGAAAGGGGAGAGACTTTGCCTTGTGTAAGTAATGTTGGAGCATGCAGTCCGTATCTCTTAGTTTGAGAATAACAAATACCGTATTGTATTTGATCTAATATTTTGTATGTTAATAGTATGTAGGTTGTACATGTTGAATGAAGAGACAAGTCCTCAGTCATGAGCATTACCCAAGGGTATGTGTGTATACTTTAGAAAAAACAAAAAGATGAGTGTTGATTACTGAATACTAAAATGGCCATAACTTTCAATCCAATAAGAGTTGCGAAACGTGCAACCCCATTTCAAAAAGAGGACGATGTTATCTATAATCTGAAAAAGTTTTGGATGACAAAAGTTAAGAGGAGCTTGATAACTCTTATTTTATCTTATTTTTACTATAGTTTTTATTCAACAATTTATCGATTTTTTTAATTTGAGTCCCTAATTGACTTCTTTCTAAAATTTAGGTAATTCTGGATTGCTAATAAAAATTTGGAGCTCACTGGTGTAAATAGGGCAAAGTTTTGAAGCTTTTCTAAAAAATCAAGTAGTACATGCCCTGGTCACGAGCGTGACCAGGGTGCGTGACCTTAGTCACGAACCGTGTCCCGCCTCCTGCTGCTAGAAAGTTATTTCAACGTTATATTAATATTACATGCCCTGGTCATCACATGGCTAGGGTGTGTGTGTCCAGTATTCATATTGGGTTCCCGCATTAGTTTAAAGTTGCACGCCCTATCACGGGCATGACAGGGAGGGTGTGACATTCAAATCTCAGGCGTGCTTTAGAGTTATGAAAGTCAGTTTCTGTCATCGACCATTTTAAAAAGTCACGCCCTATTCACGGGCATAACCGCTAGGCATGGACTCTTCAGCAATTACTGCTACCACTACAAATTGAGTTATTTTCCCACCTTTTTCAGATCTGTTTGCTACAGCCCTAGTCACAGGCGTGACCCACAATGAAATGACTTTTGGCAGTTTGATTTCCCAGTGTTTCCTAAGCTTTCAAGTCGCCAGTTCCATACCTTTCACGCTCTGGTCATGGGCGTGACTCTCACGCAAAATTTCTTATAAATACCGGTCTTCTCCTTCAGCTCAGGAGGGAGATTTTTGTGGAAAAATTCTATAATTCGGTATTTTTTTCTTTATTTTCCATTACAAGTTCATTGTTTAGCTTAGTGAATTTCCTCTCCTAGTTGTAGTTTAACTCTATGTTTTGGTAATTTAAGCTTTCTTAAATTTAGTAATCATGTCTACCTCTACCACTATATGTAATTTGCCCATAATGATGAGTAGCTAAATTTCCCTTAGGACTTGATTATGATGAACTTTAGAATGGATTGAACTTTGGTTTTCCTTTTAATAATCTACCAAGCTTTCTATTCTAATTTACTTTGAATTGTCTTTGATTCTTATTTGTTCAAATTCTTGTATTGTGAGACGGATCCAAGATTCATATCCTAGATTTTATCGAGAGGTTGTGGATATGAGGAGATCATTCAAATGTATCAATAACAAAGTTTTTAATCCTAGATCTGTATCCTGGATTTTTTCGAGAGGTTGTGGATACGAGGAGATCACTCAAATATAAAAGTTGTCATGTAATCCTCAAAAGAGGACTGACCAAATCTTCTGGAGGGGTCAAAACCAATAATGAGGTTCACCGCCTAAAGCAAGCTTAGAGGGTTTGACTGGCCGAGGGGTCTTAACCGTTCCGCCTAAGGTTAGACATTAGTGTATTCTCGAAAAAGACATTAATATAATTTGGGAGCCTCCACGATCGAAGACAAATTATTTAGAACCTTGCAATTTAATCTTTTATCAAAGTTTATTTTAACCAAAGGGATTATAGATCGAGTGCTAGCATTTACCTCATCAAATTTCTCTCAATAGTTTAATCACACTTTTTCTCTTCTTACAAATCAGCCACTCTTTTGTTAAGATAAAATAATAGCTTTTCTTTGTGAGTATAAGTACTTAACAAGCCTGAAAAAATATGACACTTGATTCTATACTCTATAACGATCGGTGCACTTGTCTTTCCAAAGCATAATAAATCACAACTATAGTTGTACTCCACATAAAGTTTCTGACGTCATTGCCGGGAAACATGTTTTGTCGATATTTTGAAAGTGAGGTTCTATTAATTTTATCATTATTTTCTCCACCCCATTTCTCTTTTTAATTTTTCTTTTTGAATTCAATTCTATTAAGCGACGATTGTTTTTTCTTCTTTCAAAAAAATGTTACCTCATTTGGTCGCTAAAATTGTCGAGCTTCAAAACAAAGTTGATCTTTTAGAAGCCACACAAAAGCGCCAAATTATTTGCAATTTTTGTGGTTCTTCTCATCGAAGGGAAGATTGTTATCTTTATTATTATCATCAAAATTTTATTTATGAAAATAAATTTGATCCTAATTGGAAAATACTTATTTGAACATTGATGAAAATAATTTTTCTAATTTTCATGCAAATAATTTTTCCAATTTTCATAAAAATACTTTAGAAGAAAATAATATGGATGATTTTTCATATTATAATAATTTTTTGTCTAACTCCGATGTAGATTATTCTTGGTGGCAAGATCACCCGGATTATTTCCAGAGCGAAGAAGATAAATCTTTAGATCCGAATTTTTGTTCTTCTTCTTCTTCCATACTGCAAGACACTTTCTCTAATTTTGGGGAGCTTTCTCAATCTCCATGTGATCTTATTCCCCCAAATTTGGAAGAGAGTAATTCAAATTTTATTTCTCCATCTTCGAGTACTTCATCTTTGGAGGAAGTTTCTTCACGTACACCGTTAATTTTGTATACCAAAGATGAAGAAAAACTTTTATTTCAAACATTTATTAATTATATGAACACACCTGGTGAATTAGAAGAAGAACAAGTTTATTCTCATACTTCTCCCGATTTTTCTCCTTTCTTCATGAATTTTCAAGTACAACACATAAATTTTTAGGAATTCAAATTCCTGAAAATGTTGTGTCCCATGATTTTATTTTAAATAAATTTTTGGATAATAATTTTATTTTAGAAAATAAACAACCGGAGCTTATTCATATTATTTTGCAAGAACCTCCTCCTTGCGAAATTTTTTCTGATACATTTATTCTTGATTTTTCTTGTACTAATGATTTTTATGTAGAAGATGAGTCGTTGTAATCAAACTTCGTCAACAATCTATTTGCCGCTCATCTACAAAAATTAAAAACACCTCAGGTATGTATAGGTTATTTGGATTTGCATCTTCAAGCTCAAGGACAGAAGAAGAATCATTAAATAATCGAAGGAGTTTTCAGGCGACTGACATCAGCTTATTCACCTAAGCATGAATTAAGGGAGTTGTATGTGCACATTTATTTTTATTTTACTTTTTCCTAATAATAACTGTCTAACTTTGTAACATCCCTTAAATAACTAGACCCATAGGAGTAGTTTTGTAATGACTAGGTCATGACAAAACCCTAGGGAGCCCAAGAAGGCCAAGTGAACCTAGGAATGTAGGTGAGACCACTGTGGTCTATAAATAGTAAATTTATGAACCCTAGTTTAAGATGACCATGGGGTTTCACCAAGACTTCAAGACCCTACCATGGTCTCATCAACCCATTGTAAGGTCTATTAGAGCCCTAGGGGTCCATTGGATAGGTATAGGGTGGCCAAGATGACCTAGAACCACTCTAGGCCTAAATTAGGTAAGGTGCCCTAACTAAGGGCAGTGTGCCCTAGTAAAGCCCAAATAACCCTACCAAGGCCTTCCTAGAGCTACAGTGGGGTCAATGGGTCACAAAGGACCCATGGAGGGCAGTTAAAGTGGTTAAGTTGACTAAAGTCAACTCTAACCCTAAATGGGTCAACCTGACCTACATAGGGTCAACTGACCTTCCTTAGCCAAGTGGACCCCACACTGTTAGAACCCTAGTTTGGATTTGGGCAAGGATTACTATTAGGATGCTTTTAGATTAACCCAAAATGTATAGTCAGGGTCATAGGATTATTTCTAGGTTTGGATCAAAAATAACTCCAGAAAAATGTTGCAGAAATCAGTTTTGTCAAGAGCAGAAAATCAGTTCGACGATAGTCAAACTCAGTTTGACGAACGTCGAACTCAAGTCGAAGAAACTCAGAGTTATATCTCTGAGTTGAGCTCGACGATATTCGAGCTCCGGCCGACGATTGCTGATCTCAAGACAGAATTTCAGCTCGACGAAAAGATTATTTAGGTCGACGATCTCTGAGCTGAGGTCGACGAATAGTACTGAGGTCGATGAAATCTGTGGAGTATTCAAGACAGATTTTAACTGCTGGCAGAATTAAATTTAGGCATTTAATATCTTGCAGATTTAATGCATATAGCCGTTCAAACAGCAGCAGTCAATGTGGTTAATTCCCAGGCATCTTTATCTCTCTCGGGAATGCTTTATCTGCCTCAAGATAGAGTTAATTCAAGTTTTGAATACGGCTCGGGAAACCATAATAATACAGCTTTACAAAAAGCAAAGCAGGATATGGATAATATAGAGAGAACAGAGATCTTCATCTAGAGAACAATATTAAGTCACAGTGTTCTTCATCATCAGCTCCTGGCTTTCAAGAGACACAAATCCATATCAGTCTAGAAAGTTTGTTGGAGATCTACATCAATCTGAAGGCCAACACTATGAAGCAAAGCTTCTTTCTTTCCTGAACAGATCAACATCTCAGGGGGAGCTTTGACAACATCAAGAATCCACTAGTCTTCTCTCAGTTATATTTGAGAAAGAGAAGAACATCATCACTCTCTCATCCCCACCTCTGTACAGGGTTTTAATTCCCTTCAAAATTATTCTGGTTGCAAGTCTCCTTCCAAAAGACTTGGGTTGGTTTTTGGGCACCTGATCAAAAGCTCATTGGTGGCAGTCACCTGATCAAAAACCTAAGTGGATTCCAACCAGGGTGGTAGAAGAGTGGAAGTACCCAGGTTGGGGAACCACTATAAAATCCTTGTGTCGTCTGTGTTGCTTGCTCTGTTTCTTTATCTTTGTGTTGTAACATTTTACATTAACTGTAGTTTAGAAGAAAGTTAAGATCTATCCCCTCAACTTTCAATTGGTATCAGAGGGGGTTCCTTTGGTTGTACAGGCTAACACCTGAACCAAAATGATCTGAAAGATTTTATATTTCTTAAGAATTTATCATGGCACAAAATGAAGAATGTTCAAGCACTGGACCTCCTAAGTGCAATCTGGATAAGCTTGCACTATGGAAGACAAGGATTAGGTTGTTTATGAATTCTATTAATGAAGCCATTTACAACTCTATTTTGTCAGGTCCCGCTACTCTATCTGCAGACTCAAAAGCCCAGAAAAGGCTAAAGATGGCTGATGCACAAGCAATGAACATTCTTGCTCAATCAATGTCTGATGACATTTTTCAAGAAATTGCTGAATGCTCCTCAGCAAAGGATATGTGGGACTCCCTCACAGCAATGGTTGTTGGATCAGCTAAAAAGAGAAAACTTGATGCCGGGTCATGGAGTGACTCTGACTCTGAAGCTTCATCTTGTACAACTGAAGATGAAGAAGAGTCAAGAGCAAGAGAGTTCTGTCTGATGGCAATCAATGCCTCATGCAGGGATGCTGAAAAAGAAGCTGAATCAGAATGTGAATCAGAAGAGGATGAGGTAATCTCTTTCTTTGATTTTTCTTCATATCAATTCAAAGAAGATTTTAAAATCCTCTGTAAAGATTTAATTCAATCTGATAAAGAAATAAAACTTCTTAGAGAAAAATTAAAGATTGCTACTTCTGAAAAAATGAAACTCAATGAAAAATTATCAATTGCTTCAGAACAAATAGCATCATTAAAATCAGTTAAAGATAAAGAAAAATTAATAAATTTTCAGAAAATTTTTTCTCAACATAATTCGTCGAACCAAGCTCGACAAAAACAACACCATTCGTCAAACGCAGCTCGACGAACAACGAACAAAGATTTCTGGTCAGGAAACTTTGATCGATGAAAGAAATTTGCTTCGTCGAACCGAGATCGATGATCGTGGAACACAGAAAATAGATATTATCATTCTGTGAACCGAGATCGACGAAATCGATTCCCTTCGTCGAACTCAGGTCGACAAAAATATTTTTCGTCGAACTCAGAATTTCAAAACAGAAATTTTTATCTTTTTGAAAATTATATTCAAACTCAAATATTCAAAAATCCTTTTACCCAATGGTTCATACCTTCTAGGAAATTTCATCCATTAGGTTACAAAGATCAACCTGAATATTCTTTTATTTCTGATTATTATGAAAAAGAACCAGGACCCAAGGTAATCTAGGTCCAAAACTCCTAACCCCTTATTTCAGGAAAATACCCTTCAGAGCAAAGGGTAATTGTATAGGGGGAGACTGCTTTAAAAGATACAATCAGCAGGAGTTTCAGTTAGTCAGAAATCAGGGGAATGATTTCAAGGAATTTGTATAATACAGCTGGAGCAATATACCTGAAATATGCTCAGTTAAAGACAAGCAAGAAAAGCTACAGAGCCCATAAGAAGTTTTTCATATTTATATTTCAAAAACTTTGTTGTCGTATATTTTATTTCTCAAAGCACAAACTTAAAAATTTGCTTTGTTTTCCTTTTATGTAAATAGTATCCTCACCCAAATAGGGGGAGATTGTTGGAACCCTAGTTTGGATTTGGGCAAGGATTACTATTAGGATGCTTTTAGATTGACCCAAAATGTATAGTCAGAGTCATAGGATTATTTTTAGGTCTGCCTCAAAAATAACTCCAGAAAAATGTTGCAGAAATCAGTTTTGTCAAGAGTAGAAAATCAGTTCGACGATAGTCGAACTGAGTTTGACGAACGTCAAACTCAAGTCGACGAAACTCAGAGTTCTTTCTCTGAGTGGAGCTCGACGATCTTCAAGATCCGGCCGACGATCGCTGATCTCAAGACAGAATTTCAGCTCGACGAAAAGATTATTCAGGTCGATGATCTCTGAGCTGAGGTCGACGAATAGCACTGAGGTCGACGAAATCTGTGGAGTATTCAAGACAGATTTTAACTGCTGGCAGAATTAAATTTAGGCATTTAATATCTTGCAAATTTAATGCATATAGCCGTTCAAACAGCAGCAATTAATGTGGTTAATTCCCAGGCATCTTTCTCTCTCTCGGGAATGCTTCATCCGCCTCAAGATAGAGTTAATTCAAGTTTTGAATACGGCTCGGGAAAACATAATAATACAGCTTTACAAAAAGCAAAGCAGGACATGGATAATATAGAGAGAACAGAGATCTTCATCTAGAGAACAATATCAAGTCACAGTGTTCTTTATCATCGGCTCCAGGCTTTCAAGAGACACAAATCCATATCAGTCTAGAAAGTTTGCTGGAGATCTACATCAATCTGAAGGCCAACACCCTGAAGCAAAGCTTCCTTCTTTCCTGGACAGATCAACATCTAAGGGGGAGCTTTGACAACATCAAGAATCCACTAGTCTTCTCTCAGTTGTATTTGAGAAAGAGAAGAACATCATCACTCTCTCATCCCCACCTCTGTACAGGGTTTTAATTCCCTTCAAAATTATTCTGGTTGCAAGTCTCCTTCCAAAAGACTTGGGTTGGTTTTTGGGCACCTGATCAAAAGCTCATTGGTGGCAGTCACCTAATCAAAAACCTGAGTGGATTCCTACCAGGGTGGTAGAAGAGTGGATGTACCCAGGTTGGGGAACCACTATAAAATCCTTGTGTCGTCTGTGTTGCTTGCTCTGTTTCTTTATCTTTGTGGTGTGACTTTTTTACAATAACTCTAGTTTAGAAGAAAGTTAAGATCTATCCCCTCAACTTTTACACACATACCTACATAACCTTAGTGAGAGACCAATGGGTCACCAAGGACTCATTGGGGTCAACCAAAAAGGCTAAGTTGACCAAAGTCAACTCTAGCCCTAAAGTAGTCAAAGTGCCCTAGTTAAGGGTCAAGTGACCTCCAAGGGCCAAGTCAACCCCACCTAGACCTTAAGGGAGGCAAAAGGGTCACCAAGGACCCATTAGGGGCAATCTCAAAGACCAAATTGACTAAGGTCAACCATAGTCAAGGTTTAGGTCAAGCTAGCCCAAATGGGCTAACTCAAGCTCAAGCTCAATTCACTTAAGCCAACCTTATATTGGTGGATGAAATGAACATGTGGGCTGCCATTGGGTTAGGTAGAAGCCAAATTTCAGGCTTGGTGAGTAGGAGAGAGAAAATCTTCAAAGGGAGGAGAGAGAAAGAGAAGAGAGTGAAGGGGGGAAGACTTTGGGCCCATCCTCCCCCTTCCCCAACCCCCTCCATTCAATTCACTAGGACAAGGAGTGCAATCCCATTTCAAATAGCTATTCATTGACTGGTTTGAGGCATGCTTCATCCCCCACCTACCATGGCCGAAATGTTTGACTAAGAGAGCCTCCAATGGCAATGCAGCCTACAACCACCTAACACCCCAATTCTTCTTCTTAAAAGTTTCACTGGACTCCAAGGATTGATTCCCACACATTACCTGAAGGAGACAAGGGTGTTCACTGTGTTGTTGCAGAAACCCGACCACCACTACCACCACCATGACGATCCGGCGATCGGCAAGGCTACATCCACCCACACAGGTCCTCCTCCACTCCTTCTTCCATGGGTAGTTCATAACAATCATTGGGGCAAAGGTTCGGGTTCAATTGAGACCGATCCAAATAGAAAATTTCCTGGTTTTTTTGTAAATTTCCACTTGTCGGGATCACCGTAATAAGGCCCTCCGGCGGCTGTGTCGCCGCCTGGCGACAGCCACCACCTCAATGGAGGTGGTGGTGGCGGTGGCCGGCCGAGGAGGTGGTCGGATGGCCGGTGGCAGCGGCTAGAAGGAGCACCAGGTGGGTTGAATCGGGACCGCCAGCTGGAGGTGGAAGAAGACCAGATGTCGTCCAATGCTACGCCAAGATTCGTGCTAATATAAATATTAAACTATAGGCTTGGTGTATTATTATTTCATTTCTGTCACATATAGTGTATTTAATGTTTTTAATTTTTAAAAATACCTAAAGACTAATTTAGAGGAAATGGTCAACACATAAAATGTAGCCCTATGGGTCTACTTTAATTAAAAATTGGTTTGAACCAATTTGGGTGCCTGGTTTGACTAGGGCACTCATTTTGGTGGGGTCTATACCTAGGGTTAGGCCGAAATAAAAATGGGTGCCCACACCTCATCTCTGGTCCAAATGATTTGAATTTGGGCATGGAGTTACCCTAGTCCATATCTAGATCCTTCCCAAAAATGGAAATTTTTGGGAACAATTTTTCTATAGTTTTGGAAATAATTTAATTTCCCAAGGGTAAATTAATTTAGGGGTCAAATGACCTCCAAACTCTCCAAATTTTGGTGGGTGGTGCATGGGGTCATTCTAAAGCTCTGGTTAAAATTTCATCTCATTTGGAGATGGTTTGAATAGAAAACATGCAAACCCTATCCTTGCATAATAAGGGTATTTTGGTCTAAAAGTGCACCTTGGGCTTGGTGTGGCCCAATCACCTCAACAGAGGTTTAAATTAGGGCCACTGACTTGGCATGGCTTTTAACACCTCCCCATGGAAGATGGGGTAGATTGGAATAGATTTGGCCTAATATCTTAGACCAAACCCTAAGGAAGGACTTTTGTGCCTTGTGAGGAGCATGAGGTCAAAAGACCTTGTATGAGCTTGAAAATTTGTAGGGAGGGTGCTAGGGTAGCTAAATCCCTCTGGTGAAAATATTAGGGGATTTGGGAAAGGTTAGGCCCCACAAAACCCTTACTCTAGTCTAGGGCACAAACAATGTAGTGCTAGAATAGGTTAGTAAAACTCCTTGAACAATAATGAAAATTGGGTAGTGTGGTCATAAGAATATATTGAACCTCTGGTAATTTAATTGGGAATTTTGGAACAATATTATTAGCACTTCCTTTGTAACTCATGAGATTGCCCTAATTAGTCATTTGGTCATTATGATCTCACTGCCCATTGGAAGGTCATGAAATTTTGGTAAAGGGAGGTTTAGACCTTCTTGGTCATGTATGAATTTTATTAGAATTTTTGAATACATTTTAGTATTACCTACTTCATAAGCTCATTAACTTGGAAAATGGTTCAATAATATGGTTAAAGCTCATTACTTGCTAATAAATTATGAAACTTGACCTAGAGCATTTATATGTCCTTACAATCATCATTGAATTTTCTCTGAATTTTTGGAAGTATTATTGCTGTACTTATCTCTTAAAATGATTTAATGTGGATATATTTAAAATTAATATTAGGGGCCTAAACCTTGCTGAAAAATTTGGAGACTTTGGATTTTAAGTTAAATATTTATATTGTATATAACATAAATTTGGTGGAATATTATCTTGTCTAAAATTGGCTCTTTATGTTCAATCTTGGAATTTTTGGCTACTAGAATAATTAAATAAATTATCAGATAAATAAAAAAATTGTGAATCTATGGATTTAGGCCACAAAGGTCATATTAGCCCTCCAATAATTATTATAGGAGTACTGGGTGATTATTTGATATACCTCTCATTTTACATGTCATTTAGCCTTAGTGGCCTGCATATAGTAAAAACTTCAGAAATTATGTTGGAGTATAAATTTGGGCACATGAGTCGGGATTAGTGGGTTGCTGGTTTGGATAAATAAAAATGAGTTCATCATTGGAAGTAGGATGAGTGGAGGGTTTGATAGGCTAATGTTAAATGGTATTCGGGATCGACGAAAGACCGTCTTTCCCGTAGAGAGGAAGTGTCAAATACAGTAGGGTTAGATCCAATACAATAATTAAGGGACTAGGGGTTGGGTATTAAACAATAAGAATAAGTGCCTTGCAAAAGGAGCCTTGGGCTTCAGCCCATCGTAGCTCCTAGAGCCCCGAGAGCCCCTCGCAGGGAATACCTTGGGCAGTCCTAGGCTAAACCTAATTTATAGGCAAAACTGAAGTGCAAAAGTAACTAGTAAATCTAGGGTTTCACCTTCTCACACCTCGAGGTCTCGGGGAGATAGTTTGGGTCACTCGGGCAGTAAGCCAGTGGTTTTTGTGATCGGCAGGATAGCCTGACGAGCTTTGGCTCGGTAATGATTTATGATGGGCGGGTTGGCCCGGCGAGCTTTGGCTCGGTTGTTGTTTATTACAGACGGGATGGTCCGGGGAGCCTTGGCTCGGTATCTGATACATAAGGTTGCATGTGCATAAAGTATAGGATGGTGGGACTTCGGTATTGGAGGGTCGATGCACCAACGCCAATACGTTGACTCAGCGAGTGTGGTTTAGCACTTGGTCCAATAAAGTCTGGTGCGCCAGCCGGCAAGAGTACGCAGGAGCTCCGCTAAGTACACCAGCATTGAGGCGTATGATAGGTCTGACTGGTAGTGCAATTACCGGTTTAGAGGTGGGCGAGGCCCAACCCACCTCTTCTGTTTGCCACTACGGAGGTATCCTGGGAGGTTCGGCTCCAGAAAGGGGGAACTAAAGGTCTGTGTACACAGAGTCGAGTTTGTGAGTTGCACTTGCATGTTCACATCATGGCATAATTTTATTTCATAGCATAACCATTGCATATAACCCGACACCTATTGTATAAGTGGTATGTGACGCTTTATACAATAGGCCCTGCAAAACGACCCCTTGGTTTATAAGTTCGTGCGAGCATGCTTATAAGTTAAGGTTTTCATTCAAGCATTACATATTTATGCTTGCTAAAAACCGACACCCTATCGTATAAATCGGTATGGGAATTTTTATATGATAGGAGCCCTACAAGAGATCCCTTAGCTTATGTATCTTCATATAAGTTAAGGTAACTTTATTTTTCAGTTCTTCAAACCTTTATTACCATATTATATACCTTAGAACTGCTAGATTAGTTCCGCCGCCATCTGCTTATTTGTTATCCTCCACTATCATGTCCTCCCCTTTCCTTCTCCCCGCTCAGTTCCTAGGATCCATGGGGGAAGGGGCGGGGGATGATAGAACTTAGTCTTTTAGACTAACGGTTTCGAACCACATCATTTTAGGGTACCATGGAGCCCAGCATGGAGGAGCATCCTCGGAGGTCTGCACGCTTGGAGGTCGGGCAGTCTAGTACCGGAGTTTAGACGGCAGGAACTGTGAGTCCTGATCGCTAGTAGTTATATTAGTTTTGCTTCCGTGATGAGAGATATATAGTGAGGACTTGATGTACTGGGCATAAGCCCAAGATTTAGTTATATGTTATATCTGTGGACACTCCCTTCGTGGAGATTATTTACTATTTATATGTGATTTCTGTGGACTTGCTTTATTATTTTGCTACAGTCTTGATCGATTTGGTCGGCAGGATCGGCGTTTTGAAGTGATGACCTTCTCGGGTGTGAAGGTGTCACCGCAAAGCGGCGGTTCTGGGCCTAAGACCCCGATGTTTTAAAAGAAAAAAAAGGGGGTCTTACAAGTGGTATCAGAGGGGACGACCTCGATTGAAAAGTAGCAGTCCGCAACCCCCGGGTCACCCCCGCATGAGTTTAGTTTGGGGACAAACTAAGCAGCGGAAGCAGTGGTGGTCCCATATGGGGGATCACATGTAAATTGTCCAATTTTAGTTAGGGTGGAGCGATTACTTATAATTAGCTTTTGTTACGCAGCCCCCATCGCAGCCTACACCACAGGGCGGAGTCCAGCAGATTCTGAATGTTGCACCACCTCCCCCGGTCCCCACTCTATTCCTACAACCAGAGATGGGGCAAACTCTAACAGCTATTATGGAAGCTTTCAGGGCCCAACAAGTTCAAGCTCTGCAGCCAAACCCGGGGGCCAATTGGCTGAGCATCTTCCGAGGACTCTCTCCCCTATCCTACTTAGGGAAAGAGTCAGCTGTTCGGACGGAGGAGTGGCTGGACATTATGTACGAGATGATGACCGGGATACGGTGCCCCTGGGAGGAGAGGGTGTCATTGGTGGTCTCTTGCTTGGAGTCTCATTCCAAGAGATGGTGGAAGACGTCGCTGGATACGACTTTTGCGGATATGGAGGTTGTAGAAATTACTTGGGAGGAGTTCAGGGCCGCGTTACTGGAGCATTTTGTTCCATAGTCGGCTAGGGATGAGCTGGAGGACAGGTTCCTGTAGTTGAAGCAGGGCAACAAGACAGTGGTAGAATACCACCAGGAGTTCAACCATTTAACCCGATTTGTGGACTCCTATCAGCTGGATGAGTCAGGATACACCAAGAGGTTCTATAAGGGTCTGCGGGAGGAGTTGAGGGAGGCCCTTTTGTTCGTATATGACAGGCCTATACCTCGGATGTTAGAGATGGCCAAGAGGATTGAGGCTGATTGGCACACGACTCGGGGTTGGAAGAGGCCAACGGAGGACCTGGGTCGGGGAGCCAGGAATGATCAGCGGTGGGGCCGCATCATTGATGGGAGAGAGGGAAGAAGAGCAGAGTACCAGCCTCGTCAGGAGGTGAGATAGGAGCTGAGGGAGCCGGTGGTAGTGGCTCCTCAGCCTCTTCAAATGTGGGAGGCACCGAGACCCGGGGGTATGGCATTTCCCCCGCCAGAGTGCTACAACTGCCATCATACAGGGCACATCCGGAGAAACTTCCCCATGAGGGGAGCACCTCTACCAGCACCACAGGTTGCCCTGCATGCTCAACAGTTTGGAGGGCGACGACGTGGCCGAGGACATGGATACCAGGGTGCAAAACGACGGCAGGACAGGGAGCAAGTTTATGCACTAGATCTGGCTCAACCCCGGAACCCGGAGCAAGTAATCACAGGTACGCCAGAAATTTCTAAGTTTTCTTTCCTGAACACTTAAATTTATGGATATAGAATTGATAATCTAGGAAAGAAAACCATAACTAGATTCTAAGACATTTAACTCCCCTCCCCCTAGGCATAGTTTTCATCAGCGGCAAGCCCGCTTATACGCTGTTCGATACGGGTGCTTCGTACTCATTTGTATCGGAGGCCTTCGTGGAAGGGTTGTAAGGCGTGGAGTGATTCACGGGTTTGATGATGAGGATACGATTACCCGATGGATCGGAGCTATTCACCTCTGCCCACTGCAATATGGAGGCGGAGATCGGCGAAAAGATATTTGATGCACCAGCGACGATCATGAAGATGCCAGTCTTTGATTTGATCCTGGGAATGATATGGTTGCACTGGAACCATGATCAGATTGACTACATGTTGATGCAGGCCACCCCTACGCGATGCTAGAAATGAAAATAACAAGAGGGAAACCTAAGGGACATTTGCCCGAACACCTAAAGTGCATTAAAAACGTCCTAAGAGGCATTTCTACGAGCATGTGGTGCGCGTCCAAAGTTGGAAATTTTGGCGGAGCTTTGTTTGTGCCGGCGCGATCTCACAAGTGGGTTTCTCCCAACCAAACCTACACGAACATCCATATACATATAGCATAACCTAACACAACACCTAAGCATTCATTTCCAAGCATTTCTATATCAAAAAAATGGAGGGTGTTCCGGACTTAAGCAACGATCCAAAAGTAGTCCGAACTCGGCCCTAAAAACAAATCCAACGAGGATATACCAAACCCTCTTGAATCGTCCGAAATCAAAGGGCTAAACAAACCCCGATTTGCAAAATGCCCAAGGGGACCAATCCTTCAAAACCTTCGCGAAAATCGGAAAGAAAAGCAATGTAAAATCAGATTTTAGTGTGCAAGCTTGAAAAAAAATTTAGGGATAAAATATGCAATCCAATTTTCCACCAATCTCACAATTTCATAAGAGGAATTACACAAGTTTAGGGGAGGGAAATCGTTACCCAAAATCTGAACTCAAGGAGGGAGGAGGAGGAGGAGGAGGAGGAGATACAATGGAAGAGTCACACTTCCACGGGTTCACCGGAGTCGCACCGGATGAGGGAGAACCGAGCCGCCTTCTTCGGAGTCACACCGGAGGAGGGAGGAGGTCGCCGGAGCAGCAATCGGACAGCCCAAGGGGCGGCGGTGGCAGCAGGCCGGCGGTTTTTCCTGGAGCTCGGGATTCGGCCTGGCCGAGAGATAAGAGGGGGGCGGCTGTTTGGGGCAACCGAGAGATAGGGTTCTCTTTTCTTTTTTTTCTTCTTCACCTTTTTTCCCTCTCCCTCACACATACATATATATAAAAAGAAACCACACTCCTCCACCCTTCATCTCACCCAAATTAAATCCAACCCACTCAAATGTTTCTTTTTTCAACAAAAATTAAAACCCATAAAATAGCTTATAATTTTAGGACCTAGAAATTATAAGCTTAATTAAAATGATAATAAAAGATAGGGGATTATGATGATTATTTCAAAATGAAATAATCATGATAACCATAATGGAGTGACGAAGCGCCCGCGATGGCGGTGGCGGCGGCGGCGGCGGTTGCGGCAACGGCCGTCAAAATCGACGAACATGTAGCGGCGGCGATCAAAATGGAGATCCAAGTCGGCACGGCAAAAGGTGGGGCATCGTCGCCATCAATCCTCCCCCGCTTGAAATCACTCATCACCGATGAGTGGCCAGTGAGAAAATAGCAGGAGACAGCAAAATCCACAGGTAGCATAGCGAGAGCGGACAACGTGTGAAACATGGTGAAACACCGAATGCACCGTAAAAATCCGAAAATATTGCATTAAATCCGAAATCCGGGAAAATTATGTAAGGATCGGCGCTCCAACGTGTGAAATTTATTACAGGACCCGAAGGTATCCACTTGAGGGCCGACAAGACTAAACTCAGATCGCTCACTCCGTAGTCAGACGCTCTCCAGCATGTATAGTCGTGCAAGTGAAGCAAAGCAAAGGCACAGGTATAAGGCGGTGCCCTGTGTACATGAAGTTCTTGTCGGGGCGAATGAAAATAATGTTCAAGGTGACTGGATGGGTGACAATATCGTAAAGACACCAAATCAAAATGCACAAGCATAGGGAGATCAAGCATAGTCACCAACAAAACACTATCTGTCGGGATATCTCGTGAAGTGACCCGTCTCGTATGAAGCATGAGCAAGATAAAGTGGTGCAGTGACAAGATCAACGATTATTAGGATCAGCTCGTGAGCATCTAAACGAGGGGTCAACGCTAGTGTAGGGGGTATCCAAGTAGGTATATCATAACAGCGTAGACTATGGCTAGCGGACCCATGTCCTAAAATGATATCAAATGTAGGCACACAAGCAGGAGGGAGAGTCGGTAAAATCGAGCCCGGGACTAAATCCAAATCCAAATGAATCTCACACAACGATGACTCAATCACGGGGCAGTCATCCGGGAAACTCACGTCTGGGAAAACATTAGAAGAATCGCCCAAAGATACCCTACCCTTAGGAGGAAACTCATCCAACATAGTAATTGAGAAATCCTCAATCTCTGGCTCCACAGATAGCTCAGATTTAAGTTCAGAAAAATCAGATCGAGGTTCACTCGACATAGGGATCATAGACTCGAGAGGGTACTCAATAGTAGGGTGAACTGAAATATCCCTAACAAGATATGTAGTGGCTAAAGGTGTACTCTCACAAGTCAAAGTCTCATCAAAATCCCAAAAATCATCATCCAAGTCGCTAGGATATCCAGTCTCCTCATCGTCAGATAAATCGGCAGGATCATCGGGCGCTATGGAACATGCCAGGATACTCTCATCTGACTGGACATCCTCAACAAAATCAGAAGATACCACATCAACGTCCAGATCAGGATCAACATCAATCTCAGAGGTAGTCTGGGGTGGTTCCGGAGGGGAGACTGACATAGCCGAAGCCCTAGGTTTTGTGGGGCATGTCACGGCATAGTGGCCAGTCACACCACAAGCATAACATAAGGCCTTCTCCTTGGCAACCTTAACTGGCTTCATATGCCTAACCTTCGACTGGATAACATCCCTAGTCGAGATAACAATAGATGGAGGAACAGGGGACCTAGCATGCTCTGGTTCCCGCACGGCAGGTGTAGGTGTACTCAAAATGATAGGATCCTTTTGGGGAAAGGATCTAACGCGAGGCCTATCATCACTCCTATAATCAAAAAGCGGTCTAGTGTCCCGGCGGGGAGAAATAAAATCATGAGACGTCCTCATACGGGAGTATAGGGGAACGTGCTTGTTCAGTATAGGCAAAATCTTAGGCGGCGCTACACTCGGATAACCAGAAGACTGAGAACGGCAGTATGAGGGATAATACTCATCCGTTAACAAATTCTTCATAAGTTGCCAACCTATGGGCAAAGCCCCATTCTCTATCCTCAGACGACGCTCCTCATTTAGCCAGAATATTTTGGCGCGCCCAAACAATTTCATTCGTGCTACCCGCACCTTATCCGCATCATTCAGCGTATACCACTCAAAATAATATTCAATCTCCATGACCCAGTCCTGGAAGACTTGGGGGTCCCCCAATCCATCGTAGGAAGGAACATTGGTCCTAAGCTGTGGCCTAGGGGCATCAAGATGCGGTGTCGAAAGCCGACCTCCAAGTTGTGCTAACATATCTCTTATGTCATCACATTGGCGGTTCATTTCCTTGCGAAGGTCACCAACCGAGGAACATGGGGGAAGGGGACTCCCAACGCGTGCCATGACGGACTAACGGAAAAAGATTCCAATTAGGAAAAAAAACACTAAAACCTTTTTTTTTGTTTTTATATAACTAAAAATAAAAATTTTAAAATGAACGGAACGAACCTAAGTGCAAGTGGGGGGTAGCATGGAAAGAGCGGATCGTTGCCAATTAGGAAATTGACAAACCTCCCTCTGATACCAAATTGATGTAGGCCACCCCTACGCGATGCTAGAAATGAAAATAACAAAAGGGAAACCTAAGGGACATTTGCCCGAACACCTAAAGTGCATTAAAAACGTCCTAAGAGGCATTTCTACGAGCATGTGGTGCGCGTCCAAAGTTGGAAATTTTGGCGGAGCTTTGTTTGTGCCGGCGCGATCTCACAAGTGGGTTTCTCCCAACCAAACCTACACGAACATCCACATACATATAGCATAACCTAACAAAACACCTAAGCATTCATTTCCAAGCATTTCTATATCAAAAAAATGGAGGGTGTTCCGGACTTAAGCAACGATCCAAAAGTAGTCCGAACTCGGCCCTCAAAACAAATCCAACGAGGATATACCAAACCCTCTTGAATCGTCCGAAATCAAAGGGCTAAACAAACCGCAATTTGCAAAACGCCCAAGGGGACCTATCCTTCAAAACCTTCGCGAAAATCGGAAAGAAAAGCAATGTAAAATCAGATTTTAGTGTGCAAGCTTGAATCAAAATTTAGGGATAAAATATGCAATCCAATTTTCCACCAATCTCACAATTTCATAAGAGGAATTATACAAGTTTAGGGGAGGGAAATCGTTACCCAAAATCTGAACTCAAGGAGGGAGGAGGAGGAGGAGGAGGAGATACAATGGAAGAGTCACACTTCCACGGGTTCACCGGAGTCGCACTGGATGAGGGAGAACCGAGCCGCCTTCTTCGGAGTCACACCGGAGGAGGGAGGAGGTCGCCGGAGCAGCAATCGGATAGCCCAAGGGGCGGCGGTGGCAGCAGGCCGGCGGTTTTTCCTGGAGCTCGGGATTCGGCCTGGCCGAGAGATAAGAGGGGGGGGCGGCTGTTTGGGGCAACCGAGAGATAGGGTTCTCTTTTCTTTTTTTCTTCTTCACCTTTTTTTCCCTCTCCCTCACACATACATATATATATAAAGAAACCACACTCCTCCACCCTTCATCTCACCCAAATTAAATCCAACCCACTCAAATGTTTCTTTTTTCAACAAAAATTAAAACCCACAAAATAGCTTATAATTTTAGGACCTAGAAATTATAAGCTTAATTAAAATGATAATAAAAGATAGGGGATTATGATGATTATTTCAAAATGAAATAATCATGATAACCATAATGAAGTGACGAAGCGCCCGCGATGGCGGCGGCGGCGGTGGCGGTTGCAGCAACGGCCGTCAAAATCCACGAACATGTAGCGGCGGCGATCAAAATGGAGATCCAAGTCGGCACGGGCAAAAGGTGGGGCATCGTCGCCATCACATGTCCAAGAGAATTACTATGAGTCATGGGGATTCTTACATCGTCATCGAAGGTATTAGATCTATTCCCCCTCTCGTGTTGTCATCCGTGCAGGCCGTCAAGGCACACTTGCAGGGGGAGGAAGTCTATGAGGTGCTATTTTAAATGGCTGAGGCCAAGGGTTCCATCTCAGATATCCCGGTGGTGCGAGATTTTGCCGACATATTCCCAGAGAAGCTGCCAGGGCTACCCCCGCACCAGGAGAAGGATTTCTAGATACAACTAGTGTCGAGGGCTAAGCCGGCAGCTAGAGCCAATTACCGGATGGCCCTAAAGGAGCTGACGGAGTTTCAAAGCCAGCTCTAGGAACTAGTGGAGGCCAGATTTGTCTGGCCAAGCTCTTCACCATGCGGAGCCCCGGTCTTGTTCGTTAAGAAGAATGACGAGACACTTTAGTTGTGTATTGATTACCGAGCACTGAACATGCTGACAGTCTGGAATACATATCCCTTGCCAAGGATAGACGAGCTATTTGACCAACTGGAGGGAGCTAATTGGTTTTACAAGCTAGACCTTAGGTCGGGTACTACCAGCTACGCATTCAGGAGGAAGACATCCCGAAGACGGCCTTCAGCAGTAGATACGGGTTGTACGAGTTTACCGTGATTCCTTTCGGGCTCACGAATGCACCCTCCGCGTTCATGACCTTGATGAACCGGGCGATCGAGGAATATCTGGATGTCTTCGTCATCGTATTCATTGACAACATCCTTATCTACTCAAGGACTGAAGAGGAGCATGCGAGTCATCTGTCTTTGACTTTAGAGAAGCTTCGAGAGCATAAGATGTATGCTAAGTTTAGCAAGTGCCATTTTTGGCTAAAAGAGGTGGCTTTTTAGGGCCATATTATCAGTGGAGCGGGTTTGGCGGTAGATCCGGCAAAAGTCCAGGCATTAAGGGATTGGCCACTGCTGAATACGACCACGGATGTTCGGAGTTTCTTAGGACTTGCCGGTTATTACGGAAAGTTTGTAGAAGGGTTCTCTCGGATTGCTCTCCCTCTCACATCCCTGACGAAGAAGGAGTCTCCTTTTATTTGGTCGCCACGATGTGAGTCTGCCTTTCTGTAGCTGAAGGGCTGGCTTACCTCGGCTCCCATCCTTGCTCTTCAGTCAAGGAAGGAAGGATTCCAAGTGTATACGGATGCTTCCTATCAAGGGATGGGTGTCGTTCTGATGCAGAACGGGCACGTAATAGCCTATGCTTCCCGTCAGCTGAAGAAACATAAGAAGAATTACCCGGTGCATGATTTGGAGATGGGGGCAGTTGTTTTTGCGCTAAAGATCTGGCGACACTATTTATATGGTGAGTACTGCGACATATTCTCAGATCATAAAAATCTGAAGTATGTGGACACACAGAAGGAGCTGAACATCAGGCAAAGATGTTGGGTGGAGTTTTTGTCGGACTACCAGTACACCATGCATTACCATCCCGGGAAGGCAAACGTGGTGGCAGATGCTTTGAGCCGGAGAGCGAATACATCAAGAGCAGGCCCAGAGCTTATGACCTTAGAGTTGGTAAAAACATTTAAGGAGATGCAGATATCCTTAGTGTCCGAGGACGATCCGAAATTGTATAAGGAGTATCTAGTGTAAGACCCCCATTTTTTTTTTCTTTTAAAACACCGGGGTCTTAGGCCCAGAACCGTCGCCCTGCAGTGATACCTTCGCACCCGGGAAGGTCGTCACTACAAAATGCCGATCTTGCCGGCCAAATCGATCACAACTATAGCAATAAATTAAAAGCAAGTCCACAGGAATCACATGTATAGAAAATAAGCTCCACGAAGGGAGTGTCCACAGATAGTACATATAACAGAAATCTCGGGCTTATGCCCGGTACATCATGTCCTCACTACAAATCGCTCATCGCGAAAGCAAACTAATATAACTACTAGTGGTCGGGACTCACAGTCCCTGCTTTCTGGACTCCGGTACTAGACTGTCCGATCTCCAAGCTTGCCGACCTCCGGGGCTGCTCCTCCATGCTGGGCTCCGTGGTCCCCTAAAATGACGTGGTTCGAAAACCATTAGTCTAAAAGACTAAGTCCTATCGTCCCCCGCCCCTTCCCCCATGGCTCTTATGCACCGAGCGGGGAGAAGGAAAGGGGAGGACATGAAGGTGGAGAATATCAAATAGCAGATGGCAGCGGAATTAAACTAACAGTTCAAAAAGATGGTAATAATTATATAAAATTTCAATAAGAAAGTAACCTTAACTTATGTGAATACACATAAGCTAAGGGATCTCTTGCAGGGCTCCTATCGTATAAAAAGTCTCATACCGATTTATACGATAGTGTGATGATTTTACTAGCAGGCTTAAATATATAGTACTGAAAGAGAACCTTGACTTATAAGCACGCTTGCGCAAACTTATAAGCCAAGGGGTCGTTTTGCAGGGCCTAATATATAGAGCGTCCCATACCACTTATACATTAGGTGTCAGGTTATATGCAATGGTTATGCTATGAAATACAATTATGCCATGACGTGGACATGCAAGTGCAACTCACCCACTCGACTCTGTGTACACAGACCTTTAGTTCCCCCTTTCGGAGCCGTTACCTCCCAGGATACCTCCGTAGTGGCAGACGGAAGCAGTGGGTTGGGCCTCGCCCACCTATAAACCAGTAAAGCACTACTCGTCAGACCTATCGTACGCCTCAACGCTTGGTGCATAAAGCGGACTCCTGCGTACTCTTGCCGGCTGGCACACCGGACTTTTGTTGGCGAAGTGCTAACCACACTTGTCAAGTCAGCGTATTGGCGTCGGTGCATCGACCCCTCCAATACCGAAGACCCACCACCTTATACCTTTTATGCACATGCAATAGTTATGAGTCCAACCAACAACCGAGCCAAAGCTCCCCGGACTATCCCGTCTGTCAACAACCGAGCCAAAGCTCCCCGGACTATCCCGTCCGTCAACAACCGAGCCAAAGCTCCACGAACTATCCTGTCCATCATAGTCAACAACCGAGTCAAAGCTCCCCGGACCATCCCGTCCGTCACAAACTGAGCCAAAGCTCGCCAGACTAACCCTAGTATTTTGACAAATCCTCCTACGGGTCAGACGATCTTTCGTCGATCTCGAGCACCATCTAACACTTAGCCAAAACCCAACCCTTGCTCATCCTAACTCGAGTGATGAACTCATTCTAAATTATCCAAACCTACAACCACTAATTCCCGACACATGTGCCCAACTTTATACTCCACATATTTTCTGCAGATTTACTATATGCAGACCACTAAGGTTAAATGCCATGTAAAATGGGAAGTACATCAAATAATCATCCAGTACACCTATAATAATTATTGGAGGTCCATTATGACCTTTATTGCCCAAATCCAGAGTTTCAAAATTTTTCCTTTTTATCTAATAATTTATTAAATTTTCATAGTGGCCAAAATCTCCAAGTTTGAACAGGAAATACCAAATTTAGACAAGGTAAAATTCCTCCAGATTTATGTTATACTTAATATGAAATATTTAACTTAAGATCCAAGGTCTCTTAATTTTTCAGGAAGGTTTAGGCCACTACTTTTTATTTCAATTGTAACTTACAATAATTCATTTAATTAGATAAGTAGGGCAATATTATTTCCAAAAATTCAAGGAAAATTCTAACTTGATTGCAAGGGCATATAAATGCTCTGGGTCAGATATCATAAGTGATTAAGGAGTAATAAGTTTCAAACAAATTAATGAAAATCTTTCCAAAATTACTAATTGCAGACCACCAAGGTTAAATGTCATGTAAAATGGAAAGTACATTAATAATTATCCAGTACTCCTATAATAAATATTGGAGGTCCATTATGAAACTTTAAGTCCTAAATCCAGAGATCCACAATTTTCCTATTTATTTAATAATTTATTTAATTATTGTAGTGACTAAAAATTCCAATAATGAATATGATGTACCAATTTCAGACAAGATATCATTCCACTGATTTTATATGATATTCAAAATAAGTATTTAACTTACCCTCCAAAATATCCAAATTTTTCAGTAAGGTTTTGTCCCCCATTTCTTATTTCAATTTATTCCTTAATAATTCATTTAAAGAGATATGTAAGGCTATATTACTTCCAAAAATTAGGAGAAAATTCAAGTATAATTCTAATGGCATATAAATGATTTGGGCCAATTTTCATAATTTATTTATCAGTTAAGAGCCTTAAATAAATTATTGAACAATTTCCTCATTTACCAAGCTTGTGAAGTAAGTACCTCAAATATGTATTCAAGAATTCTCATAAAATTTAAAAAAGTCTATAAATACTTAAAACTTTCTCTGCCAAACTTTCATGACCTCCCAAGAGGTAGAGAGACCAATATGATCAATTTATTAATTAGGGCATCCCCTTGTGTTACAAAAGCAGTACTACAATTATTATCCCAAAAATTCTAATTAATTTACCAGAGGTTCATAATATCCTCATGACCATTCTACCAAAATTTCATCTTTGTTTAAGGAGTTTAACTAGACTATTCCAACCCTACCATATTTGTGCCCTAAACTAGGGTTAGGGTTTTGTGGGTCCTAAACTTTCCAAAATACCTTAAGCTTTTCACCAGAGGGTTTTACTTACCCTAGTACCCTCTCTACAGAATTTCATGGTCATACAAGGTGTCTTGGCCACATGCCCTTCACAAGGTAAAAAAGCCATTCCTTAAGGTTTGACCTAGGATCTTGGGCCAAATCAATTCCAATACTCCCAATTTTTCATTGGAAGGTGCAAAAAGTCATTCCAAGTCAGTGGCCAAAATTTGAACCTCTGTTGAGGTGAATTAGACACTCTAAGCCAAAAATACATTTTTTGACTAAAAAGCCTATTTTAAGGCAACGCTAGGGTTTGCAAGATTTCCATTTAAATCACCTCCAAAATTAATGAAATTTTAACCAGAGCTTAATATTAACCTCATATACCCCCTACCAAAATTTGGATGGATTTGGAATTCATTTAACCCATAAATTAATTTACCCTAGATAAATTAAATATTTACAAAAACTATAGAAATATTATCACCAAAAATTCCCATTTTTGGGCAGGTTCTATATATTGGTTAGGGTGACTCCCTGCCAAAATTTCAACTCCTTTGGACCAAATATGAAGTGTGGGCACTCTGTTTAATGTCTGTCTAGTCACATGTATAGCCCCCACCAAAATGAGTGCCCTGGTCAAACCAGGCACCCAAATTAATTCAAGCCAATTTTTTATGAAAGTAGACTCAGAGAGCTACAATTCATGTGTTGACCACTTTTCCTGAAAATGTCTCTAAGTATGTTTAATAATTAAAACCATTAAATATGAAAAGTGTGACAAAATCATGAAATGAAATATATAATTCCATAGTTTAATTCAATTTCTGCACGAATCTTGACGCAAAACCGACGGAATCCCGTCATCTTCTTCCTCTAGCAGACGGCCAAGATTCATCCCGCCTAGGCCATCTTCCAGCAGCTGCCGCCGGCGATCCGGCCACCTCCCCGGCCGGCCGCCGCCGCCAACACCTTCGTGGTGGTCGTGGCTACCTCCAGGCGGCGGCACGGCCGCCGGGGAGCACTATTCCGGCGAACCCGAGAGTATGAATTTTCATGGAAAAACCATGATTTTGAAAATTGGATTGGACTCAATTGATCCCTAACCTTGTCTCTAATGATCCCTAAGATCTACCCATGTAAGAAGGAGTGGAGGAGGACCTTTTTGGCGGCCTGAAGTCGGGAGGATCGCCGGAATGCCATGGTGGTGGTGGTGGTGGTCGGGTTTCTTCAAAAACACAGTGAAATAGCTTGGCTTCTTCAGGAAAGTGGTGGGGAATTTTCCTTGGAGTCTAGGGAAGCTTTTAAAAGGGAGAGGAGGGGAGTTAGGTGGCTGAAATCCTCTATGCCATTTTTGGCCCAAGTCAAGCTTGGCGGCCATGGTTGGTAGGGGGGAATGCATGGCTCCAACAACTCAATGACCAGCTGGTTGGATTGGGGCTGCCTTCCTTGTCCTAATGCAATGAATGGAGGGGGTTTGGGAGGGGGAGGATGAGTCCAAAGTCCTCCTCCCATTTCTTCCTTCTCTTTCTCTCTCCTCCATGGTGGCTCTTCCTCTCTCCTACACACCAAGCAGAATTTTGGCTCCTACCTAACCCAATGGAAGACCACATGTCCCTTTTATCCATCAAACATGGTTAGCCCAATCAAAATGGGCTTGAGCTTGAGTTAGCCCATTTGGGCTAGCTTGACCCAAACTTGGACTAGGGCCCACTTAGGTCAATTTGGTCCTTGAGGTTTCCTTAATGGGTCCTTGGTGACCCATTGGCCTCCCCTAGGGTCAAGGTGGGGGTTGAATTGGCCCTTGAAGGCCACTTGACCCTTAACTAGGGCACTTTGACTATTTTAGGTCCAGAGTTGACTTTGGTCAACCTAGCCTTTTTGATTGGTCCCAATGGGTCCTTGGTGACCCTTTGGCCTCTCACTAGGGTTATGAGGGTATGTGTGGGGTCCACTTGGCTAAGGGACTGCAATTGACCTTTGTGCAGGTCAGTTTAACCCAATTAGGGTTATAATTGACTTTGGTCAACTTAGCCCCTTTGACTTCCTTTCATGGGTCCTTAGTGACCCATTGAGCCCTCACTAGGGTTATGAAGGTATGGGTGGGGTCTTGGAGTCTTGTTGAAGCCCCATGATCACCTTAAACCAAGGTTCAGAAATCTACTATGTGCAGACCATAGTGGTCTCATCCTCAATCCTAGGCTCACTTGGCCTTTATGGATTTTCTAGGGCTTTGTCATGACCTAGTCATGACAAAACTATCTCTAGGGGTCTAGTTGTCTGAGGGATTTTACAAATCCCAATAAACAAAACAAAAATTTCGTCCCCGAAATTGAGGTTAAGCCTACGGGGATTTCTACCGGAATGAAATAAACTTATAACATCTCATATGGTTTTCCTATTGAGTCGAAACGACTACTTGTTTAATAAACGAGGGCAATCCCCCAATAAACAAAAGATTAGCCCCTACTTTTCCTGACTTAGTGTGAATTCCTATGTTCTCAATTTCCCTTATCTAGTCCTACCGGTTTAATACAAGAAGGTAATTTATAGTATGTGGTGAGGTATAGCTGACTGAACAACTCCGGGTATTTCTACCTCATCAGGTCCTGCGGTTCCAGGTGTGCTCCTCCTGACCGTGGTTTCTCCACAGAACCTTGACTAAGGGGATCTTCTTGCGGCGCAAGATCTGTAATCCTTTGTCATCGATCCGAACCGGCTCCAAGTGAACAGACCGGTCTTAAGCTACCGGTCCGTCCGTAGTCGAAATCTGCTGCTCCGGGCGTAGTAGAGCCCTCCTAAGAGAGGATATATGGAACACGTCGTGCATACTTTCCAGCCCCGGTGGCAGCTCCAGCCTGTATGCCAAGGGACCGATCCGCTCCTGGATCCTATAAGGCCCCATATATCTTGGGCTGAGCTTCTTCCTCTGTCCGCATACCCGAGTAACTCCATGCATTGGTCGGATCTTCAAGAACACCTGGTCTCCCACCCGGAATTCCACCTGACGGTGCCGAGCATCGTAATACTTAGCATGTCAGCTCTGTGCTTCTAGCATCCTGTCCCGTATCAATCTCACTTAAGCCTCAGTGTCCTCGACAAACTCCGAATCAAATGCCTTAGGGTCCTCGTCCTGTATCCATGACAACAGAGTCCTGCACCTCCGTCCGTACAACGCCTTATAAGGAGCCATCCTTATACTGGACTGCTAGCTGTTATTATACGAGAACTCGATCAGTGGCAACAACTTTTCCCAAGGTTCACCGCGATCCAATATGCAAAGTCGTAGCAAATCCTCAAGAGTCTGGTTAGTGCGTTCCGTTTGTCCATCCGTCTGGGGATGAAAAGCCGTACTGAATGTTAGTCGCGTGCCCAAGTAAGTCTGCACTGATCTCCACTCCCTGGTCGTAAATCGTCCATCCCGGTCCTACACAATCGACTTGGGCACGCCATGATAACGGACGAACTGCTCCACAAACTTTCGGACTAACACTCCCACCGAGTCATCCTTCCTGATTGAAATAAACCTGGCTACCTTCGTCAGCCGGTCGACGATCACCCAGATCGAATCATTCTCTGTCCGCGATCGGGGAAGTCCATGTATAAAGTCCATGGAGATATCATCGAACTTCCACTCTGGTACTGGGAGTGGCTGCAATAATCCTGCGGGGTTTCTGCACTCCGCTTTCACTAACTGGCATGCCTCGCAATGGGTCACGAAGTAGGTGATATCCTTCTTCATGCCTGGCCAGTACATAGTCTTCTTCAGATCTGCAGTCATCTTCGTAATCCCCGGGTGTACCGAATATCGACTGCAATGAGCCTCCATCATGATGTCCTCCCGGACCTGGCCTCCCTCTAGTATACAAACCCGGCCTCTGAAGAACACTAAGTCATCCCCCAGCGAGTAATCTCCCGCAGTGCCTGCTTCTAAGGCCCGGAATATCGGCTCTAGCTGGGTATCCTGCCTCTGTCCATCCTTGACCCATTCTCGAATATCATCCGTGACAATTAATTACGATAGATACTCCTGGTACAATTCAGGGTGATCCTCAGACACAAGGGATATTTGCATATTGTCTAATATCTGAACCAACTCCAAGGCCATCAACTGTGTTCCTACTCCAGGGTTTGCGGTCTTTCGGCTCAGTGCATCGGCTACCACATTCGCCTTTTCCCGGGTGGTAGTGCATCTCGTACTGGTAGTCTGCTAAAAACTCCACCCATCATCTCTGTCTGATGTTCAACTCTTTCTGCGTGTCCACATACCTCAAAATTTTATGGTCAGAGTATATGTCGTAGTGGACACCGTACAGATAGTTCCGCCAGACTTTCAGTGCAAAAATGACAGCTCCCATTTCTAGGTCATAGACTGGGTAGTTCTGCTCATGCTTCTTCAGTTGCCGAGAAGAGTAAGCTATCACATGGCCATTCTGCATAAGCACTGCACCCATGCCCTGGTAGGAAGTGTTGGTGTAGACCTGGAATCCTTCTTTCCCTGAAGGGAGGGCAAGTATAGGAGCCGAAGTGAGTCGTCCCTTTAGCTCTTGAAAAGCCACCTCACACTGTGGGGTCCAGATAAAGGGTACCTCCTTCCTTGTCAGAGATGTCAGTGGAAGGGAGATACAAGAGAATCCGTCTACGAACTTCCGGTAGTAATCGGCGAGTCCTAGGAAACTTCGCACATCTGTGGCCGTCTTCAACTGTGGCCATTCCCGAACTGCTTGGATCTTGGCCGGGTCCACTGCCAACCCAACACCACTGATGATATGGCCTAGGAAAGCCACCTTCTTCAACCAAAACTGGCATTTGCTGATCTTTGCATAAAGCTTGTGCTCCCATAGTCTCTCCAAGGTCAGCGTTAGATACCGTGTGTGCTCCTCCTCTGTCCTTGAGTAAATGAGGATGTCATCGATAAACACGGTGACGAACACTTCCAAATATGCCCCGAACACCTGATTCATGAGGCTCATGAATGCCGACGGAGCATTTGTGAGCCCGAAGGGCATCACGATAAACTAATATAGCCCATATCTACTACTGAAGGCAGTCTTTGGAATGTCCTTCTCCTTGATCCTTAGCTGGTAGTAACCCGACCTTAAATCCAATTTGGAAAAGAAATGCGCGCCTTCTAGCTGGTCAAACAACTCATCTATCCTTGGCAGTGGATATGTGTTTCGGACTGTCAATCGGTTTAGTGCTCGGTAGTCGATGCACAATCTCAGAGTCCCGTCCTTCTTTTTAACGAACAAGACCGGGGCTCCCCATGGCGAAGAGCTCGGTCGAACAAATCCGTCCTCCACCAGTTCCTGGAGTTGGCTTCAAAATTCTGTCAGTTCTTTTGGGGCCATCCGGTAAGGGGCTCTAGCTGCCGGCTTAGCCCCTGGCACTAGCTGTATCCGGAAATCCTGCTCCCGGTATGGGGGTAGCCCAGGCAGTTTCTCTGGGAATACGTCAGCAAAATCTCGTACCACCGGAATATCCGAGGTGGAGACCTTGGCCTTAGTCATTTCAAATACTACCTCATATACTTCTTCCCCCTGTAAGTTGGCCTTGACGGCCTGTACAGATGACAGCATGAGAGGGGGAATAGATCGAGTACCTTCGATGACGAGGTAGGAATCCCCATGTCTCACGGTAACTCTCTTGGACATGCAGTCAATCTGAGATTGATTCCAGTTCAACAATGTCATTCCTAGGATCAAATCAAAGACTGGTATCTTCATGATTGTCGCTGGAGCTTCAAATATCTTTCCGCCGATTTCCGCCTCCATGTTGCAGTGGGCCGAGGTGAGCAGCTCCGATCCGTCGGATAATCGTATCCTCATCATCAAACCCGTGAATCATTCCACGCCTTTCAACCCTTCTACGAAGGCTTCCGATACAAAAGAGTGTGAAGCACCCGTATCAAACAGCGTATAAGCGGGTTTGCCGCTGATGCAAACTATTCCTGGGGGGCGGGGAAAGTTTAATGGCTTAGAATCTAGCTATGGTTTTCTTTCCTAGATTATAACTTCTATATAAAGTTAAATTTCATGAGAAAATAACTTAAAATTTTCTGACGTACCAGTGATTACTTGCTCCGGGTTCCGGGGTTGAGCCAGATCCAGTGCATAAATTTGCTCCCTCTCCTGCCTGCGATCTGCACCCTAGAAACCATGTCCTCGATGATGTCCTCTTCCTCCAAACTGTTGGGCATGCGGGGCAGACTGTGGTGCTGGTAGAGGTGCTCCCCTCACGGGGCAGTTTCTCTGAATATGTCATATCTGATGGCAGTTATAGCACTCCGGTGGGGGAAATGCCATACCCCCGGGTCTTGGTGCCTCCCTCATCTGAAGAGGCTGAGGAGCCATTACCACCGGATCCCTCGGCTCTCGTCTCACCTCCTTGTGAAGTTGGCCCTCTGTCCTTCTTCCCTCTCTCCTATCTGTGATGCGGCCCCGCCGCTGATCATTCCGGGATCCCCGGCCCTGGTCCTCCGTCGGCCTCTTTCAACCCCGAGTCGTGTGCCAATCAGCCTCAATCCTCTTGGCCATCTCTAACATCCGAGGTATAGGCCCGCCAGAAACGAACAGAAGGGCCTCCCTCAACTCCTCCCACAGGCCCTTAAAAATCTCTTGGTGTATCCCGCCTCATCTAGCTGATAGGAGTCTGCGAATAGTGCTAAATTGTTGAACTCCCGGTGGTATTCTACCACTGTCTTGTTTCCCTGCTTCAATTGCAGGAACCTGTCCTCCAGCTCATCCCTGACTGATTGTGATACAAAATGCTCTAGTAAAGCGACCCTGAACTCCTCCCAAGTAATATCTGAAATCTCCATATCGGCAAAAGTCGTATCCAGCGATGTCTTCCACCATCTTTTGGCATGAGACTCTAAATAAGAGACTACCAAAGGAACCCTCTCCTCCCAAGGGCATTGTATCCCGGTCAACATTTCATACATAATATCTAGCAATTCTTCTGCCCGAACAGCCGATTCTGTCCCTAAGTAAGATGAAGGAGAGAGTCCTCAGAAGATGCTCAGCCAATTGGCCCCCGGGTTTGGCAGCGGGGCTGGAACCTGTTGGGCCCTGAAAGCTTCAAGAATAGCTGTCAGGGTTTGCCCCATCTCCGAGTGTAGGAATGGAGTGGGGAACGGGGGAGGTGGTGCAACATTCGGAGTCTGCTAGACTCCGCCTTGTGGTGTTGGCTGTGCTGGGGGCTGCGTAACAGAAGTTAATTATAAGTAATCGCACATATCTAAAAGTGGACAATTTCATGTGATCCCCCATATGGGCCCACCACTGCTTCCGCTGCTTAGTTTGTCCCACAACTAAACTCGTTCGGGGGTGGCCCGGGGTTTTTAGACTGCTACGTTTCGATCGATATATTTCCCTCTGATACCACTTGTAAGACCCCCATTTTTTTTTATTTTAAAACACCGGGGTCTTAGGCCCAGAACCGTCGTCTTGCAGTGATACCTTCGCACCCGGGAAGGTCGTCACTACAAAACGCCGATCCTGCCGGCCAAGTCGATCACAACTGTAGCAATAAATTAAAAGCAAGTCCACAGGAATCACATGTATAGAAAATAAGCTCCATGAAGGGATTGTCCATAGATAGTACATATAACAGAAATCTCGGGCTTATGCCCGGTACATCATGTCCTCACTACAAATCGCTCATCGCAGAAGCAAACTAATATAACTACTAGTGGTCGAGGCTTACAGTCCCTGCTGTCTGGACTACGGTACTAGACTGTCCGATCTCCAAGCGTGCCGACCTCCAGGGCTGCTCCTCCATGCTGGGCTCCATGGTCCCCTAAAATGATGTAGTTCGAAAACCATTAGTCTAAAAGACTAAGTCCTATCATCCCCCGCCCCTTCCCCCATGGCTCCTAAGTACCGAGCGGGGAGAAGGAAAGGGGAGGACATGAAGGTGGAGAATATCAAATAGCAGATGGCAGCGGAACTAAACTAACAGTTCAAAATGATGGTAATAATGATATAAAATTTGAATAAGAAAGTAACCTTAACTTATGTGAATACACATAAGCAAAGGGATCTCTTGCAGGGCTCCTATCGTATAAAAAGTCTCATACCGATTTATACGATAGGGTGACGGTTTTACTAGCAGACTTAAATATATAGTACTGAAAGATAACCTTGACTTATAAGCACGCTTGCGCAAACTTATAAGCCAAGGGGTCGTTTTGCAGGGCCTAATATATAGAGCGTCCCATACCACTTATACATTAGGTGTCAGGTTATATGCAATGGTTATGCTATGAAATACAATTATGCCATGACGTGGACATGCAAGTGCAACTCACCCACTCGACTCTGTGTACACAGACCTTTAGTTCCCCCTTTCAGAGCCGTTACCTCCCAGGATACCTCCGTAGTGGCAGACGGAAGCAGTGGGTTGGGCCTCGCCCACCTATAAACCAGTAAAGCACTACTCGTCAGACCTATCGTACGCCTCAACGCTTGGTGCATAAAGCGGACTCCTGCGTACTCTTGCCGGCTGGCACACCGGACTTTTGTTGGCGAAGTGCTAACCACACTTGTCAAGCAGCGTATTGGCGTCGGTGCATCGACCCCTCCAATACCGAAGACCCACCACCTTATACCTTTTATGCACATGCAATAGTTATGAGTCCAACCAACAACCGAGCCAAAGCTCCCCGGACTATCCCGTCTGTCAACAACCGAGCCAAAGCTCCCCGGACTATCCCGTCCGTCAACAACCGAGCCAAAGCTCCACGAACTATCCTGTCCATCATAGTCAACAACCGAGTCAAAGCTCCCCGGACCATCCCGTCCGTCACAAACTGAGCCAAAGCTCGCCAGACTAACCCTAGTATTTTGACAAATCCTCCTACGGGTCAGACGATCTTTCGTCGATCTCGAGCACCATCTAACACTTAGCCAAAACCCAACCCTTGCTCATCCTAACTCGAGTGATGAACTCATTCTAAATTATCCAAACCTACAACCACTAATTCCCGACACATGTGCCAAACTTTATACTCCACATATTTTCTGCAGATTTACTATATGCAGACCACTAAGGTTAAATGTCATGTAAAATGGGAAGTACATCAAATAATCATCCAGTACTCCTATAATAATTATTGGAGGTCCATTATGACCTTTATTGCCCAAATCCAGAGTTTCACAATTTTTCCTTTTTATCTAATAATTTATTAAATTTTCATAGTGGCCAAAATCTCCAAGTTTGAACAGGAAATACCAAATTTAGATAAGGTAAAATTCCTCCAGATTTATGTTATACTTAATATGAAATATTTAACCTAAGTTCCAAGGTCTCTTAATTTTTCAGCAAGCTTTAGGCCACTACTTTTTATTTCAATTGTAACTTACAATAATTCATTTAATTAGATAAGTAGGGCAATATTATTTCCAAAAAGTCAAGGAAATTTATAACTTCATTGCAAGGGCATATAAATGCTCTGGGTCAGATATCATAAGTGATTAAGGAGTAATAAGTTTCAAACAAATTAATGAACAACTTTTCAAAATTACTAAATGCAGACCACCAAGGTTAAATGTCATGTAAAATGGAAAGTACATCAATAATTATCCAGTACTCCTATAATAAATATTAGAGGTCCATTATGAAACTTTAAGTCCTAAATCCAGAGATCCACAATTTTCCTATTTATTTAATAATTTATTTAATTATTATAGTGACTAAAAATTCCAATAATGAACATGATGTACCAATTTCAGACAAGATATCATTCCACTGATTTTATATGATATTCAAAAAAAGTATTCAACTTACCCTCCAAAATATCCAAATTTTTTAGTAAGGTTTTGTCCCCCATTTCTTATTTCAATTTATTCCTTAATAATTCATTTAAAGAGATATGTAAGACTATATTACTTCCAAAAATTCAGAGAAAATTAGAGTATAATTTTAATAGCATATAAATGATTTGGGCCAATTTTCATAATTTATTTATCAGTAAAGAGCCTTAAATAAATTATTGAACAATTTCCTCATTTACCAAGCTTGTGAAGTAAGTACCTCAAATATGTATTCAAGAATTCTCATAAAATTTAAATATGTCTATAAATACTTAAAACTTTCTCTGCCAAACTTTCATGACCTCCCAAGGGGTAGAGAGACCAATATGATCAATTTATTAATTAGGGCATCCCCTTGTGTTACAAAAGCAGTATTACAATTATTATCCCAAAAATTATAATTAAATTACCAGAGGTTCATAATATCCTTATGACCATTATACAAAAATTTCATCTTTGTTTAAGGAGTTTAACTAGCCTATTCCAAACCTACCATATTTGTGCCCTAAACTAGGGTTAGGGTTTTGTGGGTCCTAAACTTTCCAAAATACCTTAATCTTTTAACCAGAGGGTTTTACTTACCGTAGTACCCTCCCTACAATATTTCATGGTCATACAAGGTGTCTTGGCCACATGCCCTTCACAAGGTACAAAAGCCCTTCCTTAGGGTTTGACCTAGGATCTTGGGCCAAATCAATTACAATACTCCCAATTTTTCATTGGAAGGTGCAAAAAGTCATTCCAAGTCAGTGCCCAAATTTGAACCTCTGTTGAGGTGAATTAGACACTCTAAGCCAAAATTACATTTTTGGACTAAAAAGCCCTTTTTAAGGCAAGGCTAGGGTTTGAAAGATTTCCATTTAAATCACCTCCAAAATTAATGAAATTTTAACCAGAGCTTAATATTAACCTCATATACCACCTACCAAAATTTGGATGGATTTGGAATTCATTTAACCCATAAATTAATTTACCCTAGATAAATTAAATTATTTACAAAAAATATAGAAAAATTATCCCCAAAAATTCCCATTTTTGGGCAGGGTCTATATATTGGTTAGGGTGACTCCCTGCCAAAATTTCAACTCCTTTGGACCAAATATGAAGTGTGGGCACTCTATTTAATATCTGTCTAGTCACATGTATAGCCCCCACCAAAATGAGTGCCCTGGTCAAACAAGGCACCCAAATTAGTTCAAACCAATTTTGTATGAAAGTTGACTCAGAGAGCTACAATTCATGTGTTGACCTTTTTTTCTGAAAATGTCTCTAAGTATTTTAAATATTTAAAACCATTAAATATGAAAAGTGTGAAAGAATCATGAAATGAAATATATAATTCCATAGTTTAATATCAATTTCTGCACGAATCTTGACGCAAAACCGACGGAATCCCGTCATCTTCTTCCTCCAGTAGACGGCCAGGATTCATCCCGCCTGGGCCATCTTCCAGCGGCTGCTGCCGGCGATCCGGCCACCTCCCTGGCCGGCCGCCGCCGCCAACACCTTCGTGGTGGTCATGGCTACCTCCAGGCGGCAGCACGGCCGCCGGGGAGCACTATTCCGGCGAACCCGAGAGTATGAATTTTTATGGAAAAACCATGATTTTGAAAATCGTATTGGACTCAATTGAGCCCTAACCTTGTCTCTAATGATCCCTAAGATCTACCCATGTAAGAAGGAGTGGAGGAGGACCTTTTTGGCGGCCTGAAGTCGGGAGGATCGCCGGAATGCCTTGGTGGTGGTGGTGGTCGGGTTTCTTCAAAAACACAGTGAAACAGCTTGGCTTCTTTAGGAAAGTGGTGGGGAATTTTCCTTGGAGTCTAGGGAAGCTTTTAAAAGGGAGAGGAGGGGAGTTAGGTGGCTGAAATCCTCTATGTAATTTTTGGCCCAAGTCAAGCTTGGCGGCCATGGTTGGTAGGGGGGAATGCATGGCTCCAACCAGTAAATGACCAGCTGGTTGGATTGGGGCTGCCTTCCTTGTCCTAATGCAATGAATGGAGGGGTTGGGGAGGGGGAGGATGAGCCCAAAGTCCTCCTCCCATTTCTTCCTTCTCTTTCTCTCTCCTCCATGGTGGCTCTTTCTCTCTCCTACACACCAAGCAGAATTTTGGCTCCTACCTAACCCAATGGCAGCCCACATGTCCCTTTTATCCATCAAACATGGTTAGCCCAATCAAAAAGGGCTTGAGCTTGAGTTAGCCCATTTGGGCTAGCTTGACCCAAACTTGGACTAGGGCCCACTTAGGTCAATTTGGTCCTTGAGGTTTCCTTAATGAGTCCTTGGTGACCCATTGGCCTCCCCTAGGGTCAAGGTGGGGGTTGGATTGGCCCTTTAAGGTCACTTGACCCTTAACTAGGGCACTTTGACCATTTTAGGTCCAGAGTTGACTTTGGTCAACCTAGCCTTTTTGATTGGTCCCAATGGGTCCTTGGTGACTCTTTGGCCACTCACTAGGGTTATGAGGGTATGTGTGGGGTCCACTTGGCTAAGGGACTGCAATTGACCCTTGTATAGGTCAGTTTGACCAAATTAGGGTTATAGTTGACTTTGGTCAACTTAGGCCCTTTGACTGCCTTCAATGGGTCCTTAGTGACCCATTGACCCCTCACTAGGGTTATGAAGGTATGGGTGGGGTCTTGGAGTCTTGGTGAAGCCCCATGATCACCTTAAACAAAGGTTCAGAAATCTACTATGTGCAGACCATAGTGGTCTCATCCTCAATCCTAGGCTCACTTGGCCTTTATGGATTTTCTAGGGCTTTGTCATGACCTAGTCATGACAAAACTATCTCTAGGGGTCTAGTTGTCTGAGGGATGTTACATCTAGGATGGATGGTTGCCCCCAATGATATTCGGGATTTCATTAGGGACGGGCAGAGTCTGGATGCGAGGGCAGAACCGATATTTAGTGCCTTAGAGGAAGGCACGGCAGGGGATTACTCATTGAGAGACGAACTACTATGTTTCCGAGGCAGGGTTTATATACCGGCAGGAGGCCAGATTTGGGAGGACATCATGGCAGAGGCTCACTACAGCGGATACTCAGTGCATCTGGGGATCACCAAGATGACAGCGGATTTGAAGAGAACGATGTACTGGTCAGTCATGAAGAAGGACATTACGTATTTTGTGACGCATTGTGAGGCATACCAATTTGTTAAAGCAGAGTGCAGAAACCCCGCAAGATTATTGCAGCCACTCCCAGTGCCGGAGTGGAAGTTCGACGATATCGCCATGGACTTTATACATGGGCTTCCCCGTTCGCGGACGGGTAATGATTCGATCTGGGTGATCGTCGAATGGCTGACGAAGGTAGCCAGATTTATTCCGATCAGGAAGGATGACTCGGTTGGTGTGTTAGTTCGGAAGTTCGTGGAGTAGTTCGTCCGTTATCATGGCGTACCCAGGTTGATTGTATCGGACCGGGATGGACGGTTTACGTCCAGGGAGTGGAGATCAGTGCAGACTTATTTGGGCACTCGGCTAACATTCAGTACATCATTTCATCCCCAGACTGATGGGCAGACGGAACGCACAAATCGGACTCTGGAAGATTTGCTGCGACTTTGCATATTGGATCGTGGTGAGCCTTGGGAGAAGTTGTTGCCACTGATCGAGTTCTCATATAATAACAGCTACCAGTCCAGCATAAGGATGGCTCCTTATGAGGCCCTATACGAACGGAGGTGTAGGACTACATTGTCATGGATACAGGACGAGGATCCGAAGACTTTGGGTTCGTAGTTTGTCGAGGACACCGAGGCTCAGGTGAGATTGATACGGGACAGGATGCTAGAGGCATAGAGCCGACAGGCTAAGTATTACGACGCTCGACACCGTCAGGTGGAGTTCTGGGTAGGGGACCAGGTGTTCTTGAAGATCCGACCAATGCATGGGGTTTCACAGGTACGCGGTCAGAAGAAGAAGCTCAGCCCAAGATATATGGGGCCTTATAGGATCCGGGAGCGGATCGGTCCCTTGGCATACAGGCTTGAGCTGCCACCGGAACTGGCAAGTCTGCACGACGTGTTCCATGTATCCTCTCTTAGGAGCGATCTATTACGCCCAGAGCAGTAGATTACAGCCACAGATGGGTCGGTAGCATCTGATCGGTCAATTCACCTGGAACCGGTCAGGATTGACGACAAGGGAATACGAGTCTTACGCCGCAAGAAGGTTCTATTGGTCAAGGTCCTGTGAAGGAATCATGGGCGAGAGGAGCACACATGGGAGCCTCAAGACCTGATGCGACAGAGGTACCCGGAGCT
Organism: Platanthera zijinensis; assembly: GCA_039513925.1. NCBI lineage: Eukaryota > Viridiplantae > Streptophyta > Magnoliopsida > Asparagales > Orchidaceae > Platanthera > Platanthera zijinensis. The sequence goes on from CM077098.1 coordinate 31,781,569, forward strand.
TTTTGGTCAGGTATTACTCATAACCTCTCGAGATGTTACAATTTACTTTGCATATTTGAAACCCTGTGGGCCTAACTAGAATTTCGAGGACGAAATTTTTTTATTTATATATTGGGATTTATAACATCCCTCAAACAACTAGACCCCTAGAAGTAGTTTTGTCTTGGCTAGGTCATGACAAAACCCTAGGGAGCCAAAGAAAGCCTAGTGAACCTAGGAATGTAGGTGAGACCACTGTGGTTTGTAAACAATAAATTTCTAAACCCTAGTTTAAGATGACCATGGGGTTTCACCAAGACTTCAAGACCCCGCCATGGTCTTATCAACCCATTGTAAGGTCCATTAGAGCCCTAGGGGTCCATTAGAGCCCTAGGGGTCCATTGGATAGGTATATGGTGACCAAGATGACCTAGAACCAATCTAGGCCTAAATTGGGCAAGGTGCCCTAACTAACGGCAGTGTGCCATAGTAAAGCCCAAATAACCCTACCAAGGCCTTCCTAGACCTACAGTTGGGTCAATTGGCCACTAAGGACCCATGGAGGGCAGTTAAAGTGGTTAAGTTGACTAAAGTCAACTCTAACCCTAAATGGGTCAACCTGACCCACATAGGGTCAACTGACCTTCCCTTAGCCAAGTGGACCCCACACATACCTTCCTAACCCTAGTGAGAGGCCAATGGGTCACCAGTGTCCCATTGGGGTCAACCAAAAAGGCTAAGTTGACCAAAGTTAACTCTAGCCCTAAAGTGGTTAAAGTGCCCTAGTTAAGGGTCAAGTGACCTCCAAGGGCCAAGTTAACCCCACCTAGACCTTAAGGGAGGCAAAAGGGTCACCAAAGACCCATTAGGGGCAATCTCAAAGACCAAATTGACTAAGATCAACCATAGTCAAGGTTTAGGTCAAGCTAGCCCAAATGGGCTAACTCAAACTCAAGCTCAATTCACTTGGGCCAACCTTGTATTGGTGGATGAAATGAACATGTAGGCTGCCATTGGGTTAGGTAGAAGCCAAATTTCAGGCTTGGTGAGTAGGAGGGAGAAAATCTTCAAAGGGAGGAGAGAGAAAGAGAAGAGAGTAAAGGGGGGAAGACTTTGGGCCCATCCTCCCCCTTCCCCAACCCCCTCCATTCAATTCACAAGGACAAGGAGTGCAATCCCATTTCAACCAGCTGGTCATTGACTAGTTTGAGTCATGCTTCATCACCCACCTACCATGGCCGAAATTTTTGACTAAGAGGGCCTCCAATGGCAATGCATCCTACAACCACCTAACACCCAAATTCTTTTTCTTAAAAGCTTCACTGGACTCCAAGGATTGATTTCCACACATTACCTGAAGGAGCCAAGGGTGTTCACTGTGTTGTTGCAGAAACCCGACCACCACCACCACCATGACGATCCGGCGATCGGCAAGGCTACAGCCACCCACACAGGTCCTCCTCCACTCCTTCCATGGGTAGTTCATAACAATCATTAGGGCCAAGGTTCGGGTTCAATTGAACCCGATCCAAATCAAAAATTTCCTGGTTTTTCCGTGAATTTCCACTTGTCGGGTTCGCCGGAATAAGGCCCTCCGGCGGCTGTGCCGCCGCCTGGCGATACCCACCACCTCAATGGAGGTGGTGGTGGCGGTGGCCGGCCGGGGAGGTGGCCAGACGGCCGGTGGAAGCGGCTGGAAGGAGCTCTAGGTGGGTTGAATCGGGACCATCGGCTGGAGGTGGAAGAAGACCAGATGCCGTCCAATGCTGCGCCAAGATTCGTGCTAATATAAATATTAAACTATAGGCTTGGTGTATTATTATTTCATTTTTGTCACATATAGTGTATTTAATGTTTTTAATTTTTAAAAATACCTAGAGGCTAATTCAGAGGAAATAGTCAACACATAAAATGTATCCCTATGGGTCTACTTTAATTAAAAATTGGTTTAAACCAGTTTGGGTGCCTGGTTTGACCAGGGCACGCATTTTGGTGGGGTATATACCTAGGGTTAGGCCGAAATTTAAATTGGTGCCCACACCTCATCTCCTGTCCAAATGACTTGAAATTTTGGCAGGGAGTTAATATAGTCCATATCTAGATCCTTACCAAAAATGGAAATTTTTGGGAACAATGTTTCTATAGTTTTGGAAATAATTTAATTTCCCTAGGGTAAATTAATTTAGGGGTCAAATGACCTCCAAACTCATCCAAATTTTGGTGGGTGGTGCATGGGGACATTTTAAAGGTCTGGTTAAAATATCATCTCATTTGGAGATGGTTTGAATAGAAAACATGCAAACCCTAGCCTTGCATAATAAGGGTATTTTGGTCTAAAAGTGCACCTTGGGCTTGGTGTGGCCCAATCACCTCAACAGAGGTTGAAATTGAGGCCACTGACTTGGCATGGCTTTTAACACCTCCCCATGGAATATGGGGTAGATTGGAATAGATTTGGCCTAAGATCTAAGACCAAACCCTAAGGAAGGACTTTTGTGCCTTGTGAGTGGCATGAGGTCAAAAGACCTTGTATGGGCTTCAAAACTTGTAGGGAGGGTGCTAGGGTAGCTAAAGCCCTCTGGTGAAAATATTATGGGGTTTGGGAAAGGGTAGGCTCCACAAAACCCTAACCCTAGTTTAAGGCACAAAAATTGTAGTGCTAGAATAGGTTAGTAAAACTCCTTGAACAATAATGGAAATTGGGTAGTGTGGTCATAAGGATATATTGAACCTCTGGTAATTTAATTGGGAATTTTGGAATAATATTCTTAGCACTTCCTTTGTTACTCATAAGATTGCCCTAAATAGTCATTTGGTCATTCTTAACTCACTGCCCATTGGAAGGTCATGATATTTTGGCAGAGGGAGTTTTAGAGCTTCTTGGTCATGTATGAATTTTATTAGAATTATTGAATACATTTTAGTAGTACCTACTTCACAAGCTCATTAACTTGGAAAATGGTTCAATAATCTGGTTAAAGCTCATTACTTGCTAATAAATTATGAAACTTGACCTAGAGCATTTATATGTCCTTACAATCATCATTGAATTTTCTCTGAATTTTTGGAAGTATTATTGCTTTACTTATCTCTTAAAATTATTTAATGTGGGATATATTTAAAATTATTATTAGGGGCCTAAACCTTGCTGAAAAATTTGGAGATTTTGGATTTTAAGTTAAATATTTATATTGTATATAACATAAATTTGGTGGAATATTATCTTGTCTGAAATTGGCTCTTCATGTTCAATCTTGGAATTTTTGGCTATTAGAATAATTAAATAAATTATCAGATAAATAGAAAAATTGTGAATCTCTGGATTTAGGCCACAAAGTTCATATTAGCCCTCCAATAATTATTATAGGAGTACTGAATGATTATTTGATGTACCTCTTATTTTACATGTCATTTAGCCTTAGTGGTCTGAATATAGTAAAAACTGCAGAAATTATGTTGGAGTATAAATTTGGACACATGAGTCAGGATTAGTGGGTTGCTAGTTTGGATAAATAAAAATGAGTTCATCATTGGAAGTAGGATGAGTGGAGGGTTGGATAGGCTAATGTTAAATGGTGCTCGGGATCGACGAAAGACCGTCTTTCCCGTAGAGAGGAAGTGTCAAATACATTAGGGTTAGATCCAATACAATAATTAAGGGACTAGGGGTTGGGTATTAACCAATAAGAATAAGTACCTTGCGAAAGGGGCCTTGGGCTTCAGCCCATCGTAGCTCCTAGAGCCCCGAGAGCCCCTCGCAGGGAATACCTTGGGAAGTCCTGGGCTAAACCTAATTTGTAGGCAAAACTAAAGTGCAAAAGTAACTAGTAGATCTAGGGTTTCACCTTCTCACACCTCGAGGTCTCGGGGAGATAGTTTGGTTCACTCGGGCAGTAAGCCAGTGGTTTTTGTGATGGGCAGGATAGCCCGACGAGCTTTAGCTCGGTAATGGTTTATGATGGGCGGGTTGGCCCGGCAAGCTTTGGCTCGGTTGTTGTTTATGACGGACGGGATGGTCCGGGGAGCCTTGGCTCGGTATCTGATGCATAAGGTTGCATGTGCATAAAGTATAGGGTGGTGGGTCTTCGGTATTCGAGGGTCGATGCACCGACGCCAATACGTTGACTCGGCGAGTGTGGTTTAGCACTTGGCCAAATAAAGTCTGGTGTGCCAGCTGGCAGGAGTACGTAGGAGCTCCACTTAGTGCACCAGCGTTGAGGCATACGATAGGTCTGACAGGTAGTGCAATTATCGGTTTAGAGGTGGGTGAGGCCCAACCCACCGCTTCCGTTTGCCACTACGGAGGTATCCTGGGAGGTTCGGCTCCAGAAAGGGGGAACTAAAGGTCTGTATACACAGAGTCGAGTGAGTGAGTTGCACTTGCATGTTCACATCATGGCATAATTGTATTTCATAGCATAACCATTGCATATAACCCGACAACTATTATATAAGTGGTATGGGATGCTTTATACAATAGGCCCTGCAAAATGACCCCTTTGTTTATAAGTTCGTGCGAGCGTGCTTATAAGTTAAGGTTTTCATTCAAGTATTACATATTTATGCTTGCTAAAAACCGACACCCTATCAAATAAATCGGTATGGGACTTTTTATACAATAGGAGCCCTACAAGAGATCCCTTAGCTTATGTATCTTCATATAAGTTAAGGTTACTTTTTATTCAGTTCTTCATACCTTTATTACCGTCTTATATACCTTAGAACTTCTAGATTAGTTCCGCCGCCATCTGCTTATTTGTTATCCTCCACTATCATGTCCTCCCCTTTCCTTCTCCCCGCTCGGTGCCTAGGATCCATGGGGGAAGGGGCGGGGGATGATAGAACTTAGTCTTTTAGACTAACGGTTTCGAACCACATCATTTTAGGGGAAAATGGAGCCCAGCATGGAGGAGCAGCCCCGGAGGTCGGCACGCTTGGAGATCGGGCAGTCTAGTACCGGAGTTCAAGCGGTAAGGACTGTGAGTCCTGATCGCTAATAGTTATATTAGTTTTGCTTCCGCGATGAGAGATATGTAGTGAGGACTTGATGTACTGGGCATAAGCCCAAGATTTAGTTATATGTTATATATGTGGACACTCCCTTCGTGGAGATTATTTATTATTTATATGTGATTTTTGTGGACTTGCTTTATTATTTTGCTACAGTTATGATCGATTTGGCCGGCAGGATCGGCGTTTTGTAGTGATGACATTCCCGGGTGCGAAGGTGTCACCGCAAAGCGGCGGTTCTGGGTCTAAGACCCCAGTGTTTTAAAAGAAAAAAAAGGGGGTCTTACAAACTTAAATACGAGAAAAAGAAAGCGCTCTTGAGAGGCACCCCTTGGTTATCATTTATTTTCTCGTAATTTTATTTTCATGCAAATTTCTTTTCTTTTCCCCCTCCTACTTTACATATAAACATTGGGGATAATGTATATATTTTATGGGCGTGAGATCCCTAATTGCTATTTTTATTTAAAAATCCAAAAAAATTAAAACAACTTTCAAAGATATAAAAAAAAAATTTCTTTTCTTTGTAATGCAAAATTAAAAAAAAATAAAAAATATTTTGTTGTTTTCTTTTATTCCAACCAAAAATCCAAAAAATTATAAAATCTTTTAAAATCACAAAAAAAATCAAATTTCAAAATTAAAAAAAATACTAGATAAACCTTAGAGAAAAATCCAAAATTTAATAAACTCTTGCTTAGTTTCTTTGTTATTTTCAGAAATTTAGTTTGAGTTTGTTTATAAGAATTTTTATTATTTTTGATTTGCTAGTCTTTTATTTCATCATAGTTAGTTAGATTTAATTTTTAGGTGATTTAATTTTAAGAAATATCTTATGAATTTAATTTGTTGAGAGTAAATTTTTAGCACTTTTTTCCTTTTATTCTAATCAGTTTCAATTTTGTGGTCCTTTGCTTAACATTGCATGTGACATGTGAAGTTGACGTACGCTGACAAGAAGAAACCAGAACTCAATGTGTGTGACTTATGGTGTTGATGTACATTGAGTAGTAACCTGAACTCGACCACGCGACTTATGAAGTCAAAATACAGTGACCAGTGACACTACCTCTCGATGCATAAAACCACTGTTTATAAAAATGCAATGCATATAGCATTTGTAGGTTTTTTAATGTACGCCCTTTTGAGTATGGCTCTTACGACAACTGAAAAACTTACAGTCGCATCCTCTCCTAAAAATGAAACTAATATTTTGTGGAGACGAAAAAGGATGATCATCTTTCAACCCGAGTTCATTGGGAGAACGCCATGGTATTTTCTTAATTTATATGTATACTCATAGAAATGTAGATATCATTCTACACTGCAGTTCTAGTACTGTTGGGTACATTGAAAAATGTGTACCTGATTTGAAGAAGCCCAACTTAGCTCAATGATATACATCAAGGTGTATTTGATGTTGTTTTGAGTTGACATGTGCAGGTGAAGAAGTATTAAAGAATGCAGAAAAATATTCTAAGTCCACATGTCGACACTTCAGAATATTTGTGTCGACACTTCAGAATATTTGTGTCGACACTTCAGAATATCAGTGTCGACACAGAGAATGATAGTCGACCACATTTATGTCGACACTGGGAAGCAGTGTCGACACATAAAGAAAATCGTCGACCTCAGCACTGGGAAGCAGTGTCGACACCGTGAAAGATAGTCGACCAGAGAAGGTTAGTCGACACCGTGAAAGATAGTCGACCAGAGAACGTTAGTCGACACCGTGAAAGATAGTCGACCAGAGAAGGTTAGTCGACACCGTGAAAGATAGTCGACCAGAGAAGGTTAGTCGACACCGTGAAAGATAGTCGACTAGTGAAAGATAGTCGACCAGAGAAAGATAGTCGACTCACAGAAGAAGATAGTCGACCACAACTGTGTCGACACTGGGTGGATGTGTCGACACCAGAAGACTGTGTCGACACATATTGGCAGAAGTCGACTATGCTTGTGTCGACACCAGAAGACTGAGTCGACACATTTTGGCAGGATTGAAGATTGCTGTGTCGACACCTGAAGGCTGAGTCAACACATGCTGAGTTCTGAATCTACAACAACTGTGTCGACACACAGGACTTGTGTCGACACACTGCAGAGTCTAGACCAAGTTATTTTCTGAAGAAGCTGTGTCGACTTAAAGGCAACTTAGTCGACATCATCAAAGACTGTGTCGACACCAAAATCACTTGTGTCGATACAGATAGACAGATTGGTCTCGACACTTTCTAACTGACTGTCTCGACATTTTGCTGTCCAAGGCTAAGGTACAAGAACTGTTTGAAGACTTGACAGCTGTGGGTTGCCACCGTTTAACTGAAGCTGTCAGACCTGTCAGAAAACAGTTAGAAACCGGATCAGCCGGTTACCATGAAGAAAGTCTATAAATAGACACATTCAGAAGGAATTGATAAGCAGCTAAGCTAAGAAAAATTATAGAAGAAGATCTAAGAAGAAGAAACAGAAGGATTACGATCCTATTGAAGTTTCAATTCAAGAAAGTGAAAAAGAAGATCTTCATCAGAAGGTCTAAGAAGAAGAAGTTTGAAGTATCAGTAAAGGTGTTGGATAGAGGGAGATCCAGTCATCTTGAAGAAGAAGAAGGGAGCCATCAGTGGTTTCTCAAGAAGCTGTTTGGAAATCAACTCAGCTAAGTTCAGATTCAAGAAGCTTTGAAGAAAGCTCAGATTCAGTTGATTTCATCAGCTGATCAAGAAGTGTCTTGTCCTCTTCTCTCTCAACAAAGGCAAGACATCAAAATATCTTTTTCTAAATTTCTGTAGGATCTGTTTACACAGATCTGAGTTGTAAGCCTATGTTATAAAGGCTGAGTGTAGGAGAGGTGATCTCTGAGTGGTAGGGCTATTTTCCTGAGTGTAGGAGAAAGTTATTCTCTGAGTGGTAGGCCTTGAGGCAAGACTGAGGTAGGGCTGTTGAGCCTGAGTTGTAGGAACCTATCCTGGTTCTGAGCTGTAGGATCTGAGGATCTGAGTATAGTGGAAGTTTGGCCGAATCTAGCATATTGCTAGATAGGTGAAGGGGGAAAGTGGATGTACCCATACCTTGGGGAACCACTATAAAACATTGTGTAATCTGTGATGCTTAGTTGTCTGTGAATGCTGTGCTAGATGTTTTAAATTGTAATTGAATTCTGCCTAGATTTATAGACAAGAAATTAGAACCTATTCACCCCCCCCCCCTCTAGGTGTTTAGGTTGTCTTGAAAGTAAAACTATCAAGTGGTATCAGAGGGAGGTTCCTCAAAAAGGACTTAACAGTCTGAGGTAGATCTTGAAAGTCCACCTAGTGTCAACTATCTTCACCTATGGGGGGGGGGAATAGGTGTCTTTGTAGCGTGTTAGCGGAATTGAAATTATACCTGCACAAGAAAATAAAACAACAAAGCACACAAGGAACACAGACAATATATAGTGGTTCCCCGATTTGGGTACGTCCACTTTCCCCCTTCGACCTATCTCCCAACACGGGACGACTCGGTCACTTCACCAACAGGATTGAAATCCAATCCTTGCACTCACGGAAGGAACCCTTCCACACGTAGGAGTCAACACTCCCACAATCCGGGTTGCACCCAACCCTTACAACTAGGGACCAATCGGTCCGTTACAAGGAAATTAAAAACTAGCTTGTAAGAAATACAAACAACGTTTGGAGAGAAGGTGACCCTCTTCGTTTGACGACGTGTTCTTAAAGTCAACGAAGAGTGCACAGCCTTAGATCTCACTTGGAGTGAATCTTTCCCGAAACCGGCGGCAGCTTGAGGCGGCGGCAAGGTTCTCGGAATCAGCAGCGGCGACGGAGAGCAGCAGCAGTGCCAACTTAATTCAAACTTCGTAGCAAAGGAAGCAAGATCTTCCAACGGTCACACAAGGATCGAACGTCTCGATCGATTCGGAAGGGGAAAGATTTTCCCTATCAACGAATCAAGAGACAAGGGATCTCTTGTTAGACGCGTGAGACGCTATGCTAGCCTAAGCTTCAGTCGCCGGAGATCTGGAAGAACCTGAGATCAGCAGCAGCGACAACCGTACGAGCGGCGGAGATGACCGGCGGAGCAAGATCGCGAGTTTAGGGTTTTGTCGTCGGCCGCTCGTTCTTTTTGAAATTCCGTATATCCGTATCTTCTTCTGTTCATACATACGAAGTATATATATACATTAGGTCAAGTATATGACCGTTGTGGGTCCCACCAGTAAGAAGACTTGAGCCCGGTTCGACACAGTTCACATAGATTGAACCGGTCCAGAGAACACCAGGAAACTGCCTAAGTCAAAATCGGCGAGAATCGTAGGTGATTCTCGCCGAATCGGCGAGAATCACTTACGATTCTCGCCGACTTCTGCTTAGCCGAAATCTGACTGCACAGATACAGAAGCCGGGGAGAATCGGCGGGAATCACACTTGATTCTTGCCGATTCGTCGAGAATGCAAAGTCATTCTCGACGAATCGGCGAGAATCACTTAGTGATTCTCGACGATTCTGCCTTAGAGAAACTTCTGGCGGTGTCGAAACTGCCGGCTCCAACCGGCGGGAATCAGCTAGTGATTCTCGACGACTCGGCGAGAATCACTAGTGATTCTCGCCGAATCGGCGAGAATCACTTAGTGATTCTCGTCGATTTTTACTTGGTTGATTTCTCCTCTTTCTTTCCTTGAGCTGGTCTTTGGCCCATCCTTGCTCCTTGTCTGCTCTTGCTTTATCATAGCCCTGTACTTGAAATTAAGTACACCCCAATAGAGAGAGTACACGTAGGCCAACACACTGATCTGCTCAACGAGGGATTACGTTGCACAGACCCGTGTATATTGACCCACTGCACCCTGACAATGGTGTATACTTAGCGTGGAATAACTGCAAGCACAACTAGAAATATTTCATCAAATACATTGTCTATTTACCTTGGCTTGCACAGGGGCTTCTTCAAATCAGGTACATTGTGGATGCAATACCCAACAATCTCCCCCTATTTGAAGAAGCCTAAACCCTACAAGCTAAGGTGAATAGAGCATATAGGAATGAAAAACCGAAACTTAAAAATGAGGTGATAGGGATAAGCATTACCCGTTACTTGAGAGCAAACTAGAGCATTGAGCTACCTTAGCCTTAGCTGAGAGGGTAATCTCCCCCTTTTCGGCTTCTGCAAATTTGGGTCTGGTGCACCGGACACCATGCTCCCCCTCAGTTCGTGCACTTATGTTGTCACTTGAAATGCTGGCAGATGCTCCCCCTAGAGGCACGAGCCAGGAGCGTCTGGAGTCTTTATTCTTCATAGTTGAGCATCCCCAATTTAGTTTTGAAGAGACTGAACTTGGCCTCGTCTAAGGGCTTTGTGAAAATATCTGCAATCTGCTTGTCCGTGGGGACATAGCAGAGAGAGATGTCCTTGTTCTCCACGTGCTCCCGAATGAAGTGGTAGTGCACTTCAATATGCTTCGTTCTGCTATGCGATACTGGATTGTTTGCGATGGCAATTGCACTTGAGGAGTCGCAGTACATGGGTACTTCCTTGAACTGAAGATCATAGTCTGCTAACTGGTTCCTTATCCATAGGAGTTGTGCGCAACAGCTCCCTGCCGAGATGTACTCAGACTCTGCTGTGGAGGTTGCGACACAATTTTGCTTCTTGCTGTTCCAGGAGATAAGCCTTCTTCCGAGGAATTGGCACGTCCCGGAAGTGCTTTTCCTGTCATCCCTACTCCCTGCAAAATCAGCATCTGAAAAACCTATTAGCTCGACATCATTGTTTCTCGGGTACCACAAGCCAAGATTGGGAGTACCTTTAAGGTATCTAAGAATTCGCTTTGCAGCGACATAATGAGATTCCTTAGTGTTCACCTAATATCTGGCACAAACACATGTGGAGAACATGATATCTGGTCCACTGGCAGTAAGGTAGAGCAGGGATCCAATGATGCTTCTGTATTTGGTTTCATCGAAAGGTTTACCTTTCTCATCCTTATCCAGAGACATAGTGGATCCCATTGGAGTCCTCATAGAGGTTGCATTCTCCATTCCGAATTTCTTGAGGAGTTCATTTGTGAACTTCGTCTGAGAGATGAAGATTCCATCCTCAGACTGTTTCACTTGAAGTCCCAAGAAGTACTTCAGCTCCCCCATACTGCTCATTTCAAACTTTCCTTGCATAAGTTTGGAAAACTTTTTGCAAAGATTGTTGTTCGTGGAGCCAAATATAATGTCGTCAACATAGATTTGCACCAGCAAAATCTTGCCTTTGACTTCCCTGAGAAACAATGTCTTGTCTATTTTTCCTCTAGAGAATTTGTTCTCAAGAAGGAAACTAGACAATGTCTCATACCAAGCTCGAGGAGCTTGTTTTAAGCCATATAGTGTTTTATTAAGAAAATATATATAACTAGGATAAGTAGGATTGACAAAACCTGGAGGTTGAGCGACGTATACTTCCTCTTTCAAATCTCCATTCAAGAAAGCTGATTTCACGTCCATCTGATAAACTGTGAATCCTTTGTGGGAGGCATAAGCTAGGAATAGCCGGATAGCTTCAAGCCGTGCAACTAGTGCAAACGTCTGGTCAAAATCAATCCCCTCCTCCTGACGGTAACCTTGAGCCACTAGCCTGGCCTTGTTCTTTATGATGACACCATGTTCATCCAGTTTGTTCCTGAAGATCCACTTGGTGTCAATCACATTCTGCTTTTGAGGTCTGGGCACAAGCGTCCAAACGTTGCATCTTTCGAACTGATGCAATTCATCTTGCATGGCCAAAATCCATGCAGCATCTTTGTTTGCCTCGTCGAACTTCTTTGGCTCAACCTGTGACAGGAAGCTAAGATGCAGAATCTCGTTAATAGTACCTCGTCGAGTTCTGACCCCGTCACGAGGATCTCCGATGATCTGATCTCTAGGATGATCCCTCTCGTGTCTGAGCTGTAGAAGTCTGGCATTAGGAGCTTCGACTACTTCTTGGGCATCTCCTTCTTCTAAAGGATTTGCTCCATTTTTATTTTCAACGTCTCCGATCCGCGTATCAGTGGATACCTTGACGTATGTTGGAGGTGCATCTTTCACGTGCTCATCCAGTTGCAACCCTTCGAGTCTGTCACCTACATCTTCAGGAAGAAGACTAGAAGTCTTGCAATTAAGCAAACTTCCTTCATCAAATACAACATTGATTGACTCCTCTACCACTAGGGTTTTCTTGTTGAAAACTCTATAAGCCCGGCTGCGGCTACTATAACCCATAAATATGCCTTCGAAGCATTTTTCACCGAACTTAGTACGCGGGTACTTCCCATTATTCAGTACATAACATTTGCAGCCAAAGATCCTCAGGTAGGACATGGTTGGTTTCTTGCCTTTCAGTAGCTCATAGGGAGTCTTACGATGGCTTTTGTTAATCAATGCCCGGTTTTGTACATGACAAGCCGTATTGACAGCCTCAGCCCAGAAGTATTCTGGGAGAGAAGCGTCATTCAACATTGTCGTGCTTGCCTCAATGAGTGTTCTATTTCTCCTCTCCGCCACTCCGTTCTGTTAAGGAGTGCGAGGGGAGGAGAATTCATGAAAGATACCAAGTTCTTCACAGAACTCTGTCATAGCCCCAGACTCAAACTCTGTTCCGTGGTCACTTCTGATTTTGACCACCGAGCAGTTAAGTTCGTTCTGTATCTGCTTGACAAAATTAGTGAAGATGTCAAACGTATCCGACTTGCGTTTTAAGAAGAACACCCACGTAAACCGAGAGTGATCATCTACAATCACTAGCGTATACGACTTCCCTCCTAAGCTATGAACTTGCATAGGACCAAACAGGTCCATGTGCAGAAGATAAAGACATCTGGAGGAATCTTTGTCTGGGATGCTCTTAAAGGTAGCCCGAGTCTGCTTGCCCATTTGACATGCAGGACATGGACTATCTTTAATGCACTTAATAATGGGAGCATCCCTTACTAAGTCTTTTGAAAATAGCATATTAATTGTCTTGTAATTAATGTGTGCCAATCTCTTGTGCCATTGTTCGCAAAGAGATGCACTGCCTTTTGCTACTAGGCATACAGGGGTAGAAGAGTCTAAACTAAGAAAGTCTAAACAGAAAATATTTCTGCTCCTAATGCCTGTTAATACTGTCTCCGAAGAGGCGCATGATATTATCAGGCATTTGTCCTTGCAGAACTTAACGTCATACCCTTTATCACATAACTGGCTTACGCTGATCAGGTTATGATTTAACCCTTCAACATAAGCTACGTCAGAGATAGAGAGTATACCGTTGGAAATCATACCGTAACCTCTGGTGACTCCCCGATCAGATCCCCAAAGATGACTTTGGGTCCATTCTCGACTGGGGTGTACTCCCGCAGCAGGCTTCTTGTCCCAGTCATATGACGGGAGCATCCACTGTCCAAATACCAAATAGGAGTTTTGTTGGCCTTTGGACATCCCTGCAAAACAGAATTAGTTTGCCTTAGGAACCCAATCGAACTTGGGTCCTAGATTTCTTGTTAGCATACTCCCCCTCGATTTGTTAGCCCCACGAGTGGTCGGCCTCGCACTGCCAACATAAGGAGTCTTGTTATATCTTGGATTAAACCAACAATCCACGGCAAAGTGACCAATTTTGCCACAACACCAACAGTCAAATCTGTTGTACCTTTTCTTAAGCTCCTGCTTCACCCTGGGAATGGTGGGTGTTGGAACACCCTATTACTATTTGGACCAGGATGACTATACTTCTATAGGGATTTTGGTTTGTGACCTCCTTGTTGTTATAAAGGTCACATAGGCTAGGTAGAATAATCTTCAGCTCGACGTAGAGTCGACCTCTGCTCGACGCAGAGTCGATCTCAGCTCGACGATGAGTCGACCTCAGCTCGACGCTGAGTCGACCTCAGCTCGACGCAGAGTCGACCTCAGCTTGACGCAGAGTCGACCTCAGCTCGACGTAGAGTCGACCTCCGCTCGACGTTCCGTCGAACCCAGTTCTACTTACAGAAAACACTCTCTGGCCGACGTGTGTCGTGCTCAGATCGACGTTTTATTATGAGCTCGACGCTTTTCAGACCGCCGTCAGTTTTGGATAGGAATTCAAAATCCCTCTGTCAGACAATTAATGCTGAAGATTTATTGGCCGTTACAGCATATCTGGTGCATGGCTCAAGGAATTTTCTAAGGAATGTATGCCTGTCATTTCCTTGGAGACATGGACATTTAAGGAAAGCAATTAATGCTGACTTCCAACGGCTATCAAAGTAAAGGAAGAAGAAGACTCAAATATATAATTCATTTTCTTTCAATTCTAAAAAAAGACACAGAGAATATACAGAACAAAAAGAGAACAACAATACAAGACTTCAGATCTCTTTTCTCTCTGTGAAATTGTTTTGAAAGACTCACTCATAGGAATTCTGATTGCTTCAGACACAACCATCCAACCTTCTTGGATCATCACTTGCTGGAGCAGATCAGATCTTTTGAAGACCTGTCACCCTTGTGCAGAGCTCTCCTTCCTGAACCTCTTCTTGATCTCAGGGGGAGCTGTGACAACAACTGCAGATCCACTTTTGCTTCTCTCTGCTTGTTGATAGAGAAGACAACATCATTCTTTTTCTTTTTCTTTCTGTACAGGGTTTTAACTCCCTTCAAAAGTTACTTTTGGTTTTGCTGAAACCTGGTCAAAATCAGCTCCTTTGGTTTGTGAGAACCTGATCAAAAACTCTCTGGTGCTCAAGACACCTGATCAACTCATCTTGAAGTGGATTCCTATCAAGGGTGATAGAAGAGTGGATGTACCGAGATTTGGGGAACCACTATAGCTCCTTGTGTCGTCTGGATTGCTTGTCTTTTTGTGTTTTGCTTTGTGCTGTGAATTTCCTTTTACTCTGATTATTTGCTATAGCACCATACACTAAGTAAATACAAATTTTCTCTGCACACAAGTTTTATTTGCAAAATTATTTTAAATAACTCTATTCACCCCCCTCTAGAGTTAGGATTGATCTTATCCTGCACTTTCAATTGGTATCAGAGGGAGGTTGATCATTCATACAGGCTAACACCTGGATCAAAAGATCCCTGATAAGATCATTTCCCTCAAAGGGTTAGTTTCTTTAGTTTTACTTATCTTTGAAACTCATGGCACAAAACAAGGACTTTGCTAGCACCAGACCTCCTATGTGCAATCTCTCTATGTTTGCACTATGGAAGGCAAGGATTAGACTTTACATGAACTCTTTTGATGAAGACATTTTTAATTCTGTGTTGACAGATTGTCCAAGACCTCCCACAGGAACAAGTACATCAGCTGTTCCTCCTCCTTCAGGAACTGATGCTGACATAAAGAAGTGGAAGGCAGCAGATGCTAAAGCCATGAACATCTTGGCTCAAACCATGTCAGATGACATTTTCCAGAAAGTAGCTGATTGCAATACTGCTAAAGAGATCTGGGAAAAACTTTCAGAAATTGTATCAGGTTCTGCAGATGAAAGAAAGGATAGGAGATCCTACCTCATCACCCAGTATGAGAACTTCAAAAAGGCAGAGTCTGAGTCAGTTGCTGACATGTACAACAGACTGAGCCTAATCATCAGTGAGCTTAGATCACTAGAGAAGGACATATCTCTCACTGAGATAAATGACAAGATACTGACTTGTTTCCCTAGCTCTTGGGACTCAAGAATCTGGTCAATTAAAGATGGAAGAAATGTCTGTGAGTTATCCACAGAAGCCCTTCTAGGAAAGCTCAAGAGTTATGAGCAATTTATTAAGAAGAGAGAAGAAGAGCAGAAGACATCCACACCAACAGAGAAGGCTGAGAAAACTATTGCCTTCAAAGCACAGGAAGAAGAACCTAAAGAAAAGGTGTTGGGAAATGAAGAGCTTATGAGCCTACTGGTCAAAAGGTTCAATAAGCTAAATAAAAGGAACTTCAGAAGATGGTCATCCAAAGACAAAGACAAGCCAAGGTATGACAGATCTAATAATAAAGATATTATCTGCTTTGGCTGCAGGAAACCAGGACACATCTTCCCAAACGGTCCAGAAAATCAAGACAAGGATAGAAGGGACAAGAAGGAAAGAAAGGATAAAAGGAAGGATAAGGAGTCAAGGAAATACCATGACAAGCCTTCCTCCAGCAACAGCAAGCACACCAGAAAAGGATTTGTGGCTGAATCCTGGAGTGACTCTGATGAGTCTGATTCATCATCCAGTTCTAGTGATGATGAGGATGATGCAGAAGAAAAGAGATTCTGCATGATGGCCATCAGTGCATCTCAAAAGAACACTGATTCAGAGCCTGATGCTGACTACCCATCTGATCAGGAACTTACTGAGGATCAGGTAATAAATTCATTTGACTTTACTTCTGATGATTTCAAATATGAGTTTAAATCTATGTGCATTGACTTGATTGAGTCTCAAAAGCTGATTAAAACTCTAAATGAACAATTAATTGAATGCAAATCCATTAACTCAGATAATCTTAGACTCTTAGAAGAGTTGAAGCAGTGTGGGGAGGAGATAGCTTCACTGAAAAGTGAGCTATCTAAGGCCAAACAATTTGAAGAAACCCTTAATGGGAGAAGTATCAAATTGATGGACATCACAAGTACAGTGAACTCAAGATTGAATGGTTCACTGGGCTTGGGTGCTTCATCCAGCCAACCCATAGTGCTGACAACTCCAATCAAATTTACCAGTGAGAAAGGTAAAGGAGTCTTGATAGTGGCTAGGAAGAATGCTGACTTAACCCAGGAAACTGGACAAGAAGCGTCGAACGAAGCTCGACGGACGTCGACCAGAGCTCGACGTAATCGCAAGAAAACGTCGAACTCAGGTCGACGCCTTCTACCCTCTGAACAAAGCAAGCCTTCGCCGTCGAACGGAGCTCGACGCACTCACCAGAGTCCGTCGACCGAAGCTCGACGTGCGTCGAGCCAAGCTCAGAGCAAAAGTCATTTCTCAGGGGTTAATTCAAAATTCAATTCCAGCTCTACATCTTATCACTTTAACCCTTATGCTGAATGGATAATACCTCCTAGGAGATATCATCCTGTAGGCTATAAGAGTCAACCTGAGATGTCTTTTATTTCAGAATTTAAAGGATATCAAGAAAGGCCCAAGGTAAACTGGGTCAAAAACAATTGATTTGTTGTATGTGCAGATAAAGACCTATCCAATTGAGAACCAGCAGTGGTACTTGGATAGTGGGTGCTCAAAGCACATGACTGGCAACAAGGAAAACCTTGTGTCCTTCAAAGCCAAACATGGACCCAAAGTAATCTTTGGAGATTCAAATTTTGGACAAACAAAAGGCTATGGCCAAGTCAAGATAGGGTCAATCACATTTAAGAAAGTGGCCTATGTGGAAGGACTAAAGCACAACTTAATCAGCATCAGCCAGCTATGTGATGCTGGTTATCAGGTTTGGTTTACCAACTCAGCATGCAATATTACATTAAATAACAACATTGTCTTAATTGGTAATAGACAAGATAACATATATCTAGTTGATTTCAATTCATCTAAAGTAGACATTTGCTTATTTAATTCCCTTAGCAAACCCAATGAACTTTGGCATAAAAGACTAGGACATGTGAACCTTAGAACCATTGCTAAGTTATCCCAAGACAACCTTGTTAGAGGACTACCTTCTGGTCCCTACAAGAAGGAAGGACTTTGCAAGGCCTGTCAGTTAGGCAAGCAAACTAAAAACAGTTTCAAGTCACTTAATAAGAGTGACTCACCTAGAATCTTGTACTTATTGCACATGGACCTGTTTGGACCAATTAATGTACAAAGCCTAGGAGGGAAATCTTATGCTTTAGTGGTTGTAGATGACTTCTCAAGATTCACTTGGGTGTTCTTTCTGAGGAAGAAGTCTGATAACTTCAAGATTTTGACAGATTTTCTCAAAGGCATACAGATTGAGTTCAATACTCACATTGCCCTGATCAGAAGTGATCATGGGACAGAGTTTGATTCTCTTCTCATGCTAGAGTTCTGTCAGAAGGAAGGTATCAGGCACACCTTCTCAGCTCCAAGAACTCCTCAACAAAATGGGGTAGTTGAAAGGAAAAACAGAACCCTTATTGAATCTGCCACAACATTGTTGACAGATGCTCACCTCCCTCTAACCTTTTGGGCAGAGGCAGTGAACACCTCTAACTATGTTTTGAATAGAAGCCTGATACATAAACTAAAGGGTAAGACTCCCTATGAGTTACTCAAAGGGAAGAAACCTAAAGTGAATTATTTCAAAATTTTTGGTTGCATTTGCTTCATTCACAATAATGACAAGAAATACCTAGCTAAATTTGAAGCCAAAGCTGATGAAGGAGTGTTTCTGGGATACTCCATGACTAGCAAGGCTTATAGGGTTTTTAACAAGTGCTCAAATAAAATTGAAGAATCCATGCATGTTACATTTGATGAAACTAACATGTCTTATAAGGAGAAGGAGACTTCTACCATAAGCAATTTGCAGGAACATTCAATTTCAGAAAATATGAAGCAGCTTACCATCACAGACAAAGGTTCATTACCTTCACCAAGTCAGCAAGACACTGAACTCAGTGACAATGAAGGGGAATTTCAGGTTCTAGAAAGTTCAAAAGACCAACAAATTGAAGAACCAGTTGTTGTTCCACAAGAGGAAACAACAACACAGGTTGGTGCATCATCAACACCCCTTGTTGATCTTGCAACAACAAGAGATCACCCAATCTCACAAGTAATTGGAGATATCTCAGTGGGTGTGCAAATAAGGAATCAAGTTAATCAAAATATTATGCACACCTGCTTCCTCTCTCAAATTGAGCCTCAAACCATACAAGATGCAGAGCAAGATCCAAACTGGATCATTGCAATGCAGGAAGAGTTGAATCAATTTGAAAGGAATAAAGTTTGGGAATTAGTACCAAGACCAAGGAACCAGCAAATTGTTGGAACCAAATGGGTATTCAGAAACAAGTTAGATGATCAAGGAATAATTGTGAGAAACAAGGCAAGACTTGTTGCACAAGGATATTGCCAAGAAGTAGGAATTGATTATGACCAAACCTTTGCACCAGTTGCAAGGTTGGAGGCCATAAGAATCTTCCTTGCATATGCAGCTCACAAGAGATTCAAGGTATATCAGATGGATGTCAAGAGTGCTTTTCTCAATGGAGACATCAAGGAAGAAGTTTATGTAAAGCAACCTCCAGGTTTTATCTCTCCAACCTTTCCTGATCATGTTTTTAAACTGCATAAAGCTTTATATGGTCTCAAGCAAGCTCCTAGAGCATGGTATGAGACCTTAGCTTGTTTTTTGTTGGAAAATGATTTTAAAAGGGGTAGTGTAGACCAAACTCTTTTTGTTAGAACCCATAGGTCTCATACCCTACTAGTACAAGTTTATGTAGACGACATCATATTTGGGTCTACTGATTCAAACTTATGCAAAAAGTTCTCACAACTTATGCACTCAAAGTTTGAAATGAGTATCATGGGTGAGCTTGCTTTCTTTCTAGGATTGCAAGTTAAACAACATGTGGATGGCATTTTCATTTCTCAAACCAAGTATGCTAGAGAATTGGTTAAGAAATTTGGAATGTCTGAAGCATCCTCTATGAAAACACCTATGCCTACAAATGCTGTTTTAGATGCTGATGAATCTGGAAAACCAGTTGATCAGACAAGCTATAGAGCAATCATTGGCTCATTACTTTATCTAACAGCTACTAGACCAGATATAATGTTTGCCACATGCATTTGTGCTAGATTCCAAGTAAGCCCTAGAGAGTCCCACCTCACATTAGTTAAGAGGATTCTTAGGTATGTAAAAAGTTGTCCTAATCTAGGTCTCTGGTATCCACATGACTCGGGATTTTATCTAACTGGATTTTCAGATTCTGATTATGCTGGATGTAGAGTAGACAGGAAAAGCACCAGTGGAACTTGTCAATTCCTTGGTGATAGACTTGTCTCCTGGTTTTGTAAGAAACAAACCTCTGTGTCCACATCAACTGCTGAAGCTGAATACATGGCTGCAGGTAGTTGTTGCTCACAGATTTTGTGGATTCAAAACCAGCTCCTAGACTATGGGTACAACTTAGAGATGTCTAAAATCTTTTGTGATAATACCAGTGCAATATCTATTGCTCAAAATCCAGTTCTCCATAGTAGGACCAAGCACATAGAGATCAGACATCACTTCTTAAGAGATAATGTAGAAAAGAAGAAAATTGCACTAGAATACATTTCCACTGAACTACAGAGAGGAGATATCTTCACCAAGCCCTTGGATGAAAAGAAGCACCTCTTTTTCCTCAATCAGTTGGGAATGCTAGATGGAGACAGCATAAATTAAAACTCCAAGATTTTGAAACCCATAATTAACAGGAATAGGAAAATTTCATTTTAAAATTTCCTGTCTGAGTGGTTGTTCTGAGCTCTGAACTAAGCTCGACGCGGCGTCGAACGGAGATCGACGGTCCGTCGCCCTCAAAAGCGTCGAACGTCGAACTCAGCTTCCAGCGTCGAACTAAGTTCACAGCTCCCTGGCTTCTTGAGTTTCTCTCTCCCCGGTCGACATCTTCGTTCAACGTCGACCTGAGCTCGACGTATAGCTTCAGCCAAAGCGTCGAACGTCGACCTAAGCTGCACGCTGTTGAGTCGTTTCAGTTCTCCTAGAGCCTGAGAGCGTCGAACTGAGCTCGACGATCTTTCCTTTTCTGCGTCGAACCCTAAGTATAAAATCATTTCCTCATCGTCGTTCGCAGTTGCGCTTTCATATCTTTCTGCTCAAGCTTTCTCCCTCCAAATTCCTTACTCTTGATCTTGGAAGGTATTCTTTTTGCAGGAAAATGGCGATCACAGCAGGAGCTCTGGCGGCTATGAAGTTCGATTCTGGATTCGATATCGACTTCAACTCTTTTGATGGATCTCCACAATATTTTTTGGATATACTGGACCTCTTCAAGGAGCAGCAACTGGTTAACTTTATGTCAACCAGGATCCCTCTCCCAGAGTCAGAAATCAAAGAGTGGAGTCTTACAGCAGTTATTTCAGATAACAATACATTGACTGGGAAAGTTTCAGGAAATGAGGTAGCCATCTCACCTCAAGTCATTACAGAAATTTTCAACTTTGCTGCTGCAGATGGTGGCATAGAACTATCTGTGGAAGAGTATACCTTGATGCTAGACAGGATGGGGCATGCTGCTGGTAACCCCTCTAAACTCCTCAAAGTTAACCTAGCTGTTGAATATAGGTTATTAGCAGACATTACAGGAAAAGTGATCTGTGCAAAGAGGACTGCACATGATGCAATCACTAGGCATCAGTTCTGCCTTATGGCTGCACTTATAGATAAGAAACATCCCAACTGGGGATTGATTGTGTTTGATTTGATTAAGAAAAAATTGGATAAAAACTCTGTCCACTTTGGAAGAGTTCTTGGGTTGATTCTCAACCATTGCTGCCCTCAACTGCTTGTGTCCTCCAAGAAGCACATCAATGCTTCCAAGAGGCTCACATGTGCCCTAATTGGCAAGTGGGACAGAAGAATTGTGAATCCCAGGGCAGCAGCAGCAATGAAATCCTCTGCAGACACCAGGACTATAGAGGTCACTTCCCCTCAGTCCACTGGTCCAGAAGCAGGGTCTGTGCCATCTGACTCTCTCACCCTCCCATCCTCTTTCATCCCCTCAACCACAGTTCTCTCATCCTCTCAACCTCTACCTTCCTCCATCTCTACCATTGCCTCCTCCCTTCCACCTCACAATACTTTCCTTCCCATAAGCTTGGATTCCTCCCCTCATGAGGATCTCTTTTCTTTTGACATGCATGAAGACTCCTTCATGGATGCCTCTACCTCCTCTCCTCATGAATTCCCCCATTCATCTACTTTTTCAGAGCTACTTTTTTCCTCCATCCATGAGCTAGTTACACCTCCTCTGTCTGCACCTCACTCAACATCTTCCTCATTTACAGTTTCTGCTACTCCATCTACCTCTACTCAAGTTCCCCTTGAGCAAGTAGCTCTCCTCCCCCTAGCCAATCAAATTTTTGACCTTCTGTCTCCTAGGCTCTCCTCCCTCCTGGATGCCAAGCTGGCTCCTCTCATTCTTTCCCTGAGCACTCTTTCTGCCTCTGTATCCTCCCTCTCCTCTCAGTTGGCATGCCCTTCTTCTGGGGGCCTAGAGTCAGCTACCACTGATTCTAGGCAGGGGGAGATGTCAGCAGAAGAAGAGCTGCCTCCCTCTTCAGTTCAGGTTGGTCAGACATGTTCAGAGACAGTATCAGTTGCTGAAGTTCAGATGATATCTGAGGCTCCTCCTCCAGCTTCTGTTCAGAGCTTCTCCCCTCCAGCCCAGATTCAAGAAGATCTGACTAGGGCTATTGTCCCTTTTCTGAAGATCCCTGCTGTAGCAGTGGTAGCAGTGGCTCCTGCTAATAATGAAATTGAAATTTTAGCAGCTGTTGAAACCTCAGGTGAAGAAATTGAAACACCTGATGCAGTTGAGACTCTGTCTCCCAAGCCCTTCAGGAACCAGCATCTTTAGTCTCTATGGCACCTGAGGCTGTGCTCTCTTCTGCAGTGGTAGTCTCCTCCTCCCCTCTGACAGCAGTTCTTCCTTCAGTTTCCTCCTCAGCAGCTCCAGATTCCATCAGTTTTCCTATCTCTAAAAGGAAGTACATAGATCCATATGAAGAATCTCAAAGTTCTGAAGATGAGTTTGCTACAGATTCTGATGACTCCTCTGCAACAATTGCAAGGAAGAGGAAAGCTAGATCAAAAGCTTTGAAAAGAGTTCCAATTGCCAGAGCTACAGATCATGGCATTCCCTACTATATCAAATACAATTGTGAAATCACAGAACCATGGATGCAGTACTCCCAAAATCAGAGAAAAGCAATGAAGAAGAAAAGAAAATTTAATGAAGGACCATCCAAACCTGTCCATCAGCCTCCACCTCCACCTCCTCCAGATGCAGGTGCAGGTGCCAGTTTTTCTTCCAATCCAGCCCCTTCAGCCCTACATGGAAAAACATATCAAGCAAGAAGATATCAAGGAGACAGTCAGCAAAGGGGAGGTCAGCAAAGAGGAAACTATAGGGGCAGGCAGTCTAGAGGAAGATCAGGTTCTCAACCTTATCAAAGGGGAGGAGCCATTGATCCAACCTCTGGCCCCTATCCCTATAGACCTAGAGCTGACCTCACCCCAACTACCTCTCAAGAACTCTCCTCTAACAGATTTGAACCAGCTGTACCCTTTGAAGATCCTACCAAAACTCCAGCCTACTGGAAAGCCAGAATGACAGAAATGGCTGCTTTAAATGAGATTAATAAAGCTAGAGAAAAAGGTCTGGACACCTCTCATATCAGTACTATGTCAGACCAAAGAAAAGAGGAATTGGAGAAATATAAGTCTAAGAAATTCTTTGATTCAGACAGATACATGCAACTTCATCCTGCAGCTGTACCACCCAGTGCAAGAGATCAAAAATCTTTAGGTGCAGCTGATGACTACAGATCTAAAAAGGAAGCTTCAAATCCAAACAGAGAAATCATCTTCAAGAAGAGTGATCAAGACAAAGCCTCAAAGGGAAAGTAAAGTAAGATGCTTTAATTCTTTCTATATATGCTGGATTCAGGACATTTGAACATTTGTGCTGCTATATAATGTTATATATGCTGCTTTTTATTCTGTCATGTCTGGTTGTATTGTAATGTATTGTATCTGCTTTATCTTTCTTTGAATCCCTAAATTCATGTAAATAGTAATCCTAGTCCAAATAGGGGGAGATTGTTGGAACACCCTATTACTATTTGGACCAGGATGACTATACTTCTATAGGGATTTTGGTTTGTGACCTCCTTGTTGTTATAAAGGTCACATAGGCTAGGTAGAATAATCTTCAGCTCGACGTAGAGTCGACCTCTGCTCGACGCAGAGTCGATCTCAGCTCGACGATGAGTCGACCTCAGCTCGACGCTGAGTCGACCTCAGCTCGACGCAGAGTCGACCTCAGCTTGACGCAGAGTCGACCTCAGCTCGACGTAGAGTCGACCTCCGCTCGACGTTCCGTCGAACCCAGTTCTACTTACAGAAAACACTCTCTGGCCGACGTGTGTCGTGCTCAGATCGACGTTTTATTGTGAGCTCGACGCTTTTCAGACCGCCGTCAGTTTTGGATAGGAATTCAAAATCCCTCTGTCAGACAATTAATGCTGAAGATTTATTGGCCGTTACAGCATATCTGGTGCATGGCTCAAGGAATTTTCTAAGGAATGTCTGCCTGTCATTTCCTTGGAGACATGGACATTTAAGGAAAGCAATTAATGCTGACTTCCAACGGCTATCAAAGTAAAGGAAGAAGAAGACTCAAATATATAATTCATTTTCTTTCAATTCTAAAAAAAGACACAGAGAATATACAGAACAAAAAGAGAACAACAATACAAGACTTCAGATCTCTTTTCTCTCTGTGAAATTGTTTTGAAAGACTCACTCATAGGAATTCTGATTGCTTCAGACACAACCATCCAACCTTCTTGGATCATCACTTGCTGGAGCAGATCAGATCTTTTGAAGACCTGTCACCCTTGTGCAGAGCTCTCCTTCCTGAACCTCTTCTTGATCTCAGGGGGAGCTGTGACAATAACTGCAGATCCACTTTTGCTTCTCTCTGCTTGTTGATAGAGAAGACAACATCATTCTTTTTCTTTTTCTTTCTGTACAGGGTTTTAACTCCCTTCAAAAGTTACTTTTGGTTTTGCTGAAACCTGGTCAAAATCAGCTCCTTTGGTTTGTGAGAACCTGATCAAAAACTCTCTGGTGCTCAAGACACCAGATCAACTCATCTTGAAGTGGATTCCTATCAAGGGTGATAGAAGAGTGGATGTACCCAGATTTGGGGAACCACTATAGCTCCTTGTGTCGTCTGGATTGCTTGTCTTTTTGTGTTTTGCTTTGTGCTGTGAATTTCCTTTTACTCTGATTATTTGCTATAGCACCATACACTAAGTAAATACAAATTTTCTATGCACACAAGTTTTATTTGCAAAATTATTTTAAATAACTCTATTCACCCCCCTCTAGAGTTAGGATTGATCTTATCCTGCACTTTCAGTGGGTACAGCTGGGGCCTTGGATCTGGAGGTGAAGGCATCATGGTGATTGCAGTCACATGATTTCTTCACCTTCGGTTCCTTCAGTATAACAGGCTTGGCGTTTGGTGCCTGCTTTCCATTATGGCCGCTAGAGAATTGACCATAATTTCCCAATTGGATTTCCTCATAAGGTGCCTTGAAGACACTCTCACTGAAGTTACGGGGAAAGGTCCACCCATCATATCGGCTCTTCGGCTTTGCAACCGAGGGCCTGAAGTGATGCCCATATGTTGACTCAAAGTCATGTTGGTTACAGGGAAAGCTAGGCTTTCTGAACTCAACAGGACTGAGTGGGGCCTTTTCTTTCTCATCAGCAGAGGCTTTCTTGGCAGCCTTATTCTTTCTCCTGTTCCTGTTTCTCCTGGACGAGGAGCTAGATACCCCTACGTGCCCCAGGCCTGCCCCTTTGGCTTGAGCAGAGAAGGTATCAACTAATGGAAGAACAGTTTTTGGCATAGAGAAGCTCTTGACGATCTTCCTTTCTGCCGCAAGTAGTTCTTCCAACTTGTCGACTTCCTCCTGCTTAAGATCAAGGAGCTTAAGAGACTCTGAATGCTTTGAAGTCAGGTCCAAGTGCTCCTGTCAGAGAGAGATCAAACTGGTGATCTCTTCCCTCAGGGAGACACTCTCACCTTTAAGGAATTTGACTTCCTTTTTCTCCGCCTTCAGTTTCTTTCGACATTTCAGGAATGTGTTGAGCAGAAGCTCATACTTATCTAGGAGCTCAGCTTCAAGGGCAGAGGGGCTATCCTCAGCATCATCATCCTGAGACTCAGGATCAGAGTCAGAGTCGGAGAGAGGGGTGTGAGCTTTTACCTTCCCAGTAAATGGGGGGCAATCTCCTTCTGAGTCAGAGCGACCCATTAGCCCAAAGTAGGCTTCCTCATCATCGCTGGTGTCTGACGTGTCAGATTCACTCAGCGTCTTTGGCTTCTTTGCGATGTAACTCCTCTCCTTCTTCTTGTCTCTGGAGGACTTGTTCTCCTCTCCCTTTCCCTTTTCCCTCTTGCCTTGATGGCAGTCGGCCACGACGTGTCCTGGCTTGTTGCAACCAAAGCATATAATGTCAGAAGAGCGGTGTTTGTTCGGTTTGGAAACATACCTGTCAGAGGAATAGTTCTTCTTCTGATCCCTTGAGGAGGAGC
The DNA here is from genome assembly GCA_039513925.1 of Platanthera zijinensis. Taxonomy (NCBI): domain Eukaryota; kingdom Viridiplantae; phylum Streptophyta; class Magnoliopsida; order Asparagales; family Orchidaceae; genus Platanthera; species Platanthera zijinensis. The sequence continues at coordinate 31,807,869 of CM077098.1, forward strand.
CGGTTCTCTTTCTCTGATTCCTCAGCTTGAGGAACTTCTTGAATTCCCTTGTGATAAGGGATAAATCTTCCTCAGATAACTCTGATCCGGAGGAGCTTGGCTCAGAGTCTTCCTCTTCATCCCTCTTCCATGCCCGGGAGGAAACGACACCCTTACCCTTTCTGGAGTGAGTGGCTTTTAGGGCCACCGTCTTTTCCTTGGCCGCGGCTTTCTCTGCTTCCTCTTCAGCCTTCCTTGTGTTCAACTGAAGCTCATAGGACATGAGCTTCCCGAACAGAATCTGAGGGTCGGTTTCCGCAAGTCTGCCAAACTCGCGGATGGCGCAGATCTTTGTGTCCCATTCCTTAGTGAGGGACCTAAGGAATTTATCATTGAGTTCACCGTCAGTGAACACTCTTCCATATCCTTTGAGTGCATTGACGATCTTGAGGAAGTTTTCGAAGGTGACTCCGATCTCCTCCTTTGGCCCTTATCTGAAGGCCTCATATTTCTGATTGAGGAGGGATCTCTGATCGTCCCTCACTTCATCTGTGCCCTCCATTAAGACAATCAGACAGCTCCAGAGATCCTTGGCTGTCCTGCAATTGCTGAAGTTCTGCATCATAGAGTCGTCAACTGCGCTCACCAGGATGTTCTGAGCTTTCTTGTCGAGTCCGAACAGCACCATTTCGTCCTTGTCCATTTCCGAAAGTTGCTTGGGTACTTTCCTGGTAGGATCAATGGTGGAGGCCTTAGTGGGAATGTAAGGTCCCTCCTCCACTATCATGAAGAGCCGAGGGTCGACCGCTTCCATGTAGAATCTGATTCTTTCCTTCCAGATAGGAAAGTTCAGTCTGGTGCATACTGGGATTTTGCCGGAGTGCTTGAGTCCGTCCATGAAGGATATCTGTCTGCTTCTTGACACTGGGGGCAGGATTCTACTCAAGGTGTGAGCCTTTTTGATGAGTAAACTCCCTCTGATACCACTTGAAAGTCCACCTAGTGTCAACTATCTTCACCTATGGGGGGGGAATAGGTGTCTTTGCAGCGTGTTAGCGGAATTGAAATTATACCTGCACAAGAAAATAAAACAACAAAACACACAAGGAACACAGACAATATATAGTGGTTCCCCGATTTGGGTACGTCCACTTTCCCCCTTCGACCTATCTCCCAACACGGGACGACTCGGTCACTTCACCAACAGGATTGAAATCCAATCCTTGCACTCACGGAAGGAACCCTTCCACACGTAGGAGTCAACACTCCCACAATCCGGGTTGCACCAAACCCTTACAACTAGGGACCAATCGGTCCGTTACAAGGAAATTAAAAACTAGCTTGTAAGAAATACAAACAACGTTTGGAGAGAAGGTGACCCTCTTCATTTGACGACGTGTTCTTGAAGTCAACGAAGAGTGCACAGCCTTAGATCTCACTTGGAGTGAATCTTTCCCGAAACCGGCGGCGGCTTGAGGCGGCGGCAAGGTTCTCAGAATCAGCAGCGGCGACGGAGAGCAGCAGCAGTGCCAACTTGATTCAAACTTCGTAGCAAAGGAAGCAAGATCTTCCAACGGTCACACAAGGATCGAACGTCTCGATCGATTCGGAAGGGGAAAGATTTTCCCTATCAACGAATCAAGAGACAAGGGATCTCTTGTTAGACGCGTGAGACGTTATGCTAGCCTAAGCTTCAGTCGCCGGAGATCTGGAAGAACCTGAGATCAGCAGCAGCGACAACCGTACGAGCGGCGGAGATGACCGGCGGAGCAAGATCGCGAGTTTAGGGTTTTGTCGTCGGCCGCTCGTTCTTTTTGAAATTCCGTATATCCGTATCTTCTTCTGTTCATACATACGAAGTATATATATACATTAGGTCAAGTATATGACCGTTGTGGGTCCCACCAGTAAGAAGACTTGAGCCCGGTTCGACACAGTTCACATAGATTGAACCGGTCCAGAGAACACCAGGAAACTGCCTAAGTCAAAATCGGCGAGAATCGTAGGTGATTCTCGCCGAATCGGCGAGAATCACTTACGATTCTCGCCGACTTCTGCTTAGCCGAAATCTGACTGCACAGATACAGAAGCCGGGAGAATCGGCGGGAATCACACTTGATTCTTGCCGATTCGTCGAGAATGCAAAGTCATTCTCGACGAATCGGCGAGAATCACTTAGTGATTCTCGACGATTCTGCCTTAGAGAAATTTCTGGCGGTGTCGAAACTGCCGGCTCCAACCGGCGGGAATCAGCTAGTGATTCTCGACGACTCGGCGAGAATCACTTAGTGATTCTCGTCGATTTTTACTTGGTTGATTTCTCCTCTTTCTTTCCTTGAGCTGGTCTTTGGCCCATCCTTGCTCCTTGTCTGCTCTTGCTTTATCATAGCCCTGTACTTGAAATTAAGTACACCCCAATAGAGAGAGTACACGTAGGCCAACACACTGATCTGCTCAATAAGGGATTACGTTGCACAGACCCGTGTATATTGACCCACTGCACCCTGACAATGGTGTATACTTAGCGTGGAATAACTGCAAGCACAACTAGAAATATTTCATCAAATACATTGTCTATTTACCTTGGCTTGCACAGGGGCTTCTTCAAATCAGGTACATTGTGGATGCAATACCCAACAGATCTTATAGGCAGAATCAAGATTCAAAAAGATGGGTTCTGGTGAGAATCATAAGGAGCTAGGGTCTATGAAATTACCCATATGCAAGAAAGAAATTTTTGGAATTTGGAAAGAGAGAGTCAGACTGTTTATGGAAGCATCTGACCCAAGGATTTACATCACAGTACAGGAAGGCCCCTTCATTCCAATAAAGGTGTCAGTTCTTGATGCAAATATCCAAACTCCAAAGAGTTATTCAGAAATGACCAAGGATGAAATCATCTTGGCAACCATGGATAAAAGAGCTCAAAACATTATTGTTAGTGTCATAGATGATTCAACATTTCAGAATCTGATTCACTGCAAGACCTCCAAAGAGATGTGGGACACATTGATTGTCTACATGGAGGGATCTGAAGAAGTGAGGCAGGACAGGAAATCTATGCTCAATCAGGAGTATGAAAGTTTTAGACAAGGAAAATCTGAAAGCATAACTGAGTGCTACAAGAAATTCTATAGAATTGTGAATGAGCTTATGTCCTATGGAAGAGTCTTCAGTACTTATGAACTGAATGACAAATTCTTGAGATCCTTAACAAAGGATTGGGACACAAAGATCTGTGCCATAAGAGAAGTGGCTAAATTGGCAGAGATATCTCCTCCCACCTTGTTTGGAAAGTTGCTATCCTATGAAATGCAACTTATGGTGAGGAAGGAGGAGAAAAAGAATTCAAGAGGAGAGCATAGAGAAAAGACTGTGGCATTCAATGCAGAAGCCACTAGAAAGAATAGGAGGAAATCACCATCTCCTCCTAAGGAAGTTGCAGAAGATAGTTCTGAAAATTCAGATAAGGGTTCAGAAAGCTGTGATTCAGATGCAGACTTTGCTGCATTCACAAGGCAATTCCAAAGGTTCTTGAAAAAGAAGCAATGGAAGTCTAGGCCTTCCACATCACAGCAAGTTGATGACTATTATCAGAAGAAAAGGTCATCAAGGAAAGAGAAGAGCAGATCAAAGCCCAGCAAAGCCACTACTTCAAAGATTGTCTGCTATTATTGCAATAGGCCTGGACATGTAGTGGCTGACTATCCTGATAAGAGAAAGGAATCTTCAGACAAAAAGAAGACTTATCAGAAAGGCAAGAAAGAGAAATCCTTTGTTGCAAAGAAAGATAAGAGTCTAACAGACCAGTCAACTTCAGAGTCAGAATCTGAAGCTGAAGCATATATTGGACTATATGCTGCATCTGAAGAAGAGGAGTTTCTGCAGTTGCTAGACTCCATCAATGAACAAAAGAATCATCAGTGTATGGGGCTGATGGCAGGATCAGAAGAGGATATATGCCAGAATCAGTCTGGTCATAATAAGGTACAATGTCCTTCAATTACATCTGTTTGTTGTACAAGTGAAGAGTCAGCTACATCTGCATCAAGTGATGTAGATGCATCTGAATCTGAAGGAGATGTCTATCAATTGATAGACAAGTATAGGGATTTGTTGCAGGCCCTTAAGAAAAGCAAGAACCTGGTTAAATCTCAGGCTCAGGAAATTGCTGAACTAAGGGTTGCTACAACTGAGTTAGAGAAAGTTATTGATCAAAAATTAAATGAAATTGCCAAGCTGAAGAATATAACTATTATTCAAATGGGCACAATTAATTATACTAATGATCAAGTGAAGAGTCTGGAGGCCAGACTTAGAATTGAAAGGGATTTAGTGGCTAGTTACTCTAAGCCAAAATCTGTCTTACCCTTGATAGATGAATTTGTCACTCAAAAGGGTAAGGCTGGATAAGGATTTAAAGGTAATTCCAGGGCTGGCAGATTCAAGAGGAAAGGCAAAGCTCCTGTTCAGCCACTAAATCTTTCAGTCCCCATAAAGTTTAGTAAGATGAAAGTGCCTTCTAACAAATATGATCAGGAAGATATTCAAGGTCATATTAAGACTAATGTTCTGAAGAACAAGGGTGTAAATGCAAGCAGGCCTACCTATGGTCATAAACCCAATGGTTTTAAGAAATCAGTAGGTGAAGTTGCTGCAGCACCAGCAATGAACAGAAATTCTTCTGACAAGGATGTATCTAGATCTAGATACAATAAGTTTGAATGTTGGTGTTGTGGCAAGAGAGGCCATTTTGCATTAGACTGCTGGTATAACACAAGTGTTATAAAGAACAATAGTCTACCTGTTAGAAGAGGTTATGGTAGCTTTATGAATGCTAACCTGAACCAAGGACCCAAGACTTACTTGGGTTCTAAGGGTAAGTAATTCTGTGTTGCAGGTGAATCCAAGTAACCATGCCCCTATATGGTACTTGGATAGTGGTTGTTCCAGGCACATGACTGGAACAAAGGGGCTGCTGAAGGAGTATTCATCTGTCAAAGATGGACCTAAAGTGATCTTTGGTGGATCTGAAAAAGGAGTCATCAAAGGGTTTGGTAACATTTCTTCTAACCTAATTACTATCACTCAAGTGGCTTATGTAAAAGGTTTGAAACATAATCTAATAAGCATAAGCCAGCTAAGTGATTTAGGATATGACATTTCATTTGTTAAAGATGGATGTCATATCAAGAGGTCAAGTGATCAAAAGATCATATTGACTGGGTATAGGAAGAGAAATGTATATTGTCTTAATTTTGAATGTGAGAATAAGGCTTCTCCCATCTGTCTTGTAGCTGATGACAATGCTTCTCATTGTGTTAAGTGGCACAAGAGATTGGCTCATCTAAACTACAAGATAATTGGCCAACTCTTTAGCAAGAGTTAGTGAGGAATGGACCTCAAATTAAGTGTATAAAGGAAGGGATATGTTCAGCTTGTCAAAAGGGCAAGCAGACAAAATCCTCCTTTCAAAGCCTTGAAAACAAGGATTCTGTGAGGTGCTTATACCTCTTGCATATGGATCTTTTTGGTCCTATGCCAGTTCATAGTCTAGGTAGGAAGGTCTACACTTTTGTGGTTGTAGATGACTATTCTAGATTTACATGGGTGTTCTTTCTGAGACAAAAATCTGAAACCCCAAGTGTATTACTTAATTTTGTAAAGCAAATTCAGAATGAACTGGATAGTACAGTGGTCAAAATCAGAAGTGACCATGGTACTGAGTTTCAATCTGAAAGCATAACAAACTTGTGTAAAGACTTTGGGATTTTCCAAGAGTTCTCCTCACCTAGAACACCTCAGCAAAATGGAATTGCTGAAAGAAAGAATAGAACATTAATTGAAGCTGGTAGAACTCTATTGAGTGACACCTCTCTCCCAGAATATTTTTGGGCTGAGGCAGTTAACACTGCTTGTCATGTAATCAATAGGACTACTATCACCAAAAGCCACAAAATGACTCCATATGAGATTGTGAAAGGCAGAAAACCAAATCTATCTTACTTTAGGATCTTTGGTTGCAAGTGTTATATACTTAACAATGGCAAGTCATATTTGACTAAGTTTGCTGCCAAATCCCAGGATGGGATATTTGTTGGGTACAGCACAAATAGTAAGGCCTATAGAGTCTTCAACTTGACCACTCAAGTTGTTGAAGAATCTGTGCATGTTGTGTTTGATGAAACAAGATTAATCAACTGTGAGTTGTCTTGTAGATCAAATGACTCAACAGGTATAAGCAAAAGTATGGACAAGCTTTCCATTACTGAAGTATCAAAGGAAAATGGGGCATTGGAAAATGAAGGCTTCAGTCCAGGGGGAGAACAAGACACTATAGAAGCTGATGAAAATCAAGAGAATCAGTTAAATGAAGGAGCTGGAGATGTTCAACCAGAAGGAAATCTTCCTCCAGCTACAAGACATTTAAGAGATCATCCAGCTGATCAGATAATAGGTGATCCAAGACAAGGGGTGCAAACTAGAAGCAGAAATCAAAACACAGTTCTACATTCAAGTTTCCTGTCACAATTGGAGCCTAAGAAGTTTGAAGAAGCTATCCAAGACCAGCACTGGATTGATGCTATGCAAGAGGAGCTGAATCAATTCAGAAGGTGCAATGTCTGGGAGCTTGTTCCTAAACCAAGAGGCCACAACATAATTGGCACAAAATGGATCTATAGGAACAAGCTAGATGAAAGTGGAATAATAGTAAAGAATAAAGCAAGATTGGTTGCAAAAGGATATAGGCAGGAAGAAGGGATTGACTTTGATCAAACCTTTGCTCCAGTAGCAAGGCTGGAGGCAATCAGAATATTCCTTGCCTATGCAGCCTATCAAGACTTCAAAGTATACCAGATGGATGTGAAGTCAGCATTTCTGAATGGTGATCTTAAAGAAGAAGTATATGTAGAGCAGCCATCAGGTTTTGTAGATCCTCTTAAACCTGGTTTTGTTTATAAGCTTAGGAAAGCTCTGTATGGGTTAAAGCAAGCCCCAAGGGCTTGGTATGAAACCCTGTCTACTTTCCTTATTGAGAATAAATTCTCAAGAGGAAAAATTGACAAAACTCTATTCCTTAGGGAATCCAAAGGCAAGATCATCTTAGTTCATATCTATGTTGATGACATAATCTTTGGATCTACTGAAAACAACCTTTGTAAAAAGTTTGCCAAACTTATGCAAGGGAAGTTTGAGATGAGCAGTATGGGGGAACTGAAATTCTTCTTGGGACTCCAAGTAAGACAGACTGATGATGGCCTGTCCATATCCCAGTCTAAGTTCACCAAAGAATTGATTAAGAAATATGGTATGGAGTCATCCTCCACCATGAGAACTCCTATGGGAACAAGTATGCCTATATGCAAAGATGATGCAGGTAAACCTGTTGATGAGACTTTGTATAGAGGAATAGTTGGCTCACTACTCTATCTCACTGCTAGTAGACCGGATATTATGTATGCTACATGTGTCTGTGCTAGGTAGCAAGCCTGCCCTATAGAATCTCATTATACTGCAGTCAAAAGGATTCTGAGATATCTTAAGGGCACACCTAATCTAGGTCTTTGGTACCCTAGGAATAGAGATTTTCAACTAACAGGCTATTCAGATGCAGATTTTGCAGGATGTAGAGAGGATAGAAAGAGTACTACAGGTACTTGTCAATTCCTGGGAGGAAGACTAATATCATGGAGTTGTAAGAAGCAGACCAGTGTGGCAATTTCCACAGCTGAGTCTGAGTATGTTGCTGCTGGAAGCTGCTGTGCACAGCTATTATGGATGCAGCATCAGCTAAAGGACTATGGTATTCAAGTAAGTAGAACACCTCTTTTGTGTGATTCTAAGAGTGCAATTTTTATTGCTAATAATCCTGTTTCTCATATTAGAACTAAGCATATAGAAATAAAATACCATTTTCTTAGAGAACATGTAGAAAAAGAAGACATCTTATTGGAATTTGTGAAAACAGATTATCAAATAGCAGATGTGTTTACTAAGCCCCTAGATGAGACAAAATTCAATAAATTCAAAATTGAATTAGGTATGTTAACCATTGATTAGTGTAATCACAAAATCATCAACAATAAAGTTGAAGTGGTAACAAGACATTCAAGTGATATTAAGACACATTGAAGTAGTATAAAGTACTTTGTTGTACTTATAAGTTGTGATGAACAAACAGAAATTGGCTAAGTAAGATGGTGTCGACACATTCAGTAATTATGTGTCGACTCAGGGTAGTAATGTTGACAAGTCAGAGATATTGTGTCGACACAGAAAATATGTGTCGACACTTAAGAATCTTATTGTCGACTTATCCAGGAATGTAGTGTCGACTTCACCAGGATAGTGGTGTCGACACCTACAGATTTTGTGTCGACACTTATACTAAGAGTCGACACAGAATTTCTGATGTTCTACTATATATCCCTAGTGTCGACATAACCGCAAATTGGTGTCGACACATAGTAGACGAACTTGTAGTCGAGACAATAGAAGCTTGTGTCGACACAATCCATCTGTGTCGACACTTATAGTCTGTTTTTGGCGACTTTTGATCTTCTTTAAACAGAAGGTATAAATAGGTCAAAAACTCATTCTATCGACACGCTTACAAAGTTTTCGAAACCCTGTGTCGACATTCTCTCTCTCTCTCTCTCTCTTTCTCTCATCTTTCAAGCTTTCTTGTCTGATCAATGGCGCCGAAGATTGAAGATAATGTTAATGAAGGATATGAGTTGGTGCGCCAGGCCTTTGCAGCTGCCCCTCCAGATGTTCTTGGGGTTATCTCTCTCCTCTCCGACTCTGGTTTAGAATTTCTGGTCTCCGAACCTTCAAAGATATGGAAGAAGGAGGTGCATGAGTTCTTTACCTCTGCCTCTGTAAACTCTGAAAGTCATGAAATAAAATCCACAGTTCATGGGTCACCTGTGGAGATTACACCGAGTAAGATAAGAACAATTCTGCAATTACCTACAATTGAGAATGAAGAGGATGTCCCTGCTTCTAAATCTAGGGAGGCTCTTCAATGGTGTGGATTGGAATCCACCATGAAAATTGGAGCTGCGTTCAATCGGAAAGGAATGAATCAACAAGGCAAGTTCCTGTCAGAAGTAGTTGGAAAAGTTATTCTGTGCAAGTCAGGTGGACATGATAGGATTTCGCCTATATGTTCAGCCTAATGACCAGGATTGTGTTTACAATTCCAACGGATTGGTCATCTGTAATTTTTGAAAAGATTAAGGAAGGGATCAAGAAGCCAAATCTGGCTAGGATAATGAGTATATATCTAAGTAAGGAGATTCCTGAGGTTATGCAACAACAACCTGGAACTAAAATTAATCACATGAGAAGGATGGACATGAGATTGTTCTCCAGATGGGATAGGGTGCTGACCAAAGAGATGCCTGAAGTGGAAAGGCAGGATTCCCCTGAGAAATCCCCAGGTCATGCTACCAGTACTGGGCATCCACAGGAAGAGCAAGAAAGACTGGAGGTTGAAGATCAGCCTGCATCTATACAAGTTCAGGATGCCACAATACCTGCAGTTCAAGAAGAAGAAGTAAGTATACCAGCTCAGCAAGTTTATTCACCTACACAAACTGTATCTACTCATGACCAGGTACAGGTGCAGGGGGAGCTGGTGTATTTTCCTACAACAGAGATTTCTAATATTTCTATTTCTGTACAGGTCCAGGGGGAGCAAGTGCTAGAAGATGCTCCAATTCATCAATCTCCAGATTTGAATACTGCAAATGAACAAGCCCAGAAGGAATATACTCTGGAGGAGTTATTTCCAAATGAGGAAATAATTACTGATAGTCTGGAAGTGGAGCAAGAAATTGAGGGGGAGCCAGTGCATGTTGAGACTGTACAACATGGCACTGAAGCAGCTGTTTCTCCTCCTCCCAAAGAAAGAGTTCAAATTGATAGCACTTCTGATTCAGAGACTGAAGAAGCCAGGGTGGCTAAAAAGAGAAAACTTATGGTCTTTCAGAGAAGGAGCAAGAGCTATAAGCAGGCTCTATAGTCTACAGCACATCACACTCCTTCTGACTTTTATTATAACAAGTTCTTGGTAGATTTGCAAGTGAAATTGGATGAACACAGGGTAGCCATTGAAAAATATGTTGATGAGAACAACAAGTCTCTGCAGTTTGACTTAGCTCAAGATATAAAATCAATTAGGTTTGAGGTCAATATGCATAAGAAGGAAATGACAGATTGCTTCCATAAGGGAGGTAATGTTGTGGTATATCTGGCAAAACAACAACAGACTATCATCCCTAAGGTGGATGACATTGCTTTAAAGTAAAGCTATGTCTTGGAAAATCAGTTAAGAATGAATGATAATTTAACTGAATCTCATCATGAGATAATAGAGGAATTGAAAAAGATTGTTCCAGGCCTGCCTGCAGATAGAACAAAAGAAATGGAAGAATTTGATAAGAACTTTCAAGCTGCTATTGCTTCTGTTAAGACTGCAATCACTACCTCTCAAAAAGAAATATCTGACAAGCTTCAAAAGTTAAAACCATTTTTTAAAGAGGGTGTCAATTATCTGGATGGCCAAATCAGATTTCAAAAGGAAGATCTCAGAGATCATGTTTCTAGAGAAGCCATAAAGGGGGAGAGGATGCTAGTTCATGCAGGCTCAGAGCACTCCAAATGGGTGACCAATAGTATTCGAGCCACATTGGGATATCCCCCATTGTGTGATGATGCTATGGTGGCTGAGTCAGGAATACAAACAAGTCTACTTGAAGGCAATCAACCTGAGGTTGCCCAAGTCATTTACCCCCCTCCAGATTATGATATGATTGATCAGCAGGTTCAAGGGATGTATAGTCCTCCAAAGGAGGTTACTAATATTGTTATTGGGAAGGTTGATAAGCCTGAGGCTACTTTGAAAGACCAGCAAGATGCTCTTCTATCTAAGAAAAGGTTTAGAGAGCAGGCTGAACTTAAGCCAGACTTTGAGCAGTGGAGTCCTACTTCCAGAAATATAATACTCACTGCATGGAAGGCTGTCAAAGACCAAGTGCAGGAAAGAGGCAAGTGGTACAATGAGATGGAATGGCAGAAGTATGAAGCCAGGCAAGAGGCCATTGTACAGTTTAGAAGAAAAGCCAAGCTGGGTAGGCTGCCTTCAGATGCTCAGGAGCCAAGCAAGTACTTCCCAAAGCCCTTTCATTATTTTGAAAGGCAAAGGCTCAAGGAAGAAGCAAAGAAGAAGGCTGATCTAAAAGGCAAGAAGCCAGCTGAAGATTCTGAAGCTCCTGTGAAGGCTCAAGTTCTGTCTGGCAAAGGAATTGTCATTAAAGAGCCCGATCAGTCTTAATCTTTAGTTCTTTCAAAGAATTTTGTAATGTTTTGATTAAATCATTAAATGTAAATCTCTGTATTCAAACATTATCAAGTTATAAACAAAATGTTGTTTGGTATCATATAATGTTCATTCTGTGATGGATTGTTTTTATGTTTTGTTTATATTAAGTATTCATGTTATGTCATATATCATCAGATTATACTTTTTGTAAATGGTGTATATCATTGGCTATAAGGGTTATGACTTCTCCAAATAGGGGGAGATTGTTGGGTACATTGAAAAATGTGTACCTGATTTGAAGAAGCCCAACTTAGCTCAATGATATACATCAAGGTGTATTTGATGTTGTTTTGAGTTGACATGTGCAGGTGAAGAAGTATTAAAGAATGCAGAAAAATATTCTAAGTCCACATGTCGACACTTCAGAATATTTGTGTCGACACTTCAGAATATTTGTGTCGACACTTCAGAATATCAGTGTCGACACAGAGAATGATAGTCGACCACATTTATGTCGACACTGGGAAGCAGTGTCGACACATAAAGAAAATCGTCGACCTCAGCACTGGGAAGCAGTGTCGACACCGTGAAAGATAGTAGACCAGAGAAGGTTAGTCGACACCGTGAAAGATAGTCGACCAGAGAAGGTTAGTCGACACCGTGAAAGATAGTCGACCAGAGAAGGTTAGTCGACACCGTGAAAGATAGTCGACCAGAGAAGGTTAGTCGACACCGTGAAAGATAGTCGACTAGTGAAAGATAGTCGACCAGAGAAAGATAGTCGACTCACAGAAGAAGATAGTCGACCACAACTGTGTCGACACTGGGTGGATGTGTCGACACCAGAAGACTGTGTCGACACATATTGGCAGAAGTCGACTATGCTTGTGTCGACACCAGAAGACTGAGTCGACACATTTTGGCAGGATTGAAGATTGCTGTGTCGACACCTGAAGGCTGAGTCAACACATGCTGAGTTCTGAATCTACAACAATTGTGTCGACACACAGGACTTGTGTCGACACACTGCAGAGTCTAGACCAAGTTATTTTCTGAAGAAGCTGTGTCGACTTAAAGGCAACTTAGTCGACATCATCAAAGACTGTGTCGACACCAAAATCACTTGTGTCGATACAGATAGACAGATTGGTCTCGACACTTTCTAACTGACTGTCTCGACATTTTGCTGTCCAAGGCTAAGGTACAAGAACTGTTTGAAGACTTGACAGCTGTGGGTTGCCACCGTTTAACTAAAGCTGTCAGACCTGTCAGAAAACAGTTAGAAACCGGATCAGTCGGTTACCATGAAGAAAGTCTATAAATAGACACATTCAGAAGGAATTGATAAGCAGCTAAGCTAAGAAAAATAATAGAAGAAGATCTAAGAAGAAGAAACAGAAGGATTACGATCCTGTTGAAGTTTCAATTCAAGAAAGTGAAAAAGAAGATCTTCATCAGAAGGTCTAAGAAGAAGAAGTCTGAAGTATCAGTAAAGGTGTTGGATAGAGGGAGATCCAGTCATCTTAAAGAAGAAGAAGGAAGCCATCAGTGGTTTCTCAAGAAGCTGTTTGGAAATCAACTCAGCTAAGTTCAGATTCAAGAAGCTTTGAAGAAAGCTCAGATTCAGTTGATTTCATCAGCTGATCAAGAAGTGTCTTGTCCTCTTCTCTCTCAACAAAGGCAAGACATCAAAATATCTTTTTCTAAATTTCTGTAGGATCTGTTTACACAGATCTGAGTTGTAAGCCTATGTTATAAAGGCTGAGTGTAGGAGAGGTGATCTCTGAGTGGTAGGGCTATTTGCTTGAGTGTAGGAGAAAGTTATTCTCTGAGTGGTAGGCCTTGAGGCAAGGCTGAGGTAGGGCTGTTGAGCCTGAGTTGTAGGAACCTATCCTGGTTCTGAGCTGTAGGATCTGAGGATCTGAGTATAGTGGAAGTTTGGCTGAATCTAGCATATTGCTAGATAGGTGAAGGGGGAAAGTGGATGTACCCAGACCTTGGGGAACCACTATAAAACATTGTGCAATCTGTGATGCTTAGTTGTCTGTGAATGCTGTGCTAGATGTTTTAAATTGTAATTGAATTCTGCCTAGATTTATAGACAAGAAATTAGAACCTATTCACCCCCCCCCCCTCTAGGTGTTTAGGTTGTCTTGAACGTAAAACTATCAAGCACGACAATTATCCTTCTCAAAATATTGATTTTGACTCAGGTATACTCTCGATTCTTGATAAATTAGTTTTTGCATGATCACATTTCAATGGGTTTCTTACAAATATTTTGTTGGGCATTAGATGTCTGAGGAACCCAACAAAATGCATTTTAATAGATGTACTTAATTATACTTGTGGCACGTAAGCATTACTCATATTAATAATTTCATTTGTTATTATCAATTTAAGAGCTAAGATTTTATCACATTTTTAACTTAACCTTAACAACTTCATCTCTCCAAATAATATCCACAATAATACCTACTGTATTGTTTATTTTATTTTTTCTTGTATAACATAATTTAAAACATATTTTTTTGGAAGTTTAGCTTTCTCACTCAGTAGAAGTGCATATAAAGCCCAGGCCCAAGTCTGTAACGTCCTATTTCGAGCTATACCCCTCGTATGTGTTGTGGTGTCACTATGGTGACTTGTGTCGGCAGTTAGATAAGGCCTGGAGTGAATTCATCGAGAGGACTTGTAAATTCATCGAGAGACCTGGAGTGAATTTGTCGAGGAGACTCGTGAAATAGTCGAGAAGACTGTGAATTTGTCGAGAGGCCTGGAGTGAATTCGTCGAGAAGACTCGTGAAATAGTCAAGAAGGCTATGAATTCGTCGAGTGAACTTGAGAAGACTCGACGAATTCGTCGAGTGAACTCGAGTCGACTTATGAAATCTATCGAGATGTTCGTCGAAAGGACTAATGAATTCATCGTGAGAACTCGACGAATTCGTCGAGATTCGGCGAGTGGACTTGTGAAATTCGCCGAGAGATTTATCGAGTGGACTCGTGCATTCGTCGAAATGACTCGTGTAACGAACGTAATACACTCGACGATTCGTCGAGTGATTTTGATGATTCATCGAGTATACTTGACGAATAGACTTAGCGTTTTCCTGTGCGCGGTCTGAGAGAGTTTACGTTATTTTTGGAGTTATACAGGATGACGATTTAATGTCCTGTCTTTTCAAAAAACTTATTTTATGTTATAGTATGTGCGGTCTAAAGAGAGAGTGATATGTGGAAAGATAACCTTCAAACCTAAATCACCAGCCACTCCTTTATAAATCTGAACTCTAAAAGCTTTTGGATCGGCCGACCTTTTCCCTCTTCTTGAAGAATGACAAAATGAACACAATACCACCGGAAAATCGAGCACGACATGCGGCCAAGAAGGACACGATCCATGGTTGGAAATCAGGTGAGCTTCCTACCCTCTCCCTTGGTGCTAGATCTTTAGATCCAAAGTGTAGGACAGACATCGGCTCAAGAGAGCTTGATTTGGGAGTTTAATGGAGATTTCCTAGGATAGAACCATGCTAGAACTTTCATTCTTGGGCGTCGATTGCCGTGTGAATATCTTCAATTATCTCCTCTCTTCATTACGAAGATGACAGACTTAATTTTGTGAAGATCCGTGGTCTAATGAGGGAGAAATGGAAGAGAGATGTTGGATGTGCTTTGTGTGATGGCTGGAGGAAGAATATGAACTGATGACATTCGTCCATCTTTACGATGCGTGCAAAAGTGCTGTACAGAAATCTGTTTTTCTGTGCACTACATACTTTATGGCCGATTTTAGGTATGATCCGGTCTGATTCAGGTCTCAAGCTCAACACAAAAGTTGTAGCCCTCAGAAATACCTTTCCAACGGATAGTTACACATTTTTTGAGGAGTTATTTAGATCCCTAAAAATGCATTCAAAGTTGCTGCGTTGAAATGATATCGTGCAGATTTTATAATTCTCTCATAATAATATCTACATGATGCACATGAAATTTGGGTGACATGATCTTGATGATGTTTTGCTAACCCCATTGAGTTTCATAAGATTTGGAGAAAATATGTTGAGGTATTGCTAATCACTTCAATTAATTATCGTGCATAAATGAGTGTATTGGAACCTTATTGGGGCTAAAGATTTGTGGACATGATCAAAATGCTAGATTTGAGCTATGATAGAATACATGATGATTGAGATAATGAATACAGAAATAAAAGATATTCTTGGATTTTGATGATGATCAATGATATTTCGTTAAGCTGAATCAAATGCTGATAATGGAAGATACAAAGGTTGAGGCATCCTATGTTGAGGTAAAAAGGGGCTTGGGGTGGTGCCCATGCGTGCTTAAGGGCACTAGTAATATGTATTGTAAAGGGACTCGTTTGGAGCCCTTGGATGATTGGAAGCATGGGAATGCGAGAGGTTTGTATGTGCGTATGTGTGTTTGGCCACACAATGTTTGACTTGTGTTGAGAATTAATGCGGAAAGTCAACGGGTTTGTCAGTCATCACACCAACGGAAGACGGTAGTTGAACCTAGGATGGTTGGGCTAGGCTCTTTGGTTCTTACTTCCCAAAGACCCCTTCTGTTCCTGTTGAGTCAATTGGACTAGGCTCTTTGGTGCTTACTTCTCGAAGCCCCTTCCGTGTTGTTAGGCCAGTTGGGCTGAGCTCTTGGTGCACATATACCCAAGACCCCTTTTGTGCCATGTACGAAGAAGCTCCGCTAGTTGGAGGACGATAACATTAAGGTGTAAGAAGGCCTAGGCCCGGTAGTGCGGATACCCGCCTAGTAATGGAGATTCCCGCTCCACTATCCTTGTTGGGCCACAAAGGGTGATTCCGCAAAGGGTTGTTACCTCTCGAAAAGTGGAAACTAAGTTCTATGTCGACATAGCAAATGTGTGTGTGTGTTTGCATGGGTGAGTCATCATATTGCATTCATTCCATTTCATTGCATTGTACTGCATAAGATCCTCATCATATAAATTTGCATGTGCACTTTTATATGGTGAGTTACTTTGATGTTCTCGATCCTTAACTTATAAATTTGTATGGATATTTTTATAAGTTCAGTTAAATTTTGTACTTATGATTGATATGTTGTTAGAGTAGATATGCTTTTATACATATTGATATTTATTTATGTTACATGTTTATTATGAATGTGCTGATATATACATGAACTGCTAAATCATTAACACTCTCCTGTCACCTGTTTGATATTTTATTACTGTTATATTATGCTCCTCTTTCTTTTCCTCCGCCTGATGCCTATGAGAGTCACCGGGGTGAGCGGATGTGAAGTCACTTACTCTTTATGACTATTGGTTGTTACGTCTACCGTTTTAGGAGGATACCCTGTAGATGGAGCAACAACAGGGCTTTGTGCAGGAGGACAGTCAGGACAGGGGGAAAGGGCCTCATATGACGATACCCTCACTTCCTTCTTTGACGGATGTGAGTTCTGAGCGTCATGATGTAGCCTTCGGGCAGTTTTTGTTTACTCTGATATTAATGGAGATGATGTAGCTTCTTATATTGATTTACTATTCTGGACATTTACCTTTTGTGAATCATGACTTCTATGTTCTTCTATTTGTTGGGTTGGAATTTGTGATATCAGAAATTAGCCATCAGAATAGGCGACGTGTGGTACAGATTAGCCCGTGTGTTGATGCTACCGTAAGACGGCTCTTCTGGGCATAAAATTCCTCTCGACCCTGTTTTGTGTTTCGGGAGGGGGATATTACAATTGGTATCAGATTGTAACGATCCTACGATGAAGAAGCCATTGAACGTAGTGTTACCCCCGCTCGATTATTCAGTTTGCGGACAAACTGGATTAGCCGAAGCAGTGGTATGCCCATTTGTTATTCACACTAAGTATGTCCACCTGTTACCCTACGTTTAGCCAACCTGACCCAAAATTCATTTTTTGTATGTAGATTATGGTACATACAGAGCCAATGACAGGCATTCCCATTCCTATGATCCCTACTCCATTCCAACCATCAGAGTTGGGGCAGACACTAACTACAATCTTAGATGCCTTCAGTTCACATCAAGCCCCTGTGTTGTAACAGGCCCCGGGCTCCAATTGGTTGAGTACCTTCCGAGCTCTTTCTCAACCCATTTACCATGTGATAGAGTTGACTGTTCACACAGATGAGTGGTTGGATTCTGTGTAGGAGTTGATGACCGGAATCTAATGTCCAGCTAGTATGGTTGTCACCTTAGTGGTATTTGTATTAGAATCGCACGCAAAGAGGTGGTGGAAGTCCCTTATGGGCTCCACTTTTGAAGGATGAGTATACACTGACATTAGTTGGAACGAGTTCTCTGATGCTTTCTTAGAGCATTTCATTCCCTCTACTTCTCAAGATGAACTCGTAGAAAGGTTCCTGCAGCTGAAACAGGGATCTGAGTCAGTTGTGGAGTATCAACGGGAGTTTTAACACCTTGCTAGGTTTGCTGAATCCTATGATTTGAATGATCGCGGGCAGGCAAAGTGATTCTACAAAGGTTTGTGAGACCCCCCCCCCCCCCCCCGAGGTAGGCTCTTTTGTTTATAGTTGACTCAAGCCTTACTCAGATAATAGAAATGGAGAAAAGATTGGAGGTGGACCATCTTTGAGTCTAGGCTAGTTGTAAGAGACCGATAGGAGTAATGGAGGTAGGGCCTAGTTGGAGGAAGCAGCTTGCCATAGGCAGTGGTGGAAGCCGAGGAGAAAGCGGTGGATGTTTCCACTAGAATTTTACGATGGAGCGTTCGACCCAGAAGTTAGCACTACACCCATTCTAGCAAAATCAAGCATATCGATATCCCAGGGAGCACTTCAGAGAAGGTTGCTTCCACTGTCACCAACTGGGCCACATTTGGCATTTCTGGCCGCAGCTAATTTGGAATGTTCTGAATCAACCAATGTTCCCTCCAGCAGCTCCGCGAGGACAAGGATGTGGTCGACGAAGAGGACCCCAAGGAAGGAACCCTGGACCTATGCAAGAGTAGGTCTTTGCTTTGGATATAACTCAAGAGTGAGACCCGCAAGATGTAATTGCAGGTATCTCATAGTCAAATTGATATGTTTATAAGCATTCATCCTTATTATGCCCAAGATTGTGCTAAGAATCTAGTTTTGAAGTTCCTATAACTTAATATTTAGGTGTCGTGACTATTAATGGGAGACCTACCCATACTTTATTTGATACTGGTGCCACTTATTCATTCGTCTTAGCAGACTTCGTAAAGGATTTAAGTGGTGTGCAATATTTCACCGGAGTCACTCCAAGAGTAAGCCTCGTAGACGGCTCCGAGATTACCTCATTTACCAAATGCGACTTGGATGTATATAGGAGGGAAGTTCTTCGAGACCCCTGCAATAGTGTTGGGGATGCCAGAATTTGATCTTATTCTGGGTATAACGTGGTTGGATTGGCATCATGCCAGGATTGATTGTGCGGCAAAGCAAATCATCTTGAGACATGAAGATTCAGAGATCATATTTCAAGGTATTAAATTCGTACCCCGTGTGATGTTATCTTCTATCAGGCCATTAAGGCCCATAAGCGAGGGGAGGAGGTGTACATGATATGTTTGAACTAAAAGAGATGGAGACTAGCATGAAGAATGTACCAGTGGTGCGGGATTTTCCTGAGGTTTTTCCCGAAAAGCTACCTGGATTGCCCTCGCCTAGGGAAGTAGACTTCCATATTAGGATAGTGCCCAGTGACAAGCCCATCTATCGAACCCCCTACAGTATGGCTCCAAAGGAACTGGTGGAGTTTAGACTTCAGTTGCAAGAGTTAGTGGAATCAGGATTTATTTGTCCCAGTACATCACCCTAGGGAGCCCCTGTTTTGTTCGTTAAGAAGAAAGATGGATCACTACGGTTGTGCATAGAATACTAAGAGCTCAACCGACTGACGGTGTGAAACACCTATCCTTTGCCCTGGATCGACGAGTATTCGATCAGCTAGTGGGAGTGCATTGGTTTTTAAAACTTGATTTGCGCTCGGGGTACTACTAGTTAAGGATACAAGAAAAAGATATTGAGAAAACAGCGTTTAGCTCGAGATGCGACCTATACGAATTCACTATGATATCGTTTGGACTCACAACCCCCCCCCCCTTTTGCGTGCAAGAGTCTGATGAATAGGGTGTTTGAGCCGTATTTGGATGCTTTTGTCATCATATTTATTAATGACATTTTTGTTTACTCAAGGATAGAGGGGGTGCATGCAAAGCACTTGACCTTTATTTTAAAGAAACTAAGGGAGCACCGTTTGTTTGCTAAGTTTAGCAAGTGTGAGTTTTTGGCTCTGAGAAGTTGCTTTCTTGGGCCATATTATAAGTGGTGCAGGATTAGCGGTAGATCTGGCCAAGGTGTGTGCTGTGAAGGAGTGCTTGCCTTTGAGGTCAGCGACCGATGTGCGAAGTTTTCTTGGACTTGCTAAGTACTATCACAAGTTTGTTGAAGGATTTTCGAAGATCACACCTCCCCACACTATACTGTCAAAGAAGGGTTTACCTTTTGTGTGGACACCCAAATGTGAAGCTACATTTCAAGAGCTAAAGGACCGTCTTACCTCGACGCCAATCCTTGCCCTACCATCTGGGAAGGAAGGATTCCAGATTTATACCAACGCATCCTATCAGGGCATGGGTCTGTGTTGATGTAACATGGGCATGTGATTGCGTATGCTTCTTGATAACTTAAGAAGCATGAAGTGAATTACCCAGTGCATGATTTGGAGTTGGGAATAGTGGTCTTCGCTTTGAAGACACTATCTATATGGCATCCACTGCGAGATCTTTTGAGATCATAAGAACACGAAGTATATCCACACCGAGAAGGATCTGAATTTGAGACAGCGGCGGTGGCTGGAGTTTTTCTATGATTATGAGTTTACATTGTACTATCACCCTGGGAAGGCGAACTCAGTGGCGGATGCTCTAAGCAGGAAGGCACCCGTATCGAGCCCTAAATCCCAACTAATGGCGATGAAGGTTGTTAGAGTACTTGAAGAGATGGAGATTATACTGGTGTATAAGGCTTGTCCCGAGGCCTATATAGAGTATCTAGCCACCATGAGTATAGTTTGTGACATTCAAGATCAGATTCGGGCAGAGCAAGGGAAGGATGCTGCTTTGGCCCTTATGTTCCAAGCAATTGTGGGAGGATCAACACATGGACATACGCTAAATGAAGACCTCATTTATTTCCACGACATACTTTACATTCCCGCAGGTGATGGGATTCGGGAAGATATCCTGAGAGAGGCCCATTGCACCAAATATTTGGTGCATCCCGGAATTGCCAAAATGTACACTGACTTGCGAAGGACCATGTTTTGGCCGGGAATAAAGAGATATGTAACACATTATGTTACTCCCTGCCAGGCATGTCATAAGGTAAAGGTGGAGTGCAAGAGCCCTGGTGGATTACTGTATTCGTTGACTATTCCAGAGTAGAAGTTCGAAGATATTTCCATGGCTTTGTTCATAGTCTTCCCCGATCTCGCTCAAGGAATGACTCAGTTTGGGTGATTGCAGATCGTTTGACAAAGGTTTCCAGGTTTATCCCGATGAGGAAGGAGGTGCATGTTTATGTATTGGTGCGCCTCTTTGTGGAGCAGTTCGTTCGGTACCTTGGGGTGCCCAAGAAAATAGTCTTGAACCGTGATGGTCGCTTCACCTCTAAGGAATGGAAGGCAGATCAAGCATATTTGGGTTCTCGCCTTACCTTTAGCACGACTCTTCACCCTCAGACTGGAGGCAGTCTAAGAGAACAATTAGAATAATGGAGGACTTGTTGTAGTTATGTGTTTTGGATAGGGGAGAACCGTGGGAAAGACTTCTACCGTTTGTGGAGTTTTCATTTAATAATAGCCACCAAGAAAGCATCAGAATGATACCTTATGAAGCACTCTATGATAGGAGTTATAGAACCCATTTATCATGGGTTCAAGATGAGGATCCTAAGGTATTAGGTGTGGAGTACATCAATGACACTGATGCTATGATTAGGTTGATCTGAGATCGCATGCTAGAGGCTCAGAGCTGGCGGGCAAAGTATTATGATGTGAAGCATGGGATGGTGGAATTCCAAGTGGGTGACAAGTTATTTATAATGATTAGTGTGATGCATGGGGTGTCACGTATTCATGAAAGAAAGAAGCTAAGCCCGCGATATATGGAGCCTTATACCATTTTGGAAAAAATTGGTCCCTTAGCTTATAGGCTGGAGTTACCACAAGATTTGGAGAATCTACATGATGTCTTTCATGTATCTTCCCTTAGGAAAGCACTACTTCGGCCTGAGCAATTTGTCATCGCTACATCTGGCCCCGTGGCATCTGATAGATCTGTTCAACTAGAACCTATGCGGAAAGTAGATTCTAAAGTACGAAGGCTGAGGAAAAAGAGTGTTCCATTAGTGAAGGTCTTGTGGTCCAACCATAGAAAAGAGGAGTACACTTGGGAGCCTCTAGACCTTATGCGGCAAAGCTACCCGGAGTTGTTTCCCCGAGGTAAATTTAAACACTTGCCTTATATACCACATACTTTGTTATCCATAGACTTAGCTCGATTTAGGGGACGAAGACTTTTGTTTGTTTATAGGATTTGCAACATCCCATTTCGATCTTGACCCCTTGTATGTGTTGTGGTGTCACTAAGGAGACTTTAGTTGGCAGTTAGATCAGGCCTGGAGTGAATTCGCCAAGAGGACTTATAAATTAATCGAGAGGCCTGGGGTGAATTCGTCGAGAAGACTCGTGAAATAGTCGAGAAGACTGTGAATTCGTCGAGAGGACTCGAGAAATTCGTCGAGTGAACTTGAGAAGACTCGACGAATTCATCGAGTGAACTCGAGTGGACTTATGAAATATATCGATATGTTTTTCAAAAGGACTAGTGAATTCCTCGAAAGGACTCGACGAATTCGTCGAAAGGACTCGATGAATTCGTCAAGTGAACTCGAGTGGACTTGTGAAATTTGCCGAGAGATTCGTCGAGTGGACTTGTGCATTCGTCGAAATTCCTCATGTAATCGACTTAATGCACTTGACGATTCGTCGGATAATTTTGACGATTCGTCGAGTATACTCGGCGAATAGAATTAGCATTTATTTATGTGCGGCCTGGGAGAGTTTACGTTATTTCTGGACTTGTACACGACGGTTGTAAGACCCCTCCCCTTACCGAGGAGTTTACCCGATCTTATGCCCAAAATTGTCGCCCAATGGTGACACTAACACAAGGGTTAATCGTCACCACATGATGTCGATCCTGCCGACTATTACAATCATTAACTTGTAGGCAAATTTTGAGAATAGAAGTAAAACTATATATATATATATATATATATATATATATATATCAAGTCCAAAGATCACAGATACATCATAATAATAATGAAGAGTGGTCCACAATGAGTACAATTAAGAGAGTATGGACTTATGCCTAGTACATGCCAGAATAAAATAAATCACTCTCTCATATAACACTAAGCGGAAGCTGGAACTAGAACACTCATCTTCACCTAACGCTGAGCTGTAGTATTAGTGCGCGGTATCTACTCCTCACGTCCTGCCACCCCGTCCTGTTGGCCGTGCTGGTGTTCCATCTCCTTGAGCTTCTAAAATGATACGGTCACAACCGACCGTTAGTCATAAGACTAAGCCATTTTGTCCTCACCTCACCCTCGCGACTCCTTGGCACCATGCGAGAGGATGAAGCGGAGGACAACACGGCAAAAACAAAAGGCATGTGACAGTGGAAATATGCTAACAAGAGTTAGCATCTAACATTTATATAATTATACTAACAATTGTATATGTATAGTAAGCGTATAAAGATTGTAATGAAAGGAGAAATAGTACTGAAAAGAGAAGCAGTAAAGTAAAAGAAGAACAACGCAGTAAGGTAAAGAGCTACAACTAAGCTATCATCATAGGAGTACCTTAACTTATATGAATGCCCATACAAACTTATAAGTTAGGGTTTCAGGAATTGTAACTTATCATATAAAAGAGCCCATACTAATTTATATGGTAATGATCTGCAGTATGAATGTCATAAGTATGTATGTATGCTATGATGTCTTATGCATGTTATGATTCATATAAGTGCAACTCTCACACACGACTCTGTGATCACAGACCTTTAGTTCCCACTTTTTTGGAGTTAGCTAAACTCTCATGTACCACCATTGTGGCCATGACAATAGTGGAGCGGGCGTCTCCACTCTTAGGCACACTATCAGGCCTAGATCTCCCATACGCCTCTATACACGTCCTAGGTGCACTCTAGAACCTCGGCGTACTATTTGCTGGCTATACCACCAATCTTTTTGGTCGAGTGTGTGTTTTTGGGGATCGTCCTCCACACCGTAATATAAACAACCTACTAGCCCCCCAAACCCTCACACCTCGCCGGAGTCATCGTACTGCCATCGGTGTGACAACTGGTCCAGTACCACATGACCCACCAATAATTTGTTTCCATGCACATGCAAGTTATTTCATCCTGAGCCTCCAGTTCGCAGGACCAACCCGTCCTGATATCAAACTCCCAAGCCTCCAGCTTGTAGGACCAACCCGTCATAATATCAAACTCTCGAGCCTCCAGCTCGCAGGACTAACCTGTCAGGTATCCCTCCAACCCTTCTCGGGTAAAATTACAACATTGGTACTAAGCCTATTAGACTACTCTTGTCTAATTTTAGTTATACTTAGCGACTTAGGATTAATACTGGACTTCTCGAGGTCTACCCGGTGAAGGGCCCGCATCAGTACTAGGGAATACGATGAGCTGAATCCCAAATCCCCCTTTCCATGACACTTATTATTATTGGTGACTACCT
Source organism: Platanthera zijinensis (assembly GCA_039513925.1). Lineage (NCBI taxonomy): Eukaryota > Viridiplantae > Streptophyta > Magnoliopsida > Asparagales > Orchidaceae > Platanthera > Platanthera zijinensis. The sequence goes on from CM077098.1 coordinate 31,832,051, forward strand.
GATATTAATATCCCACTCTCGTTGTTTCTCTTGAATAACCCTAATGACTTAGGATACTTATAGGAGAATGACGATCTTTTGTCGGACTCCGATCTATCTATTCTCCTAGGTGATTTGCGCACTAACACTCGCTACTATGAAGTGACACAACTTAGGATTCTAACTAGGGTTTCAACCTTCTAACATATCTCTAAATTCAATTACTATCTCATTACCCTGAATATCCTAACTCTACATGCCACTTTTACCAAATGCAGCCCAAACCTAACCTTAACCCATGTGAGGTGACTTCTGATTCCTTGGGCCCAAGGCCTCCAAATTTTTATCAGGGGTTAATCATATGATTATTAGTGGTAAATCAGAATTCCATAAGTTTTCTAATTAATTTGGGCCATAATCAAAATTATTTAATTATGTGACCTAAGTCATATTGAACATAAACTATCATAACCAAAGGTCCTCAAGCTCTAATTAATTTATCTGATGTTCATTTTGGCTGAAAAGATCAGTGTATAAAATTTCCTAATTTTCCAGAATGATTTGACCCATATTTTCTATTTCTAACTAATATCGCAAAATTACCCCTTTGCAAATGAAGTATCAAAAATACTAAACTAAAAATTCAGAGAAACTTTCTAGGTATTAATATTGTCAAGGTAGAGCTCAAAACAAGTTTTCACAATTATATCTAGTGGTTTGACTTAAGATTACCACAATTCAAAATATTTATGAAAATGCCATTATTAGTACAAGTATGATAACTAATCATCCAAAAATTACAAGAAAAATTACAGAGGTTCACAATACTGAAATAAGGGTCTAAACAATTTCTCATAATTTTTCAAGTAATATTTTTCATCCTTTTAATCAAAATTTAATAATGGTATAATTGGAATTTACACTATTTTTACATGAAATAATTCCCGAAAATTCTCACTAAATTTTCCAGAAAAATGAAATAATATTTTAGGGCTTGAAAAATTATGACACATTGAAAAATTTTCCAGAAAAATGAAATAATGATTTAGAGTTTTCCAAGTTCATATGCCCTAATTTTCTATTATGACACATTAGTGTGATAAATTTGAAATAAATTTAAACTATAGTATTTTTGTCTCCAGAAATCCTAATTTCTATATGGAAGGTGTATTCCATCTCCATAAACCCATAGCCAAGATTTCATTGACATGCAATGAGTCAAATAGGCTTAATTTCCCTTTTTTCATTTTTGCTAAAGGCACACCAAAGGTACCTCTACCTTCAACTTACAATTTGGATTCACCAACATACAGTGGTCCAAATGATCCTAAACGTTTACCAGGGGTACTAAAATCACATCATAGTAATTGCACCCAAATTTGGGGGTATTTGGAGTTGCAAAACCCCCTAAATTACATTAATTTGATAAATCAAATTATGGATCAAATTATATAAAACTGTACTCCAAAAATTCTGATTTTTGGGCACAAGCTAAGTCTAGTATGTATACATGCATGGTCCAAATTTCATTGCATGTGGAGTTGTATTCTAGCATGGGTACTTATTTTAATTTCTGTCCTATGCTAAGAGCACTCCTAGGAAAATTGGTCTATAGGCATCTACAGTGCTCTAAATGTCTTGATTAAGGAGTCAAATTAAAGGTAAGACAAAGAGGTAAATTTTCATGTTGGTGACATTTTTTGAATCTGCCCCCAGAGGGCCTAAATGTATCATGTAATTCACTGGAAAAAGTGTGACAGAAATTCAATATAATTAAATCAACCCTATAGTTTAATATTCCCTTAAATCAACGGTATCGGGTCATCATTCCCGATAAGCCAACGACTCAGATTCATCCCGCCTGGATCATGTTGATTTCCAAATACTGGCCACCTAGGCCACCACCACCGTCGGTGATTATCACCACCACCTCTGTTGAGGCGGTGGCTGGCGTTTCCCGGTGGCATGGCCGCCGGAGGTGGCTCCTCCGGCAAACCTGAGCAAGAAGAAAAGCTCGTATTTTTAACAACTATCTCCCATAGAATCGAGCTTAATTGAGTTCGATATCTCTCCTAAACGATCTAGATATCTAGCACAAGGGGAGGGGAGGAGAAACGGATCTGTAATAGTGCTTGGCGGCGGGTGTGGTGGTGGTGTGCTAAGGCCGACTTATCCTCCAGTGAACTAGCTCCAAATCTCGTTTCTCCGCCTAAAGCTCTGCTCCATGACTCGATTTCCACTCCTCTCAGAGCTCTGAAGCTAATGGTGGTGTTATTTTTGACTGATATGGGATGTATACAATAGTGCCATAATAGGGTGGCCGACCATGAGCTTGGGGGTATCCTCTTAGTCCTCATGTGTCCACCACCCCCTAAATCCTGCTGGGAATGAGTTGGGAATCTCAAATATGTGCTTGGGAGAGACGGGGAGGGCCACATGTCCATCATTCCTTATTTCCCTCCTTTTCTCTCTCCTTCACTTGGAAAAATTCCCAAAATACCCCCATGCATATTACTACTCTCCAAAACCATAGGGTAGGGGATGTAATTGAGCACTTGAGCTGCTAATGGGCCATAGGCCATGGACTTAGACCATTGGAAATGGGCTTGGCTTCTTAATTCCTCCCTTACGCTTAATGTTGACCAAGTTTGACTTTGGGTTGACTTGGTCAATTTGATGAGTGGGATGACCCCACTTGATGCTATGACATCACCTAACATAGTTGGCCCATGGCTCAAGGCCTTAGCCAATTAGGAATGGGCTTGGTTCTTAAATTCCCTATTTAGGCCTAAGGTTGACCAAGTTTGAATTTGGGGTTGACTTGGTCAATTTGATGAGTGGGATGGCCCCACTTGATGGTCTTGAGCCATATGGCACCACCCAACATGGGTTGGGTCATGGTGATGCCCTACTTGGGGTAATTGGACCTATGCATGTGGTTTTTACCAAATTTGGGTTAGGGTTGACTTTGGTCAAATTGGGTTGACCTTATGATAGGGATTTTGGGTCACTTAGATTTCTTTTAGGGTTAGGGACGCAGTGGTGAGGTCAAGTTTTACTTATGGGTTCAATTTGGGCTTGTTTGACCTAAGTTGGCTTGAACACTATAGTGGGTCCCATGTGAGTCCACCCTAACTCCTTGGGTCCTAAGGTCAATTCCTAGCCTAATCCCTCTCACTCACCACATGTCCTACCCTAATCTAAGTTATGGGGTCTAGAATAAAAAGGGATGTTACAAATCCCAATAAATAAAAGAAATAATTTCATCCCTGAAATTCAAGTTCGGGTCTATGGGGTTCTATGCATAAGAAAATAAGAAGCTTTTTAAACGCATTTAAAATATATATGAGGCGAAGAGTCCCGGATATTGTTCTTGCATCAGGTCCATCGACTCTCAAGTTTGATCCTCCCGTCTGTGGTTGGAACACAGCACCTTGATAGAGGGAACCTTCTTTTTTCACAGAACTCGAACATCTGTGTCATCGATCTGGATCGGCTCCAAACGAACTGACCAATCAGATGCTACTGGGCCGGCTATAGCTGTGATGTGCTGATCTGGCCAAAGCAATGCTCTCTAAAGAGAGGAGACGTGGAAGACGTCGTGCAGGCTCTCTAACTCTAACGACAGCTTTAACCGGTAAGCCAAAGAACCGATCTGCTCCAGGATCATGTATGGCCCCATAAACCAAGGGCTGAGCTTCTTATTCCTCCGCACTCGCGAAACTCTGTGCACTAGACATATCTTCAAGAAGACTCTGTTTCCCACTTGGAACTCTACCTTCCGATGCCTCACATTGTAATACTTGGTCTGCCTGCTCTGTGCCTCCAGCATCCGATCACTAATCATTCGTATATGTGTGTCCGTGTCCTCAATGTAATCTTAACCGAGTGCCCTAGGATCCTCATCCTGGACCCAAGATAGCGGTGTCCAACACAAGACCTCGTACGGTATAATCCCAATGCTTGCCTAGTGGTTGTTATTATAGGAGAACTCGATCAGTGACAATAACCTCTCCCAGGGCTTTCCTGTATCCAAGATGCACAACCGAAGCAAGTCCTCCATAATCCGGATTGTCTGCTCTGTCTGACCTCCGGTCTGGGAGTGGAAGGCAGTACTAAAGTAAGTCGAGAACCCAAGTATGTCTGTACTGCCATCCACTCCATGGAGGTGAATCGACCATCGCGATCAGAGACAATCGATTTGGGTACGCCTTGGTACCTGACCAGCTACTCCACAAAAAGTCTCACCAGAATTACAACCGGGGTGTCCTTCCTGACTGGAATGAACAGCATCACCTTGGTCAATCTGTCAATAATGAACCAAATAGAATCATGTCCAGTGTGGGAGTGAGGCAACCCATGTATGAAGTCCATGACTATGTCCTCGAACTTCCACTCTAGCACTGGATACGGCAGAGTAGTCCTCCCGGGCTCTTACATTCTACCTTCACCCACTGACAGGTCTCGCTATGCGTCACAAATGATATGATATCCCTCTTCATCCCGGGCCAGTACATGTCCCTCCACAGGTCTGCTGTCATCTTGGTGATCTTAAGGTGCACTGAGTACTAAGTGTAATATGCCTCCCTGAGTATGTCCTCCCGGATCCCACCTCCTGCAGGTATATAAATGTGGCCATAGAAGTGAACGAGGTTGTCATGCAGTGTATAATCCTCTGACTTGCCCCTTCCAGGGCTCTGAATATGGGCTCCAAGGTCGCGTCCTATCTCTGTTATACCTGGATACGGTCTCGTATGTCACAAATAATGCTCAAGGAGGCCAGGTACTCCCTATAAACATCTGGCTCTGCCCTAAAAACCATGGTAATGTGCATATCCTCCATCATCTGTACCAGCTCTATGGCCATCACTCGGGCTCCGGTCCAGTAGTGTCGACTCTCATACTCAAAGCATATGCCACTGAGTTCACCTTCCACGGGTGATAATACATGGTATAGTCGTAATCGCACAGAAACACAAGCCACCTCCTATAGCACAGGTTAAGATCCTTTTGTGTAACAATATATTTGAGGTTCTTGTGATCCGAGAAGATATCAAAATGTACCCCGTACATATAATGTCACCATATTTCCAAGGCAAACAACACTGCCTTAAGCTCTAAGTTATGCACCGGGTAGCAGAGCCAATCTCTCACGGCTTGCACCTTGGTCAGGTCCAAAGCCAACCCAGCCCCACTGATGATATGTCCCAAAAATGCTACCTCCTGTAGCAAGAATTGACACTTGGAGAACTTGGCATACATCTGATGCTCTCTCAACTTGCCCAACACCAGTGCCAAGTGTTGGGAGTGCTCCTCCTTCGTCCTAGAGTAGATCAAGATGTCGTCAATGAATACTATGACAAATTTATCCAAGTAGGGCTCAAAGATATGATTCACCAGACTCATGAATGCGGAAGGAGCATTCGTGAGTCCGAAGGGCATCACAGTAAACTCGAAGAGCCCGTATTACGAACTGAAAGCGGTCTTCGGAATGTCCTCCTCCGAAATCTGTAGCTTGTAATATCGGAACCTCAAATCAAGCTTGGAGAACCAAAAGGCTCCCTACAGCTGGTCAAATAGCTCATCAATACGAGGCAGTGGATAAGTGTTCTGAACTGTCAACCGGTTCAGCTCTTGGTAGTCGATGTAGAGCCGTAATGACCCGTCCTTCTTCTTAACAAACAACACTGGTGTTCCCCATGGCGATGAACTCGGTCGGACGAAACCTAACTCCACAAGTTCCTATAACTAGTCTTGAACTCCTCTAGCTCCTTGGGTGCCATCTTGTAGGGTGTCCGAGACACGGGTCTTGCTCCTAGTACCAACTGGATCTGAAAATCCATATCCTGAGTGGGAGGTAATCTAACCAACTTCTTCGGGAATACATCAGAGTAGTCCCACACTACTGGGATATCAATAATTGAGGCTTCAGCTTCTGCCAACTCGAAGTAGATCATGTACACCTTATCTCCCTGCTCACGGGCTTAGACAGCCTGCACAGGTGATAATAGAGTACGGGAGACAGGCCTAAAACCTTTGATGACGACTTATAAATATCCATTTCGTAGGGTGATCCTCCTCGTCAGGCAATCAATACGAGCATGGTTCCAATGCAACCATGTCATGCCCAGGATCAAATCGAAGTCTGACATCCTCAAGATCATCGTCGGTGCCTCGAATACCTTTCCTCCAATCTCTATCTCCATGTTGCACTTGGATGAGGATAGAAGCTCTGATCCATCTGGAAGACGCACCCTCCTAGTTGTGTCGGTGAAGTGATCTACGCCTTCTAGTCCCTCCAATAAGTCTTCTGATATGAACGAGTGAAAAGCACCCGTATCAAATAATGTATGGGTGGGCTTGCCGCTAATAAAGACTATACCTGAGGTTTTTGGTTTGGTTATGTCATGTTTATTGTTTTACCAAGGTTGTAAGGTACTACAGATGAAAATTAAAATTACAATAAAATTTAAGTACCTGTGATGACTTCCTTAGGGTTCCTCGGCTCGACGAGATATAATACATACATCTGTTTTGGACTCCAGCCTCTACCATGAGGTTCTCGGCCCCGACCACATACTCGTCCTCGGACCCTGCTTTGCTGGAGGAGCTGCTGGAGATGGAGGAGGAGGTGGACGAAACTGCTGAGGGCAATCAGCTCTAATGTGCCCCGGCTGGTGGAAACCAAAACATATCACCTATCGGTGACCTTGATCATCCTATCTCCTCAACTCATGGATCTACAATGGTGGAGGAGCTAATACTGTTGGAGTTACCATGGTGATCTAGAAGTGGTCAAACATGTAATCTCACTGTCAACGCGATATGAGCCTGCATGGTCGCACATAAGAGCATGTGGAGATATTGGAAGATTGACTGTGTTGGTAAGGGTTACCAATCACCATACAGTATGGGGGAGTCAGGCAAATGTTGCTAAGGCAAATTCGTCGAGAATCGTCGAGTATGACTCGGTGACTCTCGATGAGTTCGTCGAGAGTTCGTCGAGAATGATTCGTCGAGAATCGTCGAGTATGACTCGACGACTCTCGATGAATTCGTCGAGAATCATTCGTCGCGAATGATTCGTTCGAGAATCGTCGAGTGATACTCGACGACTCTCGACGAATTCGTCGAGAATCATAAGTGTTTGATTCCCGGCGATTGGTGATACTCGACGATTCTATCATTGATTCTCGACGAATCGGCAGATGATTCTCGCCGAATCTGTCTGCTGATTCTCGCCGAATCTGGATCTGATTCTCGTCGAACCTGTGCTGATTCTCGTCGAATGACTCTGAAACCCTAACTTGGGTGGTCTGCGGATAGCGGTGTTCTTTGGACTGTTTATGCCTTTGGTATAAATAGGGGACTTAGGGTTTTGGGGATTTAGAGATTATCAAATTCATCGGGATTCTCCTTGTAGACGAATCGAAGCCGACGGAAGAGTTCTGCCGATCTCCCGATCCTGCTGAATCTCGACCCCGCCGGACGGAAACGTTCCGCCTGACGCCTGTTCGTTCCGCCGACGACCTCATCTCCGGCGACCGTCGCCGACCTTGCTTTCCCTGGCGCGGACCTAGCAGTCCGTGGGAAGTGTAAAGGTGCGGTTGATCTTCCTCCCGACCCTTCGTGCGACGAAGCTCGGGGTTCTCCCGCTCGTGTGGATTTCTACAGAGACGTGGACGTTATTCAACGTAGAACTCGCCACCGACGAGGACACGAAGCTTGGAGCATCTCCGTTGAGTTGTGACTCAACGCCGCTAAGGTAATTTTTGCCTAGTTGTTTGTTAACTTCTTGATTCAACTTTCATGGCCTGATCCCTTCTTTTTTGGGTTATCTTGATGTTTTATTCCTTCCGCTGCGTGCATAAGCGTTGTGTCATCCTCACAGAGAAACCGAACAGTGGTATCAGAGGGAGGTTTCGACCATGATTGTTGTTTTAGAAGTTAGGTTATTCCAGTGCGTGTAAACCTAGGGATTTAGAAGTGTTCTAAATGTCTAGATTTATTCCTGGTACATCAATTGTTGATGGTTTTTCCAAGGGAAATCGGTGGGCTCATAACCTACAGGTTAGGGGCTCTGCCCCTTGGAACCCGGCCAGGAACGTCTGGGATTTCGTGGTAATTTCTAATTGTTAGAAATTGTCGTCTCCTTTGCAGTAACCGTCCCTCGAATGGTTAGTGAACCAGTGTATTGTTTTGGATTTTGCAATCCAACAATGAGAGACGAGCTTGTCTACTGCTTTAAGTTGAGTTGTCTTTGCTTTTGTCCAATGCATGTAAATCTGAAGATTTGGAAGAGTCCGGATGTTCAGATTTAGCCCTTCCTTTCTATCAAATGTTGATAGTGTCAGGATGTGCACAATGATCAAATGTTGATCATGGTTAATTGTTAACCCATAATCAAAATCCCTTCCTCTAATATTAAGTGTTCGGATGCCTTCCTGATGGATGACACTCTTCCTGCCTCGATCGATGAAGTGTGGGCTTGCCAAAGCAAGGTGCATTAATCTATCTTGGTAAGGGTGCGAGCGGAATAATTGTGATATCCCACTGTATCGACATCGGGTCTAGCTTAACTAGGTGACCTCAAAGGTTGAGTGCCTAGAGGCATAGGGTTGGCATGCACAATATGATGGATGCGAATAAGGAGTTATTCACCAACCATACAAGAATTGCATGAGGATGCAATTGGCAAGCGTTGCCTACCTAAATAACCGCATTGTGAGAGGAAAGCCAAAGCTGACTCATTGTGTTGGTGAAATACGGATCTTGTCCACTAAGAGAGTAGCTCGCATGAACTCTCTGAATTGATAGTGAGGGCTGATTATTTCGAATAAAATAGTGGGAGTTTTAATTGAAGTCCAAATTAAAATAAATTGTATTTGAAATTTTGGTACTGATATTATTATGCATGAATTCTTGTAGAATTCTATGGCAAGTGGTTCACACTCCACTCTGTCTCTGAGAGCCATCCTTGAGAAGGATAAGCTCAGTGGGACTAACTACATGGACTGGTACAGGAACCTGAGAATTGTTCTCAGGCAAGAGCGAAAGCTCTATGTCTTGGAAGAAGAAGCCCCCGAGGTGCCGACCGGGAATTCTTCCCGTGCTAATAAAGATACTTATAATAAGTATACTGATGACGCCTTAGACGTCGAATGCCTTATGCTTGCCACCATGAACTCTGAGCTTCAGAAGCAACATGAGAACATGTGGTGCAAGGAGATTGACGAGCATCTCAAGAAAATATTTCAAGGGCAAGCTCGTCAAGAGAGGTTTGACGTCACAAAAGCGTTGTTTCAGTGCAAGATGGGAGTTCGAGACTCAGTAGAGACTCACGTACTCAAGATGATTGGGTATATAGAGAACCTTGAAAGGCTGGGTTTTCCTCTGGGTCAAGAGTTGGCCACAGATCTGATCCTGCAATCATTGCCGGACAGTTACGAGCATTTTGTCTTGAACTACAACATGAATGAAATAACAAGACACTGCCCGAGCTCCTAGGCATGTTGAGAACTACCGAGATCAATATGAAGAAGGCCAAGCCTGCCAGCCCCATACTGATGGTGCATAAGGGGGCAAGGCCAAGGGCTCTAAGAAGACGAAGGTGGGACCTAAGTCACATCTCGAGCCCAAGTCTTCTGCACTGATGAAAAAGAAAAGCACGGTGAAGGAAGGAAAATGCCACCACTGTGGCAAGGCTAGTCATTGGAGGAGGAACTGTCCTTCTTACATTGAGGGTCTGCAGAAAATGAAGGGAGGTATGACTTCCGCTTCGAATATTTACATTATAGAGATAAACCTTTCTGCTCCTTCATCTTAGGTATTGGATACCGGATGTGGTTCACACATTTGTACAAATGTGCAGGAACTAGGAAGGAGAAGATTGCTGAGTAAAGGGGAGGTGGACCTGCGTGTCGGCAATGGAGCAAGAGTTGTTGCTGTGGCAGTAGGGGTTTACCGTCTTTCTTTGCCCAGTGGGCTTGTAATAGAACTAGATAACTTTTATTTTGTTCCGGCCATAACTAAAAACATTATATCCATTTCATGCTTGGACATGATTGGATTTCCTTTTATAATTAATAACAACTGTTGTTCTATATTTAAGAATGATGTTTTTTATGCTGTAGCCCAATTGTTTAATGTTCTTTATGTTTTGAACTTGGACCATCAGATCTATAATGTAGAAAATAATAAAAGACTAAGAACAAATTACTCAAACCCTACATATCTCTGGCATTGTCGTTTGGGCCATATAAACGAGAAGCGCATATACAAGTTCCATAAAGATGGACTTTTGGACTCATTTGATTATGAATCATTTGAGCGATGAGAATCTTGTTTGTTAGGCAAGATGACTAAAGCCCCTTTCAATGGTTATACTGAGAGGGCTGAGGATCTCTTGGGTGTTGTACATAGTGATGTATACGGACTCATGAGCTCCATGGCTAGAGGTGGGTATTTCTACTTCATTATATTTACTGATGATTTCAGTAGATATGGATATATGTATCTTATGAAGTGCAAATCTGAGACCTTTGAAAAGTTAAAAGAGTTCAAGAATGAAGTAGAAAACCAGTTGGGTAAAAGGGTTAAAGCACTCCGATCTGATCGAGGTGGCGAATACCTGAGTCATGAGTTCTGTGATCATCTAAAAGAGTGTGGTATTATATCACAGCTCACTACACCTAGAACACCACAGCATAATGGTGTGTCTGAGAGGAGAAATCGTACTATGTTAGACATGGTACGTTCGATGATGAGTCATGTAGACTTGCATGTTTCCTTTTGGGGTTTTTCTTTAGAGACTGCTGCTATGACACTGAATCGCGCTCCAACGAAAATGGTTCTGAAGACACCATATGAGATATGGACTGGAAAGCGTCCTAGTATGTCGTTCATTAAAATTTGGGGTTGTGAGGCATACGTGCGACGTCAAATGCCTGACAAGCTGGAACTCAAATCAGATAAATGTTATCTGGTGGGATATCCTAAGGAAATGAAAGGGTATTACTTTTACCTACCGTCCGAGGGCAAAGTGTTTGTCGCAAGAACTGGCGTCTTCTTGGAGAAAGAGTTCTTATCGAGAAAGACTGAAAAGGTAGAACTTGAAGAAGTTCAAGAACCACAAGTAGTGAATGAACCGGAATTGGATTCTGAGACAGGACTACAAGATGTTGTAGCTAGAGAACTTGCTCAAGAAACACAAGTCCTACGTAGATCTGGTAGATCAAGGTTTGAGCCTGAGAGATATGGATTTCTCATGTCTCAAATAGGTAATGTGTTGCTTATGGATCATGATGATGAATCAGCAACCTACCAAGAGGCTATGAATGGACCGGACTCCGACAAATGGCTTGAGGCTATGAAATCCGAAATGGACTCCATGTATGTAAACCAAGTTTGGAACTTGGTGGAACCACCTGAAGGGGTACGACCCATAGGGTGCAAGTGGGTCTTCAAGAAGAAGACCGACATGGATGGGAATGTACAGACATTCAAAGGGAGACTGGTGGCTAAGGGTTTCAAGCAAATTCATGGTATTGACTATGATGAGACCTTTTCCCCTGTTGCCATGGTAAAGTCCATAAGGATATTGCTTGCTATTGCTGCGTATTATGACTACAAGATCTGGCAGATGGATGTCAAAACGGCTTTCCTTAATTGAAACATCCTTGAGGAAGTGTACATGACACAACCCGAGGGTTTTGTATCCCCAAATGAAGCCACTAAAATATGCAAGCTGAAAAGGTCCATTTATGGACTGAAGCAGGCCTCTCGAAGTTGGAATCTTCGTTTTGATGAAAAAATCAAAGAGTTTGGTTTCATCAAGAATGAAGATGAGCCTTGTATTTACAAGTGAATCAGTGGGAGCATTGTTGTCTTCCTGATATTGTATGTAGATGACATACTGTTGATTGGGAATGACATTCCTACCCTGAAAATTGTTAAGAACAACCTAGGGAACTGCTTTTCTATGAAGGATTTGGGTGAAGCGACTTATATACTCGGTATTAAGATATATAGAGATAGATCGAAGAAGTTGCTGGGTTTGACCCAGAGTACATACATTGAGAAGGTGTTGAAGCGGTTCAACATGCTTGAGTCCATGAAAGGATTTTTACCCATGTCTCATGGTGTGAATCTCTCTAAGGACCAGTGTCCAAAATCTTATGAAGATAAGGACCGCATGAAGTTGATTCCATATGCTTCGGCAATTGGATCAATCATGTATGCAATGTTATGTACTCGACCCGATGTCTCCTTTGCTTTGAGCATGACTAGCAGGTATTAGTCAGACCCCGGTGAGTGTCACTGGATTGCAGTCAAGAATATCCTGAAGTACTTGAGAAGGACAAAGGATGTGTTCTTGGTGTATGGTGGAGAGGAAGAGCTCGTTGTAAGTGGTTACACGGATGCTAGCTTCCAAACTGATAGGGACGACTCAAAGTCTCAGTCAGGTTTTGTGTTTTGCTTTAATGGTGGAGCTGTGAGATGGAAGAGTTCCAAGCAAAAGACAGTTACTGATTCTACAACAGAGGCCGAGTATATCGCTGCAGCTAACGCAGCGAAGGAGGCTGTATGGATTTGGAAATTCATCGGCGAGCTTAATGTAGTTCCTAGCATTGGTTGTCCCGTAGTTCTCTACTGTGATAACAATGGTGCAATTGCACAATTTAAGGAACCTAGATCCCATCAGCGCTCCAAGCACATACTTCGGCGATTCCATCTTATTCGTGAGATTGTCGAACGAGGAGATATGAACATTTGCAGAGTGCCGACTGAGGAGAATATTGCGGATCCACTGACAAAGCCTTTCGTGCAGAGAAAGCATGATGGTCATACTAGATCAATGGGTATACGATACATAAATGATCAACTCTAGTGAGAGCCTTGTGGGTTGCATGTAAACATATATTTTGTTGGCTGTTTATTGTTTATTCATATGATGAATTGTGTACCAATATTTTTCTTTTACAATTAATGGCAAGTTCTTTTATTATGGTTTCTCTATGCGATAGTTAAATGTTAACATAATAAATACCCTTAGAATGTTTACTTCCATTGGAATTCAAGTACGCGACTTGAATGTGAGAGCCTATGATTTCTTTGAAGCTTCATTCTTAAAAGGTCCCTGGTCGTTGTATCATCATAGAAGCTTAGGGTGATGATGATACCTTAAGACTAGCACGTGCGTTGACTGATTACAAGTTCTCACGGGTCATGATATTGTGATATCAAGTCATCACGTGGGTACTTGTTAATGAACAAGTTATACTAGACAGACCCAACCTGAGACTACTTTGTGGATTGTTATCTAATCGTGTCATGAGTAGGTCTCAATTGACAATGGTGTTGTGGTCCTTTAACCTGAAGTCACGGCATTCATCAAGTGAGGAAGAGCATGCTTTGATGCCATCTAAAGTCTTCCTTGAGAAAGGTTGATGATAAGGGTGGTTGTTGGGCACGTTATGAATCATTTGGGTGTTTGTGTGTGAGCAGATATGGGATTTGTCCTCCTATATGACAGGAGTTGCATCCATGGGCCCCTTGATGGAACTGGACTGAGAAATGCATGACCATGCTTGGTTGAGTCAATATGTGATATTGGACTCACCATTCTCTGGAAGTCCATTCTAGATCAAGAAACTTGGATTGAGCTATTATGAGGGTGACACGGTCCATGCCTTTAGTTCTTTCCGGATGTAAGGGACAAAGGGACAAAGACAACGCTGGGACATTGTTCATAAAGGCTTATGAGTTATGAACTCTTATTGCTTGGGGAGCAATGATGCATTGCTAGATGCCGCTCATTGTTTGTGAGGTTTTTGGTTTGATACTTTCAAGATCATGTGGGAGACTGTTGGAGTTACCATGGTGATCTAGAAGTTATCAAACATGTAATCTCACTGCCAACGCGATATGAGCCTGCAGGGTTGCACATAAGAGCATGTGGAGATATTGGAAGATTGACTGTGTTGGTAAGGGTTACCAATCACCATAGAGTATGGGGGAGTCAGGCAAATGTTGCTAAGGCAAATTCGTCGAGAATCGTCGAGTATGACTCGGTGACTCTCGACGAGTTCGTCGAGAATGATTTGTCGAGAATCGTCGAGTATGACTCGACGAATCTCGACGAATTCGTCGAGAATCATTCGTCGAGAATTGTCGAGTGATACTCGACGACTCTCGACGAATTCGTCGAGAATCAAAAGTGTTTGATTCCCGACGATTGGTGATACTCGACGATTCTATCCTTGATTCTCGACGAATCGGCAGATGATTCTCGCCGAATCTGTGTGCTGATTCTCGCCGAATCTGGATCTGATTCTCGCCGAACCTGTGCTGATTCTCGCCGAATGACTCGGAAACCCTAACTTGGGTGGTCTACTCTTTTTAGAAGTTAGGATGATGACGTCCTCCACCTCTCCTATGGCTCAAAACTTTGCCCTATTGTGAGCCCCTGCTGCTCTCCCCAAAGGGTGGCTCATCAAGCGGTCTCTTCCCTCTGTTCTGCATCATCAACTGATCTTCCTCTAATTTCTTTGCCACCTCTATAATCTAGGTCGAAGTTCCATGAGATATGAATAGTAGTGCCTGCCTTATTGGGTCTCTGAGCCCTCGGTAGAACCTTTTTGCATACCTCATATCGTCCAAATCATGTATCCCCGCAAATCTGGCCAAATGGGAGAACTCCCTCTGGTACTCTATCACAGACCTGCTCTTCTGTCGAAGGTTCAAGAACCTCTCCTCTAGCTCGTCTTTGTCCATAGCGGTCACAAAGTGATCCAAGAAAATTTTGCTGAATTCCTCCCATGAAAAATCGGAAGGATCTTTATCTGCATAAGTGGAATCAATCAAGGACTTCCACCACCTCTTTGCATGGGCATCTACCACGGAACTTGCCAAAGAAACCGCCTTGCTGACTGGGCAGCTAATGCCTACAAGCATCTCCTGTATGGTCTCGAGCCATTCCTTGGTCTTCATTGCATTCTCCGTCCCATGATACATCGGGGGATACAAACTCTTGAATGCACTCAAACAATTTGATCTCGGATTCAGCTGCATGGTCGGGACCTGTTGAGCTCTGAAGGCCTCAAGAATAAGAGTCAGAGTTTGCCCCATCTCTGTCTACTAGAAATGAGTGGCAGCCGGAGGGGGAGGAATGACATTCTGTGGTGCGGTGGCCTATGGGGTTTACACAAAAGGTAAGGTTATATTAGGATTAGACTGAACTCATTGTTTAAATGGACAATTTTCTGTGACTTTTTTTACACATGGGCACACCATTGCCACCATTGATTATGCAACATAGTTTGTCCGCAAACTAAAGCTCGAGCGGGGCGCCCCAGTGTTTTGGACTTCTTTCTCATATGATCACTGTTAAGTGATACAAGTTTGTAAGACCCCTCCCCTTAACAAGGATTTTACCCAGTCTTATGCCCAGAACCACTGCCCCACGGTGAAACTAACACACGGGTTAATCCCCACCGCATGACGCCAATCCTGCCGGCTATTACGATCATTTAACATGTAGGCCAATTTTGAGAATAGAAGTAAAACCATATATATATCAAGTCCATAGATCACATATACATCATAATAATAATGAAGAGTAGTCCACAATGAGTACACTTAAGAGAGTACGGGCTTATGCCTGGTAAATACAAGAATAAAATAAATCACTCTCTCACAACACTAAGCAGAAGCTGGAACTAGAATAATCATCATCACTTGACGCTGAGCTGTAGTAGCAGTGCGTAGTATCTGCTCCTCACGTCCTGCCACCCCATCCTACTAGCCGTGCTGGTGCTCCATCTCCTCAAGCTCCTAAAATGATACGGTCACAACCGACCGTTAGTCATAAGATTAAGTCATTTTGTCCTCATCTCACCCCCGCGACTCCTATGTAGGAGGACGAAGCGGAGGACAACAAGGCGGAAATAAAAGGCAGGTGATAGTGGAACTAAGCTAACAAGAGTAAGCATCTATCATTTATATCATTATACTAGCAGTTGTATATGTATAGCAAGAGTATAAAGACTGTAATGAAAGGAACAGCAGTACTAAAAAGAGAAGTAGCAAAGTAAAAGAAGAAGAACGTAGTAAGGTAAATAGCTACAACTAAGCTATCATCACAGGAGTACCTTAACTTATATTATTGCCCATACAAACTTATAAGTTAGGGTTTTAGGAATTGTAATTTATCATATAAAATAGCTCATACTAATTTATATGATAAGGATCTACAGTATGAATGTCCTAAGTATGTATGTATGTTATGATGTCTTATGCATGTTTTGATTCATACAAGTGCAACTCACAAACACGACTTTGTGATCACAGACTTTTAGTTCCCATTTTTTGGAGTTAGCTAAACTCTCTGGTACCACTATTGTGGTTACGACAGTAGTGGAGTGGGCGTCTCCACTCCTAGGCAGGTATACACACTACCGGGCCAAGACCTCTCATACGTCTCTATACACGTCCTAGGTGCACTCTAAAGTCTCTGCGTACTATTTGTTGGCTATCCCACCAGTCTTTTTGGTCGAGTGTGTGTTTTCGGGGACCTTCCTCTAGACCGTAGTATAAACATCCTACTGCCCCCCCCCCCAAACCCTCACACCGCGCTAGAGTCATCGTACTGCCATTGGTGTGATGACTGGCCTAGTACCGCATGACCCGCCACTAATTTGTTTATATGCACGTGCAAGTTATTTTAGCCCAAGCCTCTAGATCGTAGGACCAACCCATCCTAATATCAAACTCTTGAGCCTCCAGCTCGCAGGACGAACCCGTCCTGATATCAAACTCTCGAGGCTCCAGCTCGCAGGACTAACTTATCATGTCTCCCTCTAACCCTTCTCGGGTGAGATTGTAACATTATTCCTCAACCTATTAGACTACTCTTGTCTAATTTTATTTATACTTAGCGACTTAGGGTTAATCCTAGACTTCCCGAGGTCTACCCGGTGAAGGGCTTACAGCGGTACTAGGGAATATGATGGGTTGAATCCCAAATCCTCCTTTCCAAGACACTTATTATTATTGGTGACTATCCGATATTAATATCCCACTCTCATTGTTGATCTTGAATAACGATAATGAATTACGATACTTATAGGAGAATGACGATCTTTCGTCAAACTCTGATCTATCTATTCTCCAGGTGATTTGCGTACTAACACTCGCTACTATGAAGTGACACAACTTAGGATTCTAACCAGGGTTTCAACCTTCCAACATATCTCTAAATTCAATTATTATCTCATTACCCTGAATATCCTAACTCTACATGCCACTTTTACTAAATGCAGCTCAAGCCTAACCTTAACCCATGTGAGGTGACTTCTGATTCCTTGGGCCTAAGGCCTCAAAATTTTTTTATGGGTTAATCATATGATTATTAGTGATAAATCAGAATTCCATAATTTTTCTAATTAATTTTGGTCATAATTAAAATTATTTAATTATGTGACCTAAGTCACATTGAACATGAACTATCATAACTAGAGGTCCTCAAGGTCTAATTGATTTATCTGATGTTCATTTTGGTTGAAAAGATCAGTGTACAAAATTTCCTAATTTCCCAGAATGATTTGACCCATGTTTTCTATTTATGACTAATATCGGAAAATTACCCCTTTGCAAATGAAGTATAAAAAAATACTCAACTAAAAATTCATAAAAACTTTCTAGGCATTAATATTGTTAAGATAGAGCTCAAAACAAGTTTTCACAATTATATCTAGGGGTTTGACTTAAGATTACCACAATTCAAAATATTTATGGAAATGCCATTATTAGTACAAAAATGATAACTAATCATCAATAAATTCAAAGATAAATTACAAAGGTTCAAAATACTGAAATAAGGGTCTAAGAAATTTCTCATAATTTTCCAAGTAGTATTAGTCATCCTTTTAATCAAAATCATATAAGGGCATAATTAGAATTTACACTATTTTCACATGAAATAATTCCCAAAAATTCTCACTAAATTTTCCAGAGAAATGAAATAATATTTTAGGGCTTGTGACAATGATTTAGAGTTTTCCAAGTTCATATGCCCTAATTTCCTATTATGACACATAAGTGTGATAAATTTGAAATAAATTTAAACTATTGGATTTTTGTCTCAAAAAATCTTAATTTCTCTATGGAAGGTGTATTCCATCTCCATAAACCCCTAGACAGGGTTTCATTAACATGCAATGAGTCAAATAGGCTTAATTTCCCATTTTTGCATTTCTGCTAAAGGCACACCAAAAGGTACCTCTACCTTCAACTTACAAGTTGGATTCAACATGCAGAGGTTCAAATGATCCTAAACATTTACTAGGGTCCTAAAATGACATGATAGTCATGCCACCCAAATTTGTGGGTATTTGGAGTTGCAAACCCCCCTAAATTACATTAATTTGATAAATCAAATTATGGATCAAACTATAGAAAAATGATCTCCAAAAATTCTGATTTTTGGGAACAAGCTAAGTATAGTATGTATACATGCATGGTCAAAATTTCATTGCACGTGGAGTTGTATTCTAGCATGGGTACTTATTTTAATTTCTATCTTATGCTAAGAGCAGTCCTAGGTAAATTGGTCTATAGGGAGCTACAGTGCTCTAAATGTCTTGATTAAGATGTCAAATTAAAGGTTAGACACAGAGATACATTATTCATGTTGGTGATAGTTTCTGAATCTGCACTTAGAGGTCCTAAATGTATCATGCAAGTCATTGTAAAAAGTGTGACAGAAATTCAATATACTTAAATTAACCCTATAGTTTAATATTCTCTTAAATCGACGGTATCGGGTCATCGTTCCCGATGAGCCAACAGCTCAGATTCATCCCGCCTGGATTGTGTTGATTTCCAAATATCGGCCACCTGGGCCACCACCACCGTTAGCGATTATCACCACCACCTCCGTTGAGGCGGTGGCTGGTGTTTCCCTACGGCAAGGCCGCCGAAGGCGGCTCCTCCGGTGAACCCGAGCAAGAAGAAAAGCTCGTATTTTTCTCAACTTTCTCCCATGGCATCGGGATCAATTGAGCCCAATATCTCTCCTAAACGATCTACATATCTAGCACAAGGGGAGAGGAGGAGAAACGAACCTATAATCATGCTTGGCGGCGGGTGTGGGGGAGGTGTACCATGGCCGACTTCTCCTTCAGCGAACTAGATCCAAATCTCATTTCTCCACCTAAAGATCTGCTCAAGGACTCAATTTCCACTCCTATCAGTGCTCTGAAGCTAATGGTGGTGTTGGTTTTGGATAATATGTGTTGTATACAAAGGTGTCATAATGGGGTGGTCGGCCATGAGCTTTGACTGCTCCTCCTGGCTTCCATGTGTTCACCACCCCCTAAATCCTACTGGGAATTAGTTGGGAAGCTCAGATATGTGCTTGGGCAGAGAGGAGGAGGGTCATAGGCCATGGACTTAGCCCATTGGAAATGGGCTTGGCTTCTTAATTCCTCTTTTAGGCATAATGTTGACCAAGTTTGAATTTGGGGTTGACTTGGTCAATTTGATGAGTGGGCTGGCCCCACTTGATGGTCATGAACCCTATGATATGACCAAACATGCATGGGTTGGGCCATGGCTCAAGGCCTTAGCACATTTGGAATAAGTTTGGTTATTAAATTCCCTATTTAGGCCTAAGGTTGACCAAGTTAAACTTTGGAGCTGAGTTGGTCAATTTGATGAGCGGGCTGGCCCTACTTGACGGTCATGAGCCCTATGGTACCACCCAACATGGGTTGGGCCATGGTGATGCCCTACTTGGGTAATTGTACCCATGCATGTGGTTTTGACTAAATTAGGGTTAGGGTCAACTTTAGTCAAATTGGGTCAATGGGTGACCTTATGATAGGGCTTTTGGGTCATTTAGATTTCTTTTAGGGTTAGGGATGTAGTGGTGAGGTCAAGTTGTACTTATGGTTTCAATTTGGGCTAGTTTGACCTAAGCTGGCTTGAACACTATAGTGGGTTCCATGTGAGTCCACCCTAACTCCTTGGGTACTAAGATCAATACCTAGCCTAATCCCTCTCACTCACCACACGTCCTACCCTAATCTAAGTTAAGGGGTCTAGAATAAAAATGGATGTTACAATGATGATTCAACGTCCTGTCTTTTCATAAAACTTATTTTATGTTATAGTAAGTGTGGTACAATGAGAGAGTGGCACGTGGTAAGATAACCTTAAACCCCAAATCACTAGCAGCTCCTTTATAAATCCGAACCCTAAAGTTTTTGGATCGGCCGACCTTTTCTCTCTTCCTGAAGAATGATGAACAAATCACAATACCGCCGGAAAACCAAGCATGACATGCCGCTAAGAAGAAGGACACAATCCATGGCCAGAAATTAGGTGAGCTCCCTACCCTCTCTCTTGGTGCTAGATCTTTAGATCCAAAGCGTAGGAGAGACATCAGCTCAAAAGAGCTTAATTTGGGAGTTTAATTAAAATTTCCTAGGAAGGAACCACGCTAAAACATTCGTTCTAGGGCGTCGATCATTGCATGAATATCTTCAATCATCTCCTCTCTTCATTACGAAGATGGTGAACTTGATTTAGTGAAGATCCATGGTCTAATGAGGGAGAAAGGGAAGAGAGAAGTTGGATGTGATTTGTGTGATGGTTGGAGGAAGGAGATGAACTGATACTATTCGTACATCTTTAAGATGAATGCAAAAGTGTTGTACAGAAATCTATTTTTCTTTGCGCAACAGACTTTAAGACCAGTTTTAGGTAAGATTCGGTCTGATTTAGGTCTCAAGATCACCGTAAAAGTTGTAGTTCTCGGAAAGACCTTTCAACCGGATGGTTACACGTTTTCTCAGGGTTTCCGTAGCTCCCTAAAGTGCATTTGAAGTTGCTGCGTTGAAATGATATCGTGAAGATTTTATAATTCTCTCATAATAATATCTACGGGATACACATGAAATTTGGGTGACATGCTCTTGATGATGTTTTGATAACCTTGTTGAGTTTCATAAGATTTGGAGAAAATGTGTTGAGGTATTGCTAATCACTTCTATTAATTATCATGCATAAATAAGTGTATTGGAACCTTACTGGGGCTAAAGATTTGTTGACATGATCAAAATGCTATATTTGAGCTATGATGGAATACATGGCGATTGAGATAATGAATATGGAAATAAATAATATTCTAGGATTTTACTGATTATCAATTATGTTTCATTAAGCTAAATCTAATGCTGATAATGGAAGATACAAAGGTTGAGGAATCCTATGTTGAGGTAAATATGGGCTTGGGGTGATGCCCTTGCGTGCTTAAGGGAACTGGTAAAACGTATTGTAAAGGGACTCGGATGGAGCCCTTGGATGCTTGGAAGCATGGGAATGTGAGAGGTTTGTATGTGCGTGTGTGTGTTTGGAAACATGGTATTTGACTTGTGTTGAGAATTAATATGGCAAGTCAATGGGATTGCCATTCGGCACGCCGATGGAAGCAGGCAGTTGAACCTAGGACGGTTGGGCTGGGCTCTTTGGTGCTTACTTCCCAAAGACCCATTCCATGTCTGTTGAGTTGGTTGGGCTGGACTCTTTGGTGCTTACTTACCAAAGACCCCTTCCATGTTGTTAGGCCAGTTTGGCTGGGCTCTTGGTGCACATACCTAAGACCCCTTCTGTGTCGTGTACGCAGGAGCTCCGCTTGTTAGAGGATGATAGCGTCGAAGCATACAGAGTCCTAGGCCCTGTAGTGTGGATACCCGCCGAGTAGTGGAGATGCCCATTCCATTATCCCTGTTGGGCCACGACGGGTGATGCCAGAGAGGATCACTACCTCTTGAAAAGTGGAAACTAAGTTCTATGTCGACATATCAAATGTGTGTGTGTGTGTGTGTGTTTGCATGGGTGTCATCATATTGTATTCATTCCATTTAATTATATTGTACCGCATAAGATCCTCATCATATAAATTTGTATGGGCACTTTTATATGATGAATTACTTTCATGTACGTGATCCTTAACTTATAAATTTGTATGAGCATTTTTGTAAGTTAAGTTAAATTTTGTACTTATGATTGATATGCTGTTAGAGTAGATATGCTTTTGTATATGTTGATATTTACTGATGTTACATGTTTATTATGAATGTGTTGATATATACATGAACGACTAGATCATTAAAACTCTCATGTCACCTGTTTGATATTATATTACTGTTACATTGTGCTCCTCTTTCTTTTTCTTCGCCCTGTGCCTAAGAGTCATCGAGGTGAGCGGGTGTGAAGCAACTTTGTCTTTATGACTAAAGATTTCTACATCTATAATTTTAGGAGGATACCTCGTAGATAGAGCAATAGTAGCACCTTGTGCAGGAGGACAATCAGGCTAGGGGGACAGGGCATGATTCGACGATACCCTCACTTCCTTTTATGATGGATGTGAGTTTTGAGCGTCATGAGGTAGCCTTCGGGCAATTTTTGTGTACTCTGATATTAATGGAGCTGATGTTGCTTCTTATATTAATGTACTGTTCTGGACATTTACCTTTTGTGAATCATGACTTCTATTTTTTGGGTTGGCATTTGTGATATTAGAAATAGCCAGCAGAATATGCAACTTGTGGTATAGATTAGCCATTGTGTTGATGCTACCACAAGGCGGCTCTTCTGGGCATAAAATTCCCCTTGTTCGTGTCTTGCGTTCCAGGAGGGGGATATTACAAAGTCTTCCTGAGTAGAAATAAAACACAGGCATGAGAGGGTCGGGTCGAACCTAAGCCTGATTCCCTTATAGCACGTCTTTCTCCCACCAATTTATTCTCTTAAAGACATTATTTATCCTTCTCATAATTAGCATATCTAATGCGAGTGTGAGTGCCAGCGACCCTCCTGCACCGTCGCAGCGTCACCGACCGCTACTAGTGTTGGGTAACTTGCGGGGGCACGTTCGTCATTTTGGGAATATTGGTGTCATTCGTCAACTCAAGATTCAGTCAAGCACAATTACTGATGGGCTAAACTATGGCCACAAATGATAAAAAGGCAAGTGTATCTTATTAAGAGTAGTAAAGGATTTATATAAATTCAAGATCGTATTTGACTCAGGGCTGCTAAGTAATTCTACATCGAGCAAATTATTATTATTTTATCGAATAAATATTTTAGGGTTTTGAGAAAGGGAAATAAATAAAATATTTGAAGAAAAAAGGACACTTGAAATATAATCAATCTTATGGAAATTAAATAATGTAAGATTAAAATTCAAAATCTTTGAAGAAGAGATCTTGATCGTGGAGATTCCTGAAGCATTAACGTACCTCTCTCGAGGACTACTCTCAACTGAATATTAATCGAACTCTCATTCAAATCAATAACTTAAAGCTCGCCTTATCGCCTATATAATTTGACTCCGATCTAGGAGAATTTTGTCGTCTTCCCATGAGGGTTGCGATCAACTTATTTTATTGTCAAGTGATGAATTCATACGCATGAACCTCTTGGCTAACTAGAGTACGAAAACAAATATAAAATCGTACATAGACATATGAAATTGAGAATAATCGAGAATAAATCGTAAGTTCAAAATCAAAGCTTTCGAGATATCATTATGAAATCATAATTTCATAAGTAATCATCCGATCAAATGTTAAAATAATCAAGGTAAACATAATTTGGATTAAAGAAGAGATAAGAAGTAGGAGAAAGAAAAAATACAATTTTATTAACTAGAAATGAAATTACAAAGAAAGGAAATTCTACACTAAGAATTGAAAAGTACGATACATGAAATAATAACAACAACCAAGCTTTTAAAAACTAGACTGGACCGGCTGGTCGGACTGGTCGAACCGCAGACCGGGGACCCAGCCGATCCATCCCAGGTAAGCTAACCAGGCCCTCCACGGACCGCTCAAGAATCGCGGAACCGAGCAGGCGGACCGGTGGGCCGGGAACCGGGCGCAGTTTCACAAAACCGGGCGGGCCAAAGGTCGCTATTGAATAGCAAAAAAAAATGTTGGCAGGGGGATTCGAACCCCCACCAAGACCAGATTAGGCTAAGAGCGGACCACCTAACCATTCGGTTCTTATTATTTTATCCCATAATATATTATATACATATAAATATTAACGTATATATAAAATAAACATATATAATTAATATACATATCTATATAAATATTAATTACATATATAAAAATATTAATTATATATATATTTTTTAAATACATACATCTATCCTTCAAATAAAATTTACATTCTGTTTGACACAGTGGTGGCGGTCAACAACGTGGTGGTTATGAACCGTCGCTCTTGAACGTCCGACCTTATATAAAAAACTTCGTACACTTTTATGTTCAAAAGTAAAAAACTAGTTTTATTTTCTTGATTGTGATCTTAACCATTGTCATTCCAAATCTTCATTCTATTACTCTATTAAATGTCATTTCTGTCCAAACTCAACAGAGCAAAAACATCACGCACGAAGCTTTACAGGTATAGTGATAATGTATACATCATTTTATTTGTATCACAATATAATGATAATAAATTATCAATTTATAGGTAAATTTCTAAGATAATATTAATTATTTTTATTTTCTAATATATATATATATATATATGTATATATATGTATATATATATATGTATATATATATGTAACGGTTCGACCCCGGTTGAATCGGTTTGAACGGTTCAACCTTGAACCTTTCCCTCCGCCGGTTCGATGTCTGGTCCGGTTTTCAAAACATTGACAATAACTAAGCATAAGAAAATAAAAGAAATAAAGCTAAATGTGGCCCAAAAGGGGGAATTGGACACCTGATCATCTAGAGAAGCTGACATTTTATAGCTCAAAATTTCAGGTTACACGCCCCAGGTACATACCTCTGACCTAGAGCCGTGAAAGGGGTGTGAATGATGACTTGTGGAGATGGTGCGATCGGCATCAATGCGGGTATTATGGGCGTATCACTCCCCTTGGTCACGCCCATGACCAGGGGGCGTGACCTCTGGAAACGACTTATAGCGGGAACTTTTGACGGGCTAGCATGTAACGGTCGATCCATGGAACTTACACGGGCGTGACCCTTGAATGTCATGGGCGTGACCCTTGAAGGTTACAGGCATTACCCTTGAAGTTCACGGGCGTGACCCTTGAAGGTCTCGGTCGTGACCCTTGAAGGTCAGGGGCGTGACCCTTGAAGGTCACGGGCGTGACCCTTGAAGGTCACGGGCGTGACCCTTTAAGGTCACGGGCGTGACCCTGAAGGTCACGGGCGTGACTCCAGGATGGACCGCGGGATTAGCTGGGGCATAGCACGGGTGTGTCACACCCTAAGTCACTGGAACGACTTCAAGTAAAGGGCATGTACTTTGGCTTTTTCACTACTTTAGATATAGATCACATCAGTAGGCATGCCACATCAGATTATACTTACACGCCCCTAGGTTAAGCCCGTGACCTTGGGCGTGTACTGTCATTTTTTGTAAAATCTCTAGAAACCTGCAGAAAACAAAAAAAAATCTTATTAGAAAAAAAATTTTAAAAAGAAATGTTTTTTTTATTAAAATAAATATAAAATTGATAAATAAATATTAATAATAATGTAAATACTATACTAAAATTAATTCTAAATATTACCTATCAATTGTCAATGCGTGAAAGTCTAGGGATGTCTCTTCATTTAGAGGGGAATGAATAGGTAATGTGGCTTTTTAAGGTATTTTGCAGAAATAAAGAACAATGCACAACACAACCAATCACACAGCATAAACACACAAAGATTTATAATGGCCCCCTCGAGTTGGGTACGTCCACTTCCCCCTCCGCATATCTAGAAGTATGCTAGCCTTAGCAAACTCCAATCAATTCTCAGATCTGCAGATCCTATTACTCAGAGACCATGTATCCTACCTCAAAGGCATGACCCGACCTCCTACCTCAGATCCCATAGTAGGAATTTTACAATCAAATTTCTCAACAGAAATCCTACCACAGATCCACAAAGGATCATGTAACTCAGAGACAAAGTCTCATACCTTATAAGAACTAACTGGCATCCTACCTCAGGTCACAAGGAGCCTATATAACTCATATTTCAAAGAGATCCTACAATAAAATAAGTTTTTATAAAAAACTTTCTATTGACTCAGTTGATAATTCTTGAAAGCATGTG
Source organism: Platanthera zijinensis (assembly GCA_039513925.1). Taxonomy (NCBI): domain Eukaryota; kingdom Viridiplantae; phylum Streptophyta; class Magnoliopsida; order Asparagales; family Orchidaceae; genus Platanthera; species Platanthera zijinensis. The sequence continues at coordinate 31,858,204 of CM077098.1, forward strand.
AGTCTTCTTAAAGCTTGTAAAGGATTTATTATTCTCTGATCTTCTAGCAAAGAACATGAAAGGAGATTTGTTTCAAAGAATGTTGCATACTCTTCCCTTTTGGATGATCTTCTCTTGTTGTTAAATGATTTTGCTTCGAGTCTCCTTCAGTAACTTGAATTGACTACACTACTAGAGAAGAAGAGATGTTTCTGTTGATTTTTTCTTCTCCAAACTTTAGCTTCCAGATTATAGTAAGCTAATTCTAAAAGATGACAATGGAAAGCTTGAATGTGTTTCAATCTGTTGGATCCCTAGTTGGATTTGGGTAAGGTTCACTAAATTAGGTTAAGTCTGACCCACATTGTATAGCTAGGGTCAATTCTTTGAGTCCTAGAGTTTAGGCTAATCGTTAGGTTCAACCTTCATGGACCAGCCAACAGAGGACCTCAGAAGACTCAGACTTAGAAGATTCAGAGAACAGAATGATCATTTCGAAGTTCTTCGAACTCAGCTCGACGATCGTCGATCTCAGATCGACGAACTCAGAGTTATTTCTCTGAGCTGAGCTCGACGATATTCGAGCTCAGGTCGACGATCGATTCTTTCAGACAGATTCTCAGCTCGACGAACTTAGAGCACAGAATTGGAAAGTTATTCTTTGAATGCAGTTCACAGAGCTCAGGTCGACGAACTTGGAACTCAGGTCGACGAATTCTGTCCCAAGTCAGAATGAGAAGTTTTCTTTCTTCTGTCCCTTACTTTCTATATTATTTAGCAGTATTATTCCTGAGTAATTAATGCTAATATTCCCCTAAATATAGCCGTTATTGGCAGCATTAATTATGGTTTTCATCAGGGTAATTACTTGCTTATTTTATTAGGGACAGTTGGGGAAACTCATTTATGACAGTCATTCCAGCCATTTGCATTCTCCAGATCATTCAGCAATTAATGAAGGAATTCAAATTCAAAGGATTTTTTTCTGACTACAAAATATAGAAGAGATTTTCTCTTTTCAGTCGATACACACTGAGACACTTAGACAGAAATCAAAATATGCTGAGCCAGAGATTCTCAGAAAATATACAGCACACAAGAATACTGAGAGACACAGACTGAATATTCAGAACTCTCTCACAGTGCAGAAAACAATCGGTTTTCTACCTTGTCAATTCTGAAGACTAAAGAAGAACATTCATCACTATCAAGAGTCTTCTTCAACCTTCTCCTCCAGGAACATTCAAGGACAACTAATCTTAATTCAGTCATAAAGTTCCAGGATTATTTTCAGACAAGGCTGAAGACCTACACCCTGAAACAAAGCTTCCAGTCTTCCTGAACCATTCAAAATCTCATGGGGAGCTTTGACAACATCAAGATCCACTAGTCTTCTCTGTTGATTAGAGAAAGAGAAGACACCATCACCTCCTCTCACCTCCTGTAAAAGGGTTTTAACTCCATTCAGGAGTTAACCACTTGGTTGTCAAGTCTCCTGATCAAAAGACTTGGGTTGTTTTTGGGCACCTGATCAAAAGCCTAAAGGGTTGTTATATCTCCCTATAAATAGATATTATGGTTGCAGTCACCTGATAAAAAACCTGTTAGTGGATTCCTATCAGGGTGGTAGAAGAGTGGATGTACCTAGATTGGGGAACCATTATAAAATTTCTTGTGTTGTCTGGTTGTGTTCATTCTCTTTCTGTTCTTGCTGTGTTGTGATAGATAGATAGATTAGCTTAACCTGCTTTAATTTCTTTCTATATTATTATTGGTATCACCTATTTTAAACTCTGATATAAAACTCAAAAATAGCCAAAGTTTTAAATACTCTATTCACCCCCCCCCCCCCCACACACACACACACACCTCTAGAGTAAATCAGATTTAACCCCCATCTTTCAATTGGTATCAGAGGGGTATTCCTTTGGTTGTACAAGCTAAAACTTGAACCAAGATCCTTATAAGATTAGATTTCCTCCTTTCTTAGTTCTTCTATTATCACATAATGGCACAGAACAAAGACTATGCAAGCACCAGACCTCTAGTTTGCAACTTAAATAAGTTTGCTATCTAGAAGGCCAGAATCAAATTGTATATGAACTCTATTGATGAGGACATCTTTAATTCTATTTTGACAGGACGACCAGCTCGAGTGGCAACAACTACTACTAGTTACAGCACACATGTTGTTCCACCACCTGAGTGGACAGATGCATAGAAAAAGGCCAAGATAGCTGATGCAAAGTCCATGAACATTCTGGCTCAGACAATGTCTAATGATATTTTCCAGAAGGTGGTTGAATGCACATCAGCTAAGGCAATATGGGACTCACTTAACCAGATGGTTGTTGGTTCAGCTGATGAGAGTAAGGATAGGAGATCCAACCTCATCTCATAATATGAGAACTTTAAGAAGGATGAATCAGCGTCTGTTGGTGACATGTACAACAGACTGAGCTCAATAATCAATGAGCTGAAAACTCTAGACAAAGACATCACCCTTACTGAAGTAAATAATAAAATCCTCCGGTGCTTCCCCAGCTCATGGGATTCAAGAATCTGGCCTATCAAGGAAGCCAGAAGTCTAAATGAGATTTTCACATAATCTCTACTTGGAAAGCTCAAGCCTTATGTGCAATTGATAAAGTCCAGAGAGGCTGAAGAACAGAAGACTCCTTCATCAGGCAAAAAGGAGCAAAGTATTACATTCAAAGCAAATGAAGAATCGGAAGCCCCAACAATCAATGAAGAATTTCATAGTCTCTTAGCCAAGAGATTCTACAAGATGGGCAAGAAAGACTTCAGGAGGAAGTCATCAAGGCAAGATAATAAGCCCAGGAATGACAAGACTCCCACTAAAGAAGTTATTTCTTTTGGCTGCAGGAAGCCTGGACACTTCATCTCAGAGTATCCTGAGAACCAAAATAATGAGAGAATAAGAGAAAAGGAAACAAGGAAACAACACTGCAACAAGCCCTCTCCAGCAAGCACAAAAGAAAGGAGAAAGGCTTTGTGGATGAGACATGGAGTGAGACTGAAGATGAATCTTCATCTTCCAGCTCTAGTGAAGATGAAGAGGAAGCTAAGGCAAAGGAGATTTGTCTGATGGCTATCAATGCATCAGACAGTTATTCAGAAGTAGAAGCTAAACAATCAGACAATGAAGACTCTGAATCTGAAGAAGATCAGGTATTGCCTTCTTTTGATTTTGATTCAGATGAATTTAAAGCTGAATTTAAATCTTTATGCCTTGATCTAATTAACTCTGAAAAAGTAATTAAGCAACTTAGAGAGAAATTAAATGAATAAGAAAACCTACTTTCAGAAAATAATAAGTTAAAAGATCAAATAACCCTAGCTAATGAACAAATCATTAAATTAGAGACTGAATTATCTGAGGCTAGACAACTTGAAGAATCCCTGAATGGGAGAAGTATCAAGCTGATGAACATCACAAGTACAGTAAATGTCAGACTCAATGGCAAGCTGGGCTTAGGTACTTCATCAAGCCAACCCCCATTGATTCAGAAGAACATATTAACAACCCCTATAAAATTTATTTCTGAAAAGGGTAAAGAGAAATTAGAAGATAAAAATGTTAATCAAACAGAACTTAAACACAAGAATACGAAAAGGAGAAAGAGTAAGAAAAATCTAAACCAGAACTATGTTCAGCAGATTTCGTCGAACTCAGATCGACGAAATGTGTACAGTTTGTCAAACTCAAGTCGACGAACTCAGAACGCAAACTTCTATTATAACTATTCTCTGAACTGCGATCGATGAAACCTATATGGTTCATCGACCAGAGATCGATGAAATTGGAGCCCAGAAAATGAATACTTTCATTCTTTGAGTGGAGTTGGACGAACTCATCCCCGTTTGTCGACCTCAGATCGACGAACGTACCAGAATTCGTCGACCCCAGTTTGTAATAACAGAAACTTTAATTTCAACATACCTTTTAATCAACAAAGACAAAACACTAATCCCTTTAACCAATGGATAATTCCACCCTGAGATATCATCCCTTAGGTTACAAGAATCAACCAGAATACTCATATATTTCCAGCTTCAGTTATGTAAATCAACAAGGACCCAAGGTAACCTAGGTCAAGAACAACTAATTCCTATTATTACGGGTGAAGAGCTGTCCAGCTTTTAAACAATAATGGTATCTAGACAGTGGATGCTCCAAGCATATGACTGGAAGCAAGGACAACTTAATAAATTGCAAGTTCAAGTTGAGACCAAAGGTGATCTTTGGTGACTCCAATTGTGGCCAGACTGAAGGCTTTTGAGAAGTCATGGTTGGGGCAGTAACCTTCAAAAAGGTTGCATATGTAAGTGGACTAAAGCATAACCTCATCTCCATAAGTCAATTATGTGATGGAGGTTATCAGGTATCTTTTAACTCAAGCTCTTGTATTATTTATTCTAAAGAAAACAAAACTGTTTTAATTGGAAATAGATAAGGCTACATATACATAGTAGATTTTCAATCTGTTGTTTCAGATATTTGTCTTTTTAATCAGGTTAGCAATCAAAATGATTTGTGGCATAAAAGACTAGGACATATAAATCTGAAAAACATTGCCAAGTTATCTAAGGACAACCTTGTGAGAGGATTGCCTTCTGGTCCCTAAAAAAAGAAAGGCCACTGCAGGGCTTATCAATTAGGCAAGTAAACTAAATCTAGGTTTAAATCTATAAATAAAAGTGATTCACCTAGGATCTTGCATTTGCTACATATGGACCTCTTTGGCCCTATTGTTGTACAAAGCCTAGGAGGGAAATCCTATACTTTAGTTATTGTAGATGACTTCTCAAGATTCACTTGGGTGTTCTTTCTGAGATCTAAGTCAGATAACTTCAAGGTTCTTACAGATTTTCTCAAGACCATACAGATTGAGTACTCTACTCCAGTTGTATTGATCAGAAGTGATCATGGTACTGAGTTTGAGTCTCTTCTAATGCAAGAGTTCTGTGAGAAGGAAGGTATCAGGCACTGCTTCTCAGCTCCTAGAACTCCTCAACAAAATGGGGTAGCTGAAAGGAAGAATAGAACCCTAATTGAAGCTGCAGACACATTACTTATAGATGCTTACATGCCCCTCTCCTTTTGGGCAGAGGCTGTGAGCACAGCAAACTATATACTTAACAAAAGTTTAATACACAAACTTAAGAATAAGACTCTCTATGAATTGCTTAAAGGGAAGAAACCTAAAATCACTTATTTTAAAGTATTTGGTTGTATATGCTATATTCACAATAACAACAAGAAACATATTAGAAAGTTTGAAGCCGAAACTGCAGTGGGAATCTTTCTAGGATATTCCCAAGTCAGCAAGGCTTATAGAGTTTTTAATAAATCTACCTTAAAAATTGAGAAATCATTCCATGTGACTTTTGATGAAGCTAACATGTATTACAAGGAGAAAGAAATTTCTACCAGTAGCTCATTGCAGGTACCTTACTTGTGTGTGAGATGTGATGATATAAACCTCACCCAAGAGGCTCCATCTAATCCCTCTACACAAGTTGTTGAAGTGATAGTGAATAAGATAACTTGGATTCTTCTAACACTCTCAAAATAGCTAACCCAATTCCACAAGAGGAATTAATCCCTCAAGCTGTTACTCAAACTCCTCCCACTGATCTTGTCACACTTAGAGATCATCGCATATCTAAAGTGCTTGGAGACATATCAGCTGGTGTGCAAACAAGGCATCAACTCAACCCTGACTTGATGTTTGCTTGTTTCCTCTCTCAACTTGAGCCCCATTCCATCAAAGATGCAGAACAATATCCCCACTGGATCATTGTAATGCAAGAGGAGCTTAATTAATTTGAGAGATGTAGAGTTTGAGATTTGGTTTCTAGACCCAAAGAATACCCAGTCATTTGAACCAAATGGGTGTTCAGAAATAAATTGAATGTTGATGGTAACATTATAAGAAACAAAGTAAGGTTAGTGGCTCAAGGCTACTCACAGGAGGAAGGAATTGATTATGACTAGACCTTTGCTCTAGTGGCAAGGCTTGAAGACATAAGAATTTTCTTTGCTTATGCTGCCTACAAAAGGTTCAAAGTCTACCAGATGGATGAAAGAGTGCTTTCCTCAATGGTGAACTCAAAGAGGAAGTATATGTGGAGTAATCACCAGGTTTTATCTCACCAACTAATCCCTCTTATGTCTTTAGATTCCATAAAGCTCTCTATGGTTTAAAGCAAGCTCCAAGAGCTTGGTATGAGAACTTAGTTAGCTTCCTATTAGAGCATAAATTTTCTAGAGGCATTGTAGATAGGACTCTTTTCATTAGAAATCATAAAGATAAAATCTTGTTAGTACAAATATATGAAGATGACATTATATTTGGCTCTACAGATTCCAAACTATGCTAAAGGTTTTCTGACCTTATGCATTCAAAGTTTGAGATGATTAGCAGGGGTGAGCTCTCCTACTTCCTTGGTCTCCAAGTGAAGCAGACCCCTGATGGCATCTTCATATCTCAATCCAAGTATGCTAAAGAGCTGATAAAAAGGTTTGGGATGGCTGATGCCTCAGCTAAGAAAACACCCAAGGCTATAAATATTGTGGTTGATTCTGATGAACATGGGAAACCTATTGATCAGAAATTGTATAAGGCCCTTGTTGGGTCCCTGATATATCTTACAGTAAGTAGGCCAGATATTATGTTTTCCACCTGTCTTTGTGCTAGGTTCCAGGTGAACCCTAAAGAATCTCACCTTATTTTGTTAAAAAGAATTTTAAGATATATAAAGAGTTGCCCTAATTTAGTACTCTGGTATCCAACAGAGTTAGAATTTGAGTTAATTGGATACTCTGATGCTGACTTTACTGGATGTAGAGTGGACAGGAAAAGCACATCAGGAACATGCAAGTTCCTTGGTGCTAGACTTGTCTCCTGGTTTTGCAAAAAGCAAACATCTGTGTCTATATCAACAGTAGAAACTGAGTACATAGAAGCTGGCAGTTGCTGTTCACAGATGTTGTGGATTCAAAACCAACTCCTGCATTATGGATACAACTTAAATAATTCAACTCTACTTTGTGATAACACTAGTGCAATTTCTATTGCCAAGAATCTAGTTCATCATAGTAGAACTAAGTATATATAGAGATAAGACATCATTTCATTAGAGAGTGTGTGGACAAAAAAAATTAATCTTTTCTACATCTACACTGATTTGCAAAGAGAAAATATCTTCACCAAACCCTTGGATGAGAGGAACCATCTGTTCTTTCTAAATCAGCTTGGTATGATCAATGGAGAAGCTTTAATTTAACTTTCTGTCTGTGGTCGAATAATTTGCCACAGTTCGTCGACCGGAGATCGACGAACTGAGAAAAGTTCTTGAGAAAATTCGTCGACCTGAGATCGACGAACTCTCTGTGTAAGCCATTTTCGTCGACCGGAGATCGACGATCTGGCTTTAGAAAATTTTAGTCGACCTGAGAACGACGAAAAGTTTTCCCTTCTTCAAACTGAGATCGACGAACTCTTTTGTCAATAAAATATTTCGTCAACCTCAGATCGAAGAATTTTTCTAGATTTCGCGGGACAGAGTTTGTCGTTTCATATTCTTATATCTAGGTTTTTTTCGAGCTCCACCCCGCGCTTTCAATTTCCCTTGCACTTGGTCTCTCTGTTTTCCTTTTGCAGGTGATAATGGCGATTCCAGCGAGCACTCTTGCGATAATGAAGTTTGATATGGTTTTTGATATAGACTTCGAGTCATTCCAATACTCCGATCAGATCTTCCTAGACATTCTAAAATTATTTGAAGATCAGTAGTTGAAGAATCTTATGACCACAAGAATAAAGATTGTTGCGACAGAAGTTCGAGAATGGGTTTTCACTTCCTCCTCTCCCGATTCTGATACTTTGACAGGAACAATATCCGGTAATACAGTTTTTCTTACCCCCGTCGTTCTGTAACATCCAATTTCTGACTAGACCCCTGGGAGTGGTTTTGTCTTAACAGAACCCTGGGAAACCCAAGAATTGAAGTTTATCGACCAAGATTTCGAGTCAAGGGGTGGTCACGCCCGTGACCGACCCGTCACGCCCGTGACCTAGGGCGTGACCCCTTCGACGATCGTCGAGCTCAGGAAGACGATCGTCGAGCTCAGAAATGTCAACATGGGCCTGACACGCCCGTGACCAATCTGTCACCCCCGTGACCTTGGAATGGTGTTGAGTGAGCTAATCTCACTCAACGCCGTGGTCTTGATGGCGTTGAGTGAGCCTAGCTCACTCAAAGCCATAAGTTGAATGGTGTTGAGTGCATTGACTGCACTCAACGCCATCTTGTGTCGTCAGGTTGGCGTTGAGTGAGCTGAGCTCACTCAACGCCGTAGACTGGATGGCGTTGAGTGAGCTTAGCTCACTCAACGCCGTAAGTTATCATACGGGATGGCGTTGAGTGCACTCAATGCCATAAGTTGAACGGCGTTGAGTGCACTGACTGCACTCAACGCCCTTTTGGTGCTGTCTGGAGGGCGTTGAGTGAGTAGAGCTCACTCAATGCCATAATCGGGACGGTGTTCAGTGAGCTAAGCTCACTCCACGCCATAATCTGGACGGCGTTGAGTGAGCTAAGCTCACTCAACGCCATCGTTGAAAGGGGCTTATTCTGGATGGCGTTGAGTGAGCAAAGCTCACTCAACGCCATGAGTCGGATGGCGTTGAGTGAGTTGAGCTCACTCAATGCCATAGTCTGGGAGACCATTCTGATAGCGTTGAGTGAGCAGAGCTCACTCAACGCCGTATCTGGGATGGCGTTGAGTGAGCTGAGCTCACTCAACGTCGTAGCATGGATGGCGTTGAGTGAGCAGAGCTCACTCAATGTCATTTTACTTAGTTTTTCTGGCAGATCTGTTTTGGCTGGGTGCTGGTTCAGCTAAATCGGGCAGGTCTAGGAGCGGGCCAGGATGTCTTAAATGGGTCGTTTCTCTTATTAAGACTTAATTAAAACCTTATTTAGTGAATTTGACCGGCTGTGCCACGTGGCAGTCGTTTCCTTCTCCTCCAGCCATGGCCGAGCGACGGTTTGCCTTGCCACTTATGGCTTTTAAGGATCGGCTCCACCCTCTCCCACTTGAAACGGCTGGATTCAACTCCTCTCATGGAGAGGAGGAGTTTCTAGCCTCCTCTTAGCTGTTTTGGAGCCGTTTCAGCTCCCCTCCACCATGGCCGAAGCATGCATGTAAGATGCATTAATGGCTGGACCGTTTATATCCCCACCCGCAGCCTTGTTTCTCCTATAAAAGACTCCCTAGACTTAGATAGGAAGGTTTCACCCTTGCCTGATAAAGCTAGATCACATAACCTTATTGTTGAAGAATTTCGGCGACGCCACCACCGCACCAATGGCATCCCGACAGTCTACACGCCTCCAGCCCGCGAATAAGGTCCTCCTCTACCTCTTCTTCTATGGATAGATCTTAGGAATCATTAGGAGAGATATCGGGCTCAAAAGAGCTGGATCGGTGAGCGTTTCCATGTTTTTTTCCAAAAATTTAGGGTGGTCGGGTTCGCCGGAAACCGCCTCTCCGGCGGTCGTGCCGCCGCCCGACGGTAGCCCTCACCTCAACAGAGGTGGTGGTGGTGGTGGCCGGCCAGGGAGATGGCTGGGTGGCCGGGAAATAGTTTTAGAAAAGCTACAGGAAGTGTTTATTTTCAGGTTCTGCTCGGGTTTGGGTATAGAAGAAGATGAACAGTATATTTTATTATATTATATTATATATGGTATAATTAGTGAAGTAATCCCCTTTACTGTGCTCTAGGTTTGAACTGAAAATTATAGCCTGTAGGAGCTGAAACATAAAAAGTGGTCAACATAGAAAATGTAGCTTTTGAAGTCTAGTTTAATTCAAAATTGATTTCACTCAATTTGGAATCCTAGTTAGACCACAGCACACATTTTGGTGAGGTCTATCCATAGGGTTGTCCTGAGATTGATTTGGATGCCCACATCAATCAAGACTTCCAAATGACTTGAAATTTGGGGTATGGGCTATTATTAGCCATACCTAGGACTTATCCAAACATCAGAATTTTTGGAGAATATTTTTCTATAGTTTTTGTAAAAATTTAATAATTCATGTGTAATTTAATTAGGTGTCCTAAACACCTCACAATTCCCCCAAATCTAAGTGGGAGGTCTTAGGGGGAATGTTAGAACTCTGGTAAAAATTCCACCTCATTTAGAAGTGTTTTGATTAAGTTTTAACTCGACCTTAGTTGGCCCTAAAAAGGGCTATTTAGGGTAACTCACCCCCTTGGTAATTTGAGTGGTCATATCACCTCAACAGAGGCTGATATTTTGGTCACTGACTTTTTAGGGCATAACACACCCTCCAAGGGATTTTGGGGTGGTTTGGTGTAGGGTAGCCCTAGAACCCTAGGGTAGGTCCCTTAATGGGGATTTGTAGGGTTGTGAAGGTAATGGGGTCAAATTACCTTGGATTGACTTGAGATTTGGTGAAGAGGACCATAAGGGTATTAAAGTCCTCTAGTCACAATTTTAGGGTATTTGGAGACCTTTAGCCCACCTAAAACCCTAACCTTAGTTTAGGTCACTAACCTTAATTTGAACTATTATGCTATCAACTGAACTTCAAATAAAGTAAAGTTTGGGAAGGGTGATTTTCTAGTCTAAATGGCCATAATATAATTTTGTTGGGGCTTTTGGGTTAATTTATACAGTACTTCATTCACAACCCTAGTTGTGCCCTAGATATTTATTTTGATGATTTTGGAATTTATATTCACTGGAATGTTATGAAATCTTGGATTAGGGCATCTTATAGCATGTTATACCTTATGTATGTTTCTTGGGAGTTTTATCTGATTATTTTGGGTACTTGCTTCTTTAACTTAATATTTTTGATATGTAGTGCAAAATACAAATAATGCCCAATTATTACTTGGAAAATTATGAAATTTGGTCAGTGGGTGTTTCAAACCATGATAGTCACCCTGTAATTTTATCTGGAATTTTAGTTGATTAAAAATAGTACCTCCTTCACTAAGCTAGGAAAGTTAGTATTTTACATTAAAATAAATTCAGAGCCCAAAATATTAGAGAAAATCATGGGACTTGGTTTCTAATAGTTGTAGGTCACCATAAAGCTTCTGTAATTTTCTTGTGAATTTTGGGTACATATTTATAGTATTTGCTTCATAATATGGTAGAAGTGGCCTAAAATTGTAAATTAGGAAATATAGGCCTAAACACCTCTAAAATTTCTCAAAACTTGGAATTACTGCTTAAATGTCTGATAGGATTTTTACTGATTTTATGATGATTTATTGTTGGCTCATTAGTGCACTTCATGTTCATACTAGGGCATTTGGTAGCTTAGAATAAATAAACTAAATGCCCGATAAATAGGAAAAATTTAAAAATCTTGGTCTTAGCTATATTATGTCATGATAGACCTCAAGTAAATATTATAGGAGATTCGGAAGACAATTTGGAGTACCTCCCCTTATATACCTCATGTATCTTAGGATGGTCTGCATATAGTAAAATCTCGGAAACTGAACTAGCGTGGGTAAAGAACTTGGGGAGATGGAATTTTGGTAGTTGTTTGTTTGGATAGGGCAAGTTAAGTTTAAGTTCATTATTGGAAGTCAGGATAAGTAGAGTGTGAGAGTGGCTAGTGTTAAGTGGCGTTTGGGAACGACGAAAGATCGTCCACCCCGGGTAGGAGAGGAAGACTCTTAATACTCTAGGGCTAGATCTAAAGTAACCTAAAAAGGGATCGGGTAATGGGTATAAACTAATAACAATAAGTGTCTAGCGAAAGGGAACGGTGGGCTTCAGCTACCATCATAGTTCCTAGTGCCCTTTGAGAGCCCTTCACGGGGAATACCGGGGGAAGTCCTGGGCTAACATAAATCGAAGGAATAATAAATTAAAAGAGCAACTAGAATAATTAGGGTTGCACTTCCATACACCCCGGTAGCTAAGGAGGTAGAATAAGTTGGTTTGGTTGCCATTCAGACGGTAGCTCCGAAGGTAGATGCATGGACGGGACAGTCCGGGGAGCCGAGGGCTCGAGGGTTTTGAATACAGAATAAGGTGGTGGGTCTTCGGTATTTGATTGCCGTTCACACCGACGTCGGTACGTTGACTCGGCGGTGTGGGACACTTAGCCAAAGAAAGTCTGGTGGATATAACCAACGCTAGTATGCGGATACTCTAGGTTGTGTTCTTCTAGGGGCGTACGGAAGGGCTAGGCCCGGTAGTGTGGATACCCGCCTAGGAGTGGGGGGCCCGACCCACTGTCTCCGTTTGCCACTACGGAGGTTCCTGTGAGTGAAGCAAGCTTCCCGAACAGGGGGAACTAAAGGTCTGTGCGCATGGAGTCGTGTGCGTGAGTTGCACTTGCATGAATCGTGTCATAGCATATCACTACACTCATATTTTCATACAACCGACACACCAACGTATAAATCGGTATTGGACTTTTTATAAGTTTGTATGGGCATTCATATAAGTTAAGGTTACTTACTTATTTACTTATTTGTTCTCTATCTGCCTTCTTATATATTTGCTACTTACTACATGTCTACTGTATTACTTACTACCGTAGAATTGCTAGATGTACTTTATTCTAGATAGTTGTTTATACACCATGATAGTGGTTAGATTAGCTCCATTGTCATCTGCTTGATTACTCTCCACCTTTGTAGCTTCCTTTTCCTCCTCTCCGCTCGATGCTTAGAAGCCGTGGGGGGAGGGGGAGGGGATGATAGGGCTTAGTCTTTATGACTAATGGTTTTCGAACCACAACATTACAGGAGCTCCGGATGGGAGACAGGGACCAGCAGTCCAGGGACCATCACCAGCGGAGTACGGTGCGCATGGAGGTGGGTCAGTCTAGCACTGGTGCACCTGCGACCAGCTCCGTGAGTGATTAGTGTTTTTATAGCTTCCGCAATGAGTGATTTGTAGTGAGGACTCTGATGTACCGGGATCGAGCCCGTTTATCTATATTTCATCTGAACTGTATCTTTACAGTACCTCTATTTCCTGTTATTATCTACTGATGGACTGGATGTGATTTCATTTTATACATATTTCTGTTGACTTATTTATATTTTACGTATACTTACTTCTCTTTCTTTGTGATCGAAAAGGGCCGGCAGAATTGGCGTTTTGTAGTGGCGACCTTCCCATGAGTCGGTGCCACCGCAAAGCGGCAATTCTGGGCGAAGACCTCGGTGTTCGAAAAGAAAAAAAAAGGGGGGTCTTACAAGTGGTATCAGAGGAGACCTCGATCGGAAGAGAAGTAGTCCACAAAACCTTGGGCCACACCTGTGCGAGCTTAGTTTGCGGACAAACTAGCAGCGGAAGCAGTAGTGTGCCCATAAGGGAAATCACATGTGAAAGTCCATCCTACCCTTTCTTATATTCCATTCATACATCCTCTAATAAATGGAATTTTTCCTTGTAGCCTGCGACGAACCATACACCACAGCAGGGGACACCTCAGGCTCTGAATGTGGTCCCACCTCCGCCGGCTCCAGCTCCGTTCCAGGAGACAGAGATGGGGAAAACACTGACGGCCATTCTGGAGGCCTTCAGAGCTCAGCAAGCCCCGACCCCACAGCCAAACCCTGGGGCCAATTGGATGACTGTCTTCCGAGGACTTTCCCCTCCATCCTACCTGGGGACGGAGTCTGTAGTACGTACAGAGGAATGGTTGGATACCATTTACGAGATTCTAGCGGGGATTCGATGCCCCACTGAGGAGGCAGTTGCTTTGGCGGTCTCCTGCCTAGAGTCACACGGAAAGAGGTGGTGGAAATCTCAGCTGGACACCACCTTTGCGGGGATGGATTGCGCTGATATTACTTGAGAGGAGTTCAGAGCAGCGCTCTTAGGACATTTTGTACCTCAGTCGGCGAGGGACGACCTGGAGGATAGGTTCCTGCAGTTGAGGTAGGGGAACAGGACTGTGGTGGAGTACTATCAGGAGTTCACTCACCTGGCCCGCTATGCGGACGCTTACCAGTTAGACGATGTTGGCTATGCCCGGAGGTTTTATAAGGGGCTGCAAGACGATATGTGTAACGACCCCATCCGTTATATGACGTATAGTAGAAGGTCCGGTCGGGGCCCCACACTATATGCCACAAACAGACGGTGAGGTCACAGGATAATACCAAACCAAACGAGTCCTAACTCAGAGCATTCTAGCGGAAGCTTATTAAGTGCAAGAACTCATACCATTGAATGTCCACTAATATATAAATATCACATTTATACAGATAACCAGGAATGTTTACAAAACCACACCGCACACGGCCTTAAGGCCTTACAAGTTACGCTTAACAACACATATAATTTCTTACATCGGCACGCAGGCCGGCCACACATGAAATCCAACACTTCGCACGGCCTTCAAGGGCCTACCAGCAGCATGGGCTTTTGCCCGCTCAATCCATCAGCCCGCAACATCTGCATATAGACGTCCACCCCATGGGTGATAAACAAAGCAACGGTCAGCATTCAGCTGACCAATTATAACGACCCCACCCCTTACCCGGGGCAGTGGTTCCTTCCCTGCATGTATCGCAATTTCAACATATAAAGCACATACACCCAACATCACAAACGCCGGCCTCAATGCCAGGCGCTCCCGTGCACTCAGGGCACCTTTTATGGTTTGTACTTGGTAGGCGGGCATAAGCCTCCAAACCCTTGTTGAAGACCTCACGCACCCGTCTCACTCAGAGGTACGCACCACACCAAAACCCGTGAGCACTATCAGTCGACCTACCCCCGTAGTGTAACAAGCCTAGGGAATTCGCCCTGCTGCTTTGCTACCAATCGACCGCTCACCCGATCTTAACATTGCCACTTGGTGAAATGGGCATAAGCCTCCAAACCCCTGTTGAAGACCTCACGCACCCACCCACTCAGAGGTGTCCGCACTCCATCAACCAGCTCTTAACAAGCATGCAACCAAAGGAGCTATACAAAGCATCCTATACACCAAACACATCGTCCTCACCATCTCCGCAGGCTAAACGATGCATACACGGAGTCTTCTCCGGATCGCAATATAAACATCACCAATCCCGACATACGTCTGGATGGGCTTCACACAGCATGCCTATGTCGTACTACAGACTTCCGGCTCTAGATGCAGACTCAACTGCTGGAATCACTTACGCGTTTCCATCTCTTGATGGAGGATCCCATGCACATGCAAAACAAAGGGCTTCACCTGCCCAAGGAAGAAAGATCGTTACCCTTGACGATCGCTTCGGCGCCATAGAAAACTAGCCGGATGGAAATCACCGCAGCGGCCTTGCCTCCGCAACGCTGCACTCGGCTCTCTATTCGGCTCGACGAAGCTCCACCGGCCTCCTCCTCCTCCTCCTCCAAGCTCTCCTCTCTTTCTTCTCTTTAGAAAGAGAAAGGCTAAGTGGAATGAGATTTCATCTCAATCCACGGCCTTAAAGAGGTTGGAAAAGCTATGGACCACACGATCCAAATAGAAGGAAACGAACGGCCGAGATCTGCCCAAAACCCCAATTTTTGCCTGAAACGGCCTGTGACACGCCCGTGTCACAGGCCGTGTACCCTTAAGCGGCACACGCGGTTTGGAACCGACTGAATAACACGGGGATCGACACGCCCATGTCGAACCTGACACGCCCGTGTCATTCTTGAGACACGCCCGTGTCCCCTGCTACACGGCACTCATCGACTTCCAAAACCAGTACACGAGTCGGAACACGGCAGCCGACACGCCCGTGTCCAGCCTGACACGCCCGTGTTCATGGCCGTGTTCACGGCCGTGTACGGCTCTGACCCGAATAGGCCAACTTTGAGATTTAAATCGAACACGCCCTGGGACACGCCCGTGTCCCAGGCCGTGTACCCCCGACACGCCCTGGGACACGCCCATGTCCCAGGCCGTGTCTATCAGCCTGCTACTCAAAATTGTGTACAAACATATTTTGAGTTCTGGGGTGTTACAACCCTCCCCTCCTTATAGAAATTTCGTCCCGAAATTTAGCGCAACGCACAAGTATCAACACAACCACGCTGTTGCGATACAACCCAAAACGATCCAGGTTTAGAGCTCAGAGGCCACAGCTTGGCTCGCCCCATGGAATCGTACCACCACACTGTTTGTCCCAAACAGAAAAACATACATACATACAATAGACAACATAATAAAGTGCACACTCCACTTTATTTCGGCTTCTCCGCATCTCGCAGAATCCGTTTAGCGGCCTCCATTAAGTCCAAAGCACGGATTTGCTGTTCTGCTTGATTTGAGCTTTGCGGCTCCTGCATCTCAAGAGTGTATATTCGCGGTTGCGCCCGCGATGCAGACGACTCTGCCACAGCTTTACCCTTCTCGTCATAAGACGCACCTGTCTTTCTTTCACCCTTGGACGCACCATTCCAGCAAAATCGCGCGATATGTCCTGGCCTCCCACAAATGAAACATGTACGCGGCTCAACCCGTTCTTGCCCAAACGTTGCTCCTGACGCAACATCTGAAGAAGTTTGTTCAGCAGGCCTGAACCGCTTCTTATCACGTTTCCTGAAATCGGACTGCTCTGATGGCGGAACTTTGAAGTCGGACTTTTCCACTGCTACGATCTTCTTCTCCCGCACCCGCTTCAAATCCTTCTCTAGCGCACTAGCGGTATGCACCAATGCTTGGAATCCTTGGTTCACTGAACTCGGGAGAGCCAACCTCAGCTCATCACGCAGCCCTTCATAGAACCTATTTGTCTTCCACGCCTGGTCCGCAAACGTCGACCCCGCATAACGACCGAGCTTGGTAAACTCATGCAGGTAATCGTCCACGGTCTTATCACCCTGTACCAGACGTTGAAATTCATTTTCCATTGCAATTCTCTGCGCCATTGGCAAATATTTCGCCCAAAACAATCTAGAGAATTCGTCCATCGATATGTCGCCCAGATCTCTACCGCCCAACTGGTGCAACTCGATCTCATCCCACCAAAGCCTCGCCTCTCCTTCCAGGAGGAAAGTGGCTAACGGGACTTTCTGCTCCTCACTAATCCTGAGCGCAGCCAGGATTCTTTTCACTCGAGAGAGCCAATCCTCGGCCTCTGTTGGAGACGTTGCCCCGACAAACGTAGGCGGATTAAACTCCATAAAGTGCTTAAGTTGCTCGTCCGCTGCTTGCACAGCAACCGGAACCTCAACATGCTCTTGCCTCGCACCAACCTGCACTGGCGCCACAGCAGGCCTCGCTTGCCCAAAAGGTTGTGCCTGAAGCATAGTAAAGATCATCTCCGCAACTAAGCGCACCGTTTCCGC
The DNA here is from genome assembly GCA_039513925.1 of Platanthera zijinensis. Lineage (NCBI taxonomy): Eukaryota > Viridiplantae > Streptophyta > Magnoliopsida > Asparagales > Orchidaceae > Platanthera > Platanthera zijinensis. The sequence continues at coordinate 31,875,544 of CM077098.1, forward strand.
AGAAGGGGGAGGTGTAGGCACCTCAGGTGGTGCCGCACTCTCATCCGAACGCTGGGGCTCCGACTGCCCAGCTCCACTCCTCGTCACCTATAGGTGAACAAGATAGCATTACTTTCCATGGTAATACGGCAAACTCACCGAATAGACACACACACACACATTCCTAGTGGACATTCTTGAGTTCATTAGCATTACAGCAGGTCGCACAAACACGTGCTCGCCACCCCACAAAAGAATTCGACCACGAATTCGGAAGGGAAGACCGACAAAAGCGCTGATAACCCACAGGTCCCAGGATCGAAACCTGGCTCTGATACCAAAATGTAACGACCCCATCCGTTATATGACGTATAGTAGAAGGTCCGGCCGGGGCCCCACACTATATGCCACAAACAGACGGTGAGGTCACAGGATAATACCAAACCAAACGAGTCCTAACTCAGAGCATTCTAGCGGAAGCTTATTAAGTGCAAGAACTCATACCATTGAATGTCCACTAATATATAAATATCACATTTATACAGATAACCAGGAATGTTTACAAAACCACACCGCACACGGCCTTAAGGCCTTACAAGTTACGCTTAACAACACATATAATTTCTTACATCGGCACGCAGGCCGGCCACACATGAAATCCAACACTTCGCACGGCCTTCAAGGGCCTACCAGCAGCATGGGCTTTTGCCCGCTCAATCCATCAGCCCGCAACATCTGCATATAGACGTCCACCCCATGGGTGATAAACAAAGCAACGGTCAGCATTCAGCTGACCAATTATAACGACCCCACCCCTTACCCGGGGCAGTGGTTCCTTCCCTGCATGTATCGCAATTTCAACATATCAAGCACATACACCCAACATCACAAACGCCGGCCTCAATGCCAGGCGCTCCCGTGCACTCAGGGCACCTTTTATGGTTTGTACTTGGTAGGCGGGCATAAGCCTCCAAACCCTTGTTGAAGACCTCACGCACCCGTCTCACTCAGAGGTACGCACCACACCAAAACCCGTGAGCACTATCAGTCGACCTACCCCCGTAGTGTAACAAGCCTAGGGAATTCGCCCTGCTGCTTTGCTACCAATCGACCGCTCACCCGATCTTAACATTGCCACTTGGTGAAATGGGCATAAGCCTCCAAACCCCTGTTGAAGACCTCACGCACCCACCCACTCAGAGGTGTCCGCACTCCATCAACCAGCTCTTAACAAGCATGCAACCAAAGGAGCTATACAAAGCATCCTATACACCAAACACATCGTCCTCACCATCTCCGCAGGCTAAACGATGCATACACGGAGTCTTCTCCGGATCGCAATATAAACATCACCAATCCCGACATACGTCTGGATGGGCTTCACACAGCATGCCTATGCCGTACTACAGACTTCCGGCTCTAGATGCAGACTCAACTGCTGGAATCACTTACGCGTTTCCATCTCTTGATGGAGGATCCCATGCACATGCAAAACAAAGGGCTTCACCTGCCCAAGGAAGAAAGATCGTTACCCTTGACGATCGCTTCGGCGCCATAGAAAACTAGCCGGATGGAAATCACCGCAGCGGTCTTGCCTCCGCAACGCTGCACTCGGCTCTCTATTCGGCTCGACGAAGCTCCACCGGCCTCCTCCTCCTCCTCCTCCAAGCTCTCCTCTCTTTCTTCTCTTTAGAAAGAGAAAGGCTAAGTGGAATGAGATTTCATCTCAATCCACGGCCTTAAAGAGGTTGGAAAAGCTATGGACCACACGATCCAAATAGAAGGAAACGAACGGCCGAGATCTGCCCAAAACCCCAATTTTTGCCTGACACGGCCTGTGACACGCCCGTGTCACAGGCCGTGTACCCTTAAGCGGCACACGCGGTTTGGAACCGACTGAACAACACGGGGATCGACACGCCCGTGTCGAACCTGACACGCCCGTGTCATTCTTGAGACACGCCCGTGTCCCCTGCTACACGGCACTCATCGACTTCCAAAACCAGTACACGGGTCGGAACACGGCAGCCGACACGCCCGTGTCCAGCCTGACACGCCCGTGTTCATGGCCGTGTTCACGGCCGTGTACGGCTCTGACCCGAATAGGCCAACTTTGAGATTTAAATCGAACACGCCCTGGGACACGCCCGTGTCCCAGGCCGTGTACCCCCGACACGCCCTGGGACACGCCCGTGTCCCAGGCCGTGTCTACCAGCCTGCTACTCAAAATTGTGTACAAACATATTTTGAGTTCTGGGGTGTTACAACATGAGACAGGCCCTCCTTTTCGTCTCAGAGGGGAGTCTGGCCAGGATTCTTGAGATGGCTAAGAAAAGAGAAGCGGATCAGCTTACAGTGAAGAGCCGGAAGAGACCGGCTGATGATACAGTGATTAGAGGTCGTAGAGACCGTCCTCGAGGCCAGGTTATTGGGGAGAGAAGGAACGGGGATCAGCCTCGTCAGGAGTTTGGACAGGAGCAGAGAAGTCAGGGGGTACTGGCTCCCCAGCCTTTACAGATGTTGGAGATGCCAAGGACAGCAGAGCAGGCACCAGTATGCATTCAGTGCAATCAGCCGGGGCATTTCAAGAGGAACTGCCCTATGAGGCGAGCACCCCCACCAGCACTTCAGGGCTCTCCACCTCCCCGACAGTTTGGCAGACGAGGATAGGACCGAGGACGAGGATTTCAGGATCAAGGCCGCAGGCCAGAGAGGGAGCAGGTGTATGCTCTAGACCTGACACAGCCCCGGAACCCAGAGCAGGTCATCGTAGGTATGCCAGTACTTTTAAATTTTCTTCATATAAACTAGTATTCTAGACATAACCTAGTTAGAAATTAAGAGAAGACAACTGCAAAAAGAATACTAAGACACTTAATTACCCCAGGCATAGTCTTCGTTAGCGGCAAGCCCGCTCAAACTCTCTTCGACACTGGTGCTTCGCACTCGTTCGTGTCGGAGGATTTCGTGAAAGGACTGGCAGGTGTGGAGCCATTCACCGGGAAGATGATGAGGGTGTGCCTACCCGATGGATCAGAGATAATGACCTCGGCTCATTGCAATATGGAAGCGAGGATCGGCGGGAAGGCGTTTAAGGCACCAGCGACGATTCTAAAGATGCCAGATTACGATCTGATCATGGGCATGACTTGGCTGTGCTGGAACCATGTCCAGATCGACTGCGTGGCGAAGAGGATCACCGTGAGGCACGACGACTCCTTCATTGTCATCGAAGGTATTATACCAGCACCCCGCACCTTATAATCACCTGTGCAGGCCTTTAAGGCCCATTTGCAGGGGGAAGAAGTTTATCAGGTCCTTTTTGAGGCGGTTGTGCCCAAGGACTCCATTTAAGATATTCCAATAGTGCTGGACTTCGCCGACGTTTTTCCAGAGAAGCTACCAGGGCTACCCCCGCACCGAGAGAAGGACTTTCAGATTCAGCTCGTACTGGGGGCTAAGCCGGTATCCAGAGCTCCCTATCGAATGGCCCCAAAGGAGTTGGTGGAATTTCGAAGCTAGCTTCAGGAGTTAGTGGAGGCCGGGTTCGTTCGGCCTAGCTCTTCACCATGGGGAGCTCCGGTGTTGTTCGTTAAGAAGAAGGACAGGACCCTTCGACTGTGCATAGATTACCGGGCCCTGAACAGGTTGACGGTCCGGAATACTTATCCCTTACCAAGGATAGATGAGCTATTTGACCAGCTGGAGGGAGCCCATTGGTTCTCAAAGCTGGATCTGAGGTCGGGGTACTACCAGCTTCGCATTCAGGAGGAGGACATCCTGAAGACGGCCTTCAGTAGCAGATATGGTTTGTACGAGTTTACCGTGATGCCGTTCGGGCTCACGAATGCACCCTCCGCATTCATGACCTTGATGAATCGGGTGTTCGAACAGTATCTGGATTTCTTTGTTATCGTATTCATCGACGACATCCTTATCTATTCAAGGACGGAGGAGGAGCACGCGAGACATCTGGCCTTGACCTTGGAGAAGCTGCGGGAGCATAAGATGTATGCCAAGTACAGCAAGTGCCAGTTCTGGCTAAAGGAGGTGGCCTTTCTGGGCCATATCATCAGTGGAGTAGGTCTGGCAGTAGATCCGGCGAAGGTCCAGGCAGTACGGGATTGGCCACCGCTAAAGTCGGCCTCGGATGTTCGAAGTTTCTTGGGACTTGCCGGTTATTACCAGAAGTTCGTAAAGGGGTTCTCTCAGATTGCTCTCCCTCTTACGTCTCTGACGAAGAAGGAATCCCCTTTTATTTGGACACCACGATGCGAGTCTGCTTTCTAGGATCTGAAGGTTCGTCTTACCTCGGCTCCCATCCTTGCTCTTCCGTCAGGGAAGGAAGGATTCCAGGTGTACACAGATGCTTCCTATCAGGGGATGGGTGCGTTCTGATGTAGAACGGGCACGTAATAGCCTATGCCTCCCGTCAGTTGAAGCAGCACGAGCAGAACTATCCCGTGCATGATTTGGAGATGGGGGCAGTTGTTTTTGCTCTTAAGATCTGGCGACACTACCTTTACGGAATTCACTGCGATATCTTCTCTGACCACAAGAATCTGAAGTACGTCGACACCCAGAAGGAGCTAAATATCAGGCAGAGATGCTGGGTGGAGTTTCTGTCGGACTACCAGTATATCATGCACTACCATCCGGGGAAGGCGAACGTGGTCGCAGATGCTCTGAGCCGGAGAGCGAGTACGTCAGGAGTAGGCCCGCAGCTGATGGCCTTGGAATTGGTTAAAGCATTCGAGGAGATGCAGATTTCACTAGTGTCTAAGGATGACCCGGAGTTATACATGGAGTACATGTGCTCGATGGTTACTACTAATGATATTCGGGACCGCATCAGAGATGGGCAGAAGCTGGATGAGAGAGCTGGGCCGATATTCCGAGCCTTGGAGGTAGGCACGACAGGAGATTACTCTTTGAGGGATGGTCTCCTGTGTTTCCGAGGCAGAGTCTACATACCAGCAGAAGGACAGATCCGGGAGGACATTATGACGGAAGCTCACTGCAGCTGATATTTGGTACACCCGGGGATCACCAAGATGGTAAAGGATTTGAAGAGGACGATATACTGGCCGGGTATGAAGAAATACATTACGTACTTCATGACGCATTGCGAGGCCTGCAAACTCATGAAAGCAGAATGTAGGAACCCGGTAGGCTTGCTGCAGCCACTTCCGGTGCCAGAGTAGAAATTTGAAGATATAGCCATGAACTTCATACATGGGCTACCTCGATCCCGTGCGGGGAATGACTCAATCTGGGTGATAGTGGACATGATAATAAAGGTGGACAGATTCATTCCAGTGGCGAAGGACGCTCCGGTTAGTGTATTAGTACGGAGGTTCATTGAGCAGTTTGTGCGTTATCATGGGGTGCCCAAGACTATCATTTCGGATCGGGATGGGCGGTTTACATCTAGGGAATGGAGGTCAGTCCAGGCCCATCTGGGTTCTCGGTTGACATTTAGCACAGCTTTTCACCCTCAGAACGACGGGGAGACTGAGCGCACCAACCGTACACTGGAAGATCTTTTGCGCCTGTGTATTTTGGACCGCGACGAGCCTTGGGAGAGATTGCTGCCACTGTGTTGGGTATTGTATCCACAATGTACCTGATTTGAAGAAGCCCCTGAATAAGCTAAGGTAAATAGACAATGTGATTGATGAAATCTTTTAAGTTGTGCTTGCAGTTATTCCACGCTAAGTACACACCAATGTCAGGGTGCAGTGGGTCAATATACACGGGTCTGCGCGACGTAATCCCTCGTTGAGCAGATCAGTGTGTTGGCCTACGTGTACTCTCTCTATTGGGGTGTACTTAATTTCAAGTACAGAGCTATGATAAAGCAAGAGCAGACAAGGAGCAAGGATGGGCCAAAGACCAGCTCTCGGGTTGAAAGAGGAGAAATCGTCCAAGTGTAAATCGTCGAGAATCACTAGATGATTCTCGCCGGTTGAGGCCAGCTGACTCAACGCCCCTAGAAAATTCTCTAAGGCAGAATCGTCGAGATTCGTCGAGAATGTCTTTGTATTCTCGACGATTCGGCGAGAATCTAATGTGATTCCCGCCGATTCCCCCATCCTGTATAACCTGTGATGCCAGAATTCGTCAAGTAGAATTCGGCGAGAATCGTAAGTGATTCTCGCCGATTCGTCGAGAATCACATTCGATTCTCGCCGAATTTGACTTGGGCAAATTTCCGACATTTCTTGGACCGGTCCAGGTTTCAAGCGGTATTTCGAACCGGACTTCGGTCTTTGCTTTGGTGGGGCCCTCAACGGTCATCTTTAAGACCTAGTGTATAAATACACAAGTATTGGCGTACAGTAAACAACGAATACGGAATACGAAAGCAAGCGGCCGTCAAACCCTAAACTCGCGAACCTTCTTCGTCGCCCCCGCTCGTACAGTGATCACCATTGCTGATCTCTATCTTCTCCAGATCCACGGTGATAGAATCCAAGTCTTGCATAGCGTCTCACGTGTCTAACCAGAGATCTTTTGTCTCTTGATTTGAGATAGGGAAATCCATCCCCGTCCGAATCGATCGAGACGATCGATCCTAGTGTGACCGTTGGAAGACCTTGCCGACTTCGCTAAGAAGATTGAATCTCCAGTGCTTTGCTGCTGTCTTCAGTTGCCGCCGCCAATACCGAGAGCCTTGCCGCCGCTCGTCGCCACCGCCGGTCTCGGGGAGATTCTCTCCAAGAAAGATCTAGGGTTGTGGACTTTTCGTTGCCTACAAGAACAAGTAGTCTAACGAAAAGGGACACCTAGATCTTCAAGTTGTTTGTATTTTCTTATACACTCTGATTTCGTTTTCATTGTAAAGGAACATTTGGTTCCTAGTTGTAGGGTTGGGTGCAACCCGTGTTGTGGGAGTGTTGACTCCTACGTGTGGAAGGGTTCCTTCCGATAGTGCAAGGATTGGATTTCAATCCTGTTGGTGAAGTGACCGAGTCGTCCCTGGATTGGGAGATAGGTCGAAGGGGGAAAGTGGACGTACCCAAATCGGGGAACCACTATAAATTGCCTGTGTTATTCTCTGTGATGTGTGTTTTGTTTTGATTCTGCAGGTACACTTTTAATTCCGCAAATACGCTGCAAGTCACCTATCCCCCCCCCCCCATAGGTGAAGGTAGTTGACACTAGGTGAACTTTCAAGTGGTATCAGAGGGAGGTTACTCATCAAAAAGGTTAACACCTTGAGTAGAATCCTGCCACCAGTGTCAACAAGAAGATCAAACTCAAGCATGGAGTTGGATTGTGATGTCCCTCCTCTAAGACTCCCCTCATGTACAAAGGAGTATTATCCTGTATGGAAGATGAGAGTACTATTTCATCTGGAGGCCATCGACCCTCGAGCATCACTCATTCTGGAAGAGGGTCCCTTCATTCACATGAAGGCTTCCAGCTCGGGGAAAGATCTCCAAATCCCCAAGTGTCCCAAAGAGATGTCGGAGACAGAGCTCTCACTGTTCAACCTGGACCAGGTGATTCGTCAGATCATCACTGATGTCTGGTCTGGACCTTCTCGCTCTAGAGTGGACAAGTGTAGGACAGCCAAGTCCATGTGGCAAACCATCTCAGACCTCATGGAGGGATCAGAGAAAACAGGGACCTGTCGTCAACAAGAGGATGAAGCCTATATAGGGGTCATCATTTCTGAAGATGAAGGGCATGATCAATCTATCAGTATCAGGGCTCCTGTGTCCTTGTCAGAGACTGAAGAAGAAGTTGAGGAAAGCAGTTCTGATGAAGCTGACTCAACAGTATCTGCCGACATTTATGGTAACCCTGAACAGCAAAGCCAGAAGCAGGTAACTTCTTCCTCATGCCCCTCTCCTCTTGAAGTTCCTGAAGACAGGAACAATTCAGAGGGTAGTCCTTCAGAGATGCAAGGGATATGGATAGCTTCAATCAAAGGATTGAAAATCCTGATTCCCTTGAGAGTGCCCTTCAGAAGAGCAACTTACTTGTGGAGGAGAAAGCTAAGGAGATTGCTCAGCTGAAGACCCTGGTGAATCTCCAATTGGAATCCATCAAGGTAAAGGACTCAGCGATCTCGGATCTAGAGAGTCGTCTAGAGACCGAGAAGAGGATTGTTTCTAACTTTTCTAAGATAGATGCTATCAAAAGAAAAGCAGAAAATGGGTGGATCTCCCAAATCGTCAATTCATGGAGAAATGGGGAAACTGTGTTCAGACCCCCCACCCCGAGCAGGAAGGGCACACATCATGCATTCAGCTATGACCATAGGAACAACCATGGTCACTGCAAGAATGATCAGCCCTCATGTGGAAATACCCACAGTGCCACAGCTGACATGGCCACCCAGAGGAAAATACCTCAGGCTTCCACCAAGCCCTTTGTATTCTCGGCCACAGCCCCAACTCGTCATGAATCTGCCAGCATCAGCTCACAATGCGCCTCTCACCTCCCTAGGACTCAGGAAAGGGGGTTAGAAATCATGTTGTTGGGATTCATGGGGTCCTTGGAAGGGGGCTGACTGAAAGGAAGGCACCACCTCCCAGGCCTCATGACGCCTGCCATATGCATTCTTTCCACCCTTCCAATAGTCACGGTGGAAGAGACAATTTTGTTAGCATGTCAGGCTCTATCCCGTTTAGACCTAGAACTATGACTACCTCAGTCACCCGTTCAGGTCACAAACGGCGATACAACATTCATGAATGTTGGTGTTGTGGCAAAGTGGGTCATTTTGCCATAGATTGTTGGCACAACTCTTCTGTGTCAAAGGCAAGGGGACTTCCACATCCTCGAGGAAATGTTAGTCCTCCCACTAGGATTCCTGAGGGGAGGCATTCCAACTATTTTGCTGATAGGAACCTAGGACCCAATACTTATTGGGTTCCTAAGGCAAGATAACTCTTTCCTGCAGGGTGGTCTGGGTTCCCGCAATCCTGATGGGAACCGGACAGGAGATGCTCCAAGAATGACGTGGAAAAAGAGTCGAGAATGGACCCAAAGTCATATTTGGGGGATCTGATTGGGGAGTCACCAGAGGTTATGGTACGATTTCCAACGGTATACTCTCTATCACTAACGTAGCTTATGTTGAAGGATTAAATCATAACCTGATCAGCGTAAGCCAATTATGTGATAAAGGGTATGACGTTAAGTTTTGCAAGGATAAATGCCTGATAATATCATGTGATTCTTCAGAAACTGTATTAACTGGCATTAGGAGCAGAAATATTTTCTGTTTAGATTTTCTTAGTTTAGATTCTTCTACCCCAGTATGCCTCGTTGCTAAAGGCAGTGCATCTCTTTGTGAACAATGGCACAAGAGATTGGCACACATTAATTACAAGACAATTAATATGTTGTTTTCCAAAGACTTAGTAAGGGATGCTCCCATTATTAAGTGCATCAAAGATAGTCCATGTCCTGCATGTCAGATGGGCAAGCAGACTCGGGCTACCTTTAAGGGCATCCCAGACAAAGACTCCTCCATATGTCTTTATCTTTTGCATATGGACCTGTTTGGTCCAATGCAAGTTCATAGCTTAGGAGGGAAGTCGTATACGCTAGTAATTGTAGATGATCACTCTCGGTTTTCGTGGGTGTTCTTTTTAAAGCGCAAGTCTGATACGTTTGACATCTTCACCAGTTTTGTCAAGCAGATACAGAACGAACTTAACTGCTCAGTGGTCAAAATCAGAAGTGACCACGGAACAGAGTTTGAGTCTGGGGCTATGACAGAGTTCTGTGAAGAGCTTGGTATCTTTCATGAGTTCTCCTCACCTCGCACTCCTCAACAAAATGGAGTGGCGGAGAGGAGGAATAGAACACTCATTGAGGCGTACACGACAATGTTGAATGACGCTTCTCTTCCAGAATACTTCTAGGCTGAGGCTGTCAATACGGCTTGTCATGTACAAAACCGGGCGTTGATCAACAAGAGCCATCGTAAGACTCCGTATGAGCTACTGAAAGGCAAGAAACCAACCATGTCCTATCTGAGGATCTTTGGCTGCAAATGTTATGTACTGAATAATGGGAAGTACCCTCGTACTAAGTTTGGTGAAAAATGCTTCGAAGGCATATTCATGGGCTATAGTAGCCACAGCCGGGCTTATAGAGTTTTCAACAAGAAAACCCTAGTGGTAGAGGAATCAATAAATGTTGTATTTGATGAAGGAAGCTTGCTTAATTGCAAGACTTCTAGTTGTCTTCCTGAAGCTGCAGGTGCCAGACTCGAAAAGTTACAACTAGATGATCCCGAGAAAGATGCAACTCCAAAATACGTCAAGGTCTCTACATCAACGCCTATCGGAGAAGTTGAAGATCAAAATGAAGCAAATCCTTTAGAAGAAGGAGATGCCCAAGAAGTAGTCGAAGCTCCTGATGCAAGACTTCTAGAGCTCAGACACGTGAGGGATCATCCCAGAAATCAAATCATTGGAGATCCCCGAGACGGTGTCAGAACTCGCCGAGGTACTCTTAACAAAATCTTGCACCTTAGCTTTCTGTCGCAGGTTGAGCCAAAGAAGTTCGACGAAGCAAACAAAGACGCATCATGGATTTTGGCCATGCAAGATGAGCTGCATCAATTCGAAAGATGCAAAGTCTGGACGTTGGTTCCCAGACCAAAAACGCAAAATGTGATTGGCACCAAGTGGATCTTCAGAAACAAGTTGGATGAACATGGAGTCATCATCAAGAACAAAGCCAGACTCGTGGCTCAAGGATACAGATAGGAGGAGGGGATTGACTTTGACCAGACGTTTGCACCAGTTGCACGACTCGAGGCAATCCGGCTATTCCTAGCCTATGCCTCTCACAAAGGATTCACAGTCTATCAGATAGACGTGAAATCGGCTTTCTTGAATGGAGATTTGAAAGAGGAAGTATACGTTGCTCAACCTCCAGGTTTTGTCAATCCTACTTATCCTAATCATGTATATTTTCTTAATAAAGCGCTATATGGCCTAAAACAAGCTCCTCGAGCTTGGTATGAGACATTGTCTAGTTTTCTTCTTGAGAACAAGTTCTCTAGAGGAAAAATAGATAAGACATTGTTTCTCAGGGAAGTCAAAGGCAAGATTTTGCTGGTGCAAATCTATGTTGATGACATTATATTCGGCTCAACAGACAACAATCTTTGCAAAAAGTTTTCCAAACTTATGCAAGGAAAGTTTGAAATGAGCAGTATGGGAGAGCTGAAGTATTTCTTGGGACTTCAAGTGAAACAGTCTGAGGAAGGAATCTTCATTTCTCAGACGAAGTTCACAAATGAACTCCTCAAGAAATTCGGAATGGAGAATGCAACCTCTATGAGGACTCCAATGGGATCCACCATGTCTCTGGATAAGGATGAGAAAGGGAAACCTTTTGATGAAACCAAATACAGAAGCATCATTGGATCTCTGCTCTATCTTACTGCGAGTAGACCGGATATCATGTTCTCAACATGTGTTTGTGCCAGATATCAGGTGAACACTAAGGAATCTCATTATGTCGCTGCAAAGCGAATTCTCAGATACCTTAAAGGTACCCCTAATCTTGGCTTATGGTACCCGAGAAGCAATGATGTCGAGCTAATAGGGTTTTCAGATGCTGATTTTGCAGGAAGTAGGGATGACAGTAAAAGCACCTCCGGGACGTGTCAATTCCTCGGGAGAAGGCTTATTTCATGGAACAGCAAGAAGCAGAATTGTGTAGCAACCTCCACTGCAGAGTCTGAGTACATCTCGGCTGGTAGCTGTTGCGCACAACTCCTATGGATAAGAAACCAGTTAGCCGACTATGACCTCCAGTTCAAGGAAGTACCTATGTACTGCGACTCCTCAAGTGCAATTGCTATTGCCAACAATCCGGTATCGCACAGCAGAACAAAGCATATTGAAGTGCGCTACCACTTCATTCGGGAGCACGTGGAGAACAAGGACATCTCTCTCTGCTATGTCCCCACGGACAAGCAGATTGCAGATATTTTCACTAAGCCCTTAGACGAGGCCAAGTTCAGTCTCTTCAAAACTGAATTGGGGATGCTCAACTATGAGGAATGAAGACTACAGAAGCTCATGGCTCGTGCAACTAGGGGGAGCATCTGCCAGGAACTCAAGTGTAAGCATAGGTGCATGAACTGAGGGGGAGCATGGGGACATATGCACCAGACCCAGATTTGCAGAAGCCGAAAAGGGGGAGATTACCCTCTCGGCTAAGGCTAAGGTGGCTCCAAGTTTGCTCTCAAGTAATTGGTAATGAATATCTCTCTCAACTCAATTTTAAGTTTATGAGTTTCATTCATTCATATATGCTCTATTCACCTTAGCTTATAGGGTTTAGGCTTCTTCAAATAGGGGGAGATTGTTGGGTACTGTATCCACAATGTACCTGATTTGAAGAAGCCCCTGAACAAGCTAAGGTAAATAGACAATGTGTTTGATGAAATCTTTTAAGTTGTGCTTGCAGTTATTCCACGCTAAGTACACACCAATGTCAGGGTGCAGTGGGTCAATATACACGGGTCTGCGCGACGTAATCCCTCGTTGAGCAGATCAGTGTGTTGGCCTACGTGTACTCTCTCTATTGGGGTGTACTTAATTTCAAGTACAGGGCTATGATAAAGCAAGAGCAGACAAGGAGCAAGGATGGGCCAAAGACCAGCTCTCGAGTTGAAAGAGGAGAAATCGTCCAAGTGTAAATCGTCGAGAATCACTAAGTGATTCTCGCCGATTCGTCGAGAATCACTTGTGATTCTCGACGAGTCGTCGAGAATCACTAGATGATTCTCGCCGGTTGAGGCCAGCTGACTCAACGCCGCCAGAAAATTCTCTAAGGCAGAATCGTCGAGATTCGTCGAGAATGTCTTTGCATTCTCGACGATTCGGCGAGAATCTAATGTGATTCCCGCTGATTCCCCCCGGCCTGTATAACCTGTGATGCCAGAATTCGTCAAGTAGAATTCGGCGAGAATCGTAAGTGATTCCCGCCGATTCGTCGAGAATCACATTCGATTCTCGCCGAATTTGACTTGGGCAAATTTCCGATATTTCCTGGACCGGTATAGGTTTCAAGCGGTATTTCGAACCGGACTTCGGTCTTTGCTTTGGTGGGGCCCTCAACGGTCATCTTTATGACCTAGTGTATAAATACACAAGTATTGGCGTACAGTAAACAACGAATACGGAATACGAAAGCAAGCGGCCGTCAAACCCTAAACTCGCGAACCTTCTCCGTCGCCGCCGCTCGTACAGTGATCACCATTGCTGATCTCTATCTTCTCCAGATCCACGGTGATAGAAGCCAAGTCTTGCATAGCGTATCACGTGTCTAACCAGAGATCTTTTGTCTCTTGATTTGAGATAGGGAAATCCATCCCCGTCTGAATCGATCGAGACGATCGATCCTAGTGTGACCGTTGGAAGACCTTGCCGACTTCGCTAAGAAGATTGAATCTCCAGTGCTTTGTTGTTGTCTTCAGTTGCCGCCGCCAACACCGAGAGCCTTGCCTCCACTCGTCGCCGCCACCGGTCTCGGGGAGATTCTCTCCAAGAAAGATCTAGGGTTGTGGACTTTTCGTTGCCTATAAGAACAAGTAGTCTAACGAAAAGGGACACCTAGATCTTCAAGTTGTTTGTATTTCTTATACACTCTGATTTCGTTTTCATTGTAAAGGAACATTTGGTTCCTAGTTGTAGGGTTGGGTGCAACCTGTGTTGTGGGAGTGTTGACTCCTACGTGTGGAAGGGTTCCTTCTGATAGTGCAAGGATTGGATTTCAATCCTGTTGGTGAAGTGACCGAGTCGTCCCTGGATTGGGAGATAGGTCGAAGGGGGAAAGTGGACGTACCCAAATCGGGGAACAACTATAAATTGCATGTGTTATTCTCTGTGCTGTGTGTTTTGTTTTGATTCTGCAGGTACACTTTTAATTCCGCAAATACGCTGCAAGTCACCTATCCCCCCCCCCATAGGTGAAGGTAGTTGACACTAGGTGAACTTTCACACTGGTCGAGTTTTCATATAACAACGCCCATCAATCCAGCATAGGCATGGCTCCATATGAGGCATTGTATGGAAGGAGGTGCAGGACCCCACTATCATGGGTTAAGGATGAGGATCCGCAGGCACTGGGCTCGGAGTTTGTGGGGGATACAGATGCTCAGATTAGATTGATCCGGGATAGGATGTTGGAAGCCCAGAGTAGGCAGGCCAAATATTAAGATGTGAGGCATCGTCAAGTGGAGTTCCAAGTGGGAGACCGGGTTTTCTTGAAGATACGGCCGATGCACGGAGTCTCGCGGGTTCGTGGGCGTAAGAAGCTCAGTCCGAAATATATGGGGCCTTACAGGATCCTTGAGCGGATCGGCCCCTTGACTTATAGACTGGAGCTACCGCCGGAGTTAGTGGGATTGACTGACGTATTCCACGTCTCCTCACTTCGGAGGGCTCTGCTACGCCCTGAGCAGCTGATTTCCTCGGCAGATGGCCCGGTGGCCTCGGATCGGTCAATCAACTTGGAGCCTATCAGGATCGATGACACAGCAGCGCGGGTCTTGCGACGGAAGAAGGTTCCGTTAGTCAAGGTTCTGTGGAATAATAATGGGCAGGAGGAGCATACATGGGAGCCACAGGACTTGATGCGGCAAAAGTACCCGGAACTTTTCGGTCAGGTATACCTCACAACCCCTCTGGACAACCAATTTGCGTTCCTGTTTTAAACCAATAGAACTGAAATTTCAAAGATAGGGGCTAATCTTTTGTTTATTGGGGTATATACCTAGTCAATTGGACGAATTGGTCTTAGATTTAAAACCGCACATAGCAAACGTAATGTAGAAATGTAAATCTTTCAACTCTCATGGGAAGTTACAAGCCTTTTTCTCCCGATTGGAGCCCCCGTAGGCTTAACCTTGATTTCGGGGACGAAATCTTTGTTTTGTTTATTGGGATTTGCAACATCCCATTTCCGACTAGACCCCTAGGAGTGGTTTTGTCTTAACAAAACCCTGGGAAACCAAGGAATTGAAGTTTATCGACAAAGATTTCTAGTCAAGGGGTGGTCACGCCCGTGACCGACCTGTTACGCCCGTGACCTAGAGCGTGACCCCTTCGACAATCGTCGACCTCAGGAAGATGATCGCCGAGCTCAGAAATGTCAACATGGTCCTGACACGCCTGTGACCAATCTGTCATGCCTGTTACCTTGGAATGGCGTTGAGTGAGCTAAGCTCACTCAACGCCGTGGTCTGGATGGCGTTGAGTGAGCCTAGCTTACTCAAAGCCATAAGTTGAATGGCGTTGAGTGCACTGAATGCACTCAACGCCATCTTGTGTCGTCGGGTTGGCGTTGAGTGGGCTGAGCTCACTCAACGCCATAGACTGGATGGCGTTGAGTGAGCTTAGCTCACTCAACGCCGTAAGTTGTCAGACGGGATGGCGTTGAGTGCGTTGAGCTCACTCAATGCCATAATTTGTACGGTGTTGAGTGCACTGACTGCACTCAACGCACTTTTGGTGCTGTCTGGAGGGCGTTGAGTGAGCAGAGCTCTCTCAATGCCATAATCGGGACAGCGTTGAGTGAGCAGAGCTCACTCAACGACATAATCTGGACAGCGTTGAGTGAGCTAAGCTCACTCAATGCCATCATTTAAAAGGGGCTTATTCTGGATGTCATTGAGTGAGCAGAGCTCACTCAACGCCATGAGCCGGATGGCGTTGAGTGAGCTGAGCTCACTCAACGCCATGAGCCGGATGGCGTTGAGTGAGCTGAGCTCACTCAATGCCATGAGCCGGATGGCGTTGAGTGAGCTGAGCTCACTCAACGCCATGAGCCGGATGGTGTTGAGTGAGCTGAGCTCACTCAACGCCATAGTCTGGGAGACCATCTTGATGGCGTTGAGTGAGCAGAGCTCACTCAACGCCGTATCTGGGATGGCGTTGAGTGAGCTAAGCTCACTCAACGCCGTAGCATGGATGGCGTTGAGTGAGCAGAGCTCACTCAACGCCATTTTACTTAGTTTTTCTAGCATACTTGTTTTGGCTGGGTGTTGGTTCAGCTGAACCGGGCCGGTCTAGGAGCGGGCCAGAATGTCTTAAATGGGTCGTTTCTCTTATTAAGACTTAAAACCTTATTTAGTGAATTTGACCGGCTGTGCCACGTGGCAGCCGTTTCCTTCTCCTCCAGCCATGGCCGAGCGACAGTTTGCCTGGCCACTTATGGCTTTTAAGGTTCGGCTCCACCCTCTCCCCCTTGAATTGGCTGTATTCAACTCCTCTCAGGGAGAGGAGGAGTTTCCAGCCTCCTCTTAGCTGTTTTGGAGCCATTTCAGCTCCCCTCCACCATGGCCGAAGCATGCATGTAAGAGGCATTAATGGCTGGACCGTTTATATCCCCACCCGCAGCCTTGTTTCTCCTATAAAAGACTCCCTAGACTTAGAGAGGAAGGTTTCACCCTTGCCTGATAAAGCTAGATCTCATAACCTTGTTGTTGAAGAATTTCGGCGACGCCACCACCGCACCAATGGCATCCCGACGATCTGCACGCCTCCAGCCCGCGAAAAAGGTCCTCCTCTACCTCTTCTTCTATGGATAGATCTTAGGAATCATTAGGAGAGATATCAGGCTCAAAAGAGCTGGATCGGGTGAGCGTTTCCATGGTTTTTTCCAAAAATTTATGGTGGTCGGGTTTGTCGGAAACCGCCTCTCCGGCGGCCGTGCCGCCGCCCGACGGTAGCCCTCACCTCAACAGAGGTGGTGGTGGTGGTGGCCGGCCAGGGAGATGGCTGGGTGGCCGGGAAATAGTTTTAGAAAAGCTATAGGAAGTGTTTATTTTCTGGTTCTGCTCGGGTTCGGGTATAGAAGAAGATGAACAGTATATTTTATTATATTATATTATATATGGTATAATTAGTGAAGTAATCCCCTTTACTGTGTTCTAGGTTTGAACTGAAAATTATAGCCCGTAGAAGCTGAAACATAAAAAGTGGTCTACGTAGAAAATGTATTCCTTGAAGTCTAGTTTAATTCAAAATTGATTTCACTCAATTTGGAGTCCTGGTTAGACCACAGCACACATTTTGGTGAGGTCTATCCATAGGGTTGTCTTGAGATTGATTTGGATGCCCACATCAATCCAGACATCCAAATGACTTGAAATTTCGGGTATGGGCTATTATTAGCCATACCTAGGACTTATCCAAACATCAGAGTTTTTGAAGAATAGTTTTCTATAGTTTTTGTAAAAAATTTATAATTCATGTGTAATTTAATTAGGTGTCCTAAACACCTCAAAATTCCCCCAAATCTAAGTGGGAGGTCTTAGGGGGAATGTTAGAACTCTGGTAAAAATTCCACCTCATTTGGAAGTGTTTTGATTAAGTTTTAACTCGACCCTAGTTGGCCCCATAAAGGGCTATTTAGGGTAACTCACCCCCTTGGTAATTTGAGTGGTCATATCACCTCAATAGAGGCTGATATTTTGGTCACTACTTTTTAGGGAATGGCACACCCTCCAAGGGAGTTTGGGGTGGTTTGGTGTAGGGTAGCCCTAGAACCCTAGGGTAGGTCCCTTAATGGGGATTTGTAGGGTTGTGAAGGTCATGGGGTCAAATGACCTTGGATTGACTTGAGATTTGGTGAAGAGGACCATAAGGGTATTAAAGTCCTCTGGTCAAAATTTTAGGGTATTTGGAGACCTTTAGCCCACCGAAAACCCTAACCCTAGTTTAGGTCACCAATCTTAATTTGAACTATTATGCTATCAACTGAACTTCAAATCAAGTAACGTTTGGGCAGGGTGATTTTTTGGTCTAAATGGCCATAATATAATTTTGTTGGGGCTTTTGGGTTAATTTATACAGTACTTCATTCACAACCCTTGTTGTGCCCTAGATACTTATTTTGATGATTTTGGAATTTATATTCACTGGAATGTTATGAAATCTTGGATTATGGCATCTTATAGCACGTTATACCATATGTATTTTTATTGGGAGTTTTATCTGATTATTTTGGGTACTTGCTTCTTTAACTTACCATTTGAGAAATGTAGTAAAAAATACAAATAATGCCCAATTATTACTTTGCAAATTATGAAATTTGGTCAGTGGGTGTTTCAAATCATGATAGTCACCCTGTAATTTTCTCTGGAATTTTAAATGATTAAAAATAGTACCTCCTTCACTAAGCTAGGAAAGTTAGTATTTTATATTAAAATAAATTCAGAGCCCAAAATATTAGAGAAAATCATGGGACTTGGTTTATGATAGTTTTAGGTCACCATAAAGCTTCTGTAATTTTCTTTTGATTTGTGGGTACATATTTACAGTACTTGCTTCATAATATGGTAGAAGTGGCCTAAAATTGTAAATTAGGAAATATAGGCCTAAACACCTCTGAAATTTCTCAAAACTTGGAATTACTGCTTAAATGTCTCATAGGATTTTTACTGATTTTATGATGATTTATTGTTGCCTCATTAGTGCACTTCATGTTCATACTAGGGCATTTGGAAGCTTAGAATAAATAAATTAAATGCCCGATAAATAGGAAAAATTTGGAAATCTTGGTCTTAGCTATATTATGTCATGATAGACCTCCAGTAAATATTATAGAAGATTCGGAAGACAATTTGGAGTACCTCCCCTTATATACCTCATGTATCTTAGGATGGTCTGCATATAGTAAAATCACGGAAACTGAACTAGCGTGGGTAAAGAACTTGGGGAGATGGAATTTTGGTAGTTGCTGGTTTGCATAGGGCAAGTTAAGTTTAAGTTCATTATTGGAAGTCAGGATAAGTAGAGTGTGAGAGTTGCTAGTGTTAAGTGGCGTTCGGGAACGACGAAAGATCATCCACCCCGGGTAGGAGAGGAAGACTCTTAATACTCCAGGGCTAGATCTAAAGTAACCTAAAAAGGGATCGGGTAATGGGTATCAACCAATAACAATATGTGCCTTTCGAAAGGGAACGGTGGGCTTCAACTACCATCATAGTTCCTAGTGCCCTTTGAGAGCCCTTCACGGGGAATACCGGGGGCAGTCCTGGGCTAACGTAAACCGAAAGAATAATAAATTAAAAGAGCAACTAGAATAATTAGGGTTGAAATTCCACACACCCCGGTAGCTAGGGAGGTAGAATAAGTTGGTTTGGTTGCCATTCAGACGGTAGCTCTGAAGGTAGATGCACGGACGGGAAAGTCCGGGGAGCCGAGGGCTCGAGGGTTTTGAATACAGAATAAGGTGGTGGGTCTTCGGTATTTGATTGCCGTTCACACCGACGTCGGTACGTTGACTCGGCGGTGTGGGACACTTAGCCAAAGAAAGTCTAGTGGATATAGCCAGCGCTTGTACGCGGATACTCTAGGTTGTGTTCTTCTAGGGGCGTACGGAAGGGCTAGGCCCGGTAGTGTGGATACCCGCCTAGGAGTGGGGGGCCCAACCCACTGTCTCCGTTTGCCACTACGGAGGTTCCTGGGAGTGAAGCTAGCTGTCCGAACAGGGGGAACTAAAGGTCTGTGCGCATGGAGTCGTGTGCGTGAGTTGTACTTGCATGAATCATGGCATAGCATATCACTACACTCATATTTGCATACAACCGACACCCCAACGTATAAATTGGTATGGGACTTTTTATACGATGGGAGCCTTGCAGAAGACCCCTTAACTTATAAGTTTGTATGGGCATTCATATAAGTTAAGGTTACTTACTTATTTACTTATTTGTTCTCTATCTGGCTTCTTATATATTTGCTACTTACTACATGTCTACTTTATTACTTACTACCGTAGAATTGCTAGATGTACTTTATTCTAGATAATTATTTATACACCATGATAGTGATTAGATTAGCTCCATTGTCATCTGCTTGATTACTCTCCACCTTTGTAGCTTCCCTTTCCTCCTCTTCGCTCGATGCTTAGGAGCTGTGGGGGGAGGGGTAGGGGATGATAGGGCTTAGTCTTTATGACTAATGGTTTTCGAACCACAACAATACAGGAGCTCCGGATGGGAGACAGGGACCAGCAGTCCAGGGACTAGCACAAGCGGAGTACGGTGCGCATGGAGGTGGGTCAGTCTAGCACCGGTGCACCTGCGACTAGCTCCGTGAGTGATTAGTGTTTTTATAGCTTCCGCGATGAGTGATTTGTAGTGAGGACTCTGATGTACCGAGCTCGAGCCCGTTTATCTATATTTCATCTGAACTGTATCTTTGCAGTACCTCTATTTCCTGTTATTATCTACTGATGGACTGAATGTGATTTCATTTTATACATGTTTTTGTGGACTTGTTTACATTTTACTTATACTTACTTCTCTTTATTTGTGATCGAAAAGGGCCGGCAGAATTGGCGTTTTGTAGTGGTGACCTTCCCGTGAGTCGGTGCCACCGCAAAGCGGCAATTCTGGGCTAAGACCCCGGTGTTTGAAAAAACAAAAGGGGGGGTCTTACACGTTCTATCTGAAATTTTTTGATTACTAAATGGGGAAGAAGAGTTAGAAATAGACAGTTCTAAATTTGATGAGATGTTGATCAAGATGGGTTATTCTGGAGAAAATCCCAATAAACTACTAAAGAAACATTTTTCTGCTGATTATAAGTTTCTAGTAGATGTTGTGGGCAAAGTACTGTTGGGCAAGCACACTGCACATGATTACATCACTAGACAACAGTTTCTAGTTATGTGCGCAGTTGTGAACAAGAAGCCCGTGAACTGGGCTAGGATTATGTTTGAGATGATTAAGAAGAAGAATACCAAGAAAGAGGTGTGCTTTGGATGAATTCTTGGAATCTTCCTTCAAGCCAAGGCTGTTGAATCCCTGGTCTCCCCGACCATATTCACCAATGACTCCAAGAGGCTTACTTGCACCTTATTTGGCAGGTGGGAGAGTAATATCTCCAAGCCATCCAAGGCTTCTTCCACCTCTAGGACTTCTGAGGATACCAGAGCAGTAACAGCTGCTCCTCCACCCCCAGAAGATGCCCCTCCCATCAGGATTCCATCCCCTCCATCTTCATACCAACAACTAATACCTCCTCAAGTTCTACCACCCTCAACCCTCCAACAAACATCCATATCTCAAGCCCATACACCAACACCTCCAGCTTCCCCACTCCAACATTCTTCACCAGTTCATACACCTGAACATCAACCATCTCCACCATAATCTCCAGTACATGCTACTCCACCTCACACTCCATAGCATGTCACTCCTCCTCAGTCCCCTCTTCCTTCACATCTTGTTGATATCCCCCTACACAATATATCATCCATACCATCATTTAATCTGCTGTCATCCCCCATCCATACTCCATCACCTCAAGATGAGCACATGCAAGATTCCACACCCTTCCATCCATCATCATCCACCATCAATCCTTCTGTATCAACTCAGACACCCTCTGATTTCATGCAAATGGATTCCCCCCTTCCATTTCCTCTCTTCTGCAAACCATCACTCCACTTCTGAAATAACTCATAGCAGAGGCAATTAAACCTCTTGCTGACTCCATTTCCTCCCTCTCTACACTTCTGCCTACTGCCCTTTCTATCCCTTCTTCTGGGTGACTGGCTATAGGACCCTCTGCAGCCAGGCAGGGGGAGATATTTTATGAAGAAGCTTCAGTTCCTCCTCCTCCAGCAGCAACAGCAGCAGCAGCAGCAGAAGAAGCTCCAGTTTTGTAGTTAGTTGAGTTCACAGCAACATATGTATAGATGTTTTCAAAGGATGAAATAATTGATTCTGATATGTTAAGTGCAGATGAGCAAGCTGCTCCCTCAGAGTTTGTGACTGTTTGTGATTGTTTTATCAATCCCACAGTAGATTTGTTTAATTTATTGAAACCTTTTGTTTATGGATATATAAATTATCTTCCAGCAGTTTGCCCAGATCCATCCTTGGTTATAGTGTGTTACACTCCTCAAATAAGTCCTGGAGTTGTTAAACAATTGAAGGCAAGTTTTGCTACTAACATGGTTGTGGAATCTTCAGGCCCAACCTATGTGATGGATGATAGCCCAATCCCAAATTTATATGATTTGATTGCTCAGGATGTAGAACAAGAATTTGCACTTATTCAGAATGATCCTGCTTTGAATGAATTTATGTTGACTGACAAAGATGAAAAAGATTATCAGATGATCACTGAGAATTTTGCTCCACCTGAAGTTGCTGAACCTCAAGCACTTCCTCAGGCTGTAAAACAAATCTCAAAGGAAACTTTAAAGGAGATTGATGCATTGTATGATAATCCTCAAGACTCTTCTGATGATGACATAAATGATGATGATTTTGATGAATCTGATGATCTAAGTCTAAGAAGAAAGCTATAAAGAAGAGAAAAATGGTTCCAAAGGCTGGTCCAAAGCCTAACCCCACTCATGACACACCTTATTACATCCTGAACAAGATTACTCCATACCCAGGGTTGCCTCAGTGGATGTGGCTATCCAAAAATGAGCAGAAAGAAAAGGAAGAACAGAAGGAGGTACAGGTCTCCTCCTAAGAACTTTAGGAAAGACCCTCCTCCTCCTCCTCCAACTTTAGGAGCCTCTGGAAATGGTTCTCAAAGATCTGCTCCAGTCACCAAGACCTATCAGAGATATTCCAGGAAAGGCAGTCAGCAGCAGTCTTCCCAAACTCATCCTCCTCCAGCTTCAATCAAGAGAAATCCTACAAACTCAGTTGATGATTCACAGAAGGACTCAAATCCAAAAAGGCCAGAATATCCACCAATTCCCTTTATAGATCCAGAGTAGGAGACCTCAGCTAGAATGGCTAGATTACATGAGCTGATAGGACTCTCACAAATTAACAAAGCCAAAGCTGAAGGAAAGGATCCTTCACAATTCACAACCATGTCTTCATACAGAAAGGAAGAACTTAAAAGGTATGTCAATGCAAATAAATTCTTTAATGTTGATGATTATATGAAACTGCATCCAGAAGCTGTAGTTCCTAGAGCAATATCTCTCAACATCATTGGTGCATCAGACATGACAATGTCAAAGAGAGAAGCTGTCAATCAAAACAGAGAAATCATTTTCAAACAGCCTTCGTAGAAGACAGCGAAAGCAAATCCAAAGCAGAACAAGTGATTTAGTTTATGTTTTATTCTTGTTTTTGAACTCTATATGTTTAATCATGAAGCACCTTCTGTAAATATCTGCTGAATGTTTTATTTCTATCAGATATATGTTTTATGCTTTATGATTGTTTCTTTTATCTTGTTTTAGTGACCTCACCCAAATAGGGGGAGATTGTTGGATCCCTAGTTGGATTTGGGCTAGGTTCACTAAATTAGGTTAAGTCTGACCCACATTGTATAGCCAGGGTCAATTATTTGAGTCCTAGAGTTTAGGCTAGTCATTAGGTTCAAACTTCATGGACCAGCCAGCAGAGGACCTCAGAAGACTCAGACTTAGAAGATTCAGAGAACAAAATGATTAGTTCGAAGTTCTTCGAACTCAGCTCGACTATCGTCGATCTCAGATCGACGAACTCGGAGTTATTTCTCTGAGCTGAGCTCGACGATATTCGAGCTTAGGTCGACGATCGATTCTTTCAAACAGATTATCAGATCGACGAACTTAGAGCACAGAATTGGCAAGTTATTCTCTGAATGCAGTTGGCAGAGCTCAGGTCAACGAACTTGGAACTCAGGTCGACGAATTCCGTTCAGAGGTCGACGAATTCTGTCCCGAGTCAGAATGAGAAGTTTTCTTTCTTCTGTCCCTTACTTTCTATATTATTTAGCATATTATTCCTGAGTAACTAATGTTAATTTTCCCCTGAATATAGCCGTTATTGGCAGCATTAATTATGGTTTTCATCAGGGTAATTACTTGCTTATTTTATTAGGGACGGTTGGGGAAACTCATTTATGACAGTCATTCCAACCGTTTGTATTCCCCAGATCCTTCAACAATTAATGCAGGAATTCAAATTCAAAGGATTTTTTCTGACTACAGAATATAAAAGAGATTTTCTCTTTTCAGTCGATACACACTGAGACACTTAGCTAGAAATCAAAATACACTGAGCTAGAGATTCTCAGAAAATATACAGCACACAAGAATACTGAGAGACATAGACTGAACATTCAGAACTCTCTCACAATGCAGAAAACAATCTGTTTTATACCTTGTCAATTCTAAAGACTGAAGAAAAACATTCATCACTATCAAGAGTCTTCTTCAACCTTCTCCTCCAGGAACATTCAACGACAACTAATCTTGATTCAGTCAGAAAGTTCCAGAATTGTTTTCAGATAAGGCTGAAGACCGACACCCTGAAGCAAAGCTTCCAGTCTTCCTGAACCATTCAACATCTCAGAGGGGGCTTTGACAACATCAATATGCACTAGTCTTCTTTGTTGATTAGAGAAAGAGAAGACACCATCACCTCCTCTCACCTCCTGTAAAAGGTTTTTAACTCCCTTCAAAAGTTAACCACTTGGTTGTCAAGTCTCCTGATCAAAAGACTTGGGTTGGTTTTTGGGCACTTGATCAAAATCCTAAAGGGTTGCTATATCTCCCTGCAAATAGATATTATAACACCCCTATCCGTCACATAGAATATAGCAGTAGGTCCGGCCGGGGCCCGACGCCATATACCATGGACAGACTGGTGGGTTACTAAATGAAACCAATCAACCAATCACCACATCCTACACAGAGCATCTAGCGGAAGAAAATTATTAAGTTGCACAGATAAAATAACCCAGCCAAGCATGAATGTCCACTACGATTAACCCATAGGAATGTATAATACACAAATAATGGTTTTATGGCTTTACAAAAGTTTGCTCAATAAAAGTGTCTTCCAAACCTCGGCACGCAGGCCGGTCACACATGAGTACATAAGAAAAACACTCAAAATTAGGCCTTCGAGGGCCGGCACAGCAACTTGGGCTTTAGCCCGCTATTTACCGCTCGGCTCCGCAGTACCTGCAAGGAATAATCCACCACACGGTGGTAAACAAAAGCAACGGTCAGCTATGCAGACCAAATTATAACGACCCCGCCCCCAACTCGGAGCGGCGATGCTATTTCCCTGCACATTATTAGCATAACAAAGCAGTATAGTGTAAACACACTTCATCACAGGCGTAGGCACGCACGGCCACACACCCAGTGCACTCAGGGCACATTCACGGCGAACCGGCCAACGTCACGTCAATTTAAGCCATAGACGTTCCCGTCTCACCACCATCCCATGGACGACCAACCTTATGAGCATTTTGTCTTCCTGGCATTGGTCACATCAATTTAAGCCATAGACCGCCGAAGACCCTCATCTATGCCAACGGTTCCACCGAACGACATAGATCGGGTACGGTTCCGCCTGACCCATGCTCATACCGCAATGTCAATTTAATCAATATACGCAGGTCAAGACTCCCCGAGTCCCGTTTCCATCACACTATTCACATAACCCGATTATGCTCAAGTTGGCTCCCCGGCCACCATATTGGCAACATCCCGCATTTGCCTAGTTTTTCGGGTGTACCTTGGAGTTAGTCTTCAAAGCTCCCTGTTGCAATCTACCTCGTAGAAAACCCAAAAAACAACCATCCACACGGAGTCTTCTCCGGTTATTATGCAATGCAACATCACCGATCCAGACCAACTTGTCCGGATAGGCTTCACACATCATGCCTATGTCTGTTCTCGCATACAGACTCTACACAAGGCGGACTTTACATATCTACCCCAAGGAACGCCTCAACTCATCGCACACTTGCGTGAGAGGGCTTCCTATGCAAAGGAAAAGAGGACTTCACATATCCTAGGATGAGAATCGTTACCCTAGCGTTTTTCCTTGGCACCATGGAAATCTATGCGGATGGAAAGCACCGCAATCTCCTTGCCTCCGCGGATCCGAAGTTGGCTCGCGATTTGGAGCTCCGAAGCTCCGTCAGTGCCCGGATCCAGCTCTCCTTCTTCCTCCTTGCTCTCCCTTCTCTCTAGCATTTGAGAAAGAGAATGCTCAAGTAGAATGAGGGTTTTCAAGCCCCATTCCCGAGTATATCTCCTCAGGAACAGCCCTCAGCCGTTGGATCCCAAACTAAGGAAACGGACAGCCACGATTTAGCCCAAAATTAGAAATCCTAGGCCGAACACGGGTTGCAACACGACCGTGTTCAGGGCCGTGTCACCCATTCGCCGTCGAAACCGACGCATCCCGAAAAGAACACGGGCACCCGATACGCCCGTGTTAGGCTTGACATGCCCGTGTCAGCCAGTACACGCCCGTATCGCTGGGTGTGTTCCCCCAACGACACAGGTCCAAAACAACCCGAGCACAACACGGCCATGTGACACGCCCGTGTAACATGCCGTGTGCTAGACACGCCCTGGGACACGCCTGTGTCCCAGGCTGTGTAACTTCCTTAGCACAAAACGTCGCACGACCCGAGGAGGACACGGGCATTCAACACGCCCGTGTCGAATTGCACACGCCCGTGTCGAATTGCACACGCCCGTGTCGGACCCGAACACGCCTGGGCTCAGGTCGTGCGCCCCTCACTCAATGATCATTGAGTGTAAGGCTTTGATTGAATGACACGCCCTGGGACATGCCCGCGTCCCAGGCCGTGTTCACCCCCCCCCCCCCCCCGACGATCGTTGACTACAAAATCGTCAACCATGTGACCAATGCCGAACCCGAGCACAACACGCCCTGGGACACGCCCGTGTCTAAGGCCGTGTCACCTCTTGCAAAACCCAGATTTGGCTCAAAACGCAACCCCTCACCCTTTCGAGTTTCGGGACGTTACAATTCTCTCCCTCTTAAAAGAATTTCGTCCATGAAATTACCAAAGGAAAGATAAGCAAAAAACCAAAAGCGTTACCTGAGAGAAATAACTCTGGGTACTCCTCCAGCATGGTCTGCTCCCGTTCCCAAGAGAGCTCCTCCCGACCGCAATTGTCCCACCGGACCTTGACCATCCGGATCTCCTTGTTACGGAGTCGCTTAACCTCAAAGTCTTCAATACGAATGGGCTTGACCCTAGTCGTCAATCCTTCGTCCACCGACACTTGATCAACTGCGATCACCTACAAAGGCTCTTGCACCACCTTCCGCAATACAGAAATGTGGAATACATCGTGTAGTCCACTCAACTCTACTGATAGCCACAAACGATAAGCCGCTTTGCTGACCCGCTCCAGAAACTCAAAGGGTCCAAGGTATCTTGGGCTCAGCTTCTTCAAGCGTCTCACCCACGAAACACCCTTGAATGGCTTTACTTTCAAGTACACCCAATCGCCGACCGCGAACTCCACATTCCGGTGCTTGGCATTGTAGTACTTAGCTTGCCTGTCCTGAGCGATCAGCAAACGCTCTTGAATGATCTGCACCAAAGAAGTAACACTCTCCACCTCCTATTTCTTGTACAACCTTGCCTCACCCGTTTCTAGCCACGATAACGGCGTGCGACACTTCCTACCATACAGGGCCTCGAAGGGCGCCATTTGAATACTCGTCTGGTAGCTGTTGTTGTACGCAAACTCCACCAAATACAGATGGTCTTCCCAATTCTTCCCGAAGTCTAGAACACACATGCGGAGCATGTCTTCCATAATTCTGTTGACCCTCTCGATCTGCCCATCCGTTTGCGGATGGAAGGCTGTGCTGAACTTAAATTTAGTCCCCAGCATCTGTTGCACCAACCTCCAATAATTGGACGTAAAATGCCCATCGCGATCACTCACAATGGTGCGGGGCACACCGTGTAGTCTTACTATATTATCCACATATAGTTTCGCCAGTATCTCCACTGAATCATCCTTCCTATGCGGAATAAAGTGCGACACCTTTGTTAACCGGTCTACGATCACCCAGATGGCGTCGTTCCCCTTCTGCGACCTTGGAAAGCCATGCACAAAGTCCATCGATATGTCGTCGAACTTCCATTCCGGAATAGGCAAGGATTTCCAGAATCCTCCAGGCTTTTGGCACTCCGTCTTTACCAAGGAGCACGTTTGACACTTAGCCACAAACAGTGTCATGTCCTTCTTGAGCCCTGGCCACCAAAACAGCTTTTTTAGGTCCCGGTACATCTTCATGCTCCCTGGGTGGATTGAGTACATGGTATTATGAGCCTTGTGCATCAACTCCGCCCGTAGATTTCCTCCGCTTGGGACGCACAAACGATGGTCCTTCCTTAACATCCCATCCTCAACTGAAAACTGGGAATTTGACCCATCCAACGCTGCATCCATAAGCTCCTTCATGCTACCATCCAACTCCAATGCCTGCCGAACGTGATCAGCCAGGTCATACTGAACTTCTGTCAAGTTCATCAATGCTTTGGCGCTAGTCTGCTTGTCCCCACAACAGATTTCTAATGCCTACAACTCCTAAATTAACCTCTCATCATGAACCGACAACCAGTTGGCTTGGGCGGGAGCCCTACGACTCAACGCATCCGCAACTGCATTGCCTTTGCCGGGTACATAATGAATCAGGAACGTATAGTCCCCCAGGAACTCCATCCATCTACGCTGCCTCATGTTCAGATCCTTCTGATCTAACAAGTACTTCAGGCTCTTATGGTCGGTATAAATATCGACCTTTACATTATACTAATAGTGTCTCCACAACTTAAGCGCAAATATCACGACCGCCAACTCCAAGTCGTGGACCGGATAATTCCTTTCGTGCACCTTAAGCTGACGCAATCCATATGCAATCACACTCCCATGCTGCAGCAGCACACAGCCCAAACCACTACCTGAGGCATCACTATAAATCTCGAAGCCCCTGGTTCAACTCGGCGAACTTAGCACTGGCGCCGTGGTCAACCGTCCCATCAGCTCCTCAAACGCTTGCATGCACTCCTGCGTCCACAAGAACTTCTGATCCTTCCTTGTAAACTTCATGAGAGGTAACGCAATCCGCGAGAAGTTCTCTACGAAGCGCCTGTAATAGCCGGCAAGCCCAAGGAAACTACGGACTTCCGCTACCGAAGACAACACAGGCCACTCCCGTATCGCAACAATCTTCGTCGGATCCACAGCTATACCTTCCCCACTGACAATATGACCAAGGAATGCTACTGAGGGTAGCCAGAACTCGCATTTGGAGAATTTTGCATAGAGTTCATTCCTTCTCAGCTTCTCCGAGAATAGATGCAGATGCTTGAAGTGATCTTCTTCGCACTACGAGTACACCAATATGTTGTCAATAAAGACGATCACAAAATGGTCTAGGTACTCTCGGAACGTCTTGTTCATCAAATCCATGAACACCGATGGCGCATTAGTCAGCCCAAACGACATGACCGTGAACTCAAAATGCCCATATCTTGTGATGAACGCTGTCTTCGGGATGTCACTCTCCCTTATCTTTAGCTGGTAATAACCGGACTTCAGATCCAACTTTGAATACACTAACGACCTGACTAATTGATCAAAAAGATCATCAATCCTTGGGATCGGGTATTTGTTCTTTTCTGTTAGCTTGTTCAACTCTCTGTAGTCGATACACAGCCGCAAGCTCCCATCCTTCTTCTTAACAAAGAGGACTGGTGCGCTCCAAGGCGACGAGCTTGGACGCACATACCCTCTTTCCATCCACTCTTCTAGTTAAACCTTCAACTCTGCCATCTCCTTAGGTGCCAACCTATAAGGAGAACGTGACACAGGTTTGGCACCTGGCACTAGCTCGATGGTGAAATCAATCTCTCGCTGCGGTGGGGCTCCGGGAAGATCGCTCGGGAACACATCGGGGTACTCACATACCACTGGATACTATCCAAAGTGGCCTTAGGCTTTACAGCCTCCACTAATGTGAAGAACAGCTCTGCTCCAGCACGAACCGCCTTCACCACTTGAAGAGATAACATCAGCGTCTTGCTCGACCCCTTCAATCCCGCAAACGTCATCTCCTGCCCAACACCCAGCTTGACCTCCTTACGGTTGCAATCGATACAAGCCTTCTGCTCCGAAAGCCAATCCATACCGAAGATAACGTCGAACTCTACTAGCGGCAGCAACGACGCTAGCAAGTCGAACTCTTGGCTTCCAATATGAACCTTTACGGCGCATACTCTGTCTGCACGCATCGAACACCCATTCGGTAGCAACACATCCAATTTGTCCTTCGCCATCGAAGAAGGTACTCCGATGCCTATTATGAAACTTTCAGACAAAAAGGAGTGTGAAGCTCCCGTATCGAAAAGTGCTCGTGTCGGACTACCGCCAATCAGAACAAAGCCTATACAACAGTATTAAGCTAACAAGTACTAGGTAATCGTATTTAAAGCTAACCTGCTATAAATTAAACCGTACCTGTCACCACATCCGCTTGCTTGATGGTCTTCTGATGGCCTAGATTATAGACTCTCGATTGAGTCGGAGTATAGTGGGATGCGTTTGACTCCACCGCCTTGCCCTTCTCTTCATAAGTGGCTCCTTGCTTTCTCTCAGACTTCGGACATCCGCTCCAACAATCGCGGGCAAAGTGCCCTGTCTATCCACAAGTATAACAAGCGCTCAGGGTTCGGTTGGTAGTTGCCCCCGAGGCTCCTGAAGAAGGGGCTAGACCCGACGTCTTAGCCTTCTTGTAGAACCTGCGATATCTAGACTTCGAAGTAGTCGGCACTTTAAACTCCGATTTCTTGCCACCGGATTCCTTCTTCGCTTGAACATTCTTCATGTCCTTTTCCAAGGACCGGGCCGAGTTGACCAAGGTCATGAAACCCTGTGCTATAGGCCCTGAAAGTAACAACCTCAAATCATCTCTTAACCCTTCATAGAAACGGTTCGTCTTGCACTCCTCATCGGCAAAGGTAGCTCTTGCGTATTGTCCCAAACGAGTGAACTCTTGGAGATACTCGTCCCCGGTGCTGTCTCCTTGCACCAACTTTTGAAACTCATTTTCCAACGCGATCCTCTGAGCTGAGGGGAGGTATCGAGCCATAAACAACCTCAAAAATTCCTCCATAGAGACATCAGCCAACTGCCTTCCCCTCAGGTGGTGTAGCTCCAGCCCTTCCCACCATAACCTCGCGTCCCCGTCCAGCAAGAACGTCACAATCATGGTCTTCTTCCACTCTTCAGTCTCCGTTGCTGTCAGCACTCTATTGACTCTCGATAGACAATCCTCTGTCTGAGTCGGGGTTCCCGTTCCCGAGAACACTAGCGGATGGAAACCCATCACATGCTTAAGATGTTTCTCAGTTGCTCTCTGAGGCAACTCCGGCTCCACCATCACCTGTTCCCTCCTCCTAGGCTCTGCCGCTTGGAGCGGTACTTGCTCCACAGTAGGAGCAGGCTGCTGCACCTACCTCGCAGGTTGTGCATTGATCATTGCAAATATAGCTTCCGCCACCAATCTAATGGTCTCGGCTGAAGGAGGTGTTGCAGGCGCATCATTTGGTGCGCTACTTGCCTCAAATTCTGGCCGTTCCGACGGTCCAGCACCACTCCTGGTCACCTATAATCGTGCAAAACACCGATAAGCGACCAAATAAAATTGCAAATAGCAATTATAGGAACACGCAGGTTCCTCAAACATGTGTATTTTCATTCCTAAGTGGACATTCATGGGTTCCTTTCATGTTATAACAATGACGCACACACATGTGCTCACCACCCCTTAAAGTGAATTCGCCCACAAATTCATTTAATCTTGACCGAAACCGGTAGTCTGATACCAAATTGTAACACCCCTATCCGTCACATAGCATATAGTAGTAGGTCCGGCCGGGGCCCGACGCCATATACCACGGACAGACTGGTGGGTTACTCAATAAAACCAATCAACTAATAACCACGTCCTACATAGAGCATCTAGCGGAAGTAAATTTTTAAGTTGCACAGATAAAAGAACTCAGCCAAGCATGAATGTCCACTACGATTAACCCATAGGAATGTATAATACATAAATAATGGCCTTATGGCCTTACAAAAGTTTGCTCAATAAAAGTGTCTTCCAAACCTCAGCACGCAGGCTGGTCATACATGAGTACATAAGAAAAACACTCAAATTAGGCCTTCGAGGGCCGGCACAGCAACTTGGGCTTTAGCCCGCTATTTACCGCTCGGCTCCGCAGCACCTGCAAGCAACAATCCACTGCACGGTGGTAAACAAAAGCAACGGTCAGCTATGCTGACCAAATTATAATGACCCCGCCCCCAACTCGGGGCGGCGATGCTCTTTCCCTGCACATTATTAGCATAACAAAGCAGTATAGTGCAAACACACTTCATCACAGGCGTAGGCACGCACGGCCACACACCCCGTGCACTCAGGGTACATTCACGGCGAACCGGCCAACGTCACGTCAATTTAAGCCATAGACGTTCCCGTCTCACCACCATCCCTTGGACGGCCAACCTTATGAGCATTTTGTCTTCCTGTCATTGGTCACGTAAATTTAAGTCATAGACCGCTGAAGACCCTCATCTATGCCAACGGTTCCACCGAACGACATAGATTGGGAATGGTTTCGCTTGACCCGTGCTCATACCGCAACATCAATTTAAGCCATATGCGCAGGTCAAGACTCCCCGAGTCCCATTTCCATCACACTATTCACATAACCTGGTTATGCTCAAGTTGGCTCCCCGGCCACCATGTTGGCAACATCCCGCATTTGCCCAGTTTTCCGGGTGCACCTTGGAGTTAGTCCCCAAGGCTCCATGTTGCAATCTACCTCGTAGAAAACCCGAAAAACAACCATCCACACGGAGTCTTCTCTGGTTATTATGCAATGCAACATCACCGATCAAGACCAACTTGTCCGGATAGGCTTCTCACATCATGTCTATGTCCATTCTCGCATAAGGACTCTACAAAAGGGGGACTTTACATATCTACCCCAAGGAATGCCTTAACTCATCGCACACTCGTGTGATAGGGCTTACTATGCAAAGGAAAAGAGGACTTCACATGTCCAAGGATGAGAATCGTTACCCTAGCATTTTTCCTTGGCGCCATGGAAATCTATGTGGATGGAAAGCACCGCAATCTCCTTGCTTCCGCGGATCCGAAGTCGGCTCGCGATTTGGAGCTCCGAAGCTCCGCCGGTGCCCGGATCTAGCTCTCCTTCTTCCTCCTTGCTCTCCCTTCTCTCTAGCTTTTGAGAAAGAGAATGATCAAGTAGAATGAGGGTTTTCAAGCCCCATTCCCGAGTATATCTCCTCAAGAACATCCCCCAGCCGTTGGATCCCAAACTAAGGAAACGGACGGCCATGATTCAGCCAAAAATTAGAAATCCTTGGTCGAACACGGGTTGCAACACGGTCGTGTTCAAGGTCGTGTCACCCATTTGCCGTCGAAACCGACGCGTCCCGTGTTGGGTACATTGGAAAATGTGTACCTGATTTGAAGAAGCCCAACTTAGCTCAATGATATACATCAAGGTGTATTTGATGTTGTTTTGAGTTGACATGTGCAGGTGAAGAATTAATAAAGTATGCAGAAAAATTCTAAGTCCAAGTGTCGACACAAAGAAGGATGTGTCGACACATAGAAGAAATTAGTCGACACAACACTGGGAAGCAGTGTCGACACATAGCAGTTAGTCTACAACAATACTGGGAAAGTGTGTCGACACAGAAGAAGTAAGTCGACACAACACTGGGAAGCAGTGTCGACACAGAAGAAGTAAGTCGACACAACACTGGGAATTTGTGTCGACACAGAAGAAAAGCGTCGACCTCAACATTGGGAAAATGTGTCGACACAGAAGAATATAGTCGACCTCAAGTTTGTCGACACCAGCAGGATGTGTCGACACAGAAGAATATAGTCGACCTCAAGTTTGTCTACACCAGCAAAATGGGTCGACACACTGTGATTGAGTCGACACATTATAGCAGGGTTAAAAGAAGACTGTGTCGACACCTGAAGGCTAAGTCGACACTTACTAAGTTATGATTCTACAACAACTGTGTCGACACACAGGACTTGTGTCGACACACTGAAGAGTTAAGACCAAGTTATTTTCAGAAGAAGCTGTGTCGACTCAAAGGCAACTTAGTCGACATCACTGAAGACTGTGTCGATACCAAAGTCAATTGTGTCGACACAGATAGACAGATGGTCTCGACACTTTCTGACAGACTGTCTCGACAACTTGTGGTTCAAGACTAAGGCACAGGACTTGTTTGAAGACTTGACAGCTGTGGGTTGCCACCGGTTAACTGAAGCTGTCAGACTTGTCAGAAAACGGTTAGAAACCGGATCAGCCGGTTACCATGAAGAAAGTCTATAAATAGACAGATTCAAAAGGAGAAAGTAACTTTTGAAAAACATTGTTAAGAATCAAAAAGCTGAGAAGGATTACAATCCAATTCATTTCAAGAAAGTGCTAGGCACTTAAGAAGATCTTCTCCGGAAGATCTAAGAAGACTATCTAAGGATAGATCAAAGAAGAGTTCTAATCAGAATTCAGAAGAATCATTCAAAGTGCTGGATAGAGAGAGATTAAGCCAGAATTTGAAGAAGAAGAAAGAAACCACCAGTGGATTCTCAAGAAGCTGTTTGGAAATCAACTCAGCTAAGTTCATATTCAAGAAGCTTTGAAGAAAGCTCAGATACAGTTGATTTCATCAGCTGATCAAGAATTGTCTTGGCCTTTTCTCTCTCAATTTAGGCAAGACAGTTAAATAATCTTTTCTATATTTCTGTAGGATCTGTTTACACAGATCTGAGTTGTAAGCCTGTGTTATAAAGGCTGAGTGTAGGAGTGTTGAACTCTGAGTGGTAGGGTTGTTTGCCTGAGTGCAGGAGAAGGGTCTTCTCTGAGTTGTAGGCCTTGGGGCAAGGCTGAGGTAGGGCTGTTGTGCCTGAGTTGTAGAAACCAGTTGAGTTCTGAGTTGTAGGATCTGTTGATCTGAGATTAGTGGAAGTTTGGCCGAATCTAGCATACTGTTAGATAGGTGAAGGGGGAAAGTGGATGTACCCAGACCTTGGGGAACCACTATAAAACATTGTGCAATCTGTGATGTTTTATTTTCTATGATTGTTGTGATTATTGTGTTAGCCATTAAATTGAATTCTGCCTAGAAGTTTTTATAAAGAAGTAGAACCTATTCACCCCCCCCCCCCCTCTAGGTGTTTAGGTTGTCTTGAAAGTAAAACTATCAAGTGGTATCAGAGGGAGGTTCCTCAAAAAGGACTTAACAGTCTGAGGTAGATCTGAAAGGCAGATTCAAGATTCAAGAAGATGGGTTCTGGAGAGAATCATAAGGAGCTAGGGTCTATGAAATTATCCATATGCAGGAAGGAAATCTTTGGGATCTGGAAAGAAAGAGTCAGACTGTTTATGGAAGCATCTGACCCAAGAATTTACATCACAGTACAGGAAGGCCCCTTCATTCCAATGAAGGTATCAGTTCTTGATGCAAATATCCAAACTCCAAAGAGTTATTCAGAAATGACCAAGGATGAAATCATCTTGGCAACCATGGATAAAAGAGCTCAGAACATTATTGTTAGTGCCATAGATGATTCAACATTTCAGAATCTGATTCACTGCAAGACCTCCAAGGAGATGTGGGACACATTGATTGTCTACATGGAGGGATCTGAAGAAGTAAGGCTGGACAGGAAGTCTATGCTAAATCAGGAGTATGAAAGCTTTAGACAAGGAAAATCTGATAGCATAACTGAGTGCTATAAGAAATTCTATAGAATTGTGAATGAGCTAATATCCTATGGAAGAGTCTTCAGTACCTATGAACTGAATGACAAATTCTTAAGATCCTTATCAAAGGATTGGGATACAAAGATCTGTGCCATAAGAGAAGTGGCTAAATTGGCAGAGATATCTCCTCCAACCCTGTTTGGAAAGTTGTTATCCTATGAAATGCAACTTATGGTGAGGAAGGAGGAGGAAAAGAATTCAAGAGGAGAGCATAGAGAAAAGGCTGTGGCATTCAATGCAGAAGCCACTAGAAAGAATAGGAGGAAATCACCATCTCCTCCTAAGGAAGTTACAGAAGATAGTTCTGAAAGTTCAAACAAGGGATCTGAAAGCTGTGATTCAGATGCAGATTTTGCTACATTCACAAGACAATTCCAGAGATTCTTGAAGAAGAAGCAGTGGAAGTCTAGGCCTTCCCCATCACAGCAAGTTGATGACTATTATAAGAAGAAGAGGTCATCAAGGAAAAAGAAGAGCAGATCAAAGCCCAGCAAAGCCACTACTTCAAAGATTGTCTGCTATTGTTGCAATAGGCCTGGACATGTAGTGGCTGACTGTCCTGATAAGAGAAAGGAATCTTCAGACAAAAAGAAGATTTATCAGAAAGGCAAGAAGGAGAAATCCTTTGTTGCAAAGAAAGAAAAGAGTCTAACAGACCAGTCAACTTCAGAGTCAGAATCTGAAGCTGAAGCATATATTGGACTATATGCTGCATCTGAAGAAGAGGAGTTTCTGCAGTTGCTAGACTCCATCAATGAACAAAAGGATCATCAGTGTATGGGGCTGATGGCAGGATCAGAAGAGGACATATGCCAGAATCAATCTGGTCATAATAAGGTACAATGTCCTTCTATTACATCTGGTTGTTGTACAAGTGAAGAATCAGCTACATCTGCATCAACAGATGTAGATGCATCTGAATCTGAAGGAGATGTCTATCAATTGATAGACAAGTATGGGGACCTGTTGCAGGCCCTTAAGAAAAGCAAGAACCTGGTTAAATCTCAGGCTCAGGAAATTGCTGAACTAAGGTTTGCTACAACTGAGTTAGAAAAAGTTATTGATCAAAAATTAAATGAAATTGCCAAGCTGAAGAATATAACTATTATTCAGATGGGCACAATTAATTATACTAATGATCAAGTGAAGAGTCTGGAGGCCAGACTTAGAATTGAAAGGGATTTAGTGGCTAGTTACTCTAAGCCAAAATCTGGCTTACCCTTGATAGATGAATTTGTCACTCAAAAGGGTAAGGCTGGATTAGGATTTAAAGGTAACTCCAGGGCTGGCAGATTCAAGAGGAAAGGCAAAGCTCCTGTTCAGCCACTAAACCCTTCAGTCCCCATAAAGTTTAGTAAGGTGAAAGTGCCTTCTAACAAATATGATCATGAAGACATTCAAGGTCATATTAAGACTAATGTTCTGAAGAACAAGGGTGTAAATGCAAGCAGGCCTACCTATGGTCATAAACCCAATGGTTTTAAGAAATCAGTAGGTGAAGTTGCAACAGCACTAGCAATGAACAGAAATTCTTCTGACAAGGATGTATCTAGATCTAGATACAATAAGTTTGAATGTTGGTGATGTGGCAAGAGAGGCCATTTTGCATTAGACTGCTGGTATAACACAAGTGTTATAAAGAATAAGAGTCTACCTGTTAGAAGAGGTTATGATAGCTTTATTAATGCTAACCTGAACCAAGGTCCCAAGACTTACTTGGGTTCTAAGGGTAAGTAATTCTGTATTGCAGGTGAATCCAAGTAACCATGCCCCTATATGGTACTTGGATAGTGGTTGTTCCAGGCACATGATTGGAACAAAGGGGCTGCTGAAGGAGTATTCATCTGTCAAAGATGGACCTAAAGTGATCTTTGGTGGATCTGAAAAAGGAGTCATCAAAGGGTTTGGTAACATTTCTTCTAACCTAATTACTATCACTCAAGTGGCTTATGTAAAAGGTTTGAAACATAATCTAATAAGCATAAGCCAGCTAAGTGATTTAGGATATGACATTTCATTTGTTAAAGATGGATGTCATATCAAGAGGTCAAGTGATCAAAAGATCATATTGACTGGGTATAGGAAGAGAAATGTATATTGTCTTAATTTTGAATGTGAGAATAAGGCTTCTCCCATCTGTCTTGTAGCTGATGACAATGCTTCTCATTGTGTTAAGTGGCACAAGAGATTGGCTCATCTAAACTACAAGACAATTGGCCAACTCTTTAGCAAAGAGCTAGTGAGGAATGGACCTCAAATTAAGTGTATGAAGGAGGGGATATGCTCAGCTTGTCAAAAGGGAAAGCAGACAAAATCCTCCTTTCAAAGCCTTGAAAACAAGGATTCTGTGAGGTGCTTATACCTCTTGCATATGGATCTTTTTGGTCCTATGCCAGTTCATAGTCTAGGTAGGAAGGTCTACACTTTTGTGGTTGTAGATGACTATTCTAGATTTACATGGGTGTTCTTTCTGAGACAAAAATCTGAAACCCCAAGTGTATTACTTAATTTTGTAAAGCAAATTCAGAATGAACTGAATAGTACAGTGGTCAAAATCAGAAGTGACCATGGTACTGAGTTTCAATCTGAAAGCATAACAAACTTGTGTAAAGACTTTGGGATTTTCCAAGAGTTCTCCTCACCTAGAACACCTCAGCAAAATGGAATTGCTGAAAGAAAGAATAGAACATTAATTGAAGCTGGTAGAACTCTATTGAGTGACACCTCTCTCCCAAAATATTTTTGGGCTGAGGCAGTTAACACTGCTTGTCATGTCATCAATAGGGCTTCTATCACCAAAAGCCACAGAAAGACTCCCTATGAGATTGTGAAAGGCAGAAAACCAAATCTATCCTATTTTAGGATCTTTGGTTGCAAGTGCTATATACTTAACAATGGCAAGTCATATTTGACTAAGTTTGCTGCCAAATCCCAGGATGGGATATTTGTTGGGTACAGCACAAATAGTAAGGCCTATAGAGTCTTCAACTTAACTACTCAAGTTGTTGAAGAATCTGTGCATGTTGTATTTGATGAAACAAGATTAATCAATTGTGAGTTGTCTTGTAGATCAAATGACTCAACAGGTATAAGCAAGAGGATGGACAAGCTCTCCATTGCTGAAGCTTCAAAGGAAGATGGAGCATTGGAAAATGAAGGCTGCTGTCCAGGGGGAGTACAAGAGATAATGGAAGCTGATGAAAACCAAGAGGTTCAGCAGAATGAAGAAGCTGGAGATGCTCAACCTGAAGGGAATCTTCCTCCAGCTATAAGATATCTAAGAGATCATCCTGCTGATCAGATAATTGGTGATCCAAGACAAGGAGTGCAAACTAGAAGCAGAAATCAAAGCATAGCTTTGCATTCAAGTTTCTTGTCTCAAATGGAACCTAAGAAGTTTGAAGAAGCTATCCAAGACCAGCACTGGATTGATGCTATGCAAGAGGAGCTGAATCAATTCAGAAGGTGCAAAGTCTGGGAGCTTGTTCCTAAACCAAGAGGCCACAACATAATTGGCACCAAGTGGATCTATAGGAACAAGCTAGATGAAAGTGGGATAATAGTGAAGAATAAAGCAAGGTTAGTTGCAAAAGGATACAGGCAGGAAGAAGGGATTGACTTTGATCAAACCTTTGCTCCAGTAGCAAGGCTGGAGGCAATCAGAATGTTGCTTGCCTATGCAGCCTACCAAGACTTCAAAGTATACCAGATGGATGTGAAGTCAGCATTTCTGAATGGTGATCTTAAAGAAGAAGTATATGTAGAGCAGCCATCAGGTTTTGTAGATCCTCTTAAACTTGATTCTGTGTATAAACTTAGGAAAGCTTTGTATGGGTTAAAACAAGCTCCAAGGGCTTGGTATGAAACCCTGTCTACCTTCCTCATTGAGAATAAATTCTCAAGAGGAAAGATAGACAAAACTCTATTCCTTAGGGAATCCAAAGGTAAGATCATCTTAGTTCATATCTATGTTGATGACATAATCTTTGGATCTACTGAAAACAACCTTTGTAAAAAGTTTGCCAAACTTATGCAAGGGAAGTTTGAGATGAGCAGTATGGGAGAACTTAAGTTCTTCTTGGGACTCCAAGTAAGACAGACTGATGATGGATTGTCCATATCCCAGTCTAAGTTCACCAAAGAATTAATTAAGAAATATGGTATGGAGTCATCCTCCACAATGAGAACTCCTATGGGAACAAGTATGCCTATATGCAAAGATGAGGCAGGTAAACCTGTTGATGAATCATTGTATAGAGGAATAGTTGGGTCTCTACTATATCTCACTGCTAGTAGACCAGACATTATGTATGCAACATGTGTCTGTGCTAGGTACCAAGCCTGTCCTAAAGAATCTCATTATACTGCAGTCAAAAGGATTCTGAGATATCTTAAGGGCACACCTAATCTAGGTCTTTGGTACCCTAGGAATAGAGATTTTCAACTAACAGGCTATTCAGATGCAGATTTTGCAGGATGTAGAGAGGATAGAAAGAGTACTACAGGTACTTGTCAATTCCTGGGAGGAAGACTAATATCATGGAGTAGTAAGAAGCAGACCAGTGTGGCAATTTCCACAGCTGAGTCAGAGTATGTTGCTGTTGGAAGCTGCTGTGCACAGCTATTGTGGATGCAGCATCAGCTTAAGGATTATGGTATTCAGGTAAGTAGAACACCCCTTTTATGTGATTCTAAGAGTGCTATTTCTATTGCTAATAATCCAGTTTCTCATAGTAGAACTAAGCATATAGAAATCAAATACCATTTTCTTAGAGAACATGTAGAAAAAGGAGACATCTCATTGGAATTTGTAAAAACAGATTATCAAATAGCAGATGTATTTACTAAGCCTTTAGATGAAACCAAATTCAATAAATTCAAAATTGAATTAGGTATGTTAACCATTGATTAATGTATTAACAAAATCATTAACAATGCAATTGAAGTGGTATTTAAGTAAGTTAAAGTAATAACAACATAATTAAGTGTTAAAAAAGGACACATTGAAGTAACACTTACAAGTGGTGTTGAACCAACAGAAATTGGCTAAGTAAGAATGTGTCGACACATTCAGTAATAATGTGTCGACTCAGAGAAATAATGTCGACAAGTCAGAAATATTGTGTCGACACAGAGAATATGTGTCGACACTTAAGAGTTATATTGTCGACTTAATCAGAAATGTAATGTCGACTAAACCAGGAAAATGGTGTCGACACTTACAGAATATGTGTCGACACTTATCCTTTGAGTCGACACAGAATTTCTGTCTATCTACTATATATCCAAGGTGTCGACATAACCACAAATTGGTGTCGACACATAGTAGGCTGAAGTAATGTCGAGACAATAGAAGTTTGTGTCGACACATTCCGTCTGTGTCGACACATTTAGTCTGTGTTTGGCGCCTTTTGAACTTCTTTCAACAGAAGGTATAAATAGATGAAAAACGCTTTCTGTCGACACGCTTCCAAGGTTTTCGAGACTAAAACCCTGTGTCGACAGTCTATCTTTCTCTCTTCTCTCAAGATTTCTCGACGAATCGATGGCGCCAAGGATGGAAGACAACGTCAATGAGGGGTATGAGTTGGTGCGCCAGGCCTTTGCAGATGCGCCGCCAGATGTTCAAGGAGTTATCACCCTCCTCTCCGAGTCAGGGTTAGAATTTCTAATCTCAGAACCGACTAAAATCTGGAAGAAGGAGGTGCACGAGTTCTTTATCTCTGCATCAGTCCACTCAAATGGCCTCAAGATTAAGTCCAATGTTCAAGGGACTAAGGTGAAGATTACTCCAAGAAGTTTAAGAAAGATCTTTCAATTACAAGTAGTTGAGCATGAAGAGGAAGTTCCTAGTTCTAAGACAAGGGAAGCCCTTCAATGATGTGGACTGGACTCGAGCATGAAGATTAGCGCTGCATTCAACAGGAAGGGTATGAATCAGCAAGGGAAGTTCCTGTCTGAAATTATTGGGAAAGTGATCCTCTGCAAGACAGGTGGACATGATAGGATTTCTGCCTATATGTTCAGCCTTATGACCAGGATTGTTTTTACAATTCCTACTGATTGGTCAGGAGTACTCTTTGACAAGATCAAAGAAGGAATCAAGAAGCCCAACATGGCTAGAATCATGAGCTTATATCTCACTGGAGTGATTCCTGAAGTGATGCAGCAACTGCCAGGGACTAAGATCAATCATATGAGAAGGATGGATATGAGACTATTCTCTAGGTGAGATAGGGTGCTGTCCAAGGATGTGCCTGAAGAGAGCAGGCCAGACACCCCTGTGAAATCCCCTTCTCAAACTCAAGAAATTGAACAACAACAAGAAGACCCACTCAGGACACAGGTTGAAGAATAGCCTGACTCAACTATAGTCCAGCAAGTGTCAACAACTGCACAGATGCAGGGGGAGCCAGTTCACTCTCCTGCTCAAAATGTATCTACTCCTGATCAGGTACAAGTGTAGGGGGAGCTAATGTATTTTACTATAAAAGACATTGCTCATAGTCTTATTACTGCACAGGTTCAGGGGGAGCTAGTGTCCACTTCCACTCTAGATACTACAATTACTGAACGAGTACAGGAGAAGCTGTTGTCAGTACAAGTGCAAGAGAATGCACAGTTAGACTTATCTCAAAATTTAACTGCTGCAGAAAATACAGCTCAACTGGAATTTACTCTGGAGGAGTTATTCCCTGATGCTGATACTACTACTGATAAAGTAGGAGGAGGACAAGAAATTGAGAAGTCCATAGGTATGGAAATTGATCAGGAAGCTGAAGTTGAGCCACAGGTTGAGGGGGAGCCAGTGGATATTGAGACTGAGCAACAGGTCACTGGGACAGAAACACTTCATCCTCCTCAAGAAAGAATTCACCTAGATACTTCATCTGATACTGAAACTGAAGAAGCCAGGCTGGCCAAGAAAAGAAAACTTGTTGTATTTAAGAGAAGAAGCAAGAATTATAAGCAGGCTTTACAGACAACACCTCAACAAGTATCTCCTGCATTTGATCATAACAAGTTTATGGTAGATCTACAGGTGAAATTGGATGAACAAAGAATGGCTCTGGAAAAGTATGTTGATGAAAATAGCAAATCTATGCAGTTTGACTTAGCCCAGGATATAAAGTCCATCCAGTTTCAAGTCAACATGCATAAGACAGAAATGACAGATTGCTTCCAAAAGGGAGGCCATGCTGTGGTTTATCTAGCTCAACAACAGGAGGCTATTACTAAAAAGGTAGATGATGTTGTCCTGAAGCAAAGCTATGTCTTGGAAAATCAGTTAAGAATGAATGATAATTTAACTGAATCTCATCATGAGATAATAGAGGAAGTGAAAAATATTGTTCCAGGCCTGCCTGCAGATAAAACAAAAGAAAAGGAAGAGTTTAATAAGCAATTTCAAGATGCCATTGCCTCAGTACAAACTGCTATCTCCACCTGCCAACAGGAAATATCAACCAAGCTGCAAAAGTTGAAACCATTTTACAAAGATGGTATAAATTATCTAGATGGACAGATAAGGTTTCAGAAGGATGATCTTAGAGATCATATGACCAGAGAAGTCATAAAGGGGGAGAGGTTATTGATTCATGCAGGCCAAGAGCACTCGAAATGGGTGACAAATAGTATAAGAGCCACCTTGGGATGTCCACCCTTGTGTGATGATGATATGATGGCTGAATCAGGCATTCAAGCAGGACTACTTGAAGGCAACCAACCTGAGGTTGCCCAAGTTATTTACCCCCCTTCTGATTTTGAAATTCTGGATAAGCAAGTGCAGGATATGTATAGTCCTCCAAAGGAGGTGAATAATGTTGTGATTGAGAAAGTTGAGATGTCAGAGGCCTTCCTGAAAGAACAACAAGATGCTCTATTAGCAAAGAAGAGATTTAGAGAGCAAGCTGCACTTAAGCCAGATTATGAGCAGTGGAGTCCTACTTCAAGGAACATAATACTCACTGCATGGAAGGCTGTACAAGACAAAGTTCATGAGAGAGGGAAGTGGTACAATGAGATAGAATGGCAGAAGTATGAGGCAAGACAGGAAGCAATAGTACAATTCAGAAGGAAAGCTAAGCTGGGGAGGCTGTCACCAGATGCTAAGGAGCCAAGCAAGTACTTCCCAAATCCTTTTCACTATTTTGAAAGGCAAAGGCTCAAGGAAGAAGCTAAGAAGAAAGCTGATCTAAAAGGAAAGAAGATAGCTGAAGAATCAGAAGCTCCTGTGACAGCTAAAATTCAATCTGGCAAAGGGATCATCATTAAAGAGCCTGTTCAATCCTGATTGTGTTTTAGTTCCTTCATAATGTTTTGTAATGTTGTGATGTGATCATTAAATATAAAACAATGTAGTCAAACATTACCCAGTAATAAACAAAATATTGTTTAAATCTGTGATAGATTGTTTTATCTATGATGTTTTTATTATTTTGTTTATAATTAAGTATCCCTGTGTTTTTGTCATATATCATCATTTAGTACTGTTTATAAATGGTGTATATCATTGGCTATAGGGTTATGACTTCTCCAAATAGGGGGAGATTGTTGGGTACATTGGAAAATGTGTACCTGATTTGAAGAAGCCCAACTTAGCTCAATGATATACATCAAGGTGTATTTGATGTTGTTTTGAGTTGACATGTGCAGGTGAAGAATTAATAAAGTATGCAGAAAAATTCTAAGTCCAAGTGTCGACACAGAGAAGGATGTGTCGACACATAGAAGAAATTAGTCGACACAACACTGGGAAGCAGTGTCGACACATAGCAGTTAGTCTACAATAATACTGGGAAAGTGTGTCGACACAGAAGAAGTAAGTCGACACAACACTGGGAAGCAGTGTCGACACAGAAGAAGTAAGTCGACACAACACTGGGAATTTGTGTCGACACAGAAGAAAAGCGTCGACCTCAACATTGGGAAAATGTGTCGACACAGAAGAATATAGTCGACCTCAAGTTTGTCGACACCAGCAGGATGTGTCGACACAGAAGAATATAGTCGACCTCAAGTTTGTCTACACCAGCAGAATGGGTCGACACACTGTGATTGAGTCGACACATTATAGCAG
Source organism: Platanthera zijinensis (assembly GCA_039513925.1). NCBI lineage: Eukaryota > Viridiplantae > Streptophyta > Magnoliopsida > Asparagales > Orchidaceae > Platanthera > Platanthera zijinensis. The sequence goes on from CM077098.1 coordinate 31,920,256, forward strand.
GGTTAAAAGAAGACTGTGTCGACACCTGAAGGCTAAGTCGACACTTACTAAGTTATGATTCTACAACAACTGTGTCGACACACAGGACTTGTGTCGACACACTGAAGAGTTAAGACCAAGTTATTTTCAGAAGAAGCTGTGTCGACTCAAAGGCAACTTAGTCGACATCACTGAAGACTGTGTCGACACCAAAGTCAATTGTGTCGACACAGATAGACAGATGGTCTCGACACTTTCTGACAGACTGTCTCGACAACTTGTGGTTCAAGACTAAGGCACAGGACTTGTTTGAAGACTTGACAGCTGTGGGTTGCCACCGGTTAACTGAAGCTGTCAGACTTGTCAGAAAACGGTTAGAAACCGGATCAGCCGATTACCATGAAGAAAGTCTATAAATAGACAGATTCAGAAGGAGAAAGTAACTTTTGAAAAACATTGTTAAGAATCAAAAAGTTGAGAAGGATTACAATCCAATTCATTTCAAGAAAGTGCTAGGCACTTAAGAAGATCTTCTCCGGAAGATCTAAGAAGACTATCTAAGGATAGATCAAAGAAGAGTTCTAATCAGAATTCAGAAGAATCATTCAAAGTGCTGGATAGAGAGAGATCAAGCCAGAATTTGAAGAAGAAGAAAGAAACCACCAGTGGATTCTCAAGAAGCTGTTTGGAAATCAACTCAGCTAAGTTCATATTCAAGAAGCTTTGAAGAAAGCTCAGATACAGTTGATTTCATCAGCTGATCAAGAATTGTCTTGGCCTTTTCTCTCTCAATTTAGGCAAGACAGTTAAATAATCTTTTCTATATTTCTGTAGGATCTGTTTACACAGATCTGAGTTGTAAGCCTGTGTTATAAAGGCTGAGTGTAGGAGTGTTGAACTCTGAGTGGTAGGGCTGTTTGCCTGAGTGTAGGAGAAGGGTCTTCTCTGAGTTGTAGGCCTTGGGGAAAGGCTGAGGTAGGGCTGTTGTGCCTGAGTTGTAGGAACCAGTTGGGTTCTGAGTTGTAGGATCTGTTGATCTGAGATTAGTGGAAGTTTGGCCGAATCTAGCATACTGCTAGATAGGTGAAGGGGGAAAGTGGATGTACCCAGACCTTGGGGAACCACTATAAAACATTGTGCAATCTATGATGTTTTATTTTCTGTGATTGCTGTGATTATTGTGTTAGCCATTAAATTGAATTCTGCCTAGAAGTTTTTATAAAGAAGTAGAACCTATTCACCCCCCCCCCCTCTAGGTGTTTAGGTTGTCTTGAAAGTAAAACTATCATCCCGAAAAGAACACGGGCACCCGACACGCCCCTATCAGGCAGTACACGCCCATGTCGCTGGGCGTGTTCCCCCAACGACACAGGTCAAAAACAACCCGAGCACAACACGGCCATGTGACATGCATGTGTCACATGTCGTGTGCTAGACACGCCCTGCGACACGCCCGTGTCCCAGGCCGTGTAACTGCCTTAGCACAAAACGTCGCACGACCCGAGGAGTACACGGGCATTCGACACGCCCGTGTCGAATTGCATACGCCCGTGTCGGACCCGAACACGCCTGGGCTCAGTCCGTGCGCCCCTCACTCAACGATCGTCGAGTATAAGGCTCTGAGTGACTGACATGCCTTGGGACACGCCCGTGTCCCAGGCCGTGTTCACCCCCCCCCCCCCCGACGATCATTGACTCCAAAATCGTCGACCACGCGACCAATGTCGAACCCGAGCACGACACGCCCGTGTCCCAGGCTGTGTCACCTCTTGGAAAACCCAGATTTGGATCAAAATGCCACCCGTCACCCTTTCGAGTTTTGGGGCATTACAGATATTATGGTGGCAGTCACCTGATCAAAAATCTGTTAGTGGATTTCTACCAGGGTGGTAGAAGAGTGGATGTACCCAGGTTGGGGAACCACTATAAAATTTCATGTGTTGTCTGGTTGTGTTCATTCTCTTTCTGTTCTTGTTGTGTTGTGATAGATAGATAGATTAACTTAACTTGCTTTTATTTCTTTCTATATTATTATTGGTATCACCTATTTTAAACTCTGATATAAAACTCAAAAATAGCCAAAGTTTTAAATACTCTATTCACCCCCCCCCCCCACTCTAGAGTAAATCAAATCTAACCCCCATCTTTCACAATCGATTAGAGTTTACTAATCGCATCATCTTTGTTTTATATGCTCCTAATTCCTAACGGTCAAATCCCAGACAATCTGTTGTCAGAAATTTTTTATCTTAAAGGACATATCTAATTGTCCTTTTTCGCGGAGGCATTAATTGACATAATGCCAAAACAATGCTTTAATTTGAATTCAGGTCTGTTGTGTAGTTTGACTTGATATATGATCGAATCTGGTTGTTCATACTTCTTCATAGGGTAGTCTAGTCGAATTAGCTTCTCTAGGGATTCTTTGTAACACCCCAACCAAGTTTAATAGGAATCAGTAGTCCGGCCAGGTCCGCGAAAACAAGTAAACCAAGTAATGGTATATAAACTGGTATAAAAGCAGGAAAAAAAGTAATGAAAGTGCTAAAAAAAGACTTACAACGGAAAAGTGAAGTAATTCTAAGGTTAAAAGTGTACCTTGTCAAGCTAAATTCACAGAGGGAACTAAAACTGAAAATGTATCATTAAGGGATTAAATTACTGTCAAACTTGAATCACTGATATATCAAATACACGGGTGAAGTACTACAATACAAATGTCTGTAAATAAAAGCAAAGTACAACTGAACAAACTTACGACTGAAGACTGAGCCGCCTATCCTAAGCGGATCCCCTGACCTGAGCCCCCTATAAAAACAAGTTCCAAATGTGTCAGGCCCACTGAAGACTAAGAAAAACTACTCTCTCTAGCAACACTCAAAGAAAATATTTAGATGGGTAATACTTGAATTTAAAAGTTCAAATTATGATTCTAATATTAAACATGACACTTGAAACCATGATCTGACATGAATTCAACCTATCGTGTGATTTGACACACTCTTTTCTTATGCGTATAAATTATTGATTTCTGAAGTTTTGAAGTTATATTCGTTGTGAGTTTCAACCTGTTTCACTGACTACTTATTAACTCATGTAACTAAGGATGACTATGCACAACTAGAACTGCATTCTGAGTGGCAAGGCTGATGGTGCCCTGAACTGGGTGTCCATTAAGTAGAACACAGACTCCTATCTGAGGAGTTCCAAATCTGATACAAGGGTCATCGACCCTGAGCTTGAAGTACATGTGGCGGCCTACTGGCCCTGGAATACGGTGGTGTACCACTGCCAGAATCGTGAGGGTAATCCTTCCCCGCCACCTTTCCTTAACTTCACTTAGACTCGTGTTTGGAGAGTCAAACACAGAGTAGGACTCTAATTAAACATACTGAGCTTAGGATTTTCATGATACTGGTTCTGCTAAGTTAAGCCTAAGCATATTCCTACCCCTTTGTCCTAGCTCTAACTATAGGAACTTGTAAATCTAAGTGCATATACCAACATTGTTAATATATGAATTAAAATAATCTGAACTACTGGACTAAAGGAGTCGAATTTCTTACCGCGGTGCTCCGACGCTCGTACACGCATCGAGGGGATATGGTGTACCTTCCCAAGAAGATCTGACCGCTAAGAACTTCTCCAATTCCTAATTCCAACACCACCAAAAATCTGAAATCCAACGGGAACCTAAACTTAAGCGTTTTCCCCCTTTAAGGTTTCAGTGAAATTTACTCCAAATAATGCCAAAAGACTGAATATGGAGGAAAAGACGTTAATGAAGGCGTTACCTCAATCTAACGGTTGTTAGCCCCCAAATTTAGTGGCTGATTTCTGACTGAAGAGGACTGAATACTCCAATTCCCAAATTAGGGCCAAAAGGAAACTAAGAGAAAATTAAAATCGACCTCTAACTAAAACGATTTCTAGTAGGAAATGAAAATATCAAGGAACGGAACTCACCAGAACTAATGTAGGGTTTTCAGAAACTTTCCCCCCGGTTAGGGTTGAATCCAGAACTTCAACAGCACTAGGGAAGAAGGAGAGGGCTGACTAGGGTTGTAGAGGGAGGAGGAGAGGTCGACACTTAAATCCGGCAGAGGGGGAGAAGTCGATCGGTGTCTCTAGTGCTTCTGGTGCTTCCCGCGAGTGTTTACGAGAGACGGAGGAGGCGCTACTTGAGCGCAGAAAAGTTTCCGCTCGGCTGAAGGTGGGTTCATTTCGGCGAAAATGAGGGAGTGCGGGTTTTATAATGGCAGTGGCATGAGTGGGGTTCGGTTTTAATAACCGAACCGTGAGTTGGGGGGAGAAGTGAACTGATGCCATCATAACAGATGGGTAAAAATCTGATTTCTCTACCAATTCGATTGTGTTGAAAATCTCGGCACACCAAAATCCACTGACTTCTAAATCGCGTCGTTCGCTTAAATAAATCTTTTACGAAATAAATTCGCACGAACACTTAAATCATAGCAATCCATTTGGGTCTTTAATATTTACGCCCCACACCACAACCACTATTTTCTGGTGAACAATAACATTGATTAAAAATAATTTGATACCTCCTCATGATGCCAGCTAGATAAATTTCTCTCGCGTTCGGTCCCTGAATTTATTTTTAAAATTAACGTGACGTCTAAAACATGGATGTTACAAATCTTCCCTCCTAAAAACAATTTTTGTCCTCGAAAATTACAACATATCGGGATTTAATAGCGCCCCCGGTGTTGAATCCATGACCCCCTCTGATACGAAATGTAGGATCAAGCGCATACCAAACTTTTCCAAAGCCCGGACTGTTGGAAAGGGCGCTACTTAATTTCTTAAATAAGTAGCAGAGCGCCACGGGTCAAGTGAAGGAATATCATACCCAACAAATGCATAATCAACGTTGCCACGAAGTTCATCCTCTTTTTCCCAAGTATATTCAGGTATGTTGGAGCATGCGTTCCATGCTTCCTGGTTTGCTAATAATAAATTTAGTTTTATTTGATCTTTGGGTGTTTTTGATGCGCAAATATCACAGGTCTAGCTCTAATGTCTTTTGGGTGCTGAATCGGATCAGAACTGAGCTTAGGGGATATCGCTAGGCGATATTGAGTATCGCCAACAGACGATAGCGACGATCGTCGACTCGCGCTCAACGACTATGCGTTAGACGATCGCCGCCTCGCGCTCGACGAATTTCGCTCGACGAAGGATATCGCTAGGCGATATTGAGTATCGCCGACAGGCGACCGCGACGCTCAATGAATCTGTGTTCAATGCTCGACGAATCACGTTCGACTAATCTGTAATGCAAAAAATCAAGAGTTCGTGGGCCACGTGGCAACCGTTATTGCTATCGCCAGGTGACAGTGCACGTTCGACGATCGACGGATCTGCGATGCGAAAATGAGGAGTTCGTGGGAAAGGTTGCAGCAGTTACAGATATCGCCAGCTGGCGATACCCAGTGTCGCCAAGAGATATCGACAAAGTATAAAAGCTTGTTCATTTTCTGTGGGGACCACAAATTTCATTACCTGGAGTGTACCTTCCTGTTCAGACGATTCAAAGAGCTCCAGATTTCAGATTTACTCCTTACTCTTAAGAAGGCCAAAGCGCAAAAGATTGACGGCACGTTCGCAGCATTCAAAGCCACCCTGGCAAGGATTCGTCGGCATCTTCAGTGCATTGTTTGAAGGGAGTTTCAAGTCTTAAGTTACAATTTTTTTTGTTCTTATTTCTATTGTTTTCTTATTGTAATCGAGATGGGAAATCGCCGCCTTATCTGTGACGTCTAAGTCCTTGTGTGGCTTAGGGGAAAATTGCCGCCTTGTGAGTGGCGTCCAAGTCCTTGTGCGGCTTATGGAGAAATCATTGTCTTGTGTGCAAGGTCTAGGTTATGGTAGATCTAGGGGAGGCTAGAAGCAAGGTCTAGGAAGAGATACGCTTTAGCCTGCAGGTTCTTGGTGGAAGGACCAGCAAAAACATAAGTAACTTGTTTATTTCATAAGCCTTTGTCTCTAACTCTAAAGAGATACTTTGTATTCAGATTTATCTCATTTGAAATATTTCATTATTGTTTTTGTTGATATACTTTTCTGAGTAGTTAAGGTTGCTTATGAAAAACTAGTCTTCATTTCTTACTTGTGTTGTTTTGTTCATCAAGTAGTTTGTCTTGTTAAGAAAAATTAGTGAACCCTTATTCACCCCCCCCCCCCTCTAAGGGTGCCGCACGATCCATTACTTAGTATCAGAGGCAGGTTACTCCGAAATCATTTTAACACTGGGAGTAATGGAGCAAAACACTCACGCATTTTTGAGGGGCAAGGTATAAGTAGACCTCCCTTATTCACGGGCACAGACTATAACTATTTGAAAGCTTGAATGTGATGCTTCCTAATAGCACTAGATATCGACATTTGGGGCATGGTAGAAACGCGCTACACTTCTCCTATAACTGTAGTAGGAAGTGTCACAATGGAAAAACCCAAGGATAAATGGGATGAAACTGATAAGCTTCGCTGTAAAAATAACGCTAAGGCAATGAACGCCTTATTATGTGCGTTAGATAGGACCGAATTTAATCGTGTTTATGCATGTGACACTACATATAATATATGGAATCTCCTTGAAGTTACTCATGAAGGTACATCGCAGGTGAAAGACTCGAAGATTTTCCAATTAGAATCAGAATTTAAGAAGTTCAAGATGGAGGTTGATGAGAATGTAGACTCCATGTATACAAGGTTCAGCAAGATAGTGAACGACTCAAGGATTCTAGGAAAGAGTTTCTCAAATGGAGATTTAGTGAGAAAAATACTTAGATCACTTCCCTTGAAGTTCAATCAAAAGGTGACTGCCATCTCAGAGTCACGCGATCTAAAGTATCTCCAAATTGAGAATCTGATTGGCAATCTAAAAACCCACGAAGTAGAGTTGAGGATTCAACAACAAGAGTATAGCTTAGAACCAAGAAAGAAAGCTTTGGCGTTGAAGTCCAAGCTGGAAGAGCAAAGTGAGTCTGATGAGAGTGACGATGGAGATGAAGAGAGCCTGTTTGTGAAGAAATTCAGGAAGTTCATGAGAAATCCTGAAAGAAGAAATTCTTTCAGGAAATTTTTCAAGAAGCAAGAATATGGGTATAGGAAAGTAAAAGCCCAAGCTGATGGAGAGGATGATGAAGAGAGACCACCACCTGAGTGCTATCACTGCAGGAAAATTGGCCACATAAAGAGCAAGTGTCCAAAGTATCTGAAAGAGCTGAAGGAGAAGCGACACAGAAAGAAAGAAAAGAAGAAAGTTCTGATGGCGGAAACGTGGGATGATGCCACTTCTGAGGAATCAAGCAGTTCTGGTTCAGAAACTGAAGAGGAGGCCAACATGTGCCTGATGGGAAAGAGCACTTCATCGTATGATGACGAGAGCAGTGTCCAGAGCGATACTGAGGTAACTCCTGAAAATTATGATGATTTATATTCAGAATTTTTAAGAACCTGCAAATATTTAGATAAAAAACTGGATGAAATTCAGTTAATCAAATCTGAAAATAAACTTTTAGTAAAAGAAAACAAAAAATTAAAAAATGAAGTAAAAGTACTTGGGAAGGAGAAAGCAACTTATCAAGAGGATTGTCCCTCTTCGACAAAGATACTAGAACTTAAGAAAGATCTCTCTATCTCAGTCTCGGGTTGAATATCTTACAAAAGAGAAAGAGGCCTTAGAGAGATCTCTAAAGTTTTCTCAATCTCAAGTAGAAAGCAGCAGAAAGTCCTCCGCAAATAGATGCGACACCATTGTTGCTGAAAACACTGCATTGAGAGGACAAGTACGTGCTTTATAAATAGTCACTGACAAGTTTGGAGTGGGCTAAAAATCACTAAATATGATTTTGGAAAACCAGTACTATGGTTCTGAAAAATTCGGACTTGGGTACTCACTAGGGCACTATCACCCGGCGACAACCACTGTCGCCGGCGATAAGGAAAAGTCAAAAAAAACATTTTTTTTCAAATTAAAAATTATAAATCTACTATCACTATAGCTCCCAGGAAAAGTTCAAAACTTATTTTGAAAACCCCGTCGACTTCTTTCATCAAGTGTGTCAAATGTAATAAGTTTGGTCACACAACACACACTTATAAGAAGACGAGACATTGTTCTATTAAACAAATCTGGGTACCTAAGGCTTCCACATATACTATGGGAGGAACCACTTGGATAACCGGATCTTTACTCTCATCCTCTTTCTAAGTGTGTTGGCAGGCTAAGGACAAAGAAGACATGTGGTACTTAGACTCAGGGTGTTCCAAGCACATGACGGGCAACAAATCAAAGTTCCTTAGCCTAGAGATGAAGAAAGGAGGAGTAGTTAGGTTTGGTGATAATGGAAAAGGAAATATCATCGGCATTGGAGTAGTAGGTAACAAATCATTTACTATTTCAAATGTTTTGTATGTTAAAGGTTTGAATCATAATCTAATCTCTATAAGTCAATTATGTGATGTTGAATTAAATGTTTTATTTGATTCATCTTCAAACTTATGCAAAATTATTGATTCCAAAACAAATGATGCGGTTCTTACTGCTCCTAGATTTCAAAATGTTTACATGATTAGATTTAATGATTTGTCGCATTCTTCTCTAAAATGTTTTATTTCTAAAAATGATTAATTAGATTTGTGGCATATGTGTCTTGGACATTCTAGTTCCAAGCTAATTGTAAAATTATCTCAAAATAAACTAGTTAAAGATTTGTATATTTTGCATGGAAATCTATCGTCTTCATGTTCACCATGTCAAAAAGGAAAATTTTCAAAATCTTCATTTAAGAGCAAAAATATTGTTTCCACCACTAGGCCTTTACAATTGATTCATATGGATTTGTTTGGTCTTGTTAATACACTAAGTCTAGGTGCTAGAAAATATACTTTTGTTTTGATTGATGATTATTCTCGTTTATGTTAGACAATTTTCTTAACATCTAAATCAAATGCATTTTTAAAATTTTCCAAATATTGTATACGTGTTCAAAATGAACTACAGTTAAAAATAAAATGCATTCGTTCAGATCATGGAGGTGAGTTTGATAATGAAAATTTTGTATCTTTTTGTAATGAGTTAGGTATTAAACATGAATTTTCCGCTCCTCGCACACCGCAACAAAATGGTGTGGTAGAGAGGGAAAATAGAACTATGCAGGAACTAGCTCGCATTATGTTATCTGAATACAAATTACCTAGATCATTTTGGGTCAAAGCCGTTAGTACTGCTTGTTATGTTATTAATCGTATTATGCTTCAACCCTTTTTGAAATTAACACCTTATGAGTTATATTTTCAAAAGAAACCGAATGTGTCTTATTTTAAAGTTTTTGGTTGTAAATGTTTTATTTTGAACACCAAGGATAATTTAGGCAAATTTGATGAAAAGTGTGATGAAGGCATTTTTATTGTCTATTCTTCAATGAGTAAGGCTTATAGAGTTTATAACAAAAGGACTAAAATGGTTGAAGAATCTGTTCATGTTAAATTTGATGAGCTTTTCCCTTGTGTAGAAGCTAATAATACAGGTCAAGATGAAGAGGCCTTCCCTCTACAAAGGTCGGATGATGATGAAATTCTTGGAGATAAAGAAGAAGAGAAAGGAGACAAACAAGAAGAAAAAGAAGAAGAAGTGCAAGAATATGTGCCTCCAAGTGAACTAAGATTCTAAAAAGATCATCCACAAGATTTGGTTATTGGAGAACCGTCAAGAGGGGTAAGTACTAGTTCATCGATACATGATTTATTCTCTAATATGTGTTTTATTTCTGATATAGAACCTAAAAATGTTGAAACCGCTCTAAATGATGATTCTTGGTTTTTAACTATGAATGACGAGCTTAATCAATTTGAACGTAATAAGGTTTGGAAATTAGTAGAAAGACCATCAAATCATCGTGTTGTAGGTGTTAAGTGGATCTTTAAGAATAAACTAGATAGTGAATCTAGGGTCACTAAGAACAAAGCTAGACTCATAGCAAAAGATTATTCACAAATTGAAGGAATAGATTTTGATGAAACTTTTGCACCCGTAGAACGTTTAGAAGCAGTTAGAATATTTCTTGCCTTTGCTAGATTTAAAAGGTTTAAACTATTTCAAATGAATGTTAAAACTATTTTTCTAAATGGGTATATTAAGGAAGAGGTTTATGTAGAACAACTTCCAGACTTTGTTGATGTTAAATTTCTTAATCATGTTTTTAAATTAGAAAAAGTCATTTATGGTTTGAAACAAGCACACCGAGCATGGTATGATAGATTGACTGTTTATTTATTAAATAATGATTACAAAATGGGTAGTGCTGATTGTACTCTATTTATTAAACATGTTCATGATGACATTATAGTTTTACAAATATATGTTGATGATTTTATTTTTGGATTCACTAATGAAAAATTGTGTGATAGTGTTATAGAAATTATGAAAAATGAATTTGAAATGAGCATGGTTGGCGAACTCACTTATTTTCTTGGTTTTCAAATTACTCAAAAGCTTGATGGAATATTTATATATCAAACTAAATATATTCATGATGTGTTAAAAAGATTTTGATTTGAAAATCTAAAACAAGCAAATACCCCCATGAGTGTCTCATTGAAATTAAGAAAGGATGAAAGTGGTATTTCTATAGATCAAACGTTATATAGAGGAATGATAGGATCACTGCTATATTTGACTGCATCTAGACCGGATATTATGTTTGTTGTTTGTTTATGTGCTAGATTTCAAGCTAATCCCAAAGAATCTTATTTAAAAGCGGTTAAACGTATTTTTAGATATCTTATTGGCACATCTAAGTTAGGTTTGTGGTATCCTCGCAACCATACCTTTATTTTATATGGCTTTTCTGATTCTGATTATGCTGGTTGTTCATTAGATCGTAAGAGCACGAGTGGCACATGTCACCTTTTAGGCCCTTCACTAATCTTGTAGTTGAGTAGGAAAATGAATTCTGTTGCCTTATCCACCACTGAGACCGAGTACATTGCACTAGGTAGCTGTTGTGGACAAGCTCTTTGGATGAAGCACACATTAGAAGACTTTGGAATTATTCATGAAACAATTGAGTTAAAATGTGATAATAAGAGTGCAATTGACTTAACATATAATCCAGTTCATCATTTTAGGTCCAAACACATTGATGTACGTCATCACTTCATTAGAGACCACATTAAGCAAAACACGATCAAAGTCAGTTTTATAAGCACTGATTCACAGCTTGCCGATATTTTCACAAAACCACTTCGAGATTCCCGTTTTTCATTATTAAGATTAGAACTAGGAATTCTGGACATTTCAAGCTAATAAATCAACATAATAAGAATAACAGGAATAAAACTTAAAATTACTAGAACATGCTAATTAAAATAATAAAATTACATAAACCATAACTGTTATGTGTCCCATAAAAATTACAGCACTGAATTTTTAGACAATAATGTGAAAATTTGAAAACTTCACTGTCGCCGACGACAGTGACTATCGTCGGGCGATAACGTAAACTTTTCAAATCACTCCGAAAAACTTCAGAAATTCTTGCTGTCATCTGCACTTGTGTCCTCTTGATCATTAGCTAAACTGTGCTCACTGCTCCTCGTCTAGCGTGGTCGGCAAGTAGATGTTTGGGGAGGCTCCATGACCGTATTCTCCCATTCTGCTGTTTCTGCTGGAGTGGGCTTCAATTTGAGGCTTTTGGTTAGAAATTTAAAAAAATTCTAGACTGCCAGAAAGCTCTTCTTCACCTCCCTCTTATGTTCTTCGAACGACTCTCGCAAGTTTTCCAACCCTTCTCGCAACGATCCACCTCTTGGAATTGGCGGGTTGCGGATAGTGGATACAGGTTCACTACTCCTTGTTGACCCTCGTCGTGTTGATCGACCGATAGAAGGTGTTCCACTCGTAGAAAATATAGAGGGCATACAGTCGTTGAAGTACAATTCCGGGTCAATCCAAGTGTATTTCTTATATAAAATGCGTTGGGAGACAGCTCCAAGTGGTAGTGTGTTTAATTTCTTCCAAGTAGGACTCTTTAGCCTAAATGCATAGCGTATTATCGATAGGATAAAGTCTGCCATGTCAAACGACGCCCTCTCCAAAATCATGTATGTGACATAGCTTAATTGAGCCGTTATCTTCCGTGTAACACCAAACTTGAGCAAAATAGTGTGCCTCAATATATCTTGCACCAGTCATGCCTCCTCCATAAGAGTGGTAGTAGATTGAATCAGTGTTTTCATGGAATTTCCATGCAAAACCAAATTCAAGAGTGTCCAATCTCTATCCTTCTGATAATATTCAACTACATCTATGGTATTTTCATGATCTATCAACCCAAATTCCTCTCTGAGATTGTAATGGGTTATCTCCACTGGTTGACCTTGTATCCTTGATCGTACTCCACCATTTAGTTCCATTAACCCTAGATCTTTGAGATAATTATAAAACTCCCTAATTAATACAGATGAAAATGCATCCGGGATAATGATAGACATTATTCCAGCCATTGCTAACAAGTCATGGATGTGAGCATGATGGGCAGGATCGAATTCGATCACCCGTCCAATCCCTATATTAGCATTCTCTATCCCAGGAAACGTTTGGTAGGAGGAGTATGAGTCACTGTCTGTGCTTCTGCGGGCTTTCGAACTGGAAGCCATTGCTGCGGATAACAGAGATTATGTTTAAAAGAAAAGGAAACCAAGTTTTAGGTATCGCCATTCGACGACACCCACTGTCGTCGGGCGTCGGGCGATAGCAGAGATTGCCCTAGCTCAATTTCTGACTACAGATCTGGGGTTTACATTCCTTCAGATACCAGATCTGCATTTTTTACATTTTTTTAACAAAACTCTCTTATGATTACTTAAAAACATGTTACTAACAACACTATTCATCATCTTCCTCAAACCATGAAACCATACCTCATGCACATTAGAACTAAGTTTAGGATTTCCAAATACCTAAACATAAGAAAACATTTAAAACTTAGAAAATTGAAAGTCTTTCTCCAAACCCTAACCATGATCAATCCTCCTTCAAAACATAGAAAATTTCTCATCAAGAGTTCATTAACAAACTTTATAAACGTTTAGATCCTAAATTCTAAGGAATCAAAACAAAAATCCAAGATCCTTACCTTGATCCAAGGTTATTGTCGTCGTCCACTTCGACTTCCACGACCAGTCTTCAGGAAAATCTATCGGAATTGATTCCTTTGACCTAATGAGCACCTTTTTGTATTTTTACTCTGTCGTCGATCGGCAATATCCAGTATCGCCAGGCGATAGTGAAAATTCAATATTAAATAAGTTTTCCTTCTTTTTCTCGGGATTAGGCATAATTTAATGTATATTTTTTACTTTTGGGTTCCCAATAACATAATTCAATGGTTCAACCTTCGTATATCCTTTTCTACATACTTACGTGCTAGTGCTTTTCAATTCATTAAATTGTTTTTGCATGCCTCTATGTATGAGAAATCTTTTAGTTATGATAATATTTCTTCACCCACGATTGTGAAGATTTTCATATGGGTTCACCTTACTGCATATATGAATTGTGAATGTTCTACCCTAACCGCTAAAATTGCATGCTCTTGCTCATGCTTTATCCTGGTTTCTACGTTGCACCGATCATATTTAATTATCATGTATGCTTGATGGAGACGACGGCCATCAACAGGTTGAAGACGAGGACGATGCGCTTACGGAAGATATTTCTCCGTCTCCAAGTTGTGACGTGCGACGCCGTGAAGACTATGTGGCGCGTCGCCCAAATATCCGCCCGCGGCGCAAGCCTATATTTAAATAATTAATAATAATTATTACTAAAATTATTATTAATTATTTATGCATTTTGGTTCTATTTTATTTAAGCATTTTATTTAAATTTTCATAATATGTGGCATGGTTATGTTTTGAACCATGAGTAGTTGTATTTTAATTTTGGGCTGCATGTAGCCTTTTCCCTTGTTGTTTGATGTAAGCCTATATATAGGCATGAATATTTTCATTTTGAATTATTGATTGATGAAATAAAATTGAAACCCAAATTGTCTCCCTCTTGAGATCTCTCTCCTTTCTCTCCTTGGCCGAACTTCTCCTTCCCCATCCTCCCTCTTGGCCGTCGGCCTCTTCCCATCTTCTCCTCCCTATCCTTTTCCCCTCCTCCTCTCCTTGTTAAGGAAAACCGCCCCATATTCCCTCCTCTCAAAATCCGGCCACCTACATCATCTCCTACAACTCACCTTGTGGATCTCCAACCCGACGTGAAGTTATATTGGCGAGCGAGATTCTCTTCTCCTTCCGGCGCGACTCCGGCGGAGCCGTTGGAGAACGATCCAAGTCGAGATTAATCGGAATCACCCATTCCGATTGGGTAACGAAATACTTCCACTCTTGTGAGATTCTTTCTTTATAAATATTCAAGTGGTGGTTTTTATCCGTAGCGTTAACTATTGAAATATTCGGATTTCATCGTGGTTGATTTTATCTTGATTTATTATTCTCTTTATTGTTATTTTTCATTCAAGAGGTTTGGCGAACCTTCGCAATCTTTTCGTTGGGAGAGATCTACCCATTCCGAATCGAAGTTTTTCGGTAGATCTCTTTTGGTACAACGCCGCTCGGTCGGACCCAATATTGGTCCTTTTAGCTCGATCGAACATTGGCCCTATAGCCCTTGTTGGATCCAAATCGGTTTGGCTACCCGTATGCTAGCATAATATTGATAGATTTAATTGCGTGGTGTCGCGTAGAGCAGCTGTGCGAGTGTAGGGATTGGATCGAAGAGTGGCGTGGCGTTAGAACGTAGTCCTACTCGGTGTGAAACGTGCAAGCCTACATCAATTTGGTATCAGAGGGAGGTTATTGTCGATTTTCTAATCGGCACCATCCTTCTATTTTTAGGTAGGCTAAAGAAAATATAAATTTCAAATTTTTAATTTCAAATTTCAAATTTCAAATTTCAAATTTCAAAATTTCAAATTTCAAATTTCTGATTTCAAATTTCAAATTTCAAATTTCAAAATTTCAAATTTCAAATTTCAAATTTCAAATTTCAAATTTCAAATTTCAAATTTCAAATTTCAAATTTCAAATTTCAAATTTCAAATTTCAAATTTCAAATTTCAAATTTCAAATTTCAAATTTCAAGATTTCAAATTTCAAATTTCAAAATTTAAAATTTCAAAATTCAAATTTTCAAATTTTCAAATTTCCAATTTTAAATTCTAAATTTCAAATTTTTCTCAAAATCTAAAAAAATAAAATTCTGGAAATTCTCTATCTTATTTTTAATAAGAAATCCAAAAAAAATTATTTTTCATTAAGTCATTATTTTTATTAAGTTATTTTAAAATTTAATAGGCTGTCTGCCAATAGCGGCCTATATTTTTATTTTTTCAGCAAAATTCAAAAATAAAATTTTTTTTAATACAACATATTAAAAAAACTATTTTCTATAAGTTTTACCCTAGGGGTTAAGCGGGAACAATTCCGACAATCCTAATTTATTTGGGTCAGTTTACTTTTCTTTGCATGAACACAAGTATCGGATCGAGTTTTCTCTCCGGTTCTTACGATTATGGCCTATGACGTTCACGTTTCCCATTTAGACTATTGGTATGATAAATCCATGGTTAAGTCTCCCCCTAGGCAACGCCACATTAATCTTACCTATGACGGTTTAGGGTATCCTAAAAATTTTAGGGATTGGCTTAAGGAGATAGAACTTCATTTTGACTGTCGCGAATGGGATGACCTCCAAATGGTTCACTTCGCCCGAGAGCGGTTAATAGGTCGAGCCCAGTCATTTTGGATAAACGAAGAGCGTCGTGTTGGCAATTATAAACACACGTGGTGGGCGATGCGTAGCCTACTCTCGGATCAATTTGATCCCGTCAATCTCCGTACTACTAACGCCAAACCTTTGAGTGAGTATCGTTATGGGGCTAGTTCCATACCAACCTTTAGGAATGACTATAATCCTCACGCTAGATACTTGCCCCGCAAATATCTGATTATCTCAAGCATGAGTACACCTACCTACGAGAGGAAAGAGAAACTTAGGACCTTTATCCCTAGGTCGTTAGACGTAAGTGCTAGGAATGTCATGAGCCCACAGGGTGAGAGTGTTCATATTAGCATGATTGAGTCTGAGGCTGTGGTTACGAGTGTGCCCGTCATTAAGGACGAGGCTAATATCACTGAGGATGGTAGCGACATTGAGGAGACTAGTTACCCTAGTGACCTGGATGATGACTTCTTCCCCGAAGAGTCATCTCTATTTCCCTCCGACGATATGTCTGCGTTGTCTACCTTGATTGACATGGAATTCTCTGTTGAGCCTAAGTCGGGTGATAAACTGGATGAGTCGGAAGATTTATATTTCGATGAGAGCTTACCCAGTCGTGATTCAGGTGACGATCTGTTAGGACTTGAGCTTGATATTTCAAGCCCGAGATATATTGAAGTGCCCGTCCCTGAGATTTTTACTGCTACTGATGTCCTGACCGATGCGTTGGAAGATTGCATTAGTGAGGGAGTTATAACTCTGGAAGACGTTATTGAAATGGAGTCGGATGAGCATCCCTTGATGCTAATTCTGTTGCCTGAATTTGAATGTGATCTTAACTCTCTCCCGATCGTTGTATTACCAACTTTTTCTCCTGACCCGTTGACTCGACGAGCAGACTATTTAGGACACGAGTGTGGTACGTCTGATTATAGTAGTCTTATGGTATGCCCTGAGTTCACTCTGCTGGTACCACCAGAGGTGGTCCCCTTAGTGCCGCCTGATCACGTAGTATTGGTGCCGATCTATGACCCGATCACTGAGTCTGAATCACATGATATACATAATGAATTGGACGACATGTCGGATGAGTTTTCCGTAAGGGTGAATCCAATGTTTGAATTTTCTTATGATTTTAATGGCTTGCAGTCGGACGGTATTTCTTGGACGTCAAATCCGAGTTTTGAGGTTTCGAATTGGACTTCTAGTGATACCTTTGCTATGGTGCCTTTTGATGTGATGTCCCCTCAACACACTTATTTGCCAAGCCTGAACGCGCGAATTTACCCCCCGCCATTTGATGACCCTTTTTTCCACTCGTTAGTGACCACGGTTAGGCCACATGAGTTGTATTGCTCGCACCTATTACCACACTTGGGAGCGTTCAGCTCTACTAGTATTTATGATGAGCGGTTTTCCTTGGCATATCTTCATGCCAAGCGTGATTATATTAATTATAAAAGTAGAACTGCGATGCTCACGCCTATGAAAATCATCTTTGATTTTAAGGCTCCCATCCCTCCGGACTTAAATCCTTTATTCTCTGAATTTGGGGTGAGTCACATAGCGCATGGGTTCACACCACACAGTAGCAAGTTATCTAGGCGCATTTTAATTGAATTAATCGCTCTGGTGGCGTCTCATTACTTACCCTCTAGTTTGTCGGCGAAAATCACTCCAGATTATGCTTGTTATGATCCCCTCTTATATAAGCACACTAGTAAAGCGCTAGCCATTCCAATTATTTCGTATCATATTCATGCTAGCTTACATAAAAGAGTTTCTCACTATAAGAGTGACGATTTAGTTTTGGTGTGTCTCGTCCCTGAACGGATGCCTTCGGGCACTTTAGAAAGTTGGCGAGTTGGTAAGCTGAACCCTCTTTGGTTATTAATGACATTAGGAGAATACACATTTCATTTGAAATTATCCACTGATTGGGGTTTTCCCCTTATTTTCGATGTTTCTAATTTAACGCTATATGATTCTCCGCCACTTGAATTTTCTGCCTGTCCGTGTGGGTCCACTATGTTCTCTTTGGGTATGGGTTGTGAGATTGTACTTGGATTGTTTTCTTCATCGGTCTTCTCTGGAGGTACGTTGGTTGTGGACGCTGAATTTTGTTTTCCTTTATTGACTAATATTCTTCCAAGGTTCCGTAGGAACATATTTATGCTTGACAGGATACTCCAGGTTGTTGTGCTCTCCTCTCCAAGTGGTGTTGTCTGCCGCCCCGAGGTTCTATTGGACGATGCTTTCCCGCTCCGGTCCTTTCAGGCTAACTCATCGGTGATGAGTTTTTTCAAGCGGGGGAGGATTGATGGAGACGACGGCCATCAACAGGTTGAAGACGAGGACGGTGCGCTTACGGAAGATATTTCTCCGTCTCCAAGTTGTGACGTGCGACGCCGTGAAGACTATGTGGCGCGTCGCCCAAATATCCGCCCGCGGCGCAAGCCTATATTTAAATAATTAATAATAATTATTACTAAAATTATTATTAATTATTTATGCATTTTGGTTCTATTTTATTTAAGCATTTTATTTAAATTTTCATAATATGTGGCATGGTTATGTTTTGAACCATGAGTAGTTGTATTTTAATTTTGGGCTGCATGTAGTCTTTTCCCTTGTTGTTTGATGTAAGCCTATATATAGGCATGAATATTTTCATTTTGAATTATTGATTGATGAAATAAAATTGAAACCCAAATTGTCTCCCTCTTGAGATCTCTCTCCTTTCTCTCCTTGACCGAACTTCTCCTTCCCCATCCTCCCTCTTGGCCGTCGGCCTCTTCCCATCTTCTCCTCCCTATCCTTTTCCCCTCCTCCTCTCCTTGTTAAGGAAAACCGCCCCATATTCCCTCCTCTCAAAATCCGGCCACCTACATCATCTCCTACAACTCACCTTGTGGATCTCCAACCCGACGTGAAGCTATATTGGCGAGCGAGATTCTCTTCTCCTTCCGGCGCGACTCCGGCGGAGCCGTTGGAGAACGATCCAAGTCGAGATTAATCGGAATCACCCATTCCGATTGGGTAACGAAATACTTCCACTCTTGTGAGATTCTTTCTTTATAAATATTCAAGTGGTGGTTTTTATCCGTAGCGTTAACTATTGAAATATTCGGATTTCATCGTGGTTGATTTTATCTTGATTTATTATTCTCTTTATTGTTATTTTTCATTCAAGAGGTATCGCAATCTTTTCGTTGGGAGAGATCTACCCATTCCGAATCGAAGTTTTTCGGTAGATCTCTTTTGGTACAACGCCGCTCGGTCGGACCCAATATTGGTCCTTTTAGCTCGATCGAACATTGGCCCTATAGCCCTTGTTGGATCCAAACCGGTTTGGCTACCCGTATGCTAGCATAATATTGATAGATTTAATTGTGTGGTGTCGCGTAGAGCGGCTGTGCGAGTGTAGGGATTGGATCGAAGAGTGGCGTGGCGTTAGAACGTA
Organism: Platanthera zijinensis; assembly: GCA_039513925.1. Classification (NCBI taxonomy): domain Eukaryota; kingdom Viridiplantae; phylum Streptophyta; class Magnoliopsida; order Asparagales; family Orchidaceae; genus Platanthera; species Platanthera zijinensis. The sequence goes on from CM077098.1 coordinate 31,939,521, forward strand.
GTCCTACTCGGTGTGAAACGTGCAAGCCTACATCAATGCTCCCACAAGTGAATTCAGACTCCTTTGTCAAGCCAACCATACACAAAAAATATACAATATGTTCACAAAGGGTGCAGAACTTTGGTGATGAGTTTCAAAATGCAAATTACAAAAAAAAACAAGGCTGACAAGGAACATCCACCAAGCAATACTTACCCTCCTGATAAGTCTTAATAAGCATTGTGAGGTTGAGCACCTTGGAAAGAATTGTAAAGTGTCTTGTGAAAGTCTCTATCTGGATAATCTTTTTTGGTGCTCTGCATTCTTGGATACAAGCACCGCTAATCATGTCCAACTCTATGTTAGGTTGGGTACGTTTCATGTGTTCATTTATTTGAAAGGGTTTACATATGTGTTTTCCATCAACTTATCACATGTACACAACATTATCTTCTCTAAAAGTTCTTCTTATGAGAATTGGACTGAAACTTTTTCCAACATATTAGTCGCTAGTGTATGTATCTGTGATATCGCTGGATGAACATTGCCAATGTTACTGTTTACTCATTTCTTCATTTACTATACATTGCTCACATGTACTGATTTCTCCTTTGTATTTTTCCTTCTTTAGCTTCCGCACCACTCTACTCTCTCTTTTGACAATACCAAAGGGGGAGATTTTCAAAGGAAATCATTCAAATAAACAAAAGCTTTCAATATGCTTAGATTTAGGGGGAGTACACCTGTAGGGGGAGTGTTTCATCCAATAGAAATTTGTGCACGTACAAATGCTTAGTCTGGATACTCATAGTTTCCAACACTTCATATAACATTCATGATTTCTTTCTCAGTGGATTTGTTATTATCAAAAGGGGGAGATTGTTGGAGCATGCGTTCCACGCTTCCTAGTTTGTTAATAACAAATTTGGTTTTATTTGATCTTCGGATGTTTTTGATGTGTAGATATCACAGGTCTAGCTCTAATGTCTTTTGGGTGCTGAATCGGATCAGAACTAAGCTTAAGCGATATCGCCAGGTGATATTGAGTATCGCCAACAGGAGATAGCGACGATCGTTGACTCGCGCTCAATGACTATGCGTTCGACGATCGCCTCCTCGAGCTCGACGAATTTCGTTCGACGAAGGATATCGCTAGGCGATATTAAGTATCGCCGACAGGCGACCGTGACGCTCGATGAATCTGTGTTTGACACTTGACGAATCACGTTCGACTAATCTGCAATGCGAAAATCAAGAGTTTGTGGCCTTTATCGCTATCGCCAGGTGGCGATACCCAGTGTCGTCAGGCGATAGTTCACGTTCGACGATCGACGGATCTACGATGCGAAAATGAGGAGTTTGTGGGACAAGTGGCAGCAGTTACGGATATCGCCAGGTGGCAATACCCAGTGTTGCCAGGCGATATCGACAAAGTATAAAAGCCTATTTATTTTCTGTGGGGATCACGAATTTCATTACCTGGAGTGTACCTTCCTGTTCAGATGATTCAGAGAGTTCCAGATTTCAGATTTACTCCTTACTCTCAAGAAGGCCAAAGCGCAAAATATTGACGGCATGTTCGCAACATTCAAAGCCACCCTGGCAGGATTCGTCTGCATCTTTAGCGCATTGTTTGAAGGGAGTTCCAAGTCTAAAGTTTCAATTTGTTTTGTTCTTTTTTCTATTGTTTTCTTATTGTAATCGAGAGGGGAAATTGCCGCCTTGCGCATGGCATCTAAGTCCTTGTATGGCTTAGGAGAAAATTGCTACCTTGTGAGTGGCGTCCAAGTTCTTGTGCGACTTAGGTAGAAATCGTTGTCCAACAAGGTCGACCCAGATTCATCCAATGGGCCTTAATCAAACGGATCTCTCTATTTTTGAGCTTCTGAATCCTTGAATCCACAATCCTTACTGGCAAAATGCTGATACTGAGATTTGGTTCAATCCGTGCATCCTTAGTGCTGATCACCTGATTTGGATCTCTAGCTGCTTTCCTCAGATAGGAGACGTAGAATATGTCATGTAATCCACTCATATCCTCAGGTAAGGCCAACCTGTATGCAGCCTCATATGTGCACTCTAACACCTCAAAAGGACCCACAAATCTGGAACTCAACTTCTTCATCCTCTTAATCCTACAGACTCCCTTGAATGGTCTCACCTTCAGATAAATGTGATCCCCAACCTTGAATTCAACTGCTTTATGTCTCTGATTGTAGTACTTGGCTTGTCTATCCTGAGCAATCCTCGTGCGCTCCTGAATGAGTCTGACTCTGTCAGTGATCTTGTCTATCCATGATTCTTTGCTAGAAACTCTCTCTTCGTTTTCTGCCCAACATAAAGGTGTCCGACAATGCCTGCCAAATAAGAAATTGAATGGTGTCATGCCGATACTCTCCTGGAAACTATTATTATAAGAGAACTCCACCAAAGTGACATACTTCTCCCATTTACCCCCAAAGTCCAAGATACACATATGAAGCATATCTTCCATGGTTTTATTTGTACGCTCTGTCTGCCCATCAGTCTGGGGGTGAAAAATTGTGATGAACTTCAACTGGGTACCCAGGCACTCCTGAACGTATCTCCAATCTCTGGCAGTAAATCTACCATCTCTATCTGACACAATAGACCTTGGCACACCATGAAGCCGAACTATCTCGTCCAAGTACAACTAAGCTAACTTCGAACCCTGGTCGGTTCTCTTGTTGGGGATAAAATGTGCAACCTTGGACAGTCAATCAATGATCACCCATATCGAGTCATTCCCATTCTAGGACCTAGGGAGGCCATGCACAAAATCCATAGAGATGTATTCAAAATTCCACTTTTGAAACGGAAGGAGTTGCAACTTGCCTCCAAGCTTCTGACACTCCGCCTTAACTAACATACAAGTCTCACACTTCCCCACATAGTCTGAGACATCTCCCTTAAGTCCTGGCCACCAAACCTACTTCTTGAGGTCCGAATACATCTTCATGCTTCCCGGGTGAATAGAACACTTGGAGTTATGAGACTCAACTAAGATATCCTTGCAAAGATGCCCAGCATCAGGAACGCACACTCTGCCCTTAAACAACAATAGTCCATCACGAACCATGAAATCGTCTATCTGGCCTGTCCAAGTCAAATCAACAATCTCTGTCATCTTTAGATCTAAGGGCAGGGCATCACGGATTTTATCCTTGATGTTTCACTTTATCTCAATCCATCCCAAATTGATAGGGTTAAAACTAGGGCGCGACACCACACTAATCTCTAGCCTTTCCAAGGCTCGCACCAATTCCTCCTGTTCGGTGACGAGAGCATAACTAGAACATCTTTTACTGAGAGTGTCTGCTATAACATTAGCTTTACCCGGATGGTACTGAATAGTCACGTCAGAATCTGCTAAAAACTCGCGCCACCTACACTGCTCATGTTGAGCTCTTGCTAATCAAAGATGTACTTGTGGATCTTATGATCTGTGAAGATCTCACACCGCACGCCGTAGAGGTAGTGTCTCCAAATCTTCAATGCATGGATGATAACTGCTAATTCTAAATCGTGCATCGGATAATTTTTCTCGTGATTTTTCAGTTGTCTGGACACAAAAGCAATAACTTTTACATGCTGCATGAGAACACAACCCAGACCCTGACCTAAAGCATCATTATAAATCTGAAAGCCATCTACACCTAAAGGAAAACTTAGTACTGGTGCATCTGATAATCTGGTCTTCAACTGCTCAAAAGCAGACTCGCACTCTGATGTACAACTAAAAGCTCTTCCCTTCCTGGTAAACGAAGTCAATAGAAGGGCTATCCTCGAAAAGTCCTGAATTAATCTCCTGTAGTAGCCTGCCAAGCCGTGAAAAATACGAACCTTTGTAACTATTTTCGGCATTGGCCAATCTCTGATCACCTCAATATTCTTTGGATCAACGGCAAGTCCATCCCTACTAACCACGTGACCCAAGAATGCCACTTCCAAGAGCCCAAACCCGCACTTAGAAAACTTAACATATAACTGATTCTTCCTAAGAGTGTTTAAAACTGTCCTGAGATGCGTGTCATGCCCCCCCTTGCTCCTAGAATACACTAGGATATCATCAATAAAAACAAATATGAATCGGTCCAATAACTCTCTAAATACCCTTTTAATCAAATCCATAAATGCAGATGGGGAATTGGTCAACTCAAACGGCATGACCGAAAACTCATAGTGCTCGTATCTAGTACTGAACGCTGTCTTCTGTATATCCTCATCTCGAATCTCCAACTGATGGTATCCCGACCTCAAATCTAACTTCGAATACGTGCAAGACCCCTCGAGTTGATCGAACAAGTCATATATCCTTGGAAGAGGGTACTTGTTCTTAATAGTAAGTTTATTCAACTCTCGGTAGTCGATACACAACCTCAAATTGCCGTCCTTTTTCTTCACAAAAAGGACTGGAGCTCTCCACGGTGACGTACTGGGTCGGATGAATCCTAAATTAAGCAATTCCTGCAACTGGATTTTTATTTCAGCCAACTCCTTGGGAGTCATGCAATAAGGAGCCATGGCAACTGGTGCAGATTTAGGAATAAGGTCAATCTGAAAATCAATCTCTCTAGAGGGAGGAGCACTAGGTAGCTCCTCGGGAAAATATCAGGAAACTCGCAGGGCACTGGTACCTCCTGCAAAACTGCTTTAGTTTCTGCATGCAACAACGCCAAAAAGGCGGAACACCCTTTGCTAACATGCCTCATAGCTTTTACTGAAGAGATGATCAGCTTGGAGACCCCTTTTAAACCTCGAAAGGTAATGAGAGACTGGTCAGGTCCTTCTAGCTGAATCTCCTTACTCCTGCAATATATCTTGGCATTCACGTCAGTCAGCCAATCCATGCCCAAAATTAATTCAAACTCAGCAATAGGCAGAAGGGATGCCTCCACCACGATTTCTACTCCTCCGAAAAGAACGCGCTCTACACTTACCACTAGTCTACATCACCGAACAATTAGGCATCATGACATCTAATGGATTCGGGTTGGTGATGACTTCCAGGCCAAGCTTAGACGTAAAAGATTCCACTAAGAATGAGTGTGATGCACCTGTGTCAAAAAGGACCTTAGACAGTATACCATGAACTATGAGGATACCTATATGCAACCTTAAAATATTAACCCATAAGTGTTGATGGGAGAAGGAGGAATAAACATTTCAAATTTTAAGATTTCAAACCTGTCACCACGTCCTCCTGCTCCTTGTCCTCCTGCTGGCCAAGACCATAGGCTCGAGGATGAATCAGACCGCATCCTGAAGCTGGCTTGGGGTCAGCAACCACCACTGTCTTCCCTTTATCGACCCAACTCGAGCCACCACACTAGTATTTTGACTGATTACCCGCAAACTCTGGGCAATTACGTGCAAAGTATCCATCCCTCTGGAACTTGTAACAGATGCCATAAGCAGCCAAACATTCTCCATAATGATGTTGATTGCATTTAGGGCAAAGGGGGTAGTCTCTGGGCTTGCCCCTGTCCTAATCTCCCTGCTTAGAATCAGCCTTTCGCTTCTTATTCTAGCGGTCCCTTGGCTGACTCTTATCCTGCTGAAATGGGGGTCCACTTTGCGGTCGCTTGGAGTAGAAACTATCGCACCTATGGACTCGTTGCTGGTCAGTCTCTAACCTTCTTATTGTATCCATAAAACGGTTGCACTTCTCAGCTTCATCACCCTACAACGTGCCCGCATATCGAGATAAGTGAGTTAGTTCTCGCTCGTACTCGATAACCGTCTTATCCCCTTGGAAGTGCCTGAGATACTTCTCCTGGAGACCTCGATGAGCGGAAGGGGTCACAAACCAGTTTGCAAGAGCCCTTGAAAAGTCACCCCATGTAAACATATCAGATGTAAGATAGGCAGGATAATCAGTTAAATACTTGGTCCACCAAATTTTCGCCTCACCCCGAAGGAGGAAAGTTGCTAGTAGAACCTTTTTGAAAGTGAGGGATAGATCTGTCTTAACTCTAGAGGGGGGTGAATAGAGTATTTAAGAACTTTGATTAGTTTTTATAGCGGAATTAAAATAAGTGATATTTATATGTATAGAGAGAAATAAAAACAAAGACAATCACAGCACACAGAAAACAAAAGAATAGAGCAATCCAGATGATACAAAGAATTTATAGTGGTTCTCATAAACTTGGGTACATCCACTCTTCTACCACCCTGGTAGGAATCCACTAACAGGTTTTTTATCAGGTGCCCTACCACCACAGGTTTTTTCTCAGGTGCCCTGTCACCACAAGATCTATTTCAAGGGAGATCTCACAACCCTTTGAGCTTTTGACAAGGTGCCCAAAAACCAAACCAAGTCTTTTGATCAGGAGACTTGACAACCAAAAGGAATAACTTTTGAAAAGAGTTAAGAAACCCTTTTATAGAGGTGAAAGAAAAATAAAGATGATGTCTTCTCTGTCAACAATCAGAGAAAAGACTAGTGAATGTTGCTGTTGTCAAAGCTCCCCCTGAGATGTAGAAGAGTTCAGGAGAAAGAGAGCTTTGCTTAGGGTATAGGCCTTCAGATTGAAGATTGATCTTCAGGAAACTTTTAGACTGATGAAGATTGTTTGTCTCATGAAAACACTTGAATCAAAACTGAAGAAGACTGATATTGTATGAGAGCTGTGTTCTTCTTTCAGTTTTTATATGCACAATTCAATAAGCTTTTGTATTCTGTGTATTCCCTGTTTATTCTGACTGTAATCTTCTGAAAAATTGTCTTTTATATTCCTTGAAGAAAATCGGCTTTTGAATTTTGAATCCTATCCTTGATTGACTGCAGAAAATATGGGAGACTGAATGACTAGAATTGTCTTAAATGAATTCCCTAACTATCTCTGGAAATAAGATAAGTAATAACTCTGTGAAATACCATAATTAATGCTGTCATGGAACAGTTATATTCTTGAGAATATAAGCATTAATTATCAGAGTATTACTGCTTAAATATAATCAAATAAATTGACAGTCGAACTGAGAAACTGAAGAGGAAAAATATCGAACAGAACCTGAAGGAAAATAGTCAACCTCAGGAAGAATTTCGTTTACCTGAACTCCAAGTTCATCGAGCTGAGAAATCTCCTTCGTCGAGCTGAGCTCAGCGATCATGAACTGAAAAAGGACTGCCAATCTGAGCTCCAAGTTCGTCGACCAGAGAAAGACTTTCGTCGAGCTGAACTTCTGATATGAGATCAGAAATCGTCGACCTCAGTTGGACTTTCATCGAGCTCAACTCAGAGAAGGAACTCTGAGTTTGTCAATCGGAGATTGACGATCATCGAGCTGAGTTCAGCTATCGTCGAGCAGAAATTCGGAAGTCTTTAAAACTGCTTGTCTTTAAATTCTTGAGTCTCTGAAGTCTTCTGAAGGTAGGTTCAAAGGCTAACCTAATAAGACTAACCTTAACCTTAGAAAAACAAATGACCCTAGGCTATACATGATGGGTCAACAAACCTAATAGTGAACCTAGCCCAAATCAACCCTAAACAAGGTGGGGTTCCAACAATCTCCCCCTATTTGGGTGAGGTCACTATGAACAACAATAAAAGAAAAATCACAAAGCATAAGATAATATCTGGCAGAATTATAAAGTTTTAGCAGATATAAACAAAAGTGCCTTGTGATAAATTTACAACAAATAATAGTTAAGATCAAAAGTAGACAATGAAGAACTGTCAAACTTTCTTTAAAGAATCCTGTGAATAAGGTTTTGTGAAGATAATTTCTCTGTTGGGATCAACTGCTTGTTGCTTTGACATCTTTAAATCTTCAGCTCCAAGAATTATGACAAAAGCAGCTCTTGGTACAACTGCTTCAGGATGCAAAGCCATATATGTATCAACATTAAAAAGATTTTGTACCTGATACTTTTCAAGTTTATTCTTCCTATAAGAAGATATTGTTGTATATTAAGAAGTATCTTGTCCTTCTTCTTTGGCTTTCCTGATTTGAGATAGTCCTATCAGTTTTTTGAACCTGGCCATCCTAGAGTTAGGATCCATCTCTGGATCACACACTGGGGACAAAGACCTTTCAGTACTAGATTTCTGAATATCTTGAGCTTGCTGTTGTTGTTGTTTCTTGCTAGACTGAGACTGAGATTCTGATATGGATGGCCTATCTCTGCTGCTGTAAGAAGATCTGGATTGTTGAGAAGGTGTAGACTTTGGAGCTTGAGAAACATAGCCAGAGGATCCAGTTGCTGGAGGAGGAGGAGGAGGAGGGCCTCTCCTGAATGGAGGTGGAGGAGAGTACCTCCTGCTCTTCTTCCTTGCTTTCAATTCATTTTTAGAATATCTCATCCAGTTAGGGGAGTCTGGAGTGAGCTTTATATTATGCAAAATATAATATGGAGTATCAGCAGATGGATTGGGCTCTGGAGCAGCCTTAGGAGGAGCCTTTTTCTTAGCCTTTTTTTTCTTAGAGCTTGTATCCACAGAATCATCAGAGTCTTCAGCATCATCATCAGAAGAAGAAGAATTTGCTGGATTATCATATAGAGCATGAATCTATTTCAGCGTATCATCAATGAGAATTGGATGAGCCTAAGGCTGTTCTTGAATTATTGGCTCTGTAGAAACTTCTGTAACAGCTTGGTCCTGAATAGACTCACTTTCCTCTTCCATATCTACAAACATTATCTCATCCATGTCTGGCATGGGAGACTCGGCCCATCTAAAGGTTAGAGGGGAAAAAACCTTTGGCTCTGAATCAATTGTTGGCTCTATAATAGTATCAGAAACTAAAAAGCTTTTCCTAAGTTGTTCCAAAACTTCAGGACTTATGGAAGATGAATAACAAACTATTGCTTTATACTGAATCAACAAGAACTGGTAGAATGTTGATATATACTGAATCAAAAGAATGTAGCAAGAAACTAAATCAACTGTGGGATTTATGATGAAATCACCAATAGTAGATATTTCTGTATCTTCAGAATAAACCATTTATGTATTTGTATCTTCATCAAGAATATCAATAACCACTACTGGAATTTTTGCATCTGGAGCTGTTGTTGTTGGAGGAGCTGGAGCTGCTGCTGCTGGAGCTTCTTTATGGAACATCTCCCCCTTCCTGGTTTCAGAAAGTCCTGAAGCCAGTCCCCCGGAAGAAGGGACAGAGGAGAAAGCAGCAATTTGAGCAGAAAGAGTTGAGATAGAAGCAGAGAGAGGAGCAATAGCCTCAGCTATTAGCTGCTTAAGAGTTGGAGAGATGAATTTGAGGAGATCCTTAGCAATGTCAGAGAAGTTGAGGTAGAGAGGTTCAGGAGTAGAAGGGATGTAGGTGGATTGATGTCCACAATTTGAACAGATAGACATGGCTTGAGGGAAGTCTGATTGTTTGAATTCTGGAAATGTAGATGGAATGGTGGATGGTATGTTAGTAGGGATATTTTCCTGGATGGGGTACTGAATTGGAGAGTGGTATTGCGATGATATATAAATTTTTCAACAAGAGCAACTCTTCAAAAAATGGAGGTAGGTAGTTGAAAAAAAATTCACCTGTTGAAAATTATGAAGTGAAAGTGGCACCCTGGGCAGTCTGTTTGCGCAGTCTGTGCGGACAGGAATGGCAGCTAGCCAGGTCGGCAAATGTTACGCAGGCAGCATATCCCCAGAAGGTAACCGGGAAGATAGGTTGGCTATCCGCGGAGTTCACCAAGACCAGTGTGGTCTGGACTCGCATGGAGTTCACTGAGTCCGGGTTGCGTACTGGACTGGAGGTCATGAGATCGGCATGCTGTGTGCCTTGGTCTTGCTCTGGTGGTGCGGTTGGTGGTAACTACGGAGTTCGCCGATTTTTGTAGACTGGTGCTGGAGTTCGCCGATTTGTGCGGACTGGCCCTTGTATCCACTAGTGCTATGTTCGCACCAGGGATGGCCAAAGGTGTGGACTTGGTTTGGATTTAAACTAATTCCAGTTGTGCTCAGTCTGGGAGATCGCGTGGTGAGTGCGGGTTGCTTTCTATGTCTACCGAGTTCAGCAGCTATCATCCTTGTGTGTGTAGGTTGCAGGATCAGAGTGTGCGGTCTGGAGTAATGTCTGCAGGTGCGTGCAGACTGGAGCTGTGTCCGCTTGTGTGCAGACTGGTGGTGTATCCACAGGGTCTGCTGGTGGCGGTCTAGTCCTGGCTTGGCTTTGTGGCGACAAGACGGACTGACCTTATGTCTGCTGCTTGGCGGATTCTCTCAGTGCTCGCCGCGAGATAGGGTGGTGATCCTATTGGCTAGTGTGGTGATCACACTCCTCTCTGTGCCTATAAATAGGACCCCCTGTCACATCAACAGAACATCTGAATGAACAGTAAGTGAGCTCGGGTGGTTGCTGAAGACAGGATTTTGTGTTTGTGCGATTTGATGGATTGACTGGTGTTTGTTGTGCAGGTTGTGCTGGCAACGCTAAGAAGTCTGGGACTTGGTTCTGACTTTGGTCAGGGATCAGTACGAACTCTGCGGTTAGCAATTGGCGATTAGCAGCAGGTCGCGGTTTGCGGCCAGGAGGTCTTCTTTCTTCGGAAACATTTTCCCAGCTCAATAAGATGTCTGCTTCTGGCAACTTGTTCAGTTCGGCAGCAGTGTTTGCGGCGATCTGGCGGCTAGGCAACCTCGCGGCCAGGCAGCTTGCAGATCAACGGACAGAGTTCTTCAGTTTTGGAATAACGGGTTGTTCGCGCAGCTACGTTGCAGTTTGGTGACTTGTCAGCTTAAGAGAACTTTGTAGGCAGCACGGTAGAGTCGGCGACTTCTCATTGAGACTGCGCGGCTAGCTTTGTTTTCTTGTTTTTTGCTTCCATCGGGTACATCGGCGAATCATGTCTCGCCATGTATACCTCGCCTTGTAATGATTGTTGATAGTACAAGGTTTTCTTACTCTTCTATTGTATCTGGTTTATTTGGATTCAGATAGGTTGAGTGTTCCTGTGCCTGGTTTCCTGTTTTCCGCAATTAACAAATTTTTACATGGTATCAGAGGGAATAGAGGCTTGAGCAACGTCAGCTGGAAGTTTGTTTTGTTGATTCTGGAAGTCTAAGTGAACCAGGGATAGTGCAATGGAAGGAGGACTTGCAAGAGGTCTTGGAATTGAGCTTCTTACATCGACAAACTTTAAGAAGTGGAAGTCATGTATGGAAAGCTATCTTCTGGGTGAGGACCTGTGGGAGGTCTTATGCGGATACGACGGACAAGAAGTTACTGCTGCTGCTGGAAATGCTGAAGTGGTGAGAGCTTGGAGAAAGACAAACGGGAAAGCGGAGTTTACTCTCAAGCGGGTTATCTCACCGGAACTCTTTGACCACATCATCAGATGTAGGTTAGCTGTGGAGATTTGGACTTCCCTCGATGCGTTGTTCAACAGGAAGAATGTAGCTCGAATATAATTCCTGGAGAATGAGTTGGCGAGGGTCACTCAAGGAGATTTATCCATCTCAACATTCTTCCTGAATAAAGAACTTGTGCGATGAGATTTCAGCGTTGGACCCTGATGAGCCAATTTAAGAAGCGAAGCTGAAAAGGCATATAATTCGTGGTTTGCAGAAGGAATATGTGGCCTTTGTTACTTCTGTTCAATGCTTGGCCACTCAGCCTTCTTTGCTGGAGCTGGAGAACCTGCTGGCTTCACAGAAGAGCTTAACAAGTCAGATGGCTGGAGTCATTATCTCTAGAGGAGATAGTGAGGCGCTCTTCTCAGGGAAGAAGAAGAGATGGGACAAGAAAAAGGTGACTGTCGGTGATGGTCCTTCAACTTCATATCAGCAAGAGAGGAGTGTATCTCCTAAGCGTGATTGAAAGAGGAAGGAAGGGCCAAGGTGATATAAATACAACTAGTCTGGCCACTTCAAGAAGGACTGTAAGGTTAATCTTCAGTCGGTGAACGTTGCTCATGTAGGGAGTAAGGATAAGAACTTGGTTGGGTTATCAACAAGTTCCTATGTTGATCTGATAAGGGCTAATGATAGTACAGTTATCTGGCATGAAAGACTGTGACACGTCGGGATGGACAAGTTGAAAGCGATGGCGGTAAGGAGCATGAAAGGTTTGCTTATGTTGTCATCCTTCGATGACAGTCATGTTTATGCGGGATGTCAATACAGTGAGGCTCATCGCCTCACGTTTGATAAGTCACAGACCAGGTGTACAACACCATTAGAGTGCATCCATGGTGATCTGCTGGGACCGACCGTCACCGCCAGTCTTGGAGGCAGTAGATACCTGCTGGTGTTGATTGATGACTACATGAGGTACACATGGGTGTACTTAATGAAGGAGAATTCAGATGTGTTTTGTTTGTTTGTGGATTTCAAGGAGCTAGTAGAGAGACGGATTGACCTGCGGATCAAGAAGTTGAGAACGGACAACGGAGGTGAATTCATTTCAACCGTATTATCTAACTTTTGCAGGAAGCACGGAATCCGGAGAGAGCTCGCTTGTGCTCATACTCCACAATAAATGGAGTAGTAGAGCGGAAGATCCGTCATCTGACGGAGACCTGTAAGTGTTGGCTTCATGCCAAAGGCATTCCTAGGGCTTTCTGGGCAGAAAGGATGGTCTGTGCGGCATACGTCATCAATCGAATACCTTTGAGTCCGACCAACATGAAGTCTACCCATGAGATTATGTTCAAGGAGAAGCCCGGCGTGGAACACCTTTGGGTGTTCGGGTTGACCTGCTACGTACACGTCCCGGATTCTCATAGGATAAAGCTGGATGCGAAGGCAAGGAAGCTTGTTTTTGTGGGCTATGATAAGAAGAAGAAGGGATGGAAGTGTATGGACAGCGACAAAGAAGTTCGTGGTCTTCGACGAGCTGACGTCATATAGAGGTGGCTCCTTTATGGATGTCACAACCCGCATTTTCTCCACAATTAAATGACACATCAAAGTAAGAGAAAACACGTGTCGTGATGCAACACGGTGTAGAGGATAACTGCAGATGCTCAGGCAAGACCCCAACTCAACACTTTATCTGAAATCCATAAGTTTAGTATAAATAAATTTGTGATTTTGTTAAGTTTTAATGGCTGTATCCCTCGGCTACGTGGATCAACTAGTTCACAAGTAAAAATATGAATATACGCTGCAGAAAGTACCATGTTTATATGGTTTAATATCCTACATGAGCTTAAACATCTAGACAGGACACTCATGTTATGCATACCTCTAGATTTAATATAAATATAGAAATAGCTTTTACGTTAGTTAAAATATAGTGACTTTGATTTAAAGTGAAGTTGTGCATGAGATAGTTAAAAGATGCTTTTATACTTTGAAAATAGTTATCATGCAGTTCTAGCATAAAACCTTCCCAGAGAGCAAGTAAAACCAACCATTCACAAAGAAACAGATTTTGTAGCTAGCAAGTAATTAAAGTTCTACAAAAATAACCAGTGGGCATCAACAACCTGACACGAACCCGCTAAAAGTATGTATGTCAGAACTAAAACAAAACAACTACTACAACCTCACAATCGATGAGATAAAGGCAACCGCAACTGCTATAGAACGCAAGCCACAACCAAACTCTAGCCGCTCAACCAGCTACTGCTCCGGGCCTGAGGCATTCAAAGAAAGAACACCTCAGCAAGAAATACAAGTGGTAAACAAAAATATTAGTAGGTAGTAATCAAGAGAAAGCAAAAGGGGTTACCAACCTCAACTATAAGAATGGTTGATAAACCTTAGCTAAAAAGTCAAGTTTTAACAAGTAAAGCAGGAATCTCAATAGTAGAGTAAGAGAAATTGCACCAAGTGCGAAGTGAAGTCATGATTCGATAAAATCTGCAAGAGTAAGCATTTAATAAATGATTAAACAATAGGGAGAAAAGAGACTAAACAACTCTAAACACGTGAATCATTAGCACTTGCAAAAACCCATAGTTCTGAGTCGGTGGCCACATTGTCCAACACGAACTAACATACCCAAAAATAAAAAATCTCAAAAAGGCATTGCGGTACATTATTCAGCACAACCCAACAGTCCATAAGAAGAGAAAAAAACCAACCAAGTGTAATGATTCACGAAACAGCGTCATATTGGTGGTCCTTTATCCACTGCCAACCTAGCCGTAAAAACAACAAAACTCCAAACCTAACACCAAAATACTCTCACGACAAGAGGAGAGAACAACCCAAACATTTACCCTAAGACCCATACTCGGCGAACTGACAAAACGGCAAAAATAAACTAAGTCCAGCCAAATTCGTTGAATATACCTGACGAAACCAAGGGATACTCGACGAATTGGACATGGCGACAAAAATACACTAGGCGATACTCGACTAATCGGACTCGATTCGGCGTATATACTCGACGTATCTGGCTTGGTCTCCAGATCACTCAACGCCTTCTAAGCCTGTCATACTCGACGAATTCGTCGAGAATATTCGATGAATCTACCTTCACTCAACGCCAAGACTACTAATACTCGACGAACTCGATGCCTAGATACTCGACGAATCTAACTTGATGTAATCTAACCTTACTCGATGAATCCACTCGACGAAAACACTGTTACTCGACGAATTTCACTCGGTATATTTCCTCATATTCGATTAATTCCTGATAGTCTACTACACCTATACGCGATAAAATTCCCTTAGGCCATATACATACTCGACGGATTCCTGGCCGAAAAGTTCTAACTATCCTATGGATTCCTCAAGTCTACTCCCTGTACTACTCCTACATATTAAGAAGGGAAAGAAGAGGAAAGACATGAAAGAAAATAGAAAAGCAAGGGGAAGATCACCACTTGCCTCAAATCTCCCAAAATCTGACTCCTCCAAGCGCTCCACGACAAGGCTCGGCCGCAAGAAGTCCTAGACAACGTTTCCTAAACTTTTTGGAGAAGAAGGAAGTCAAAATTGCAAACCCTAATGCCTAAAAATCGGAGAAATGGGGAATACTAACCACACATGCGTAGATCTCGGAGAGAGCTTTCTGAATCTCTACTCCTCCGACGAAATCGACCACCGGAACGATCCCTATCGGCGGCCAAAGGCATGCGGCGACACCGCCGATTCTTCTTTCGCGAAACTGCCGTCAGCTCGGGTAGGGGATGATGAATAGGGTTATGTCTAATCGAGGCTATTATATATATATATATATATATATATATATATATTATATATTATATTATAAGTAATTGTTAAATAAATGCCCAAACGACCCAAAACCCAAACCAACTCGAAATCTTACGAAATTCGCACCGTAGCTAAATATTGACGCTATGAATCAACGACGAAGTCAAAATCGAAATCCGACAAACCAAACTCATGTAAAAACTCCCCGAAGTCAAAACACCAAATATCCCAAAAAGGCTCCACCGAGTTCCAAAACAAACCCGGCTCGCAAGGGATATCTCAAAAATACACTAGAAATTAGTCAAGCTAATCTTCTAAGTCAAAATCTCAGGTACCAAATGAGCAACAGTCACGCTCCAGCAACAATATCTAACAACTATGCGTCAACGTAACGTCCTGACGTCATAAGTACGTCATCAAAAGAGTTAAAATAAACATCGAAAATTTGGGAGCGTTACAGCCACTCCCCCTAAAAGAAAGTTTTGTCTCGAAACTTTACGCACAAAAGATCCTACTACAGAAGGAAAATAACCAAGGGTTATCGAAGAAATCACTTACCAAAAGAAACTAGGAGAACAGATAAGGATGAGTATCCCTCATAGCTGACTCCAACTCCCAAGTCGCACGCTCTCCACGTCTTTGTTCCACCACAGAACTTTAACCATAGGTATTGTCTTCCTTCGCATCACCCGATCATGAGTATCCAAAATGCGAACAGGCATCTCCACATAAGAAAGGTTAGGCTCCAACTGGGGCACAAAATCAAGAACTTGTTGGTCGCTAAGAACACACTTCCACAATTGGCTCGCGTGAAACACATCGTGCACACTAGGAAAATTTGCGGGCAAATCAAGCATATAAGCTGACACTCCAATGCATTCAACAATCTTGAAAGGTCCCACATACCCAGGATCCAACTTGTGGTTCTTTCCAAACCTGTTAACACCAGACATCGGGAAAACCTTAAGAAAAATCATGTCCCCAACAGCAAATTCCAAATCGGTCCTTCGCCGATTGGCATTCTTCTCATAACACTCCTGAGCTATCTCTCTCGAATATGTGTCATAGAGGTATTCATCTCTTCTAAAGCTTCTGGACCCAACAACAGTCCTTCTCCGACCTCGGACCAAAACAAAGGAGTCCTGCAACGCCTCCTATACAAAGCCTCAAACAGGGCCATCTACAAGTTTTCCTGATAACTATTGTTGTAAGCGAATTCCATCAATCTCAGCCGCTCGTCTCGCTCTCCTCTATGGTCCAAGATGTAACATCTTATTATATCTTTCACAATCTGATTTACTCTCTCCGTCTGACCATTGGTCTGCGGATGATATGCGGTTGAATATCTGAGGTCGGTACCCAACCCTTCCTATAAACTTTTCCAAAAACGAGACATAAACTTGGAATCTCGATCCGACACAATGCTAACCGATACTCCATGTAGTCTGATGACCGCATCCAAAAAAAACTCTACTATTTTCTTCATGGAGTAGTCAATTTTAAACGGCACGAAGTGAGCACACTTCGTTAGTCTATCCATTATAACCCAAACTGAATCATGTCCTCGGGGAGATCTTGGCAAACCGGTAATAAAATCCATCGAGGTACTCTCCCACTTCCAACTTGGAATCTACAAAGGTGTTAGATTGACACCAGGTCGTCCATGATCTGCCTTAACACGCTTGCAAGTGAAGCATTCAGACACAAACTTGGTTATATCGTTCTTCATTCCATACCACCAAACAATATGTTTCAAATCTCTGTACATCTTAGTAGAGTCAGGGTGGTAGGCCACACTAAAACCATGTGCCTCACTGCACAACTTAACTCGAATATCCTCAACTGTGGGGATATAATATATACTACGATATTTAAAGTACCCGCATCATCAATGGAAAAGTCTGGTAACTCCCCTTTCTAAGTTCTATTACGAAGGTGCGGCAAATCAGGTTCGTCCTTTTGATGTAACCTTGTAAGCGTAATCCATGAAGGCTCTGCTACTTCCAAGCTACTTGCCAAGTCGCTACTTTCGACCAAAATACCCATCAACAGAAACTCCTCCACCAAGGATTCCACTGAAATTCAAAATATCTGGGCGGTCTTTCTACTCAGGGCATCGGCTACCACATTAGCTTTGCCCGGATGGTATTGGATCTCGACGTCATAATTCGTGACATATTCTAACCATCTACGCTGGCGCAAATTTAATTCCTTCTGAGTGAAGACGTACTTCAAACTCTTATGGTCCGTATAAATCTTTAACAGTGTGTCATACAAAAGATGTCCCCACAACTTCAAGGCATAAATTACTGCCGCAAACTCTAAATCATGAGTAGGGTAGTTCTTTTCATGTATCTTTAACTTCCTTGACCCACATGCAATTACCCTACCTTATTGCATAAAAACGCATCCAAGCCCTACATGCGAGGCATCCACATACACGGCATACTCTAATCCTTTAGTAGGCAAGGTCAATACTGGAGCAGTGCACAATCTCTTTTTCAATTCTTGAAAAGCTTCCTCGTACTTATCGCTCTATATGAATGTTGCATTCTTCTACGTAAGCCTAGTCAGCGGCACAGACAATGTAGAAAATCCTTCCACGAACCTTCTATAATAGCATGTCAACCCTAGGAAGCTTCTTATCTCTTTGGGTATGGTAGGTCATTTCCAATCCATTACGGCAGCTATCTTTTCTGGGTCTACTGAAATTCCATCCTTATTAACAACATGACCCAGAAAGTAAACTTGAGATAACCAAAACTCACACTCACTCAACTTAGCATACAGTTTATGCTCCCTCAAGGAGAATAGAACAAACCGCAAGTGATGGGCATGCTCCTCAGCATTACGAGAATAAACCAAAACGTCATCTATGAACACAACCACAAAACAGTCCAGAAAATCTTTGAACACTTTGTTCATCATATCCATGAAGGCAGAGGGTGTATTCTTTAACCCAAAGGACATTACCAAGAACTCATAATGTCTGTGCCGAGAACGAAAAACGGTCTGTGGAATATCCGTCTCACGAATACTCAACTGGTGGTAGCCCGAACGAAGATCAATCTTTGAAAACACAGTACTACCACGCAACAAGTGAAACAAATCGTCTATTCGCGGCAAGGAATATCTGTTCTTGATAGTTACCTTATTCAGTTCCCTATAGTCAATGCACAGCCTCATTGATTCATCCTTTTTCTTTACAAACAACACGGCAGCACCCCAAGGCGAAGTGCTTGGCCTAATAAAACCATTCTGCAATAACTCATCTAGCTGGGTACGTAACTCTTCCAGCTCGCGTGGGTCCATACGGTGCGGTGCCTTGGCTATAGGACAAGTACTCGACTTTAAATCTATAACAAACTCCACATCTCTCTTAGACGGAAGACCAGGAAGACTATCTGGGAAGACATCCGGAAACTCTCGCACAACGGGAACATCCTCGACGCGCGGAAAACTATTAACGGTTTCCAAAATAGAAAACAAACAAGCAAAATAACCGGAATTCAAAAGTTTTCGAGCACGCACACAAAAATAATCGGGGAATCCTGGCACGGAAAACCATAAACACTCTTGGGGTGTCCGTTGTCCATCTTGAAGTCCAAACGCTTAACCTTGCATTGGATAACCGCATCAGATCTGGACAACCAGTCCATGCCCAAGATAACATTGAAGTCCTCCAGGTCTAACACCTTCAAATCGGCAAAAGCTACGAAATCCCCTAGAAGGATCAGACAACTCCGGATACCACGATCTGACACTATTGAATCATCGGAAGGAAACTTAACGCGAAACGAGTCATCAATTAGGTCGAGATTCAGACGATGATGCTCTACGAAAGTCCTAGCCACGAACGAGTGGGTAGCACCCGAATCGAAAAGAACGTGCGCCCAGCGGTTCTTGACCTTAAACTTCCCTATAAAATTGCATACGTAACTACACAAAAAAACATCGAAGCTACAACCACGAACTAAAAGCTAGAACTAGATTAGAATCTAACCTGAAATCACTTGGGTAGACGTTTGAGCTTCCTCCGTAGTCATCACATTAAGCTTGCCCTTCCCTTTGTCCAAATGTTGTGGCGGCGGCAGTGCCTGAAGTGGAACTTGCTGCAGCGTGGGCTGAGTCTGCGGGCAACTTGACTTGAAATGTCCCTTCTATCCGCACTGGAAAAAGACCCTTTCCTTAGACCAACAATGGGCATCGTGTCCCTTCTCCTTACACACGACACAAACCAAATCTTCCTTGGGACCGCTCTGAATCGCATGCACTTGCTCCTGCTTATGAGCTCCCAATCTCTTGAAACATCTATCAAACGGATGGTCAGGTCGGCCACAGAAACTGCACGTCTCCTTGCTTCTTTTCCTTGAAGCAGAACCAGATTCCTGAGAGTTCTTACCACCTTCAGACTTCCTCTTATCTTTTCTCATCTGCATGCCTCGGTCCTTGGCATTCTCAATAGCTTCGACCTTAAGAGTAGCTTCAACTGCCTCTGCATAACTCTCAGATCCATAGGCACTAGCCAACTGCTGAATGTCATTCCTAAGACCACCCAGAAAGCGCTTAACTCGGTTAGCTTCAGAAGATACCAAATCAGGGGCAAACTGGCTAAACTTGTTAAACTCTATCCCATACTCACTAACTGTGAGTTTCCTTTGCTTCAGGTGCAGAAAATTATTCATCAAGCGATCTTGCTCGACCGACGCCAGAAACTTCCTTAGCAACAATTAATTGAAGCACTCCCACGAACATCCATCCTTAAGGTTCTCCTTCTCTCTCAACCACCAGCTCTTCGCGAGACCCTTAAGCTGGTATACAGCGACCATCACTCTCTGATCTGCAGAAATTCCAGAGTACGAGAACATCTCCTCTATTGTAATTATCCAATCATCCAAAGTCATGAAGTCTGCTCTACCGTCATAGGTAGGAGGTCCTAATAGCTGAAAATGCGAGATAAAGTTCATCTCTGGTGGTAGCAGGATTGTAGGCACCAAAGGAACGGGAACAGCTTGACCCACAGCAGGGTCCTGCACTCTTAGTTGTTGTCCTGAAACGACAGTCAACGGCGCCTGGATCTGCGACTACATCTCCACCATTTGCCTAGATAGAGCCTCATTGCTCTAACGCAGACCCTCAATCACGGCCTCACTCTGCGCACTAGAAGAATCTCCCTCAAACTGGGGAGTCGCTCTCGTCGCAACGCGCTTAGGCGGCATCCTAAGAATATAACAAACAACTAATCAAAACCTAGCTTAACCGTTAGAACTACCCAACTTAGTTCAGACCATACATGTATAGATACTTGCTCAAGCTGCTAACTTGCTCTGGGATTTTCATAATGATGTCATGCTTAAACTTAGGATAATATACCATCATCATATTGACTCATGTGTATAGACCATGAATGCATGAATTACCATTCTTTTTGTTTTAAAACTCATGTGTGTATGTATGTCATCATGTAAATCTTTAGCTTGGAATGTGTGTTAATGTTATGTTATGTCATGCATGTTGTGCTATGCAGTCTAATAAAGGCCTTAATGCATATTATGAGCGGTGTACACATGAAATATTATGCATCTCATACTACATAATATCGCATGTAACGAAAAGTAAAATCTAATGTGGATTCATGTGATGATTGTTATGCATCTCATACTACATAACAGACACATATTGCTTCCTATGAGGATCCATATACAAACATATATTATATATCTCATACTACATAATATGTCATGTATACTTCTTTTCATGCTTATGAGTGTAGTGTTCATACTTCAGCCAATACGTACTGATGACACATCGGTGTGTGTATGAAATGAACTAAGACAACTGAAATCTACACGAGATAGTTGTTTGACCAAATGCCAAACAACCTCCCTCTGATACCAACTGTCACAACTCGCGCTTTCTCCGCAATTAAACGACACGTCGGAATAAGAGAAAACACGAATTGTGATGTCACGCCGTGCATGGGATAACTACAGACGCTCAGGCAAGACTCCAACTCAACACTTTATCTGAAATCCATGAGTTTAGTATGAATAAAACTGTGTTTTAGGTTAAGTTTTAATGGTCGTATCCTTCGGCTCAATTGATCAACTAGTCCACAAGCAAAAATATGAATATACGCTGGCGGAAAGCACCTTGTGTATATGGTTTAATATCTTACATGAGCCTAAATATCCAGACATGACAACTCATGTTATGCATACCTCTAGATTTAATATAAGTATAGAAATAGCTTTTACGTTGATTAAAATATAATGACTTTGATTTAAAGTGATGTTGTGCATGAGACAGTCAAAAGATGTTTTTATACTTTGAAAATAGCTAACATGCAGTCCTAGCATAAAACCTTCACATATAGCAAGTAAAACCAACCATTCACAAAGAAACAGATTTAACAGCTAGCAAGTACTTAACGTTCTACAAAAACTACCAGTGGGCGTCAACAACTTGACACGAACCCACAAAAAATATGTATGTCAGAACTAAAACAAAACAACAACTACTACCTCACAATCGATGAGGTAAAGGCAACTGCAACTGCTGCAGAACGCAAACCGCAACCAAACTCTAGCCGCTCAACCGGCTACTGCTTCGAGCTTGAGGCATTCAAAGAAAAAACACTTTAACAAGAAATATAAGTGGTAAACAAAAATATCAGCAGGTAGTAATCAAGATAAAGCAAAAGGGGTTACCAACCCCAACTATAAGAATGGTTGATAAACCTCAGCTAAAAAGTCCAAGTTTTAACAAGTAAAGCCGGAATCTCAATAGTAGAGTAACAGAAATTGCACCAAGTGCAAAGTGAAGCCATGTTTCAATAAAATCTGCAAGAGTAAGCATTCAATAAATGACTAAACAATAGGAAGAAAAGAGACTAAACAGCTCTAAACACGTGAATCATTAGCACTGGCAAAACCCCATGGTTCTGAGTCGGTGGCCACATTGTCCAACACGAACAAACAGACCCAAAAATAAACATCTCAAAAAGGCATTGTGGTACATTTTTCAACACAACCCAACAGTCCATAAGAAGAGACAAAACCCACCAAGTGTAATGATTCACGAAACGACGTCATGTTGGTGGTCCTTTATCCACTGCCAACCTAGCCGTAAAAACACCTCCAAAACTCCAACAAAACTCCAAACCTAACAACAAAATACTCTCACGACAAGAGGAGAGAACAACCCAAACATTTACCATAAGACCCATACTCGGCAAACTGACAAACGGCGAAAATAAACTAAGTCCAGCCAAATTCGTCGAATATACCCGACGAAACCAAGGGATACTCGACGAATTGGACTTGGCAACAAAACTACACTCGGCGATACTCGATGAATCGGACTCGATTCGGCGTATATACTCGACGAATCTGACTTGGTCGCCATATCACTCAACGCCTTATAAGCCTGTCATACTCGACGAATCTACCTTCACTCAACGCCAAGACTACTGATACTCGGCGAACTCGACGCCTAGATACTCGACGAATCTAACTCGGCATAATCAAACCTTACACGACGAATCCACGCGACAAAAACATTGTTACTCGACGAATTTCACTCGGTCTATTTCCTCATATTCGACGAATTCCTGATAGTCTATTACACCTATAAGCGACGAAATTCCCTTAGGCTATATACCATACTCGACGGATTCTTGGCCGAAAAGTTCTAACTATCCTATCGATTCCTACAGTCTACTCCCTACACTACACCTACATACTAAGGAGGGAAAGAAGAGGAAAGACATGAAAGAAAATAGCAAAGCAAGGGGATGATCACCACTTGCCTCGAAACTCCCAAAATCCGACTCCTCCAAGCGCTCCACGACAAGGCACAGCCGCAAGAAGTCCTAGGCAACGTTTCCTGAAACTTTTCGGGGAAGACGGAGGTCAAAACCGCAAACCCTAATGCCTAAAAATCGGAGAAACGGGAAATACTAATCACACACGCATAAATCTTGGTGAGAGCTTTCTGAATCTCTACTCCTCCGACGAAACCGACCACCGGAACGATCCCTATCGACGGCCGAAGGTACGCTGCGACACCGCCGATTCTTCTTTCGTGAAACTGCCGTCGGCTCGGGTAGGGGATGATGAATAGGGTTCCGTCTAATCGAGTCTATTTATATATAAATATATATATATATATATAATATTACGAGCATCTTCGCGCTCGATGCTCTCGGGCGGCCTTCGACCGCATCCAGGCGGGCTTCGCCCGCCTTCGCCCGTCTTCGCCCACCTTTGCACGAGCTTCGCAGCCCGCAACAAACGGGCTACACCTGCAACATATACATATGAGTACTCAAAACGACCGTAAAAAAATATAAATCAAAATTACAATTTTTATTTTTTTTAAAAAATGTACGATTTGCCGTAAAAATTTTAATTTCTCTCACACACACTCTCTCTCATATAGCTTTAAGAGACCTATGAATATTCTTTTTCCCTCTCTTCTCCTCTCTCTTCCATCTTTCTTTCTCTCTCTCCATCTAAAGGATGAGATTTAATATTCTCTTTGATCAAATGGTTGAGGAGAAATGTTTGGTCTGCTTGAAGATATGTATATTGATATATATGGTAGAGATATTATAAGTAATTATTAAATAAACGTCCAAACGACCCGAAACCCAAACCAACTCGAAATCTTACAAATTCGCACTGTAGCTAAATATTGATGCTATGAATCCAAAGGTCAAGTCGAAATCGAAATCTGACAAACCAAATTCGGGTAAAAACTCCCCGAAGTCAAAACACAAAATATCCTTAAAAAGCTCCACAGAGTTTCAAAACAAACCCGACTCGCAAGGGATATCTCAAAAATATACTAGAAATTAGCCAAGCTAATCTTCTAAGTCTAAATCTCAGGTACCAAATGAGCAACAATCACGCTCCAGCAACGGTATCTAACAACTTTGCGTCAACGTAACGCCCTGATGTCATAAGTACGCCATCAAAAGAGTTAAAATAAACATCGAAAATTCAGGGGCGTTACAGTGGAGTTGTAGGAAAGCAAGTCGGATGGCGGGCAGAAGGAGGCTATTGTGGATCTTCTGATGGAGTTGCTTGTACCACCAGGAGCTCCAGGAGTTTCTATCTCTGAGGCGAAGGTTTTTGGTTCAGGAAGCAGGGGGAGCGATGTTCCAGGTACTTCTAGTTCCAAGGCAGAGGCTTTTGGTTTAGGAAGCAGGGGGAGCGATGTTCAAGGTACTTCTAGTTCTAAGGCGGAGGCTTCTTGTTCAGGAAGCAAGGGGAGCGATGCTTCGGGTTTGCCCGGGAATGGAGCTGGTTCAGAAGAAGCAGCGGAGGTGGTTAACCGTGATCATGCTCTTCGGAGATTGAAGAGGATCATCAATCCACCAGCTCGATATAGCGAAGGAAACGCGGTGAGCTCGGTCTCTTGTTTCTTCGCAGGCCCTCTGGTTGAGCGAGTGTCTTCTAGCTGTGAAGACATCACTGGAATCAAGGAGGTGGATAACGCCAAACACGAGGAGGTGATTTCCCTCAGAGGAAACGAGGCTTGGGACCTTATGCCCAAGGTCGTTGGTGTTACTCCTGTGACATACAAGTAGAGGTTGAAGCTGAAGAAGAAGGCGGAGGGAAGCATTACTCCTTTTGGGAGGTGCTGGAGGGATCCCTTATGGTCAAGGATATGTGGAGTGAGGACTATGTCACGGACATCTTCTTGAAAGCGTTATCAGATGGGCCATGTACAAGGTTACGGGGACTGTTGGAGCTGGTCTCCACTTCTCACTTCAAGGGGGAGTGCTGAAAATTATGAAGTGAAAGTGGCGACCTGCGCGGCATGAGCGGTCTGTTCGCGCGGTCTGTGCGGACAGGAATGGCGGCTAGCCAGGTCGACAAGTGTTATGCAGGCAGTATGTTTCCAGAAGGTAACCAGGCAGATAGGTTGGCTATCCGCGGAGTTCACCAAGACCGGTGTGGTGCGGACTCGCATGAAGTTCACTGAGTCCGGGTTGCGAACTGGATTGGAGCTCGGGAGATCGGCATGGTGTGTGCCTTGGTCTTTCTCTGGTGGTGCGATTGGTGGTAACCGCAGAGTTCGCCGGTTAGTGCAGACTGGTGCTGGAGTCCGACGGTTTGTGCAGACTGGCCCTTGTATCCGTTGGTGCTGTGTTCGCACCAGGGATGGCCAGAGGTATGGACTTGGTTTGGATTAAAACCAAGTCCAGTTGTGCTCAGTCCGGGAGGTCGCGCGGTTAGCGCGAGCTACTTTCTATGTCCGCCGAGTTTGGCAGCTGTCAGCCATGTGTGCGTAGGTTGCAGGCTCGGAGTGTGCGGACTAGAGTAGTGTCCGCAAGTGCGTGCCGACTGGAGCTGTGTCCGCTTGTGTGCGGACTGGTGGTGTATCCACAGGGTCTGCTGGTGGAGGTCTAGTTATGGCTTGGCTTTGTGACGACAAAGCAGACTGACCTTGTGTCTGCGGCTTGACGGATTCTCTCAGTGCTCGCCACGAAAAAGGGTGGTGATCCTATCGGCCAGAGCGGTGATCACACTCCTCTCCGTGCCTATAAATAGGACCCCCTATCACATCAACAGAACATCTGAATGAACAATAAGTGAGCTCGGGTGGTTGCTAAGGACAAGATTTTGTGTTCGCGCGGTTTGAAGGATTGACCGGTGTTTGTTGTGCAAGTTGTGCAGACAGCACTGAGAAGCTAGGACTTGGTTCTAACTTCGGTCGGGGATCAATACAGACTCTGCGGTTAGCAGCAGGTCGCGATTTACGGCCAGACAGTCTTCTTTCTTCGGCAACATTTTTTCCAGTTCAATAAGCTGTCCGCTTCTAGCGGCTTGTTCAGTTCGGCAGCAGTGTTCGCGACGATCTGGCGGCTAGGCAACCTCGCGGTCACGCTGCTTGCAGATCAGCGAACAGAGTTCTTCAATTTTGGAATAAAGGGTTGTCCGCGCGGCTAGGTTGCGGTCTGGTGACTTGGCAGCTTAAGCGAACTCCGTAGACAGCTCGGCAGAGTCAGCGGCCTTTCATTGAGACCGCGCGGCTAGCTTTGTATTTCTTATTTTTTGCTTCCATCGGGTACATCGGCGAATCATGTCTCGCCATGTAAACTTCACATTATAAAGATTGTTGATAGCACAAGATTTTCTTGCTCTTCTAGTGCATCTGATATATTTGACTTTAGATATGTTGAGTGTTCCTGCACCTGATTTCCCATTTTCCGCGATTCACAAATTTTTACATCACCTTCATTCACACAATTTCAGAGACGGATATCAATGCATCCTAAAAATTGATGTGATTATTAGAGAGAACAGAATATGTGGAGGTGCCCAAAAAAATTCAGATGCGCATTTGACATCAACCCAGACCGACACACAATTACATAACGCAAGTCAGGAGTCAGCAGCAAAAGCAACCACATGTTAAGACTTCTTAGTGGATGATCTACAAGCTGCAGTGTCGAATAAGTTCATTCAGCCTCATCCAACTAAAAGAGCACGAGGCACAACTAGACCCTGACTTCAAATGAACAGAAGATTACAAATAGAACCTCAGGATTGCTCCCCATTTAGTCTCTTACAACAGGGTAAACACTTGCCATAAGGGCAAACAAAAATGGTATGGGATCTTCACCTTATGTACACCGCCGAAATTGTCGGTTCGGCATCGAAGAATCCGAGATGAATGCACGTCTTTCCCTGTGAAATCCGGTTTGCATACCAGACGGCGAGGACTTTGTACACGACATGCCACTACCCTGGGCGCTCTCCGGCATATAAAAGGGACCGAAGATAGACGAAATCGGATCGAGGCCAGGTGAGTCCCCATGATCAATTGTGCTGAATGAATCTCTGTTGCTCTCCGTGGTGAAAGAAGAATCGTCTGAGCTGGTGAAGAGGGACCATTCACTAGAAGTGGCGTCGGAGAAGTCCGTGCTAACCGGGCCCAAGTAATTTTCCTCTTTTCGAAGGAAGCTTCTAGAACGCTCGTTCCAATCATCGAATCCTTTTTCGTGTCTTGAGCCATTGTCGCCAATTACTGAGTTGGACGGCAGAAGGCTGGCAGAACCATGCCTCAAAGATTTTAGAGACTTCGGTGAATTATGTTTGAGAGATGGAGCTTGTAGGAATCCACTCCCGACGTAAGCCCTAGGAGGACGCGGGAAACACCTGAATAGCATTTGATGACCAAACGCTCTTTTTCAGCTCCTGTCATAAGCTAAAATGGCATGGTAGAATCTGGAGATTTTACCTCGAGTAAAAAAGCATATATGCGCCTTCAGACATAACCTGACTTGAGGACACTACCTGCACCTACATATAAGGAGAAACATCGCCATAAAAAGGAAAAGCCAGTCAAATATACATTGCTTTTCCATGTGTCAAAGGGTCAGGAGAAATTTTTCTGTCCGGATTTCCGGATGGAACCGGAACCAATAGAAAGGCGTGAATGCATGGGCCCCATGCAAAAATGTATTTCACACTCCCAAAATGCGTGGGCCCCACATGCATCTTCCGCCTTTACATTGGTCCCGGACCGTCCGGAACCCGGACCGAAAAATCTCCCTTATGACACTAAACATTAGGGGCATGTTGAGAGCTTAAGTTTTGTTTGGTACTCCATTTTTACTCGAGTATTTTTTATTCATGTTACTGGAGCCATGGATCTGCTTGGGTAAACTCTATTTTTGAGCTCCAATGGAGTGGGCAAAGGCCAAAATATCACAATTTTGAGCTTAATTTCTCACTGGAGCCACCAGCACCGCTTTACCAAATGGGGTATAATTTCACAAAGAGAAACTAGTGCAGTCTCACATCAGGATCTATATTAAGCACACAAGGCTATATCAACTTCCCGATGCGAGATCAAGTTCTCAACATAATATTTTATCATAAAAATGAAGGGCAACTTCAAAGGAGGAAAGTGTAAAAAGTTTTATAAGTTTCGAACTACCTCAGAGTCATCAATACGAAACCATGTTCCTTGAGTGTCTTTCACGTAGGACACATAATGGCCAGAAAAGGACGTATTTAAGGTATCCAAATGCACAACAACAGCATATAGCATGTAGAGAGGGGGGCTATCAGCACCCCCGGACACAAATGGAATCATGTCCAACAAGTCAGGAAAGGTGACACATTTGTTGATCTTCCCATATTTCCCTGTCTGATTAAGGAATAAATAGAGGATAAACTAGATGAAGAGTTAGTAATGTAATGTGGCATGTAGAAATTTTCCAATATCTAGAAACTTACATGAACTTAGAATGGACAAGTACCAAATTACTGTGGAAGGGAAATGCTATATAAGTGGAATGCGCCGCTCTATTATTTCAATAAAGAGCAACAATGCCATAAAAGATGATAGTTATGAAAATAACAACTTATAGTTATGAAAACAACTTATAAGCTTTTATAGTGCAGTTACTCCTATATTTAATTATTATTTTATGAAATAATAATAAGGGTCTATATGTTATATACCTTTTTTAGGCGTGGGAATCCCCCACTGGAAAACAGAGTTCTATTTGAAGAAAGAGAGAAGAGAGAGGGGGAAAAACTGCTATCACAATTCTATTCTTTGAGCATGTAGTATCATCTCCACAAACCAAAGTAGGTGTTGCAAGAAAATTTTTGAGAAAAGAATTATTGAGACAGATTTATCGAGAACAATGTTATGTTGATATCTTCTGAAATTTTCAATTATTTAAATATAAGTACAAATTAATATGAAAACATGTGTCATATTTACGTCTACTTCACTTTTTTCATCACTATATCTCACATATAATATATGAAATAAAAATAAGGCGTGTCACAAATATATATCATATCTTAAATAGAAGTCATGAATAAAAGTATACAATCAATTGAATCTTGCCATTATCATTCAACATTTTTCGCACATATCTTTATCCATGTCACCATCGTAAAACACATAATTTTTGGGCATTTTTAAGCATACAAATGTATATTTGGAAATAACTAAAAAGATCCAATGAGTATTCGAAAAAAAACTATCTAAAAGAAAACGAAAGTTTCTGAGAGTTTCGAGGATGGGTTAAAATTTTTTAGAGTTTCCCGACTTCAAAACATTTTGGATATGATATTGATAGTGTGTTATCTTATATATATAAGGGAATATAGATATTTGGAGGCACGCCATAGATTGAATATTGGCCATTGGATCATGAGAGAGAGAATGAGAGGGGGGAGAATTGGGAGAGAGAGAGAGAGTGGAGGGAGAGGGAGAGAGAGAGGGGGCGGGTGAGAGAAGGAGAGAGAGAGAGGAGTGATAAAGAGAGAGATGGGGAGAGAGAGGGAGAGATGAATTAATTTTTATAGATTAAAATTTGCAAAATTTTATAAAATAAAAATAAGAATATTACTTCATTTTTTTTGCAGTCATTTTAAGTACTTATATGTATATGTTTTGGAAAAAAAAATCGGGTGCGTGCGCAACCCGCTCATAGGCGGGCGCAACCCGCTCATAGGCGGGCGCAGCCCGCAGTGACGCATCGAGCATGGGCGAAGCCCGTGCGCAGGCGGGCGAAGCCCGTGCGCAGGCGGGCGAAGCCCGTGCGCAGGCGGGCGAAGCCCGTGCGCAGGCGGGCGAAGCCCGTGCGCAAGCGGGCGAAGCCCGTGCGCAGGCGGGCGAAGCCCGCCTGGATGCGGCCGAAGGCCGCCCGAGAGCTTCGAGCACGGGCGTAGCCTGTGCGAAGAAGCTCGTTTATCTATATTTTAATATAGTATTTTAATAATAATTAATTACCATGTATTCATTTTTATCTTAATAGTTGTCTAATTCACTTTCTTTTGTATTTTCAAGTAATTTGGGGCTGCAAAAAGCAATTTGGAGCTCACTGGTATTATCAGGAGAATTTCTGGAGCTTTTCTGCAAAAAATACCAAGTACACGCCCCCAGGTCACGAGTGTGGCCTAGCGGCGTGACCTCAATCACAGCCATAAGGCGCCTCCCGCGCTCCAGATCACGTTACCACGTCACTTAAAGTTACACGCCCCTTGGTCAAGGGCGTGACATGGGGGCGTGACATCCAGGTCATGGGTGTGGCTTAGCCTGACAAAGCATTCAAAGAAGCAGTTCACGCCACCGTGTCGTTTCATCTTACATGCCATTTGCAACCGTCGAATTGACTACTAGATCCGTTGTTTCGCCACCGTTGCTGACCCAGTCAAGATACGCCCTAGGTCAAGGGCCGTGTATTACCAAGTTACTCAATTTTGGCGATTTTCCTCCCAACCTTCCAGGTTTTCAAGTTGGTCACGCCCTAGGTCACAGGCGTGACCTAGGGGCGTGACTTCCAAATTTTCACTATAAAATCCAGCGGCTGCCAAGATGATCCTCATTCAATCTTTGCTTTAGATTAGATCATTTTACTTCATTTCATGCATTTCTTTTCATGTAATTTCTTTATGCAATTTTACTTTAAGACTTGTCTTTTCAATTCCTAATATAGCTTTACTTTTATGCACATGTACTCATCATTTCTTCTTTATAAAATTGTTCTATCCTTTTATTATGTCTAGCTAATTCGTAGCATTTGATAGGATGACTTCTTGAGTATTTTTATTACATAATTTCTTTTTCATAATCTCTTATTGCAAAAATTACAATTTACCTTTGATATTCTTCTTTTTTATTTCATATTGTCGACGTATGCTAATCGAGTCTTGATCTGTATTCTATTTAATCGAGATATCCGTGAGTATGTGTAGATCGCTCAAAGGTGAAAGGAGTTGCATGCAGTGCTCGAGAGAGGATGACATAAATCTTTCGGATTGGCGTCAAATACAACAGTGAGGTTCACCTCGTAAAGCAAATTTAGAAGTTTTGACTGACCGAGCGGTCTTAATCGATCAACATAAAGTTAGTTGTTAGCCTCGAGAGAGACGCTATCATATTTTAGGAACCTCCACAGTCAAATTATTCTCAATAAAGTTTTATGAATTTTAGATTTATGATTTGTTTTACTTAAGAAGGATTCCCGATCAAATGTTTCTCCCTCTTTTTTTTTCCCTATTTCTTTTATAAAACCAATTTTATTTATCGATAAAATAATATTAATTTGCGTGAGTAGAAATAGTCGGCAAATCCAGAAAAATACGACACTTAATATTTTATTTTTAAAACATCTTATACTATGAATGATAGATCTCTTGCCTATAATTCGTAGAATTTAGAGAATATATTTATCTTAAATTTTACCTATCAAGTTTTTGGCGCCGTTGCCAAAAAGTTATTATTGTTGATATTTTGAAAGCGTGGATTTTATTAATTTTATAATTCTCTTTTTCCCCACCCTCAATTATTTTTTTTAATTTTCCTTTTCAAATTCATTTTTATCAAGTGGCGATTGCTTTATTTTATAACAAAATGTTATCTCAATTGTCACTGCCCCTGTCGAGCTTCAAAACAAAATGTTATTATTTTTCCAATTCTAACGCGGATAATTTTTCTGGTTTTAAAAAAATTCAACCTCCGATGTGAATTATTCTTGGTGGCAAGATCACTCGGATAGTTTCCGGTGCGACGAAGATAATCTTTCGATCCTAATTTTTACTCTTCCACCTTCGAGCCACAAAGCTCCACCTCTAATTTTGAGAAATTTTCATTGAATCAATTTGATCTTGCCCCACAAAATTTGAATGAGTAATTTTATTCTAATGCTATTTCTCTATCTTTGCATAATTTAATTATAGAGGAACATTATTTTTCATGTAACCTCATAATTTCTTACACGGAAGATTAGGGCTGAGCATATTATTCGAAACTCGAAAATCGCTCGAAAATCGTTCGAAAATTGAGCCGAATCGGAATCGGTTAAAATTGATTCAACTCAATTTGAGTCGATTCAATTTGACTCGAATCTAATTTCGAGTCGATTTCGAGCCAGCCCTAAATCGCTTGAAATATAATTCGAATCAACTCGAATTAATTAAAAAAATTATGTATTTATTAATATATTCTTATTTTAAGATTAAAAATAACAAAATTAAAATCTAAATAAAAAGAATGAAGGCTTTAAGTGTTTCATTTGTTAAATTTATAGGTTGCCCAATTTTATTTTGAGCAAACTAGGAATAAAACGAAAAATTGCTAAATTTCGAGCCCACTTGATTCGATTTCGAGCCGACTCGATTCGATTTTGAGCTGACTCGATTCGACTTCGAGCCGAATCGATTCGATTTCGAGCCGACTCGATTCAATTTCGAGCCGACTCGGAATCGAGCCATTTCAAGTCGATCCGACTCGACTCGAAATCAATTTCGATTTCGAGCCGAGTTCGAGACGAAAATTTCGATTTCGAGCCGAGCCAAAATTCCTCGAACTCGACTCGATATCAGCCCTACGGAAGATCAAGAAAAATTATTTTACCAAGATTTTATTAATATAATGGGCACAACGGACAAAATAGAAACCATGTCTCTTCTCCTACTCCGCCCGAATCTTCTCTGTCATGAATTTTCACAAAACCCACCTATTTATTTAGAAAATGAAATTCATGAACATTTTATGTCCAATAAATTTATTTCACTTGCTATTTCAATAGAATTTTTAAATAAAACTTTAATTTTAAAAAATAAATGATGGGAGCATAATCAAATATTTTCACCAGAAACTCTTTGTGAAAATTTTCCTGACTTGTAAAATTTTGATTTCTTTTATTCAAACAATTTTCATGTATAAGATGAGTCGTTGCACCCAACTGCCTTCGACGATCCATTTGTCGCTCATCTCCAAAAATCCAAATTAACTCAAGTATGTCTTTGTGATTTGGATTTGCATTTTCAAGCAAACGGACACAAAAAAAATCAAGAATTTAGCAAAGGAGTCGGGCAACAGACTTCGACCTGTTCACCGCGGCGTGAATTAGGGGAGTTGTTTGTGCCTTTCTCTTTTAAATTTCCATTTAGCTAACCCTTAACTGTCTAGCTCAGAAACGGTAAAAACAAAGCGCTCTTGGGAGGCACCCATTGTTTATCTTTATTTTTTCTTGCACTTTACTTTTTCTGCATTTTCATTACTTGTTTCCTCCCTCCTACTTGGCCTGCAAACATTGAGAACCATATTTATTTTAAAGTATGGGGGTGTGTCCTATTTCATTTTGTTTAATCTCAAAATTTTCAAAATTCGAAAAAATAAAAAACAAATACAAAAATATAAAAATATATAGTTTATCTTTTCTTTGTTTTCAATTTTGTTTTGAAAAATTCAAAAAATACAAAAAGTATAAATTTTAAAAAAAATCAAATTTCTTGCGAAAGTACTGTGTTGAACCTTCATTCCACAAAACCATATAGTACATTGCGAACCTTTCATTGGGTAGCTCTTGAAAAGTTCAAGAATTTTAAAAAAAGTTATGTTTTAATTTTATTTAAAAAACAAAATCAAAAAATTATAGAACTTAAAAAAAACTTATATAAAATTTGTAATATTAGATTTCTCCAAATTTTATTTTTATTTAAACAAACTAATTTTACCTATGAGTTTTATTTATAAACTTTTTAAAGAGTTTTTTTATGTATCTCTTAATTTTATGTCTTAGATTTAATTTTTAGATGAATTTGACTTAATAAGTTTTTTATTATTTTAATTTGTTTAAAATATATTTTAGTTTTATTTCTCTCCTTAAAATATCATATTTCCATTTTGTAGAAACCATACTTAAATTTTTTAGATTTTACTTGTATTAATTTTAGCTCATAGATTCTTAAGATTGTTAAAAATTATTTTATGTGCTCTCAATATATTCAACTTCGGAATTGTTTAGCCTTTAAACCCTAGCCCTTCCCTTACCTTTTTATTATACTTTTTGTTTGGTATTAAAAAAAATTAAAAGATCATATGTCATGCAATGAGTGGATAAAATTCAAAACATATGCACTCAAATATATAAAAGATTATATGTCAGGGAGATGAGAGGATAAAATTCATCACCCCTAAACATACACATTTGAGATAGAAAACAAAAATTCAAAAAAAAAAGAAATAAGAGAATAAAATTCATCATTTCTCAAACAAAATAACTTTTTCTATGTCAATTTTACCCTATTCAGCCAATATCATTTGCTTATCCAAGATTTAAACTAGAGAACTTAGTTAATATTTTGTAGTTATCTAAAAAGTTTATTATAAAGTTTAAAATTTCTATAATTTAATCTTGGATTATTTTGATTAATTCAATCAATTTTGATTATAAAGATTTAATTAGATAATTTTTAAACTAATATTTATTCTACTCATTTCAATTTATGAATTATAAGTTATTTCTTATAAGTCTAAATTTTATTTCTGAACTTATTTTGTTATGAGTAATATATTATTTAGAGTACATAATTAGGAGTAAATCATTTTGGAAATGTCCTATGAATTTTTCTCATACTTATAAATTAGTTTTGCACTGAAATAGCAAAAGCTTAAGTATGGGTATTTGATAGTACATTATTTATTTATATTTAACTAAATTATTTTAATAACAATTAATTACCTTTTATTCTTTTTTATCTTAATAATTTTCTAATTCACTTTCTTTTGTGTTTTCAGGTAATTTGGTGTTGCAAATAACAATTTGCACCTCACAGCATGATCAGGAGAATTTCAGGAGCTTTTTTGCAAAAAATTCCAAGTACTCGCCCTCAGGTCATGGGCGTGACCTAGCGGCGTGACCTCAGTCACGGTCATGACACGCCTCTCGCGCTCCATATCACGTTGCCACGTCAATTAAAATTACACGCCCCATCTCACAAGCGTGACATGGGGACATAACATCCAGGTCATGTGCGTGACTCAGCCCGACAAAGCATTCAAAGAAGCAGTTCATGCCGCCACGCCATTTCAGCGTATACGCCCTTGGTCACGGGTGTGACCAAGGGGCGTGACCTCTTCTGCAACTGCCTAATTGACTCCAGGTCCGCCGTTTCGCCGCCGTTGCTGACCCAGTCAAGAACACTTAATTGACCTAGGGGCGTGTACCACCAAATTACTCAATTTTGTTAGTTTTCCTCCCAATGTTCCCGTGCTTTCAAGTTGGCGGTTCTATACGAGGCACGCCCTAGGTCACGGGTGTGACCAAGGGGCGTGACTTCCAAATTTTCACCTATAAATTCAAGTTGTTGCCAAGATGATCCTCATCCAGTCATTGCTTTAGATTGGATCATTTTTACTTCATTTCATGTTTTTTTTATGTAATTTCTTTATGCAATTTTACTTTCTTGTCTTTTCAATTTCTAGTATAGCTAGATTTTCATGCACATGTGCTCTTCATTTCCTCTTTATAAAATTGTTATTTCCTTTTATTATGGCTAGCTAATTTCATAGCATTTGATCAGATGAATTCGTAAGAATTTTTATTACGTAATTTCCTTTTCATAATCTCTTATTGCAAAAATTACGATTTACCTTTGATATTCTTCTTTTCGATTTCATATTGTTGATGTATGCTAATGGAGTCTTGATCTGTATTCTAGTTAATCGAGAGATCCGTGAGTATGTGTAGATCGCTCAAAGGTGAAAGGAGTTGCATTCACTCCTCGAGAGAAGATGACATAAATTTTCCGGATTGAAGTCAAATCCAATAGTGAGGTTCACCTCGTAAAGCAAACTTAGGCGTTTCGACTGGCCGAGAGGTCTTAATCGATCAATCTAATGTTAGTTGTTATTAATCCACGAGAGAGACCCTAACAAATTTTGGGAACCTACACGGTTGGATTATTCTCAATCAAGTTTTATGAATTTTAGATTTACAATTAATTTTACTTGAGAAGGATTCCCGATCAAATGTTTTCTCCCTCTTTCTTTTTCTCTATTTCATTTATAAAACAATTTTTATTTACTAATAAAATAATATTAATTTTTGTGAGTAATAGTCAACATACCCGAAAAAATATGACATTTGATATTTTTTAAAAAATATCATATACTATAAATGATAGGTGTTCTTGCCTAAAATTCGCAAAATTTGGAGAATATATTTATCCAAAGATTTACCTATCAGATATGCCACTATAAGTATGTGTGCTTTAAAGGAACCATGCTAGAACTTTTTTGAGAAACTTCTAGAGTGGATAATAATTATGAGTCAAATTCATAACTCGATATTTTTTAAGGTGGGAAGGGGAAGAAGCCGACTGAAGAGATACAAAGGAGTTTTGAAACCTCGTCTTCCTATTGAAGGGTTGCTCAATAGGAAGAGATGTTACGTGGAAGAGGGTGAGGGGAGTGGAGACGAGGACACTACACATATGTCGACGTCGTGACAGAGACGACAATAAGGATCCCAACACGATGTCAAACGTTCATCAGTAGTGCGCATGGGCATAGCGCACCCGCAGTTTTATATTTTATTAGTGCACCCGTTAACTTTATATTTTATTAGCGCACTCATCTCTCATTTGGATTCTCTCGAGGGTAATATCATTTTGGGAAGATCCCTAAGAGCTAATTTAATCCTCTCTTCCTCTTCTCTTCCCTCTCCTCCACTTCACCCCTAGCACCTAGCATTTGGTCTGACCTACCATCTTTAGGCCGCGCTTTCCGCCACTTGAAAGGACTCAACAACCGATTCGGTCGCTCCTTCCAGCAAACGATCCAGCACACGTCTACTGTTAGACCCCTCGTTTGGCATTCGTTACACGCCTCCTTCCAATGTAATTAGCGAAACTGATTAGGACTATCATGCCCGGTTGATAAAGTTGTGGTCAGCTCTGACTGACCCTCGTGTACCGCTTTTTTGTGATGGTTGCAGGGCAAGGATCTCAAACTGGAGCTCGTTAATCAGCTAAAAAATCATTGTTTCATGAAGTGTTCCCTTTCCCCTCCATTATTGTTTTCTTTTGCTTTTGTTCTGGCCTATGCGTCGAGGTGGCATAGGCTTTTTTATGTACTTAGATGCTCTTGAGATATATTTTGTTGTATTGGGATTATATGTTCTTAAGGCCTTAAGTTTGATTACTCTTTTGATTGTATCTCAGAGATGTGGGCACCCTAGGTTTTAAGTTCATTTTTGGTTGTGCCCTAACCTGAGTTAGCCTTGTAGTAGTTGTTCTTTTTAATATCATTTATAGTACTTAAACTGGGATGATTGTATGTTATTGTGGGGCCCAGCCGGACTCATACTATATGGTTGTTGCGGTGAAGGTGTTACATGTGGTGTATAGTCATTCGAGATGGCTCACTGTCCGTGGAGTTCATAATTCAGGACTGAACATGGTCATCATTTCGGAGTCATTACTTGATAAATTCAACATGAGCATCGCGAGTTAAATGATAAAGGAGACTCTTAGTTTGGAGTACTCGTTGTACCAATAGACCCACTCAACAAGGTTTTTCTTTCTAGTGAGGGAGCTAGTGGTAGTTTTTAGTTCATCTCGGACTTCATTGATGGGAGGAGGATACAGTGTGGTCAGAATACTCAACAAACCAGACATAGCACTTGTCCCCATGTTATAAATATTCAATAGAATTAAGCTTGGCAGGAAGTGCTGAGCATAATAAATGAGATAACAACATAGTGTGAGGGCAAGATGGAATCTAATTGTTGATGGGCAGAGGCGAGCTCAATCCAGGAGTTCAGCGAGCAACGAGATCAGAAGATAGGTGAGCACATGATTTTTGTTTTGAGGCGAGCTTTGGAGGTGAGAGAAGGCGAGCTCTAACTGTGGGAGAAGGCGAGCTCTGGAGATGAGAGAAGTCGAACTCTGGCTTGGAGAGGTGGCGAGCTCTTTGATGGAAGAAGGTTGCAAGGTCAGCAACTTCTGATTCATGCGAGCAACGAACTCTAATCGAGTCGCATCAGTCTTTGCAGAAGTCACCTTGGAGGGTGCGAGGTAGGCGAGCGTTGGAGGCTACAAGGTCAGCATGCTCTGAAGGTAGCGAGGTTGGTGAGAGCTGGAGGCTACAAGGTTAACGAGTACTGGAGGGTGCGAGGTCACCGAGTTCCGGAAGTTGCAAGGTCGGTGAGCTCTGGTCCAGGATTCGGCAAACCCAGATCCAATAGGGTTCAGATGCGGACAGTCAACTCCTTTACAAGTAAAGAGATGAACTGGGGGGGATCCAAAAGCGTGGAATTCAATCAGGAACTGAGGCTCAAGAAGTGTGAGCTCAATCAACATGAGAGAGAGGGGAGTTTTCAGAATAGACTTGCCCTGATACGATGTGAAAATAACACACCATACAACAAAATAATTTTATTACTTCATGCTTAGAGAAAAATACAAATACATGCACACATCTATATAAGTGGGAGGAGTGATAACTTCTAACCAAAATATGAGACTAAACCATACAAGAGATATATCTCCTAATGGGTCCTAGAACCACCCTATAAGAACAAATCCATGATCCTAGAACCACCCTAGAGTGGTCCTAAAATCTATACCCGGGCCTTTTTGTTGGATGATTTTGTATTATACATTTAATTGCCTTACACATCTTGCCTAAACTGAAGGAGATAACCAAAGTGATTCTTATGAGTCATATCCCCGAAATTTAGAATCTTTGTTTCATAAAGTGTTGTATTTCATGATTTATTATTATTTTCTCACTGGCACTCCAAAACATATCGATGTCAATAAAAGAACATCAACATTAATTATTTCATTACTCGTTAGCAGAAAAACATCCTACAAGTCTCTTTTTTTTCCATTTCATCACACTATAAAAAAAGGTATCCCTGTGCACAAAGCATCCCCGCGCAACAAGGGTCCGGAGAAGGGTCTCACCACAAAGGGTGATATTTAGGCAAATCTTACTTATATTTTTGCAAAAGGCTGCTTCCAGCACTCGAACTCGTGACCTCAAGGTCACATGGCAACACCACAACCGGTGAGCCAAGGCACCCTTTCCATTTCATCACACTATAAACAATGAAAATGAACAGCTTCTCCTGAAGCAAAATGCTTGAACCAACCAATAATGAATCCATACACCTTACCATTTAAAGTTCAAATGATGCTGATATAGAAAGCCCTCCATTTGACATTAAAATATAAGATTTAATATGTTTAATCAACAAAAGAACTAGCTCAAAACAGTTGGCACATTTTATAAGATCACTATTTGACGCAACACGAATCTACAAGTGGT
The DNA here is from genome assembly GCA_039513925.1 of Platanthera zijinensis. Taxonomy (NCBI): domain Eukaryota; kingdom Viridiplantae; phylum Streptophyta; class Magnoliopsida; order Asparagales; family Orchidaceae; genus Platanthera; species Platanthera zijinensis. Next base: position 31,978,718 of record CM077098.1, read on the forward strand.
GGGAATGCTATGCTTTAACCCTAGATGAACGCAAACAAGCATGTGACAATGCAAATAAAATTATGGGCTGACTTACTAAAGATGTGACCAAATGCATTCACGCAATCCAATAAATAAAATATCACAACATAAACTCGAACTCTCTAATGCAAATGATTCCATCATGCACAAATGTTTTCCAACAGTCAATTAATTAAATAACATTAATTTAATAACTCGCATGAATATCACAGTTGATCAGAAACATTCCAAGTTACGCAAACACATAGTAATTGCAAATTAACTGAGTCTGCACTAAATTTAAATGTAGGCTAACAAAAACTGCATGTCTAGTCAAAGTGAAATAGTCAAATTACATTAGAGAAAGATTTCTAGCTGTTAAGATGCGCCAGTAAAATGCGAGAAAGTGGAAACTAGAAGTAAAGACTCACCAAGCCATTGGCACCGGTAGTGGAGAGTGTGGGAATGGTTGGGTGATGAGTAGATTTTGAACATAGTTTTAGTATTTAATTTAGGTTAATATTAGTTTTAATCATTAAATATTCTCTTTTATTTCCTTTAAAAACTCTTCTTTTTTTATTGTGTTTTAATAATATTTTATTTATGTTTTGCAGGTTTCACGAAATTTTGCCGATTTTTCCAAGTACACGCCCCCCGGTCACGGACGTGGCCCCCTGGTCACGGGCGTGTACTAAGGGAGTATAACCCAATCCCGAGGAAGATGTGATCCCGAGCCCAAATCCAGTCCGCAATTATTACTCGCCTAAAAGTCACGGGCGTGACCACTTGTCCAAGGGCGTGTTCCATAGGCGTGCCCACAGAATCTGCGCCTAGTCTACGCCTCGATCACGCCGCCTTCATCCGTGCCTGCCACGCCCCCAGGGTCACGGGCGTGACCCTGGGGCGTGACCCTCCTGAAGCAGATTTCCAGCAATCCCAGCGCAATCAGAGCCAAAGTCTCCGCCTTCACACCTTACACGCCCCCAAGGCCACGGGCGTGGCCCTGGGCGTGTTCCTTCAATTTCGATCCTGACGCCTTCAACCCACCGCCACCTCAAAATCTGCTCCGCCACGTCATTTATTATTACACACCCCCAGACATGAGCGTGACAGAGGGCGTGTACCCCCAAAATTTCTCCTATAAATTTAGGCCGACCCCCACAACATTTCTCTCTCCTAGCTCTGCCCCCCTAGGGCACTCCATGTATAGTTTTTTCTGTATTTTACGTTTAGGTTTTATTTTTATGTAATTTTTCTTTAATTAGTGTTCTTGCAATTTCTTTCATTAGCTTAAGATTTCAGTTATTGTAATTTCTATTTCATGCAAAAGTCATTTTGTACCTCCTTTAATTATGTTAAAGAAATGACTCTTCCTTTTCTTATGAAAATTCTCTCCTTTCCTTTCATGATTCTCTCTTATTTCTAGTTCATTTAATTAACTCAAAGCTTATTTCAATTATGCAATCTCTCCCCCTTCTCTTCTCTCATTTTAGTGTTTTTATTTTTTCTCAAAGTAATTAGTTTTTAGGGTCTTTTATTTTCGCACCTTGGAATGAATTATCCTCTCTTATATTTTCGTCCTTCTCTTCCATAGATTTATTCCTGATTTATATCGTTAACAGACCCATATTCGGATTATGGATTTCGGTATTAATTTTTGTACTCTAGTTAGCCGAGAGGATCGTGCGCATGAATCGATCGCTCGGAAATAAAAAGAGTTGCACGCAATCGTCGAGAGAGGATGACGTAAATATTCTGGATAGGAGTCAAATCCTATAGCGGGATTCACCTCGTTAAGGCGAGTTTTGGGATTTCGATTTGAGAACGAGAGTTTGGTCGATCAACCTAATCTCAGTTGGGCGTAATCCTCGAGAGAGGTGTGTTCATTATTTGGGAATCTCCACTGTCAAGGCTTAGTTTAGAACGATTATAAAATTATCTTTCATCTTTCATTTCAAGGCGATAAAATAATAGTGTATTTTCTTGAAATAGAAGTATTCGACAGACCCGTGGATTTATACGACCTTGATATGTCTTCTTATATAATATGCTATACACGATAGGTATACTTGCCTTCATCGTAGATGGTAAATAAGAGAAAGATCTCTTCCCCAATTTCGTTATCACTGGGAGGAGAAATGCGGCTGCTGGATGGTACTTTGGGAGAGTTGTGAAGACCAAAGTGGCTTTGTGGGATGGGGAAACAAAGAGGAAAAGGATGTGGGGGGATTTGGCATGCTGGAAGGGTGGATGAAGGGATGATGGATTTGCCAGGAGTGGTGGAGGGTATGGAGAGGGTATGGAGAGGAGAACCGGGGGCTGTAGAGGTAACTAGAAGGGAAATGATGGATGGAGGAGGCTTGGGAGGACTCGGGATGCACTGGGAATGGGGCAGAGGAGGTTGGCCTGGGTAGGGAAGGGTCTGTCGGTGTTGAAAGGGGTTGGTCAACATTAGGATAGGTGGGATGGGGCGGTGGGGAACAACTACGAGGTTAGTGGAGGGTTGACGAGGCGATGGCAGAGCCTCACAAGGCTGAAATGAGTAGCAGTGGGGCCTCAGGAGACTAGAGGAGCAAAGGTGGTTTCTCGACGTCGCACTGAGTGGGACTGACTAGAGTCGGTACCCATCTAGGACCGAACAAAGAGGCGGTTAAGGGTTTCAACCCATGATGCCTCCTATTAGCCCTAAAAGGAGTATGTATATACATATTGGGGAAATTAAAGTGCATCTGATGGTTCGAATCATATGAATGAACAACCTAGCATAATTTTCAAAAAAAAACCCAGGAAAATAAAAAAAATTACATAAAATATGAAATATCAAGCTCGTCACAATCACGGTCTCCGAAGGTCCGTCTGATGATCCAAAAATAGGAATAATAAAATCACTCAACTGAGGCGAGATCAATCTCTATTACTAATAAAATCTAAAAACTAAGCCAAGAAAAAAACTCATGTTGTTACCTGGAATCTTTTCAGAACTATTGTTAAGATATTTGGCACCTCATGTAAACTCAATTGTTTCCTTGCTCTAACATATGCAGAACACCTACAATGGTTTGCAGATACTTAAAACAAAAAACACATAGATATGCAAATTATAAGCAAAAGAGGACACCAAACCTTCCACATCGGTACATGTTTTCCCCATCTAAATCTTCGGGGGTAGTAAATTGTGTGAGGGCGTCCTCCAAAGACTCAACCCACCCATATATCTCTAATGTAAGATCCATTATGTTCTCATATCGTTCAGACTCTTGATGGCATCTCAGGCACTTTACCTGAGTACAATAACATCAACAACTAGCAATTTAAACAAATGATGAGAAATACCATGTCAAAAAAAATCAAAGTGCAAATATGGATTACCTTAGATTTGAGTCGTCCACCAAAAACTTGTTGCACGAGAGTAGTTTCCTGCAATCCTGAATCAACCTTCTTCTCACCACCTTGAGCCACAAGGCATACAGCTTGCATGGACATAACCAAAAGCCTGGTGAAATACTAAAAAAAAATTAGCAGCAAAAGATGACATTATAATTAAGAGGAAACAAATGTAAAATTATTCATTGAAGAAATTGATTAAAACTACCTTAAAAATTCATGAGCATCTTCCTGATTTCCACCACCCATTCGACAGCCAACACTCCTCATGTTTAAGAGAATATTACTAGGAGAAAGTGGGCCACCTCCCTCCAACAACATTGAAGTGTGCTGTTCAAGTTCACACATCAGGCACCAGTCTCTTATCCGGCCTAAGTAATGCATCAGAGATTATTAGTGTTCAAGAAAACAGCTGCAACAAAGTATGATGGAGTATAAGAATAAGTTGACAATCTGAAATTACATGTTCTTGAATGTGATCTACGAAGTAAATAGACCATTAGAGGCTTTGTAAATGTCAGACACTGCAAGACAGCATTCGCATAACAACTGCAACAAAAGAACTGTTTTAGGAAAACAAAAGTTTGAAAATTATTTGTACGGGAATATCTTTAAGAGAAACTATTTTTGACAATTAGGAGGAGCAACCACAGTTTTTAAATTCTTATGAACATTATCATTAAATTAATCTTAATATAGAGAACGCTATATTCAACTCAATATCAATTGCTGAAGATTGGAGAGGCCAAATCCTTATAGAGCACACAAGAGAAAATGAGATACCAGGTGTAGGACTACTCTCCTCACATCAGATGGAATTCCAATATGAGCGACCATTGCACGGGATAGACAATCATGGACAACATACGGGAATCCATGTGGATGCAACACAATACATGGACATAGGAATAATATTTCATAACTTAACGATCCTTACAAAGTGGTTCAATCTTAGGGGAAGTGATGTAGGGGTAGGCTAGTGGTGCTCGGAAGCTAGGACTCTACGTGCACGTGTGAGGGGATATGCGAATGCAATGCTACATGCAATGAAACAGTCGGATAGCAACGACAATTAATTTAAGCGATGAGAATTAACAACACCACGCAGTTAATCAAAATAAAGAAGCAATTAAATTAATTTCAGCAATTTGACAACGGCTTCCTCCGCTCGGAGGGCCTAAGCAAGCGCACGGCGAATAAATCCACAAACAATTAATAGCATAAAAGGAAATAACTACCACACAACCGTAATCGCAGCACAATATAGATAAACAACCAAATGAAAATATCTAGTCGCAGAACACAATACCATAAATGCTCACAATGTAGAGGGCTGAACTGAGGCACTGAAGAATCGGAGGGTCCGGATGCGTAGATCGGCGATCGGAGGTGCAACCGGTGGAGCGGTGGCGGTGAGGTGGCTGTCCAAGGCGGAAAATAGGAGAAATGGGCCGGAAATAGAAAGATCCGGCCACTAGGGAATAGATCCGGGCGTAGGTGGATAGATCCGGTGTTTTACGGCGGATCCGGGCTACGGTAAGAGGAATACGGATGAAAATGATGGATCGGAGGGTGGTGGCACTAGATCAAAATAGATCTAGGGCTTTCAGAGAGGTGGGAGGTGGATCCATGAAGGGGAAGGGGCGGGGGGTGGTCGACTAGGGCTAAGGAAGAGGCGGTGGGCTGGGGTGAGGGCTAGGGGGCCAGTGGCTTGACTGGAGGGAGAGGGGGCGGAAGAAGGAAAGAGGGGTGTCGGCTTGCTGGAATCCTGCAGGCCAGCGGATGAAATGGGGAAAAGGTAAACAGTGAATCACATAAATGAATAGTGACTAAAATATGAACAGTGGCTTGAAACCTGGGCAGCAATCGGCTATTTTTGGGGGCTGGAATGGAGGGCTGCAGCGGGTCGGAATGAAGGTTTGAGGCGTGGAAAATGAAGGTGGGGGTAGGGATTACCTTGGGGAGGAGTTTGGCGGCCTAGGAGTCGTCACCTAGGGTTCCACGGCGTCGGCACCGGGGAGGGATCGCTGCAATCGGGAATACTTCTTCTCCAAATTCTGCAATGGTCTCAAATCAGCCCCCTAGCATCTTATTTATAAGAAAACACAAACTAGGGCATCCCCATCAACGGCTATGACTGGCCGGTGGGTTAGCCCTTAAAATACATCAAAATAAACTCAAAAAATATAAAGTAATATAGTGTTTTGACTCGCGGCGATGCTCCGGACGCAATCGCGGAGCCCGATCGTCGATCCGGGCACGCCATATATGGAAAGTTGCCAAATCAGCCCCGAACGGGCCCAGAACGCGTCCTCGTCTCTGCTCCGCATCAGGAAGCCTGTTAATTGTGAATTTGAAGTTTTTCCTTTAGGTAAACCTTTATCATGCAATAAAAAAACATTTTTAATGCTTTTATGGGAATAATTAGTAAAAATAATGGCTTCATACCCAAAAAAACGGATCTTCAATTACGAAGACGGAAAAGGGCAAGGAATGAGGGGAAGAGGACACAACGCATAAGTCGGCATCGGGAACAAAGCGACAAGAACAAGGATTCAAACTCAATGACAAATGTTCGGTAGTAGTGTGGGTGGGTGTGGCATAGATATCAACTTTATCTTTTATCATCACATGTGTATTTCGGGTCATGGGTTAATTACCCTTTTCCCTTGCGTACTTTGTAATTAGACGCAATCAACGCGGTCTTCTTGTCTCGTGATTCCAATGCGCCTTCGCTTCCTGTGCCTCCAGTTGGCCCTTCCACTTCTCTTGAAATGCTCGGTCACGCTTTATCCGGGCTGCCACCACTTCTGCAACTTCTCAGTGGTCGCTCATCACTCTCACAGCCCTCTTGTGTTTCTGGTCGCAGCCTGGTTGCCAATGCGCGGCTCCTGCAGCAATCCGGCAGCCTTCAGCTGCGCCTACAACATTCTGGCAGCCCTCACGTGCATACTGTCGCATTGTGGAGGTCCTCCCCCCTTTTTCCAATGAATCTCCTTTCAGACTCAGTATATGCTCGTTGTGATCGAGTGGAAACTGTCTTGGATACTCTCCTCATCATGGCACTTCAGATTTGTCATTGACTTTTTCCACATGCCCCTTACATCCCCAACCCACCACTTTGCTTCTGGACAAACCTCCTCCTATATACATCCCACCACCACCCCTCAGTGGGTCTTTGACAACCAGAGCCACCGCCACTTCCTCCGTTTCAGACACCCCCCTTCGTTCTCCTGATATCGACCGCGGCACGCACCCCCATAATTCTCGCCCATCCCGCGATGCCCACTAATGGCCCTCCTATCTTCTCGCTTTTTGACATATCCGCAACAGACACTCCTCCTGGTGCTTTGCCATCCTTTTACCCTCACCACAGTTTTTTCTACTCCCTTGCGTTCTTGGAGACCTCGCCCGCTTTCCAGCTCTCTTATCGCCCGACTCATATTTTTCCCACATAATTCAAGCCCATTGTTACTCTACCCTCAAATCTTGTCACTCCCCCACTTTGACAAGCCTTTCTATCGGATATCCTTCCATATCATCACTATCTACTCATCAACCTAAGATCATGCCCTACGAACCTCATTCAGGACCAGGATGGGTTTCCCCATCAATCTTCATAGCAATTAGCCTCGGACGGCCTTGGCCCAACTGGCATGTTCATCACTCGTCCTTGATGATGAGCTATTTTGTGGGCATGACAGTATTTCACCTCTCAGGCAATCTCATGCCGAGTTTTACGGCCGTTTCGATCACTTGTACCACATCTCTGCAGCAATTGGCCTGCCATGATGCCTCTCCGCTTCTGATGTTTTACCTGGTCCGTCCACTAGAAGAGCCGTCAGAGTCTCGCTGATACACCTATAGGACCTTGCCCGACTGGACCATGAGGACAAGGTCGCTTTTCAGTACAGGTGTATTGATACTCTCGCGAGAAGTATTTTGTCATGTAGTCTTTGTCTTGTAGTGGAGTCTTAATCTATATAAGGAGCCCCTTAGGAAGTTATGTTTCATCTTTTGAGTCTTGGAGTTTTGGCTCTCTTGGAGAGTGGAGTATCAAGGAGGATCCAGCCTCCGGATGCTCGGCAGGAGTTATCCCCTGATTATATCTTTTTTCTCATTTAATGCAATGCAAATCTCTTGTTCTCGTACTTGATACGACTAGGATGTATCGCGCGCCTTTCATCGATTGCATCGCCGAACTATCTCTAATCCACGCCTCTGTCTGCTGCAACACGAGCTCTCGCGCACCCTGCTAGTTAGCTCTGCCTGTGTCGTCGAACTTGCTCAAATTTGTGCCTCCCGCGATCATGTTGATCGCATCTTCCACTGCCAGCGTCAATTGTGTCGCGCCTTATGGTCTTCTGTTATGGACACAGAGGCGGATGGCCTAGAGGAAGGAGCATCGTCGACGTGACGTGTCTCGAAGGAGTAGACCGGCTAATGGGACTACAACACGACGTTTGGAAGGATTCGTCTCTGTTATGTTATTTTATTTCTTCGTTATGTTATTTTATTTTTATTGTCGCACTTTATTTTCATTTCTCTTCGAGCGGAAGAGGTTATATAACCCCCCGACTGTTTCCATTGTGGCCTTGTCTTATATTTAGATTTCGGAAAAGTAATTGGAGCCTAGGGCTGTCCAAGTGGGAACTTCCCCTTATGTTCGTGTTTAATTAGGGCGTAACATTGGTCTGACCACCGTTCCCGCCTGCCTAGAGTGCGCCGCTGGGTTTCCTCCGCAGCATCTCCTCGTCGACATCGCAGTACGAGCGATCCCTTGTTCTCAGTCGCTACCCACCCCCGTGTCCAACCCGCACGAGCGCCTCTTCCGTTGATCGTGACTACCGTCGGTTCGTCACACTTCTTCCGCCGATTCGTCGGGCTTCCGCCGATTATTCCGCCCGACTTCGCCCGTCTGAACACTGATCCCCCTTCCTGCGGCTTCTTCTGCTGTGCCGGTCTCATTCCTTCCCCCACGCACTCCTGTCTGTCAGATCTCGTACCGTCGTCGGCTCCTGGCACAACGACAGCGGCAACCGACCACTCGCGCTAGGACTGTCGCCCTTCTTGACGTTGTCGAGCGCCGCCTCGACGACCAAGCTAGCTCTCTCGCGGCGCTTCAAGCGATTCTCCAACGCTTGGAGGCTCGTGATACCTGACTGGACAGCTGCTCCTCCACACCATCGCCCGGGGACGATCCCTCCTCGTTCACTGGTAAGCCCGCCTCCTCGTCAACTCTCCCTCCACTCGTCACGCTGCTCACAGCCCACGCGCCGCATTCCCTCGGAGTTCCTCACTTCAACGAAACTGATGCTCTAGTCTAGATTGCAAAGGCGGAGCAATTCCTCGACATTCACGGCGCCCCGGAGGGACAAAAAGTGGCTCTGATGACCCTTTCCATGGAGGGCTCCACCCTCCATTAGGACCTTTGGTTGCGCCTGTCGACCCCACTCCTTTCATGGACCGACCTAGCCTAAGCATTGGTGAAGCGCTATGATCATTGATACTCAGGTAATGCAGTAGAGAACCTATGTGCCCTATGACATACCACTTCCGTGGAGCAGTACATCGACGAGTTCATCGAGCTCATCAACCACGTCCTCGGGTTCCCTCCAAATCATTACCTCGACTTCTTTCTTCAGGGTCTCCAACCCCATGTTCGCTCCCGCCTACGGACCCATCATCATCGTGATCTCTCTGACGCAATGGAGGGTGCCCGGTTGGTGGAAGCTGATTTTGCGGTCAGTGTAGGGGGTCGGCCGCGCCCAACACCGGCAGCTCTTTCCCCTCGGCTCGTGCGACGTTCGTGACTCCTCCACCGCGTCTTCCAGTAGGGACCAGCTGCATCTCCCAAACCGGCCTTTCCTCCTCGACCACCACGACCTCCCTCCACCCATCGCCTTGCCACCCAGGAGTACAACAATCTGCATGGAAAGGGTTTGTGTTTTCGCAGTAAGCAGCCATATTCTCTGACACACGTCTGTCTGCTGAAGCAGTTATGGGTCCTCATGTGTGCTGACGAGGACGAGATGATGGCTGCTGAACTGGATGCCCTGCTGCTAGAGGATGATCCTCCCGAGGATCCGACGTTGCTCAGCCTGCATCGTTTAGAGCTTTCATGTTCTTCTACGGAGGGCATCTCAAGACCCCGCACCATGAAGTTCCGGGGACGACTCTAGGGAATACCGGGGGTGTTCACGATCGGCAATGGCGTGAGCCACAACTTTATCTCCCACGACTTCATGACGCGCTTGCAGTTGCCTTCAGATCCTACACAGTTTTGTCGTTCACCTCGGTGATGGTCATCGATCGCCGACTCGAGGTCTATGCTACGACCTCTCTCTTCAGCAAGGCGAGTATACCGCCCCCGCAGATTTCCACGTTTTCCACTTAGGCGGGGTCGACGCCATTCTGAGCATCAGCTGGTTGCAGACTTTGGGCGGCATCAACCACAATTGGGCTTCTATCCGTATGACTTTTTCAGTGGGCCAAATGTCCATGCACGCTTCAGGGTGATATTTCCCTCCAGCGGATCGCCATCTCTTCGCACGCAGCCCAGCGCACAGACTCGGTGGATTTCCTGCACTTTTTTATGGCAGATCACGACTTTGGGGCCCGAGCACCTACCCCCGCCGCCTACTTCTCATCTGCCCCAGCTATCCCGCCTCTTAGAGGCCTTCGCTTAAGTGTTTGGGCCACTACCGGGTCTTCCACCTCCGTGCACCACCGCCCACCATATTCCCGTCCAGGAGGTCATCCAGGCGATCTCAGTCCGCCCTTACCTCTACGGTCACATCTAGAAGGATGAGATCGAATGTTTGGTCCCTGATATGTTTACTGTCGGTCTGATCCAGCCGAGCGCTAGCCCGTTTTTCAGTCTGGTATATCTAGTCCGTATGAAGGACGGTATTGGAGATTCTGTGTAGACTATCGTGAGCTTAACAAAGCCACCATGCTGGACAAGTATCCTATCCCAGTGGCACATAATCTTCTGTGGTGCTTCGTAAGTATGTTATGGTTTTCTTTGACGACATACTTGTTTATAGCTTGAAGTGGCAGGATCCTCTGCGCCACCTGGAGACTACTCTGGCGACTCTACTACAGCACTCATTAGTCGTCAATTTAAATAAATGTGTGTTCGCTCAGCGCGAGATCTCCTACCTTGGTCACACCGTATCTGCTCAAGGGGTGGTCATGGACCCTGACAAGGTGGAGGTGGTTCTGTGGTGGCCTTCACCGCGCTCCTTACGTGAGGTACGAGGCTTCCTCGGCTTGACAGACTATTATCGTTGTTTTATCCGTGACAACGCAAGTTGGATCTACCTCTCACATGTCTTCTGCGTAAGACAGCTAATACGACGTTTCGATGGTCCCCCAAGGCAGCTACCGCTTTCACAACCCTACAGCAGGCTTTGGTTACGGCCCCAATTCTAGCCATGCCAAATTTCACTCTGTCCTTCATAGTGGAGTGTGATGCCTCTGACTCGGGCATTGGCGCAGTGCTTATGCAGGTCGGGCGGTCGGTTACATACTTCAGTCGGTCCTTCTCTTCTACCATTTGATCCCGCTCAGGCCCAGCACACGAGAACGAGTTAATGGCACTCGTCTTGGCGGTTCAGCATTGGCGGTCGTACCTCTTGGGGCGACACTTCATCGTTCGCACAGATCACCACAACCTTTGGTACCTTCTCAGCCAGAAGATAACTACCCTGTCAAAGCAGCTTTGGGTGGAAAAGCTCTTGGGCTATGACTTCACAGTGAAATACCGTTCTAACAAGTCCAACTTGGCAGCAGACGCCTTATTCCGGCAGACAGCGTCCGCGGAATTGGCAGTCATATCACACCAAATTTGGCAGGAGGCGGAGACTTTACAGAGAGAAGTGGAGACCGATCCGACCTTGCGAGCCATCATAGAGCGCTTACGAAGGGACGGCGATGCCTGCCCCCCCCCCCCCTTACTCCCTTCATGGAGGTCGTCTGTTTTATCGGGGTCGATTAGTCATTTCATCATCTTCCCCCAGCATTCCGTGGCTCCTAACGGAGTTCCATACTACCCCGACAGCGGGTCATTCTGGGGCGTTTCATACCTATTGTCGCCTCGCATCGGCACTTTATTGGAAAGGCATGATGCGACACGTGGAGGAGTTCGTGGCAGCATGCCTCGTCTGCCAGTGATCGAAATATGAGTCCCTTGCCCATTCCCGATCTCATATGAGAAGATGTGGACCTTGCACAACAAGAAAGAACGACGCGCGAGCAACCAGTCCCGAAGCAGGGCGATCAAGCTCAGAAATTTTCGCGCTCCTCGCTTCGCGGGTCATGACTTGCGAAAATTTGGGGGCATTTGATGGGGTCCCCTCTCAAAATTTCCTGAGTCAGACCAAGAGATCCAAGCAGTAGCACAAGAAGGACCACCCTGAAGGAAGGGCGCAGCCAGACACGAACACCCAAGCACGGCAAACCCGCACACGCGCGCGCCCCGCACACGCGCCTCCCCCCCCCCCCCACCCCACCCCCGCACCGGCCGTCGCCACCATCGGACACCCTGCCCGGGCCACCCGGGGTGCACTTTCGTCACTTTGCTAAATTTGATGATTCAGGTGACCGAAACAGAGTGACGTCATTCGTCAACACATTCCGCCCCGACGCAATTACCGACGTATCCCTCCAGAAAACTATAAATAGGCCCATAGGTCTTCATTTGAAGAGAAGCAACACCAGAGGCTAGAAAGAACTCTGAGATTTTCATCACGCGCCTCCCGCAGCCCTTGGGGTACGACTGCATCCTGGTGGTGGTGGACCGATTTTCCAAATACGACCACTTTATAGCCATGTGCCACCCAATTATAGCTCCAACGGTGGCCGAGGCATTTATTTCTGGCGTCATCAGACTACACGGTTTTCCTCGATCCATCATCAGCGATCGTGATCCAGTTTTCATGAGTTCCTTATGGTAGGAGTTTTTCAAACTACAAGGCACACAGCTCCGGATGAGTTCGGCTTACCACCCTCAGACGGACGGGGAGTCCGAGATTATGAACAACTGCATGGGGACATACTTGCGTTGTTTGGTCTCCGGCCGCCCCCGTGACTGGAGCAAATGATTGGGGTGCGCCGAGTTCTCTTACATCTTGTTTCAATACTCGACTGACACATGATCCCCTTCCAGGCTGTCTACGGGAGACCGCTGCCCACCGTGATTCAGCACCATCCTGGAGAATGTCTCGTCGGGGCAGTGGCGCAGTGCGCACCCAGCTTTTGTATTGGGACGAGATTCTTCGGATCTTGAAGACCCACCTCCACGCACAGCAGAAGATGCTCCACCACGCGAACAAGCGTCAGAGGGATATTCAATTTCAAGTGGGGGCGCGGTATTCGTCAAGATTCGACCTTACCGCCACACATCAGTGGCGCCCCACTCTCATATGAAGCTATCGCCTCGTTTCTAAGTCCTGTTTGAGGTGATTGCACGCATCAGCAAGGTGGCCTACCGCCTCGGTCTACCCGCCCAAAGTCGCATACATCCAGTCTTCCATATGTCCCAGCTCCAGCGGGTGGTAGGAGACCACTCGGTCGAAGCGACCCTTGCACCGGACATGGCATCTGACGGCTCCACCGTTTACCTTTTTGACGCGAATTTGGACAGCAAACCCGTCACTGTGGAGGGTCGGGTCCGAGTTCAGGTTCTGCTCGCATGGTGCCAAAATACCCACTGCGAGGCGACGTGGTTGGATCGTGACAACTTTCGCAGCCCGTTTCCGGAGTATTGCCTTGAGTACAAGGCAAAATTTCCAGATGGAGGTATTGTTACGGACACAGAGGAGGATGGCCTGGAGGAAAGAGCATCGTCGATGTGGCGCGTATATTCTCGAAGGAGTAGATCGACTGATGGGCCTACAACAGGACGTTTGGCGTGATCATCTCTGTTATGTTATTTTTTTCTTTGTTATGTTATTTTATTTTTATTATCGCACTTTATTTTCGTTTCTCTTTGGGCGGGAGGGGTTATATAACTCCTGACCCCTTCCTTTGTGGTTTTGTCTTGTATTTAGATTTTGGAAAAGTAATTAGAGCCTAGGGCTGGACAAGAGGGATTTTCCCCTTGGAGTGTTCGTGTTTATTTAGGGTGTAACATCTTCCCGCGCATTTCCAAACCGTGTGATTCCTCACCTGTTGTTTCCACAGCGCTAATATGTACTTTTTATACCGTGTTTTGATCATGTTAATTGTGTTGAAATCATCTTATTTACCTGGTAATTGTACGTATTCCATGTATTTTTGTTATTTTTTTTATTTTACCCTAAATCTGAAATGTTAGCTTTTGTATATGTGTGGACTTGTGTGCGTGTCTAATGAAAATATGTCAAATTTCCTTCACGCACGCACGTGTTTTGATGTGCACGCGCGTGTGTTTTGATGTGCATGCGCGTGCTGGTCCTCTTCTCTGGCCTCCTGTGCTACAGTTTTTCCTGAAGCAAACTGTGTGCGCGTGCACATATTCGCACACGGGCGTGTCGTTACTATATGGGTCTCGTTCGCGTTCAATGTCTAGTTTTGGCTAAAAATCAAGCTCTCTGGAAATGCACGCGTGCATGCTTCGCGTACAAGCGTGCGGACTATTCATTTGGTGTGCGCTGCCACTCCTTGTTTTTTGCTAAATTATCAAAGGCGCACCAAGGCGCAAAGGGGACCTGGAGCCTAGGCGCAAGGCGCACGCACACGTCTGAGGCACCTGAAGCGCAAAAATGGGGGGGGAAGAAAATTGGGCGAATTGGGCGCCTAATTCGCTGAAGTTGAGCCAATTGGGCGCCCAATTCGCTGAATTTGAGTCAATTGGGCGCCCAATTCGCTGAAATTGAGCCAATTGGGTGCCCAATTCGCGAATGCCAAATGGAAAATGTTTTGAAATTTCTTATGAGGGAGTGTTCATGAAATGTCTTAAAATTTTAGAATGAGTAGTAAAAAACTCCAATGAGTTAGTGTCATGAAATGTCATTAAATTTTAGAATGATGCACATGCAATGCATAAGCAACTATCTAACAAATAATTACAGTAAGTGATGAAATTAACAAAGTCAGAAACATTCACTAGTAAAATTAAAATGCTATACAATCGAATACAATAAAGTTAAATCAACTTGAAAATATTTCAATTAAATTCAAAGTGAATAAACAAGGTAACTGCAGTAAGTTACGGGCAAACACATAAGAATTATCATCCAAAGTAATATGTTTTTTCACCAATTGAACAACAATGAAAATTATTAACTTTAACCACAAATTTACATAACAAATAGAAAGTCAAGGAAATGAAATGTTATTAATATTTGAAAATAATGATTTGAAAAAAATATTAAGAGATTGCAATGTTTCGCACCAAAAACAAACATAAACTACAAAGCCAAAATTCATAAACTCTAAACTAATGTGCAAGAAAGAAAACATAATATCACGTCATCACATAGTTTTTCAATTTTTCCTTGGGCTCGTGAACTCGTCATCATTAAGTATTAATTATTCATCGTCTGAATCAATTAAGGTTTCATCTTCTTCACCAAAAGCTTCTTATTCTTCATTGAACTCGACTTCTTCTTCATCCTCGGCATCATCTGTACAGATTGTTGGAGTAGGTTTCCTCATCTTAGATGTGCTCCCCTTGTCAGCTATCTTCTTCCCTTTGGATAAGCGTGTGGAGTTGACGTCCTCTTCTACTCCACTGGCCCTAGTTACCGTACCCGGTATCCCATGTCTATAAATCGTCATCAAAAACTAAATCGTCATTCTACTCAACCTCCTCATCTTCCTCCATTCTTCTCATCAACCATTCGTTGTTGTCGTCAAAATCTTTCAGCGAGATTGGATCAATACAATCACGTGAATCATATCGCCGACGCAAGGAGCGATTGTATTTTACAAATATTAAATCATTAAGGGGTCGGTGTGCTAGTCAATTTCTTTTTTTGCTATGGACCTGCAGCATAACAAATAATGAAATAAATAATTAATCATATAATAATGATATAAATTAATATTTACATACTTGTTCAAAAAAATTCGTACATGTTCAAAAAAACTCCAATTACGCTCACATCCAGATGAACTGCAAGTGAGACTTAAAACCTTTATAGCAAATTTAGTCAGATTAGGAGTATCAGCTCCATATGATTGTCACCATTCAGCTACCCCAAAAAATAAATATCAAGAAATTAATAAATCATTCTTAATAAATAAATTATTTGTTTGAAACTTTGAATAAGATTTAATTTACTAAGCTGAGGATTTTATTTTTCTATGTTGAACTGCAAATTGCATTCCAAATAAACCTTCAGCGTTTCTATATAAACTTAGTTGGTCCGTAATTTTATCTTGAATGTTAGGACTTGGAATGAGCCTTTGCATTGTTTGGTATAAACCTCATGACTTCTCCATCTAATGTCATTTCAGGGTTTGAATAGAAGAATTTCGGATTTAAATAATGAGCCGCCGCATGCAATGGTCGATGAAGCTGATCTTCCCATCTCTTGTCCACAATCTCCAAGATATCCTTATATTTTTTCCTCTTTCCCATTGAAAGAGTTCATGATTGTCTATTTCGCTCTATCCATAGTCTCATAGATATAACTCATAGCCGGTCTTTTCTCCTCATCTACTAATCTTAGTACCCGAACTAAAGGTCCAAAAATCTTCAAAATGAACACAATAGTACTCCAGAAAGAGATCATGTATATAATGTTTTGTACCTGCTTACCTCCCGTTTCCTTTGCCAACTTGTTTGATATCCACTCGGGTGAAGTGAACATCTTTCTTAGATTGGTCCTCTGCTTATGAATGCGCTGAAGAGCAAGGAAAGAAGTCGCAAACCTAGTAACAACAGGCCTAACAAGCTTCACTTTCCCTGTGAAGCTCCTTAGCATGTTGACTAGTCCAGGTCGAACGTAAATATAACTATTTACGGTCATTGCTCTTTTAATTGTTCTACTAATGCTAGGAATCTTTCCAATATCCTCCAACATTAAGTTGATGCAATGAGCGGCACACGATGTTAAATATAAATGTGGTTGTTTTGCTTCCAATATTTTTTTATTTCATAACAAACACGTTCTAAGTCAATATATGACATTAAAATTAAATAAATATTAAATAATGATGATTAATGATATATTTACCTGCTAGTACATTATTGCTTACACTATCATAAATAACTTGAATGACATTGGCCTCTTCAACACGTTCCACTACTCTATCAAGCAATTGAAACATCCTCTCCTCAGTCATCGCGTAATCAGATGCATCAACAAATTCCAACAAAAATGTAATTTTTGGTGAATTCACCAAAAAAATTTATAATAGTTCTTTATTTATTATCTGTCCATCCGTCTGTCATGATAGAACATACAAATAACATTCACTCATCCTCATAATTCTTCATCATATTCTTGACTTCAGTTACTTCATTATTCAACAAAAGCACGCGAACTTCATGGTAACTGGGAGGTTTCAGTCCAACCCCAAACTGTCCAACGGATTCTATCATCACTGCAAAACAAGGATATGTAACAACATTAAAAAGAATAATTGCATAGTACATCCATTGAGCTATATGCTTGTAAGCCCTCCCTCTAAGTTCCTTCTTACACGCTTCGGTAATTGAAGTTCGCTTCATTAGCTTTTGTTGGCCTTTTATGCATTTTCTTCTCGATGTTAGGTACAAAAAAAACATCCATCGGTTCTTTGGTCCGAGGCTTTTTAGGCGCACTGCTTGGTCTGCATCCATGAATCTTTGCTCTAATGTCATCTATATCCTCATCGCTTCCAAAAGTATCTACATCTGCAAAGTCTGGGAATGCTTTTTTTTCGTATTGCTTGCAGTCATTTTCTTTTCCATATAATCTTGAATTTCTGTCCGTACATGTTGTGGGCATTTGGGACAAGCTTTAGTATTTCTGAATCCCCCAACTAGGTGTTGTTTTACACAAAAAATTCCACCCTTTGTGACTTTCTCTCAGAAATTGCAAATTAAATCATTTTAATTAGCTGTAGATGTCTGACGCACATATTTCCAACCTGGATCAATCCTAGATTGGACACTGGATGAACCAGATCCACTCATATCCATTACCAGCTATTAAACCATTTTACAACAAAAAGAATGAGTATATATAATAATTAACAAAAGATAAAGAGAATTAGTGGAAAGTGAAAACCATTGAACTAACTTCCATAGTGAACTGGGCTTTCAGTTCGCTGTTTTACAGTGAACTGGGCTACCAGCTATTAAATCATTTTACAACAAAAAGAATGAGTATATATAATAATTAACAAGAGATGAAGAGAATTAGTAGAAAGTGAAAACCACTTAACTGACTTCCATAGTGAACTAGGCTTCCAGTTCACTGTAAAACAGTGAACTAGGACTTCCAATTCACTAAAATAGTGAACTGGGGTTTCCAGTTCAATAAAACAGTGAACTGGGGCTTCCAGTTCACTAAAATAGTGAACTGGGGCTTCCAGTTCACTGTAAAACAGTGAACTGATCTCCAAATTTCACTAACATTGATATCCAAATTTCAATCCAGTTCATGGGGGATAATGGTGAATCAAATCATAATTTAATAACAATAAAATTTCATGGGGGATAATGGTGAATGTGAAGCAAGCTTAGAATAGTTATGGGAAAGACTAAAGAGAGTAGTTGAATGAGAGACGTCAAAGACACATGCATTATTAATTGGCCGGCGAGCAGATGAGGAGCGGCGAATAAATAAGGAGAAGAAGAAGAAGAGAACAAATAAGGAGAAGAAGAAGAGAAGAAACAGAGAACGTCGGGGCCGGCGAGCAGAAGAAACAGGGAAAGACTAAAGAAGAAATAAGGAGAAGAAGAGAAGAAGAAACTAACCAATAAAGGGCGGTCGGCGAGCAGATGAGGAGCAGCGAGCAGATGAGGGCGTCGGGGCGAGATTTTCTTATGTCAGTTACGTGAGATAAAGAATGACGGCGTGCCTTACCCCGACTTCTTATAAGAAACAAAACCAAACCAAAAAAAAACTGAATCGGCGGCCAGGCGCGCCTAATATGCGCCTGAATGGCCCGCAAGGCGCGCGCCTAGGCGCACCCGAGGCATTTCTCCTGCCTCGGCCCTGCTCGAGCGCCGCCCATTGCGATCGGTGCGCCCGGCGCCTCAGGCGCGCCTTGACAACTTAGGTTTCTGCACCTAGGACTAATTCCTTCGTGCACGCACGTGCGAGCTTATGTGCACGCGCGTGCACTCTGTATCAAGGTAGTATAAAATCGCATTTTAGGACTTTTTCTGGAATCCACTTCACTCGAACCCACTATTCTCCCTCTTGCAGATCGCCAACCCCGTTATAGGGTAAAAACTCACCTTTAACTCCATCCTATGCTTATTTGAGAGACATCTAAGGAATACAGAGGCCAATAGAAGATCTTGTGCTTGAGTCGTGGTGTTTTGGAGCGGTGTGACGAGAACCTGGACACTAGGAGATCGGTGACAGCGCCACCCCTACCTCAGACGCGTCCAAGATGTACCTTTAGAGGGTGGAGGACCAATCCACACCTCTCTTGAGAATTCGAGGAGTAGTCTCTAAACATATGGATATTATAAGGATTATCAATGGTGGATTCCATTACAGGCATCTCGGGTGCTTGTGAGCCATGAATCCAGATCTGGTGGTGCTTGATGCAAACTCGACAAGTGCGTTGGTCGTTCACGTAATATAAAATGGGAGTAAGTTCCCATGTATTGATCTCTTGAGGAATGCAGCTTAGGATGTGTTTTTAGAGTTAAGAGAAACTAATTGTAAAGTTTAAGAACAAGGAGTTTTGACTTGTTGGTGGAAGTGAAAATAAAAATGCAAGAAAAAGAGATTTGTGGGTCGCCTTCACCGTCTCGATGCGGGCTTCACAAAGCCAAGCTTAGCTCGCTCAACTGCGGGTCGCATTCACCGCTTCTCTTACGAGTTTGAGATCGAGAATCACAAACACCTCATTGCTTTTTATCACAAGCTAAATCAGCATATTTCAAAGTGAAATTAAATCACCAAATCTCTACTCCTCTCTCAGCATGCTAAAAATGTCACACCTCAAGTAACTCATGCACATTCAAATGATTTAATAAAATGGCAATAGTTCAATGTTATATCACTAGAGTGTAGTCATCATCCATGAAAACGAGAAAACAGCGAACAATCATTTAAAGTGAGCGGAGAAAAAGGCAAGAGATACAACGGAACTCAGAGGCTTACTGTAGATCTGGAAGGAGATGACCAGGTTATCAATTTGTGCTCCTTACGCAATCATCAACTAACGTCTGGGGTCCATAAGGGTTGTCACCGCCTCCTACTTTACTAGTCTTCTCTAGTCACTACAATCTGGCCACGTCCGATGTGAAAATCTCCTTTCTTGGTGATGATGTTGAGCTTGGAATCTCCTTCCTTGAGGTTTAGGATGATGCGAAAAAGCCCTAGCAGCTAGAGAAGAGAGACCTCCTCTGAAGCTCACCCTTATGGGCTTTTTCGCGGAGGAAATCGTGAGTCCTCGAAAATCATGAAAATGTAGCTTATATAGGAAGTCAACGGCAATTTGTTCCGGTCTGGCACACGGTATGGCGAACGATCGTGCGTGTCAACTGTGCGAGACCAATGATTTTAAAAATAAACCTCGGCGAGGATATTATAATTTAAGTAAAATATGGCGCTTGTGCGTTTTACTCGAGCACAGTCAACATAGCTCGTGCGATAAGGAAACGCACAAGTGATGACAGAAATCTTAAAAACTTCATGATTTCAGATAATGATTGTGCACAGTCAGTCTGGTCGGTGCGCGAAGCAATATCGCACAACCGTGCGATTATTGATATATGCGCATACCCGTGCGACTATAATGACGCGCGGTTGAACCCAACCCTGCGAGACTAAAACACGCGGGCACTGACAGATCGCTCATTTTCGACACTTTTCAAGGCATGAATTCGCATGGTCGAAGCAACCGTGCGACAGGGGAAAACGCACGACCGTACGCATTCGGTAGATTTCTTTTGCAATTGAGGTGGTCTGTCCTTGCATTCTAAATGATGTTTAACAAGGCGTAAGGCTGTCGGCGCATACAGAAAAGTGTCGAGTGCATAAAAAATGACGGGGAAGGCAACATGCTCTCCCCGAAGACTATAAAGCATGCATTGCAAACCATCATATGCTAGAAATGTGTTTCAAATGTGCTTTATGCTTTTACGGAATTATAAGCATTAATTCATTATAAATTAAGCATTTACATAAGAATATGAGCCTAAATGAGTATGAAAAATGATATAAAATCGACACATCAGTGCTCAACATTTCTCAATGCCCTACTCTAGGATGGATGTGTCTAGGCATGACTAGGTTAGGAAATTACAATACTCTTGTATTTGCAAAGACTCGGTGCTCATACTATTTGATTTATTTATCTTATTTTTTCTTTTGTATTCATTGGTTATGAATTAGTTTGTTATAGAGATTAAATGTTCAACTATCTAATAATATCATTTATCTCTTGGGGTGAGTGTGGTTTGCTTGGGATAAGAAAGCATTCAAGTGTGGGGTATGTGACGCGTACTTGTTATACCGTGTTTTCACCCTATTAATGGTATTGAAATGATCTAATTTACTTGGTAATTGAATGTATTCCATGTATTCCTGCTCTTTTTGTATTTTATCTAAAATATGAAATGTTTGGGTTGTTTTTTGAAGAGGTGTGGACTTGTGTGCTTGTCCAGGGAAAATATATCAAATTTCCCTCATGCACATGCGCATTCAATGTCTAGTTTTGGCCAAAAATCAAACTCACTGGAAATGCGTGTGCGCATGTTTCGCGCGTGTGGGGGTACTATTCATTGGACATGTGCATACACTGCTGATTTTCTGCACCTGAGCCGAATTCCTTCATGCACGCATGTGCGTCCTTATGCGCACGTGTGTGCACACTTTGTGTTTAGGTTGTATAAAATTGCATTTTTAGGGCTTTTCCTGGAATCCTCTTCACTCGACACCGCTATTTTCTTCCCTCTTTAGGTCGTCAGCCGAATTTTAGGGTGAAAACTCACCTTTCACTCCATCCTATGCTCATTTGAGAATATCTAAGGAATAAATAGGTCACAGAAAGATCTGGTGCTTGAGCTACGTTGTTTGGGAGCGGTGTGATAAGAAGACGGACTACTATGAGGTCGGTAACAACGCCTCCCCAACCCAGGATGCATCCAAAGTGTACCTTTAGAGGGTGGAGGACCAATCCACACCTCTCTTAAGAAGCCGAGTAGTCGCTTTGTTCTCACTATAGCTCTGGTGTTATCTTCGCCAAACCCCACATTCTCTTCTATTTCTCTATTTTATTGAAGAATTTGTCTACTCTTAAAGTCGTTGACTTGATAATCGTGTCTCTTTATGTGTAATCTTATATATTGGATTTAATTTCAATTTCATATTTATCTTATTGTCGAAGTGACTTGTCCTATATTTTATGTGGTTCTTGGTGATTGTTGTGATTGTTCTTGCTTGTGATCGTGTTAGGTTAATTGTTAGTTAAATTAGAAAACCTCTTTTATGATTGTTTCTTAGCTAGCCCAAGATCTAGGAAATTCCTGTATCTTCACCCATGCTCCGCGTGATTTGATACTCGATAGTAAAATTCATCGTTTTATATCACTTCGATCGGTGCACTGCCGACGTTATTCTGCCAGGATAACGGTCGTTGTAGTTTAGCGATCATTCATGTTTCAGTCGCTGTTGGAAGCGATTCCTCCGTTGCGGACCGCGAGGATTTGTAACCACACCCGACAGTGCCTCCCACTCTTGTCCAGTTGTGCATCATCCTTCCTAACGCATGCATGCCATGACGACTCTGATCTATAGCACACTCTGACACACCCGCGCCTTAGTATCTTGTAGATCTGACCATCTCACATCGTGTTGATACTCATGAGGCATCAATTGCCTCGTTCCAGACTCTAACGTTGCAGATGGATATTAAGTTTGACGCCCTCCTGGCTGGCAGACCGAGTGCTTCATCGTCCTCCGACACGGTGTCCCCATCGCTTTCGACGCACACTCGCACCCTCCCCAAGTCCATATTCCGCCATCGATGGGTTCCCGCATCCACTATGTGCATTCGATGTCCCTTCCTTCAACTCTTGTCCAGTTGGGCATCATCCTTCCTAACGCATGCATGCCATGACGACTCTGATCTATAGCACACTCTGACACACCCGCGCCTTAGTATCTTGTAGATCTGACCATCTCACATCGTGTTGATACTCATGAGGCATCAATTGCCTCGTTCCAAACCCTAACGTTGCAGATGGATGTTAAGTTTGACGCCCTCCTGGCTGGCAGACCGAGTGCTTCATCGTCCTCCGACACGGTGTCCCCATCGCTTTCGACGCACACTCGCACCCTCCCCAAGTCCCTATTCCGCCATCGATGGGTTCCCGCATCCACTTTGTGCATTCGATGTCCCTTCCTTCAATGGTACCTACCTCATGGGATGGATTTCCAGAGCGGAATAATTTTTTGACATTCATCTTACTCTGGAGCCACAAAAGGTTGATGCGGTCTCATCGTCATGGAGGGGTCAGCCCTCCATTGGCCATTAGCTGCGACAAAACAACACTTCGCTCTCTTGGGCGGAACTTCAACAGGACCTCATCCTTCGCTATGATGTTCTCAAGGATAGATATTGAGCGTTTGTATGGTATACACCAATCAGGTTTCCTTAACGACTACATTGAGAAGTTCATTGCCTTGGCGATGCACGTTCCTGCTTTACCGCCAAATCACTACTTTGGCTTTTTGATGCGGGGGCTCCTCTCACACATCTGGTTCCATCTTCGCACCCACCACCCCCGATGATTACTGATGTCATGGACATAGCCTGCTTGGTGGAAGCAAACTTCAAGGTCACCTCCATCGATACTGGTCAACCATCGGAGAGTTCTACAACCCCACCGATTGGGTACCCTCCAGCACCCTTCCGACACCCCCCCCCCCCCAGGTGCATACCACGGCTCCCACGCATCTCGGACCACCTCTGACCTCCCTGACAACCCCAGCCACCGAACGGCCCCTGAATGACCAATCATGTGTACCACGTTCTTTGTACTAGAGGACTCTGTTTCCATTGTAAACAACCTACTCTCCGACTCATGATTGCCCACTGAAGGAGCTCAGCATCGCCATTGGCAAGGAGGACCCAAAAATCACCCTTGGGAATTTTGAAGCCCTAGAGGACGGTGAGTCACAATCTTCCATGGGCCCACCTGCACGTCTGCATCGTATTGAACTTTTGTACTCTACGGTTGGCGACACCTTCTCCCCCTCATTATGACGCTCACTGGTTCCCTGGCTGGCACTCCCCAGACGAATTTGATTTATAGTTTGGTACTTGGGTTAGCCACAATTTCCTCTCCTTGTGTCTGGTGATACAGCTCGACATTCGCTCCTCTCCTCCTATTGTAGTTTTCTCAGGCGACGACCGTCGCACTACCATTGAGGGCATCTGTACAGACCTGCACATGACTGGGGATCCCGGCCCTTTGCGCGCAAATTTCTACTCTTTTGAGATCGGTGTACTTGACGTCATATTCGGCGTCGTGTGGTTTTATACACTCGGGGAAATGCATATTACTGGCCCGCATTATGATGCGCATTTCTCAAATGGGAACACCTACCTCTTGGAAGGGGAGACGTCCTTTTACTATTTGCAGGAGGATCACAATCCTCCCTGGTAGCAAGCGACAGTAGACTCTGTCGCATACTTGTGGCATGACATCAAGCCGACCCACCCGGATTCCCCTCCACCATCCCAGCTGCAGTGCATCCCAGTAGTTGTTTTTGTCTTAAAGACAAGGCACATTTTCAAGAGAGTAGCATTGTTACAAAGTCAAAAAAGGACAAGGGACGAGGAGATAAGGACATGATGCATAAGTCGACGTCAGTACCAAGGCGATGTGGACAAGGATTCCAACTCGACGACAGACGTTCGCTAGTAGTGTGCATTGGTAAAACGCAATCGTCAGCCTTATCTTTTATTATCGCACGTGTATTTCGGGTTGTAAGATATTTAGTGTTTGTCTTTGCATACTTTGGTTAGGCACTACATAAGCCTTTTTGTATCTCTCATTTGATCTATCTCGGAAGTATGACGAAAATGGAACCCTAGGGGTTTATTCTTCTTCTTCGCTCCCCTGTTTCCTTCTCGTCCTATCATTTTCCCCCTTCTTTATCTTGGAACCCCCAATCTATGCGGCATCTTCTTTTGTAATTGTCATTCATTTATGTAATAAGAAAGCAAGGTCTATTATTTTCTGCAAACAAAATGTCACCCTCCATCCTGTAGATCAATCACTTCACAAAAACATATTTTAGAAAGCAAAAAGTAATGACTTCGTGTTTGCTGCTGAACACAAAAATTTGAAGGGGAGGAAACTGACACAACCTTCCATCTACATAATAATCTTGACAACAAATCCTTCATTATGAAGTTTGGTAATTATATTATTTACTTCAGATTTTCTTTATTGGTGCTCGATTGCCCCAAGAACTGGGTAAGTTCCTGACATCTATGGATCCATCAGCTGAGCCTCAATCTAATAACATCCAGTAAACTTTAAAGAAGTTCCAATATTAAATTCGAAATAGCTAAAACCAGGCAAACCAGGCAAACACAACACAGATCTACCTGTTTCCACAATTGAGAAGCCCTCTTGGTGATATACCGGAGACTTTGCATTCGAAAAGCTTCAGGAGATCTTCATATGGAAAAAGCACCTATAAAGTATGTAACGTACATGCAATTAAGAGATATTAGTTTGTAAGCATTTAAGAAGCTTTCTTAATTTGAAGGGATTGTTTCATTAAAAAAACTAGACCTTAATTTTCTTATAACTATTGATCAATCCACCGAAACTCCTTTTATGTATTTTTGAAGAATTTCGCAATGCTTCCACGGTTTTCTCCTCCGAATTTGATACACCAATGC
Source organism: Platanthera zijinensis (assembly GCA_039513925.1). Taxonomy (NCBI): domain Eukaryota; kingdom Viridiplantae; phylum Streptophyta; class Magnoliopsida; order Asparagales; family Orchidaceae; genus Platanthera; species Platanthera zijinensis. The sequence continues at coordinate 32,004,131 of CM077098.1, forward strand.
AGCTCTGCTCGGAAATGCTTGTGGGAACATGTTGAGGAGATTCTTTAAAGATGAAAAGAAAGTTTAAGAATCTAAACACAACATTATTCAAATTGTAAAATATTTACTACACTTACTTGACTCAGGACCGACGTAGCATTTCTTTTTTGTTACTTGAGATTGGTTTTGACTTGGTGCTTTTGCCTGTGCTTTATGAGAATCCAGTGTGTACGGAGGTTTTTTGTATGAAATGTTATCTTTAAGTAATTTCTCTTCACTTACTGACTTCAAGACTTCAAACGATAAGGGTAGGCCATCTTCATGACCAACTCTAATTGAAATAGACTTCTTCCCAATATCAATTTCGTCAATTGAATTTTCAGGAGGACCAATGGGGTATCTGTGCTTCGATGTGCTAGTTGACTCTCCCAATACTTTTTGGAGTTCACTCATAGCTTTCTCTGGAAGGTCAATCGGGTTGGTTGACATACAAAACTTTTTATTTTCATGTGGCACCTTCTGAGACTCAGATGCAGAGTTCATTGCAGTAGATAGTTTTGTAGAAATGGGGGTACCCTCTATATCATACGCACAGCTTCCATTGGTTGCGGTAAGACTCCTAGGTTCTGACTGAAACCAACAGAGGAATAAATTGATTTGTAATTCAAGAATCATAACATATCAGTAACGAGTGAATCGCAGTAGAGAAGGAAAAAATATTACAACCTCAAGTTCAAATGTTGTATCTTTATGAAAATTATCTGCGGAGAGTTGTGAATTTAAACCCAAGAATCGAGCATCTGCACAAGTTGTGACGCCTGAACAGCTTTCATCGCCATTTATTGAAATTTCTCTTCTCAGTTTACCTCGAGCTCTCTTAACATGATCCAGCAACTTTCTCTCATTCTGTGGATCAAGAGAATAATCTGTTCTCGAAAAGAAAGCCTCGTCTGAAAAGTCAGGGAGAACATTCTCATAAGGATGTTCACCGGCATCACTTCCCATTAACTCTCTAGAGCCTTCGGCGAAGAAGGCCCTATGGATAGAATTTGTAATAGGGGAAAGACCAGAAGAGAAACTCAGAAAATCAGTTTGTCTTTGCTGACATTCTTGACTGTGCCCCTGCCTCCAGTGTATTATTTGGCATTTCCCTGAGCTGCAAAAAAACGTGATGAATTATGTTATGTTAATTAGCTTGGATGGCGAAAATGAAAAGTAAAACAAACAAGAACTAGAAAATGAATTCCAGTATAACCAAATATCTTTTTTTTTGTTAGAAAGTTACGCATTTTTCGGTTTACCTTTATACCCTTATATGTATCACTCCTATATATAGGAGAGGTTATAATCTGTTCAGATGAAACTAATTATGTCTCCTGATCTCGGTCAATTACTCTTGCCCTCAAAAGTCGGTGACAGTTCGGATATGTCAGCGGAACTACTCATGCGCCACCGCAGGGTTCTCCAGATTGGCTTCAATGGGAGGTGAAAAAATACTTGGTTATGTCATGGCTTATTAATTCAATACAAGAGACTATATCACACAATCATCAGTTCCTCAATTCAACAGAAGGGTAATGCGGTCCACTCACTCACAGAAGGGTAATGTGGTACAGATTACCCAAATTCGCCGCAAAATTGTTCGGCTTTGATAGGGACCGACCTCCATCTAAATAATACCCATAGTTCACACAGTTGTACCATGAGTATGATCATTTTGATCCTCTAATCATGGTATGCAACTCAGATGTGATACTTGTCAAGGCATGGGAGGAACACAACAGGGTGTTTAAGTTTTTGCATGGATTTCACGGAGACTTCGAAAAGATTATTATTCACATTCTTGATCGTCATCAGCTGCCCACTCTGTCAGAAGTATTTAGCATCATCCAACAGGAGTACGATCGATTACAAACATGATACTCTAATACCGCTCCGGCTAGCACCCCTCTTGTTGCTACTCACCATGGATATGGTCCCCGCACTCTACGGGGAACTCCTAATCCAAACCACACAACAGATATCTCATGGTCTATGATTACTATGGAAAGTCACCACACACTCCTGATACTTGTTTCAAACATCAAGGGTTCCCTGTTCAAGTTGAAGGGGGTGGAGGACCGGACTGCCAAGAATTCTGCGAAGGAAAAGAAAAGGAAATGAAAGGTGTGCATCTGAGAAATAGCATTCGAAGAAAGCGGCTAGAAGTGATGCTGGCGGGAAGGCCATCGTAGTAGTTGTGCCATCAACTTCCAAGGGCAAGACTTTCGTTGGTCTGGGAACTGCAAAGACGTTGACACAGACGAGCGACTGTCACCGATCTTCTGGCGGGAAGGCCATCGTAGTAGTCGTGCCATCAACTTCCAAGGGCAAGACTTTCGTTGGTCTGGGAACTGCAAAGACGTTGGCACAGATGAGCGACTATGTCACCGATCTTCTGGCCGAACAAGAAGGTTAGGTGAGAATCGATGTTAGAAAGACCAGGAGAGCTACGGGCGCAGCTGCGTGCTCGTGGTGTCCTTCTGATCTGTTCCCTATTCCTCCTAGGCGCGAGTCGGTTGTTATCCCTACATTGGTTAGGGGCGACGCCTGACGAACGTCTCCTAACTCATGGAGAATTGCATGAGTGGTGGAAGCAGGGAGAACTGACGCAATGGGTATACCTTCAGCAAAATGACCCTGAACAGTTTAAATGCTCTGTGTGAAATCTCGGGACGGCCTCCATTGTGCACGGGATCGACTTCAGCGAGTTCACTCCTACTCGGGAGGGGATACCTGTGCAGGATTCAGCGAACCTATCCGTCTTCCTTGCGAACTCGGTTGGCGAACTTGACCTGGTTTCTGAGGAGACAAGTGCAGAGGATACAACTTGTATATCCGCCCTTACCAGCCATTCAATTAGCCATATAAAAATTTGAAATTCGTAAGACTTTCCACTAATGTCGCGTTTTCTTTTGCAGAGAACATCCCGAAGGTGTGCACAGAGTTGGACTCCTTGTAAAGGGAGTTGTGGGCCTCGCGGGCGCGTACAAGCAACCTGGAGAAGGAGGTAGAAATCATGAAAAAACACGTCACAGTGCTTACCCCAAGGCCTCCCCAGTCAAGTGGTTTGCAGGTCAGCGCATGTGCAGGGTCGCAACCGCAACCAACTCCAAAAGGCGCATTCGTCTGATATGTAGTGAGGGACCGGGAAGACACGCAGGCTCTACACACATTTGGCGAGGCTTTAGAGGATGTGCGCACTGCGTTCACAAAAATCGCAAACAGTTTGGGGCACTTGGATGTGGAGCAAGCACCTTCCTAGGGAAATTAGGATGTGTAAGCGCTGTAAGGACAAACATTCGTCTGGCCTTGTAATAGTTAATAACCTTCTCCTTGTACCTCGCACGATTATGAGCTTAATTGTTCCCATTAACCACGCTTTTTATTTTCAATGTTATTGCTTCTGAATATGGAATGTCTGTGGTGAGTTGTGGTGAATATTATTGCTTGGTGCAGATGTTTGTGTTGTTTATCCTTGCATGTGGCAGAACCTTGGAGTGGTGAAGGTTACTGGGGGTAACTGTCCAGACTTGTGGCTGTCAGCATTTTGACTTTCGAGGCGAAGTATTACGCCTTTCTATAGATAGGGACGGTCTTACTTTCATTTATTACTTGATATGTGCGAGAGAATTGAAGCAAGATGATGCGAGAGAATTGAAGTAAGATGGAGCGAGAGAATTGAAGCAAGCGGTCTCTAAGAGAACTAAATGCGCAGTGAATTTCATGAACTACGAACCTGACAGCCCATCTATTTCTTTGATTTTTCTCGATAGATGAGGGATATATAGTGCGTTTATCAGAGGGCGAGGAATGATTTACAACCATCACTGATAGTCTCCTTTGATCACTTCGATGTTGGTTGGAACTTCCCCATCTTCCAGGAGATAGTGGAAAACCTGAACTTTTACGGGGCGGTGCCCGTGCAGCTACCATCGAATGTGATCGCCTCCATCATGTTCTACATCGTGTACACGCGAACTGAGGGCATCCACTTCAACATAGAGGGTTTCCGCACCCTATTCCACATGCGAGCGCGAAAACAGGAGCAGATGAAGTTCGGCTTGGAGAAATTCTGAGTACACAATCTGGCAAACAAGATCCACGACTGGTAGTCGCGGTTCACCATAATCAAAGGGGACTTTGGCGGTTTCCAAAAGGCGTCGAATCCGCGAGAGAATGCTTACGGACCACCCAAGCATTCAGTGAAGGGGGAGCGGATAGTAAAATCTCTTTATGACACCTCGCTGGACGTTGCCCACTATGTTTGCCACGTGCGGGAGGTCAAAGATCTGCCAACAAATGAATGTAAGAATATGCGGTAAGAAATTCATGTAACCACACGTACCTTCATATTCTTACGATTTCTTTCTTTATGCATTTGCGATGATGGTATCGACAACAAAACCGTACCAACCTCCATAGAATGTCTTGGGAGCCACTGAAAGGCGGAGGCGCGGGTTTTCGCGAACTGCTGCAGATGATGGCGAGGTGCACACCTTTGCGGGCACAGAGGAGGACCTGCTCGATCTCTGAAGCAACCCGCTGATGTTGCGGGACCCTGAGGCGATCACTTTGAGCGTTCATCTTCCCTCAGGGAAGGAGTTCAGGCAGGCCTTAACGCACGCTCTAGCGGTCACCTCTGCGGTGTTTGGGAGGTTGGACTTGGAGGAAATGAGGAAGGTGCGTGTGGATGATATTTTGAAGAAATCTGCAGCGGAGACCTTGAGTGAGGTTACATTTAACTACAACGTCCTATGTGTCATCGATGATTTGTTGGTTGTGAATAACAGCCTGCGTGATAAGCTAAGGGAGAGGCATAATTTATTGAGTAAGGGAGACTACGCGTACCTATCCGCTTTTAATAATTGTTTATTTTCTTTCTGTCAGGTGAGCATAACCGAAGAAAGTCCAAAGTTCCAAAGAGCTGCCCTTCGGATTTTGAAGCGGTCAGTGGAGGTCTCCTTTGATCTTAGGAAGGAGTATGGCGCGCTAAAGGATGAGTTCGCGGATCACAACTACGCGACTCTCTTCAAATAGATTGGGGATGTGGAAGTCCCGGATTCGGATGAGGAGGAGGTCGTCGGGCAGGCCATAGACACCATGGAGGAGGTTGCGAATCTGAGGCGGGGGTAGAGGGGCGGTCCGCATGATCATGGACTTCGTCGAGCGGATACAGTTGCTCATCTGAGTTTCGCAGAAAAAATCCAAATCCGCAAAAGAAAAAGAAGTTGTGGAGGAGTCAGAGTCTAAAGAATAAATGTATTTTCATTTTCTGAGTGACCGCGTGGATATCTTTTGTAACTGCGCCTCTTTAATGTTGTACTTTTTGAAAAGCAATAATAATACTTGATTTTGTTGCGATGTCCTTTCGTGTACCTAGGAGTAGACATAGATTATGCATGCATTTGTGCTTAACAATTTACTGTGCACCATTGCAGAACGAATTGTGTATATACTGAAGTCGTGGATGTTGTATCAACTGTTGGTCAATTGCTCATTTGAATAATGTATATGTGCGGTTATTAAATCTTATTTGCGATTTACTAGCATGTTGATGCCCAACCGGAGAAATAAGGTTGAACTGAAACAGAATGATCATCGCGCGGTCACTTCCGTTGGTAACCGCCCAATCTTATAGATTGTGTGGAGACTTAATATTTGACAGGAGAACTGTGACGTAGTGATAACCTAGGGCAGACACAAGACCTGCGTCCACCCGTAATAATTAATTAGGGTCAATGGTTAGTGAGAATTTTGACGCCCAGTAAGACCGATAACCCGTGCGCCTACTACAGGGATAGCCACACATTATACTTTATAGTAATGTAGGCAACCAAAGGAAGATGGGCTAGGAATAGATGATAGTTGGGGCGATCATTGTATAAGCATTTTTTGAATACCCCGAATTATGCACTAGACAACGCGTGATTCCCTGAGCCGGATGCGACCACTACCTGAGTGCTCACACGATATATAATTTTACTTATCTCGAGAACTATAAAAGAGAATGTCCACTTGGTGCGGTTACCAATGATGTAACAGCCCATTGTATCGTCTGGAGAATGAGACTTAGATATCTCATTGTACGAGAAACTCCGCTAATAACTTTGTCAATCCCGATTTAAGTATTCAGAATTCGGGGGCTTAAATCGATTGGCTGAAAAAGAGACTGCAAGTTGACGGATCTTTCCTCCTCCAGGATCGTGTTACGCCCCCGCTACGCTTCACGGGGCGTCATTATGTTCGGCGGTGCAAGGGAGCGGCGACCAACGGGGCTGAACCAACCGGTTCAGCCCCCAACTAGTGAACCGGCCGGCCGGGGCTGAACCAATTGGGTTCAGCCCCAATTGGAGGGGCCGGTCGGCCCCTCTTTGGCCCGGGTATATTTACCCGGGGCTGCTCTCATGGATGGATTATGCAATTGATTATCAAGGTATTCTCTCCCTCCTCTTCTAACCCTAAATCCCCTTAGTCTTTTTCTCTCTAAATCTCCCTCTCCCTTCCTCCTTCCTATCATTTGGTATCAGAGGTTTGGTTCTCCGACGATGGTGATCACGTGGGCACAAGAAGAGCTTTCCCGTTTGGAAACCTTGGAGGAAAACTCTGGGGGTTTGGCGGATTCGGTAGCCGCGATCGAGGAAGAGATGCGCGCGTCTTCGCAGCGACTGGAGGAGCATCTGGACGCTCGTATGGAGGAACTCAAGGCTCTATTGAAAGGGAAAGGCACGTGCGATGATGAAGGATCGAGCGGCGGAAGACCTGATCGGTCCGCCGATCTGTCGGGAACGGCCGATCTGGGTCGTGCGGGCACCGGAGTGGCAGCGGCGGAAGACCCGATCGGTCCGCCGATCTGTCGGGAACGGCCGATCTGGGTCGTGCGGGCACCGGAGTGGCAGCGGCGGCCGGCGGGGTTGGCGTGGGGTCGTCCCGACCCTGCGGTACCTCCGGCGACTGCGTCCAGGCGGGGGTTCCGACGGGAGCTTGGACGGCGGCAGCGGAAGGCTTTCCGCCTAGTGCGGCCGCGCAGGGGGAAGGCGCACCTTCCTGGCATCCAGGCGGGGGTTCCAGCGGGCCTGTTCTTGGGGATTGGGGCCGACAGCCGTGGCAGCGGGCTGATGGGGGGCCGGGAGCAGCTGTGAGGGCTCCAGGAGGTACGGGAGGCCTTTTTCCTAACCCGCGAGGCGGCGTTCCTCCCGTTGGGTACGGAGGCCACGTTCCATGGGCCGATCAACACGTTCCTCATCTGGTTCAGCCACCTCGGGGCCACCCAGGAGCGTACGAGGGTCATATGGGTCCGGGACATCAGGCATGGCACGGGCAGGGCTGGCAAGGGCAAGCGGGGCCTCGAGCGTACATGCCACCCAAGTTGACATGAATGAACTTCCCCAAGTTCAAAGGGGGGATGCTCTGGAATGGGTTCAGAAGGTGGAATTGTTCTTCAGTTACCAGGAGGTCCCAGAGGCGCAGTGGGTGCAATTAGCATCGTTCCATCTGGAGGACGACGCATTTCAGTGGACTCAGTGGTTCCTAAGAGGTAGAGATTATGTGTCATGGACTGATTTTGTGGAAGGGTTCACCGCCCGGTTTGGGCCCCCAGAGTACGAAGATTTTGAGGCGCTACTGCAGAAATTGCGACAGAAGGGGACAGTAACTGAGTACCGAACAAAGTTTGAGAAGTTGGCCAACTGGGTACATTGGGAGGAGAGGACACTGCTGAGTTGGTTTGTGTCGGGGATGAAGGAGCAATTGCGCGATGAGGTTCATGCTTATATGTCGCGCAGCTTGAACCACGCCATCAGTTTAGCCCGCATTCAGGAGGAGCGGTTCAACGGGCAGAGAACCCGGACCACGGGTAAGCCGTCGGCGGCTGCAGCAGCAGTAGCACGGCGGGATCCACCAACGGGTAGCAAGCCAACAGTGACGCGGCTTTCGTGGAGTGAGCTGGCCGCTCGGAAGGAAAAGGGGTTATGTTTTAACTGCGATGAGAAATTCGTGTCGGGCCACAAGTGCGAAAAGATACAGGTTTTTATGCTGCATGAGGATGTGGAAGACGAGACGACTCTGGACGAGGAGTTGGAGGTGGACTTGGCCTTGACCGAGTTCAAAGTTTCCATACACGCTCTCGAGGGGTGCGCCCCTCCTCCGCTTACTATGCGGCTCGCGGGACGGATTGCCCGTGAGAAGGTGACTGTTTTGGTGGACAGTGAGAGCACCCACAATTTTATTCATCCAGAGGTGGCACAACGAGTGGGTCATGTGATCGATAAGGGGGCTTCCTTCCATGTTATGGTGGCGGATGGCAGCAAGCTGCAATGCGAAGGGGTGCTGAAGGGTGTGGAGCTACGGATGCAGGGCTATAGCGGGTGTACCGACGTCTACCTGTTACCCATCCGGGGCTCGGATATGGTCTTGGGAGTACAGTGTCTACGTCAGTTGCGGAGGGTAACGTTCGACTGGGAGCACATGACTATGGAGTTCCTCCACGGGGGAAAGCAGTTCTGTTTGAAGGGTATTATCTCTTCGCCAGTGAAGGAGATTTCTCTTCGGAGCATGCAGCGCTTGGGCGAGGAAGGAAGGGTGATGGCCGTCCTTAGGGAAGTCCCAACGGCCGACACGACACATTCGGATGTACCAATTCAGTTACAGTCTCTTCTGATGGAATATTCTGATGTTTTCCAGGAACCACGCACATTACCACCACCTCGATTCAGAGATCATCATATTCAGCTTAAGGCGGGCGTCGAGCCCCCTAATATTTGGCCATATCGCTACCCACATATTCAGAAGGCAGAGATTGAGCGTAGCGTCCGCGAGATGTTGGAGGCGGGCATCATTCGACCGAGTACGAGTTCATTTTCAGCCCCCGTCATCTTGGTAAAGAAGAAAGATGGGTCATGGAGATTTTGTGTGGATTACCGGGCCCTGAACAACGCCACGGTAAAGGATAGCTTTCTGATTCCTGTCGTGGAAAAGTTACTATATGAGCTACATGGCGCACAACGGTTCACCAAGCTCGATCTACGTTCAGGCTATTACCAGATTCTGATGGCACAGGAGGACATCCATAAGACGGCCTTCCGAACTCATGATGGTCATTACGAGTTCTTAGTCATGGCCAATGGGCTGACTGGCGGTCCCGCCACTTTTCAGGCGAACATGAATGAGACCTTTCGCGAGCTCCTGCGGAAATTCGTATTGATCTTCTTTGATGACATTCTGATTTACAGCGCCAATTGGGAGGACCATGTGGGTCATGTTGAGCAGGTATTGGCCATACTACGTCGTCACCGGCTTTACGCCAACCGTTCCAAATGCTCCTTCGGTCAGGAGGTGGTGGAGTACTTGGGACACTTGGTCTCCGGCCAGGGCGTCAGGGCCGACCCAAGGAAGATTCAGAGTATGCAGTCATGGCCGCGGCCTGTCACAGTCCGTGCTTTGCGGGGATTTCTGGGGCTTACAGGGTACTACAGGCGATTCGTACGAGATTATAGGAAGATAGCTCGTCCTTTGACTCAGCTGCTGCAGAAGGATTCCTTTTCTTGGACTGCGAAAGCGGAGGCAGCTTTTCAGGCTCTTAAGCAGGCCATGACCACCACTCCGGTTCTTGCATTACCGGATTTCACGAAGGCATTTGTGTTGGAGATGGATACCTCTGGTGTTGGCATATGGGCAGTTCTGATGCAGGAAGGGCAGTCATTAGCTTTCTACAGCAAGGCGTTGGCCCCCCGCACCTTGGGTCTCTCCACCTATGAGAAGATGTTGGCTATCATTCATGCTGTGGCGATGTGGCGTCCATATCTATTGGGTCGGCATTTTAAGATCCGCACCGACCACCAAAGCTTGAAACATTTCCTGGACCAAAGGGTCTCTTCTCCTCTACAGCAGAAGTGGGTTACTAAGTTTCTCGGCTATGACTACGAGATTGAGTATCGAAGAGGTAAGGATAACGTGGTAGCGGATGCCCTTTCTCGCCTACCGGAGGGTAATCTCGCTCACATTTCTGGGCCGTTGGCGGATTCATTAGATGATATTCATGAGGAGTTCATGCGTACGGCTACTTTACGTCCCTTGGTGGAGGCTTTGCAGCGGGGAGAGACGGTGGCTCCCGGTTATCATCTTCAGAATGGCCGGCTGTACTATGAGGGGAGAGTGGTTGTGCCCCCGACTCAGCATGGAAAACGGTTATGATGCACGAGTTTCACTCTTCCCCGATGGGTGGCCATGCAGGGGTGCTCCGGACACTTCAGAGGGCGCGAGCAAATGTCTTTTGGGTCGGCATGCGCCGGGACATACATCAGTTCGTGCGGCAGCGTGAGATCTGCCAGCGTCAGAAGTACGAGACTGCATCCCAGGCCGGGCTATTGGTTCCTCTGGCGATTCCACAGCAGATTTGAGACACGGTTTCAATGGACTTCATTGACGGGCTGCCTAAGTCCAAAGGGAAATCGGTAATTTTGGTGGTGGTGGATAAACTATCAAAGTACGGGCATTTCCTGACTCTCAGTCATCCGTACACGGGCGAGTCGGTCGCCGCACTTTTTGCTCGGGAGATTGTCCGCTTACATGGCCTTCCTCGTGCCATTATTTCTGACCGAGATCCTACTTTTGTGAGCAGTTTCTGGCGGGAACTTTTCCGGTTACAGGGTACATGTTTACAGTTCAGCACGGCACATCACCCTCAGTCGGATGGTCAGACGGAGGTTCTCAACAGGGGTGTCGAGACATATTTACGTTGTTTTGTTATGGATGAGTCTCGGACTCGGCCGGAGTGGTTGCATTGGGCCGAATATTGCTACAACACCTCATATCACTCTACCAGCCGGATGACGCCGTTTGAGATTGTTTATGGGCGCCCTCCCCCGACATTGGGTAGCTATGAGCCAGGGAGCACCGCCCTGCCGGCGGTCGACCGCGCTCTTCGTGATCGGGATAGTATGTTGGCAACCCTTCGAGAGAACCTCCGCCTAGCTCAGGACCGTATGAAGATGCAGGCAAACAAACACCGCAAGGAACGGGAGTTTGCGGTGGGAGATGAAGTTTTCCTCAAGCTCCAGCCTTACAGACAGTTATCAGTTGCTCGTCGGGGCAATCAGAAGCTTTCTCCTCGATATTACGGCCCCTTTCGTATACTCAGCAGGGTGGGGCCGGTGGCTTACAAGTTAGCTTTGTCGGAGGGATACCGCATTCACCCAACCTTTCATGTGTCTTTGCTCAAGCGAAAAGTGGGTGCCAATGTACAACCGAGTACTCTTCTGCCTGAGGTTACTGCTGCGGGCAAACTGCGGCCACTGCCGGAGGATGTGTTAATGGTTAAATGGAAGAATCGGGGCACGGAATATCGGCCGGAACTCTTAGTCAAGTGGAAGAATTTGTCGGCGGCGCACAATTCTTGGGTGGATTTCTTGGACTTCAAGGAGCTCTACCCCGACTACCACCTTGAGGACAAGCTGGTCCTTGATGGGGAGGGGAATGTTACGCCCCGCTACGCTTCACGGGACGTCATTATGTTCGGCGGTGCAAGGGAGCGGCGACCAACGGGGCTGAACAAACCGGTTCAGCCCCCAACCAGTGAACCGGCCGGTCGGGGCTGAACCAATTGGGTTCAGCCCCAACTGGAGGGGTCGGTCGGCCCCTCTTTGGCCCGGGTATATTTACCCGGGGCTGCTCTCATGGATAGATTATGCAATTGATTATCAAGGTATTCTCTCCCTCCTCTTCTAACCCTAAATCCCCTTAGTCTTCTTCTCTCTAGATCTCCCTCTCCCTTCCTCCTTCCTATCAGATCGTCTAGTGGGGTTATGGGTGTTTGAAGACAGAACGCTTCTCTGAAAAGATGTCCTATGGGGACAATGGCATCCACTACTCATTCTGATGGGTCTATCGCCAAAAGTTAAGGTGGTCAGTTGGGCATATGGCATCTGTGGAGCTTTCCTCCGCAAGAGACGTCTGGACACATTCGAGGAGAATAAGGCATCCGTAGTACGGAGTTTGTCCTCAGATAGAAACCAAGAACGGTAGCAGCACCTCTGTTGATGCGCGACACACTGTCATGTTCGCTCAGATCTATAAGGCTTACTACATATGTTAGTCGTGAGATCCTCCAACGAGGGCAATTGTAGTGGAATTATGGGAGTGATAAAAGGACGAAGCATTTACCGACAGAGAGGGACGGAGACTTGAAGACCTTCGCAAGCTATTGAATCCGGATATTGCGAATGGAGGGGGTTCAAGCAAGCTCCGGTGACTATCCAATGGGAGTACAATAAAGGGGGGGTAAGGTTAAAAGTCCTCCACTTGACGGGATGAACATCAAGGGTCAAGGGCGAGTAGATAAACCATAATAACAAGGACGAGGCTAAGAGTCTTCCACTCGACGAGATGAACATCACGGATCGAGTGGGAAATAGGTAAGCCATAATTTTAGAATCCTAGTTATTGTCTGATGCTCCGATACCATTCGATAGACCTCTCACAATAATAAGTGTTAGCATTTCGGAAGTAATCATAAAAGCATATTCTTTGTTCGCATAAGCAAATAATGTTTTACAAGAGTGTATAAAGACAAAGATATTGGTGGAGTTCTACTGGTACTGCCTCAACTTCTTACAACTCCTTGTTGTGGACATGATCCTTTGTTCTCACCTCAAAGTCTCGAAGGGAATATACTCACCGATCACAATGACTGGGCAGATACAACATTCTCAGACTGTTATGGGATCACTGCGGACCTTGAATTGCCTTCCTCCCAATGGGTACTTCACCACTTGATAGTAGGTTGAAGCTATGGCCTGATAGTCATCCAGAAGGGGCCTTCGGAAAATTGAATTATAGTAGATCGGGGCGTCAATCACCAGGAAGGTCTCCTACTTTGTTATTCCACGCATGCTCACTGACAGATCAATGTGTTGGAAACTTCTGTGATCTAGAAGTGATCAAAGTTTTGGTCTTGCGTCCAACGTAATATAAGTCTATGGGGTCGCACGTTAAGAACGTGCGGAAATTAGATAGATGGTCGTGTTGGTTATAAATCAAACATTAACAAACTACATTCGACGAAGGCGTTGAAATCGTGGAAAAGTTCCACTACATCGATTATAGGATTGTTCGATGCATGCGTTGAATTCAAGGAAATGCTCTTATGCGTCGAATAGTGGGACTATTCGATACATGCGTCAATTTGTAGAAATTGACGCAACGTCGAATTGGTGCGCGTTTATCAGAATACAATGTTATCAGATAGTATTCGACGCAACGTCAATTTATAGAAATCGATGTCGCGTCAAATAGTGGGACTATTAGACGCATGTGTTGATTTGTAGAAATCTACGCTACCTCGAATAGTAAGACATTATTCGACATATGCGTCGAATAGTACTAGACGCTCAAGCTGCTCTTATTTCTCCTTCTCAACATAGGAAATTTATGAAACTGCAATATATATAATGCGTTTTAGGATTGTGAGAATGAGACAACTCCTTTTACCACCAATTGCATCCTATCCTGAGAAGTGAAACTAGTATTTCGTTGAGACGAAGAAGAACGGTCATCTTCCAGCCCGAGTTCGTCGAACGAATGGTGAGGGGTTTCCAACATTCTATGTGGATATTCATAGATACGTAGGTTTCATTCTACATTGTGATTTTCCCAAGACAGTTATCCTTCTCGTAATTTGATTTTAACGTAGGTATGAACTCGATTCTTGATCTTTTGGTTTTCGCAAGATCGCATTTTGGGTTCAATCAAATCTTCCACTGCGCATGTAATGCCCGAGAAAGCCAATAGTGGTATCAGATCTAGGTTGGCGATTACCAATTTTCAGAAATTCCTCATATTAGCAGTAACTGTCTATCTCTGTGTAGTTTGTGAAACAAAAACCACTGATAGACGAGCTTGGCTATTGTCCAAAGAGAGATGATTATGTATGATATAAATGCGTGTAAATTTGAAGATTTAAAACTGTTTTGAATGTTAAGATATATTCCTAGAAGATCAACTGTTGATGATTTTTCAATAAGAAATTGCGGCGGTTTTTGTCTAGATTTCAGGGCACTAACCCGAAACCCGCAAAGGCCCTAACCCTTGAGCCCGCTAGTTGATCGATCAGCGAGACCACCGCCAAGGGCGCTATCCCTTGGACCCTATTAGAGGCTCTAACTCTAAGACCCTGCCAGGGGCGCAGCCCCTTGGAACCCTGCATGGAGCGCATTGTATTTTGTTGTATACATGTGTATATCTGGAATGTATCTCCAATGTGAATGGTGTAATATTTTTCATGATTTTTTTAAATATGTGCAATGACTAAATGTTAATTATTTAACATGAAAAATCACTTAAATTTCATACTAAGTATACAGATGTCTTCCGATAAATAACACTCTTCCTACCTTGATCGATGAAGTGTGAACTTGTGAAAGCAAGGTGCGTCAATATATCTTGGCGTGTGTGAGTGGATAATTGTAATACCCCGCTGTTGACATTGAGTCTAACATAACTAGTTGATCTCAACGGTTGAGTGCCTAGAGACATAGGATTGGCATGCACCATAAGATGAATGTGAATAATGATTATTCACCAACCATATAAGAGTTGCATAATGATACAATTGGATAACGTTGTCTACCTAAATAACCACATTATGAGTGATCAGCTAAAGTTGGCTTATTATGGGGATGAAATACGGATCTTATCCACTAGAGAGTAGCTCACATAAATTCTCTGAATTGATATTAAATGTTATTAATTTGAAAAAAATGGTGGGAGTATTAAATAAATGTCCTTATTAAATAAAATATATTTGGAAACATAATATTAATTAACTTTGCATGATTAGTATAGAATTTTTATGGCTAGTAATTCGCATCACACTTTGTCCATGCACGCTATCCTTGAGAAGGACAAGCTTAATGGGACAAACTTCCTAGACTGGTATAGAAACATGAGGATTGCCCTCAAACAAGAGAGAAAGTTCTATGTTTTAGAGGAAGATCTCCATGAACAGCCACTCGGATCTTCCTCTCGAGTAGATAAAGATGTTTATAAGAAGTATCAAGACGACCCCTTAAATGTTGAATGTCTCATGCTTGCCACCATGACCTCTGAGTTTCAAAAGTAATATGAAATCATGTGTAGTTATGAGATAATCGAACACCTCAAGAAAATGTTTCAGGGGCAGGCTTGGCAAGAGAGATTCGATGTTTCTAAGGTGTTTCAGTGCAAGATGGGATCTCGTGACTCAGGAGGAACTCATGTACTTAAAAATGATTAGGTACATTGAGAACCTTGAAAGATTGAGTTTTCCCTTAGGCAAAGAGTTGATTGTTGACTTAATCCTGAAGTCGTTGTCGGATAGCTATGAGAAGTTTGTCTTGAATTATAACATGAAAGAAATTGACAAAATAATGTATGAGCTCCTAAACATGCTAAAAACTGCCGAGAATAATATAAAGATGACCAAGTCTACCAGCCTCATATTAATTGTGCATAAAGATAAGAGTAAGGTCAAAGGTTTTAAGAGGACTAAGTTGGGATCTAAGTGCAGTCTTAATCTCAAATCTTTGCACTAGAACTGAAAGGACCGGCGAAGGAAGAGAATTGCCACAATTGTGGGAAGGTAGGGCACTAGAAAAGGAATTGTCCTCTTTATCTTGAGAATTTGCAAAAGAAGATGGGAAGTGTTACTTCCACTTTAGGTATATTCATTATATAAGCCAATATTTCATCTTCATCATCTTGGGTATTGGATACCGGATGTGGTTCTCACATTTGTATTAATGTGCAGAAACTGAGAAGGAGAAGAATGTTGGCTGAGGTCGAGCTAGATCTCCGAGTTGAAAATTGAGCAAGAGTTGTTATCAATGTTGTATGAGTTTATCACTTATCTTTTCCTAGTGGACTTGTAATAGGGTTAGAGAACTACTATTACGTTCCAGCTATTCCTAGAAATATTATTTCAATTTCATGGATGGACATGAAGGGATTTTTATTTATTATTAAGAACAATAGCTATTCGATATATTTAAATGATACGTATTATGGTAATGCGCAATTATTTAATGGTATATATATTTTAAACTTGGACCAGCTCATCTATAACATTGATTATACTAAAAGACTAAGCATAAATGAATCAAATCATACGTATCTTGAGCATTGTCGTTTAGGTCATATAAATGAGAAACGCATATCCAAATTTCATAAAGATGGACTTTTGACTCATTTTATTATGAATCATTTGAGAGATGCGAATCTTGTTTGTTAGGCAAGACAACTAAAGCCCTTTTCATTGGTCATATCCAGACGCTTAATGATCTTTACGGTATAATACATAGTGAAGTATATAGACCCCATGAGTTTTATGGCTAGTTGTAGGTTACACTAATTCATTACATTTACTAATGATTTCAGTAGATATGGATGTGTATCTTATGAAGTACAAAAATGAATCCTTTGAAAAATTCAAAGAGTTTAAGAATGAAGGACAAAACTAACTAAGAAAAACAATTAAAGCACTATGATCTGATCGAGGTGACAAATATTTGAGTCAGGAGTTCAGTGATGATCTAAAAGTGTGTGTTGTTGTATCACAGTTCCGTCCACCTAGAACATCACAACATAATGGTGTTTTTGAGAGGAGAAACCGTATCATGTTGGATACGGTGCGATCGATGATGAGTCATACAGATTTGTTTGTTTTCTTTTAGGGATATACTCAAGAGATGGTTGCTTTAACATTAAGGGTTCGTTTGGTTCGGTGTTTGGAGCAGTCGACGGGAGTAAAGGGGCCGCCGTTTGAAACGGAGGGGGGAGGTCGCGGTTCGAATATCGTTGTTTTCCTCCGTTTCCTATGGCGTTGCGGGCTCAAACGCAGTCATCGGGCGTTTGGTTACTCGTCGTGCGGTGGCGTTTGCCCCAAACGTGCGCTCCAAACGTCGAACCAAACGGTTCAAAAGACAGCATATGAGATATAAACTGGGAAGAGTCCTAATATGTCTTTTATATAGATTTAGGCTTGTGAGATATACGTGAGACGTCAAATGTCTGACAAACTTAAGGGCAAATCAGACAAGTATTATCAAGTGGGGGATCCTAAGAAAACTAAATGGTATTATTTATATAATCACTCTAATGATAAAGTGTTTATTGCGAGGAAGGGTATCTTTCTAAAGAAGTTCAAATCTAGAAAGACTACTAAGACAGAACTTGAAGATGTTCAAGAACCCCGAACAATAAATAAATCATAATTGGAACCTGAGCAAAACCTACAAGTTGTTGTAGTTAGAGAGTCTGCTCAAGAAACACGAGTCCTACGTAGATCTAGCAGATCATGTTTTTAGTCTGAGAGATATGGATTTTTATGTCTCAAAGTGGTAATGTGCTGCTTATGGAGCATGATGATAAACCTACAGCCCAGCAAGAAGCTATAAATAGACCAGACATCTAAAATAGACTTCATTTATGTAAACCAAGTTTGGAAAATGGTGCAACCACCTGAAGGGGTATGACTTATAGGTGCAAATAAGTTTTCAAGAAGAAAACTGACATGCATGGGAATGTACAGACATTTAAAGGGCGATTAGAGACTAAAAGTTTCAAGCAAATCCATGATTCTGACTATGATCAATGTTGTCAGGATCGCAATCTGGATCGTAGCATCGTACAATCCTACAATCAGAAAATGATAAAATGATCTGGATCACACCTAGGATCTGTTTGGTTCCTCTATGGGGGGATTGCGATCTGAATCGTAGGATCTATAGGCTCACGATCCTAAGACCGATCCTACTGATTCAAATCCTGATTACAATTAAAGGATCCAGATCATATTCAAACCTACATTATATTTAAATCAAGAACCTCTCGATAAATCTTAATATCAAGCGTCACTCAGCAACCCTAATCTCGAACCCATCCCATCCTTGGTTCTTTCTTGCTTTAAGCTAACACTTCCTTACCCCCACTGACTTCCTTTAGTGTCTGAGACACCTTCAATTTTCCTTTCTTACATACTTCAGTGCATCTTTGGGGGAACTGGTCCCCATCCAAAAAATCCAGCCTACATCCATCCAGCAATTCCAGCCTACAAGTATCCAACAATTCCCTCGCACACATCCAACTTGTATGCAAGACTATCGGCTCCTCGATTTCGGGTATCTCTTTATGAATACACCATAGATTAATAATATAGTTCTAATGTCATAACTTTCATTCATATTGCATTGCCCTTTTATTGGTCATTACAAGAAATATATTAAATTGTATTGTAAATATTGTTTTATAAAGAAATGAGGGTGAGGATTTCAGTACATACATAATTTGTATAATTACTTTTTAAGCTGAAGGCCGAAGAATCTTCTCATATATTCCCCACTAGAAATTTTGAGGTTTATTCTCATCTCTTCGAAATATTAAAAAATGGAAAGTTTCATTGAGTTTAAAGCTCAATGAATCATTGCATCCTAACCTTTATATAAGCATAAGTTTTTATTAAGTATTGATGTACTTGTAAGAGAATTATATTATTGGTTATGTGCTTGTCTTCCATTCTGCAAATAAGAATTGTAGTGCGATATTTTTAGTGGTGCTTCATTTATAATTACTCATTTACAAGTTAGAATGATATCTCTTTAATTAATGAACCTCGTAGCATCTTACGATCCTTGATTCGACCCTACAATCCAATCCAACCTCGAAACACTACTATCTAGGATTCTGATCTTTATAACTTTGACTATGATGAGACTTTTTCCCCTGTTGTCATGTTAAAGTTCATCAAAATTCTGTTAGATATTGTTGCGTACTATGATTACGAGATCTGAAAAATTGATGTGAAAGTGGCTTTCCTTAATGGAAACCTTCTCGAGGATGTGTACATGGCACAACCAGAGGATTTTGTATATCCAAGTGAAGCCACTAAAATATGCAAGCTGCGGAGATCTATTTATGAAATGAAGCAAGTTTCTTGAAGTTAAAATCTTCTCTTTGATTAGAAAATCAAAGAGTTTGGTTTCATCAAAAATGAAGATGAGTCGTATGTTTACTAGAGGATTAGTGAAAGCATTATTGTATTTTTGATATTTTATGTAGATGACATACTATTATTGAGAATGGCATTTCAGCCCTACAGGCTGTTAAGAACAGGCTAGAAATTCAAATATGTGACTTGAATGTAAAATTATATGTTTATATGAAGCATCATTCTTAAATAGTCTATGGTCGAAGTATCATCGTAGAAATTAGACCAATGATGATATATTGAGACGAATATGTGGGATTGATTAGCGACCAAGTCTCATATGTCATGATATTGGATATCAAGTCATCACACAGATACTTGTTAGAGAACAAGTTGTACTGGACAAACCACGATGAGATTATTTTGTGCATTGTTATATGGATGTGTCACAAGTAGTTTTCATAGTGATAATGGTGCAAGTGGTTTTTTGTCCTGAATTCACTACAGTCATTACGTGATGAGCATATTTTGATACCATCAAAAGTCTTCCTTGAGAAAGGTTGGTGATAATGATGGTTATTGGGTACGTTACGAATCATGTAAGTGATTGTGAGTTGATGTAGATGGAATTTATCCTTTTATATGACAGGAATTACATTCATGGATCCTTTAATGAAATGATGCTATCAAATGCATGGTCATGCTTTGTTAAGTCAATATATGATATTAGACTCACTTATTTCTGAGAATATATTCTAGATCAAGGAATAAAGATTGAATGATTAAGAGAGTTATATGATACATGCCTCGAGTTCAGTCTTGATGTAAATGATAAAAGGACTAGACTAAACAAGAGGATTGGTCACTTACAGGTTTCAGTGAGTTACTAACTCTTATATCACTTAGGTAGCAATGATGCATTACTAGATGTCATTCAATATTTATGATACTATGATTGATACGTTCTAGCTCAAGTGGGAGATTGTTGGAATCTTCTGTGATCCAGAAGTGGACAAAGTTTTGGTCTTGCGGCCAACGCGATAAGAGCCTATGAGGTCGCATGTTAAGAATGAATAAAATTTGGATAAATGATTGTGTTGGTTAAGAACCAAACCTTATCTGACAACATTCGACAGAGGCATTGAATTAGTGATAAATGTTTTTACTGCATTGATTAGTAGGATTATTCAATGCATGCGTTCAATTCAAGGAAATATTATTATGCGTCGAATAGTGGGACTATTTGACACATGCGTCGATTTGTAGAAATCGATGCAATGTCGAATTGGTGTGCGTTTATAAGAATATTATGCTATTCGACACAATGTTGATTTATGAAAATTGACATCAAGTCGAATAGCGGGATTATTCGACGAAAGCATTGATTTGTAGAAATCAACACTACGTCGAATAGAAAGACACTATTCGATGCAAGCGCCGAATAATACTAAAAGCGTGTGTTGCTTTTATTTCTCCTTCTCAGCGCGGGCAGTTAAATTGCAGTATAGTTTTATGGTTATAAGAGTGAAATGACCACTGCCGTCAGTTGCAATCTCTCCTAAGAAGGGAAATTAGTATTTTGTGGAGATGAAGAAGAACAGTCATCTTCCAGCCCAAGTTCGTCGGACGAACAACGAGGTGTCTCCGGCGCTCTGTGTGGATACTCATAGAGATGTAGATTTTGTTCAGCGTTGTGATTTTCCTACGACAGTTATCCTATTCGGAATTTGATTTCGATGTAGGTATGGACTCGATTCTTGATCTTTTGGTTTTCGCAAGTTTGTCTTTTGGGTTTCAATCAAATCTTCTAATGTGCATGTAATACCTGAGAAACCCAACAAGATGCTCCATTCTACTTTTTTCCTCTATCCTGAGAAGTCGTACAAGGGCCCATTACAAGCCTTCACGAGCTTATTCGTGTTTATAGCGTTAAACGCCGGTTTGAATAGAACATTGACTGAGCTGTCGATGTCGACTAGAATCCTCGATATTAAGAAGATATCCAGTACCACCTTGATTACGATTGCATCGTGGAAAGGATTGACCGTCTGCAGGAGACCTTCTTCTCTGAATATGACTACCCCTCAGGAGGGTGCCATGAGAGAGGTAGAGGCAGCTTCCCTCTCTCGGAGGCACTTTACACTTACTTTCTTGGAGGACTCGAATCCGTCTCCTCCGTGGATGTAGTTGATGTAGCCAAATTGGCAGACATCATCTATCTCCAAGCATTCTTCTTCTCTGACTTACCCGTAGATGTTGGTGTTGACTGTTCTATGTTCTCGCGCCTTGGCTCCCTCGAACTCGAAGCTTATTTTTCCTTCCCTTTGTTTGAGATGGAGTCACCTTTAGATTGGCTGGCTAGGAAGTCCTTTTATTTCCTTTACTTCAGTAGCCTCTCCACCAAGTCACGTAGGCCTCTGTAGTATTTTGTGTCGTGGACAACATCGCGATGGAACTTGCAGTTGAGGTTCGGATCTCTGCTTCTAAATCTTGTCTTCAATGGATGAGGTCTCTTAAAACCTAGCTACCATTAGAGAATTTCTACCACTTTATCCATAGGCATGCATATGTCTGTATATGTTGGATCTCGTGGCCAAACTTAGAGGGGATGAATAAGGTTTTAAGGTTTAATTAAAAAATTCAATTAATTTTACCCAGGAAAACTAGTTCTGGATGCTACCGCGGGGCGTTAGCTTGCTAGCGCGCGGCGGTAGGTCACAGACCTTGTTTTCTTGGACAAACTCCTCGGAGATGGACACACCCTTCAAAGATTTACCGGCATAAAACCACGAAGTCACACACAGAATGAAGAATAACAAATAATTTTATTCAAATAGAAACGACAGTGATTTATAATTACAAGCACTAGATCTCCATGACGTCGGAGATCGAAGGCGGTGAAATTCAAATTTCTTTTTGTTTTCTATACCGACCCACTACCCGTACAGGTTGACTCTCTCCCTTTCTCATCCAGGAAAGGTCTTTGAGCCGGCTCTTCACCTTCACACAAGGAAGTATCATAGAGCCCACTAGATCTAACGATCTAGACGTCCCTTCCCCAAGACGATTTCTCACGGAACCCTTCCCAGATTCTGACGACCTTCACTGGTTGATTTTCCTCACGCTAAAACAATCAGAAAAGAGAAAATACAAAAGGAGTAAAGAAGATTTTAAAAGTGATTCTAGCTCAAGACGATTCCTCCGTTGAGCGGTGCGCGGCCGGTGCTAACGATCTTCGTTTTATTGGGACTGATCAACTCTTCTTGGTCGTTGTAGTCTTTTGCTCGTCGGAGATCTTCGTGTGCGAACGAGAGGGAGGCGGCTTTCTCTTACTTCAACGGAGACGGTGGAACGCTACTATTGCATGAAAAATAAAGAATTGAAATAATCAATTCAATCTAGTGTAGTTAATCTATTTATGCATTTTACACTATTATATTATTACACTACACAATCATGCAAGTATATGATTAAGACCGCATGTAGGTTATCAAAAATAAGTTAGTGAATGAATCATTATTAAACATAAAACATTACTCATACTTAGAGGCATGCTAAGCAATCCTACACATATTTCCTACATTCAATTCATTGCACATAACAAGATACTTTTCAAGACATGACATAAACAAAACAATATTTTATGATTCTTGAAAATTAAATTACACATTGTAATTCATCTTAAATTGATATAATTAATCATCCTTAACAAGTGCAATGAGTAATAAACAGTTTTTAAAAATTTTGATTTTTTATTAAAAAGTCAAATAATAAACACACACAGAGATATAGGAAAAATATATTTTTGTCCTTTTAAATCATTTTATAATTTTATATTTGATTTTCAAATATATATATATATATATAATACTTGTGTTTTACTAAAAACATGAAAGCTCAAAGGGACAAAAGATGCAAATACAAGATAATATGATAGAATAATATGCATGGATATAATGAACATGCGAAGTGACATACTGAACATGCGAAGTGACATACTGAACATGCGAAGTGACATACTGTTCATGCGTTAGCTCTAGTAATCGTTATATATCAAACACAGTTTCACAATTGCAAATTCGATGAAATTCAGTTGTCTAATGCACAGAAAAGAGAGTCATAGCTTTCACATTATTAGTACATTTTAGTTTATCAGAGTCATTCCATTTGGCATGTGATTTCTTAAAAACTTGATCACCCACAGTGATAGTGGGTGCAGTGTATTTCGTTTCGATCATGGCCCACACGTTCATGTTCTGTTTCATCAAGAAAATTTTCATGCGCGTTCTCCAGTGGCTGTAGTCACTCCCCATGAACAGTGGGGGTCTACTAACACCTTGACCCTCAGGAAAGCATGATTAATGTTGGACATCTTACTTCGGGATTTTAACTCTTTTTTGAAGTAACCTCACTCTGATACCACTTGTTGGATCTCGTGGCCCAAAGTTCTAAGCTTTATATAAAAAGTGAACACAGTGACATTGATTGTTCAAGTCATTCCTAACGTGTTAGACACAATATCACGAGTTATAACATGTAAGCATAGAATTTCTACATTAGTGCTTTGTCTAGGGATATGTATACAGTGTAAAGTCATTACGCTACATAAGTCATCATACATACCTAGAGGCATATTCCGCATACGCTATCATGTCTAGTTGCACTTAGTAGCTAAGTACCTTTAGATTTGACACATCACATAATCAGACAATGTTAACGGGAAATAACAATCCTAAATCAAACATTGCACGTAATCGCTATGCGTTAGATTCTAGTCATGCGTGTCCTAAGACAGAATAATCCACAATTTTTTTGTATTTTGGGATTTTATCCATACTTTTTGTCTTAAAAAAACGATTAAACAAATCAAGCAAAATAAACAAAAAAACAATGCAAAAAAATCAGACACATGACAACGCGATAGAATATTATGCATGATATTGACGAACATGAGACATGAAATAATGTTTGTGCTATGTATATGAAAAGTCATGAGAATGCTCAAGACACAATTGACCCAAGCAATATATTGTCACCCTAGCCCGGTGCTAAGTGACAGATGGGCATAAGGAGCTGCACAAGATGTCGTAGGTTGGGGTGTTAATCTCATATACATACAAAAGAAACCCCGCTCAACCAAACACTCTTTCCCCCCAGTGTGACACAAGGACCTATTGGAACCATCCTCGGTTAAGGACAAGACGTGGATTACAGGTTAGCGTTTCTAATGCACACAACTCTACGCCCCTGCTATTGTGAGACAAAGATAATGAGTTAATGATCGTGGTCATGCTTATGCATTTGTTCCTAAGGAAACATATATATAACTATGATTTTTAGGTGCAGAGAAAACATGGTGTTCGATTTAGCATCTATAATATTGCATGTATTCGTAAAGGTTTCAAAACAGCACATTCAAACCCTTAATGCATTGTTGACTAATAGAAGTTAAATTGTGTTTTAGACGACTACGAATAGAACATTTGAAGTAGAAAATATTTTGTTACCCATGTTGTCGACACCAAAAATACGTCATTTGCAGTCTACTCCAAAAAACATCATGTCTCCTTTCTACTTCTCCAGGATAAGGAACTTGTCTTCAAATACCACACTTTTTCCTTATCCTTATCCTGTCAACACACTCATCAAGAGGATGAGGGTAAAGACCTGGTTACCCAAGTTGCTCTACCCATAGTGTAGGTAGTCGACTTCGGCATCCAGACTTGAGTCATTTTATTCATTCATCTATTCAAGCAATAGCTAGAGGTGCGACCAAACCTATTACATTTGGCACACTTCACATAGACGGTGGATATCGCCTTTTGCGTGGTACTCGGGCTCCTGCTAGACGAAGGATGTGGGTTTTTCGATTTAACATAATTAACGTTATGTTTCATAAACCATTTGGTTGGATTTGCTGGAAACGAACTATTGTCAGTTGTAGAGATACTGTCGGGCAGTAGCTCACAGTGTTTCTATCCAAGCCTGAATTTTCCAAATCTCTGACACTGATAACCCAATAGCATATCTAGATATTTTTGGCTTATTCCAAACTTTTGGATGGCAAGGTTCAGGCCATGGATCTTCTCATTTAAAGCGGTGTTTTTGTGACCAACATGACACACCGGTTTGCGAATTTCTTTTTTTCATTCTCAATGTGGCTACGAGAAGTTTGAAGCTTTTTTTCCAAGTCTTTCCTCTCTTTAGTGAGAGTATCAATTTTGGAGGAAGTCTCGGAGAGGTTCTCTTCTAATTCTTTTATTATGCACAAGGAGTGAGAGCACTATTGGCACTCAACTTTCTCTTTTTCACATTTCACTAATTCATTACTCAAACATTTCAACTTTTTCTCAGTTGTTTATTTTCATATTTCAAAACACTATTCTTATTACTAACATCATCTAATTTATCACAAAGAGTTTCATATAATTCAAGGAATTCTATGTCAGTGGGAGGAGTTACCTCAGTGTCGCTATGGACATTGGATTCACCATCTGAGTCGGTGTGATGTTCCCCCATTAAACAGAGATTCGTCTCGTCTTCACTGCTTAAGTCGGAGGTGCTCGACTTGTCAGAAATAGCATCGTCCCATGTCGAGGCTTTAAGAACTTTCCTCTGTCTCTGTCTTGCCTCCCTTTTTCTTCCTTTTAAATCTTTGGGCAATCTCTCTTCAAGTGTCCAGACTTATGACAGTGGAAGCACTCAGGAATAGACTTTTCTTCGTCGCTTTCTGACCCCTTTGCCGATCTGGTAGGGGTGCAAGCGGTTCGGTTTGGACCCAAACCGAAACCGAACCGATGTTTATCGGTTCGGTTCGGTTTTTTGGTCGGTTTACTCGGTTCGGTTTTCGGCTTTTCAGTTATACTATTTAAAATAATTGTGTACTTAAATATCTCAAGAAAATTTGTAAAAAAATATGATAATTTAAAATAAATATCATCAAACTCTATTTACATATGATATATTACAACTAATAGCTCATATTACATAAAAAAATTATGATTGAATATTTTTATTGCGAAATCAAGTACTAAATATAAAAAGATATAAATAAAATCAGTTAAACAAAATGTTTAATTCTTCTTGGTGCATAAAATATGCATTACAAAAATTTATTTTGGCTCAAATGATATAAAAATTATTAAGTTGATATAATTTGTGTACATTATTTAGTCAATAAAAATAGTTAAAAGATCATTATTGATAATATTTTTACATGTATTATTAGTCGGTGCGGTTTGATTTTTCAGAGAGGAAAACCAAAACCGAACTGAGTCGTTCGGTTCGGTGTAAAATCGATTCGATTTGGGCGATTTGGTCGGTTTTCGGTTTTTCATGCACACCTCGTGCGCAATGTACCCTGACTTCCAAAATCTGTCTGGGGTAATCGCACGACCACTGGACATAGTGCGCACGACCACCGGTCGTGCGCCACTGATCGTGTGCATTGATTCCACTTTTCCTGGAGTTCTGTCTGGGGTAATCGCACAACCAATGGACATAGTGCGCACGACCAGCGGTCGTGCGCCATCGCTCGTGCACGTTACCCCAGTTCTTCTCTTTATTCTGCCATGCCAATACGCACGATCAATAGTTCTTCTCTTTTTGAAAGAGAAGAAATGGGGTAATGCGCACGAGCGATGGCGCACGACCGGTGGTCGTGCGCACTATGTCCAATGGTCGTGTGATTACCCCGGTTGTAGTATAGTGGTGAGTATTCCCGTCTGTCACGTGGGTGACCTGGGTTCGATCCCCGGCAACGGCGCCAAAAACTTGATGTTAAAGATCACGGCAGTGAACCGGTCGCACAAGTAATATAAAATGGGCGAGTTTTCCCAAGTATCGATCTCTCAAGGAACACAGTAAGGTGGAGTTAATTTCGAGGAAGACTTGAGATTGAAGTCCTTAAGTCGGCGTTAACTAAAGGGGTTTTGATGGTTGCGATAAAAGAAAGTAAAACTCTAACAACTACTCATATGCAACGCCGCTATGCGATGCTTCACCAGGCGGGATGGAAGACTAGTCGGGTCGCTATACACCGAATCGCTAGGCGGATGGGCGAGTAGGCTAGCGGATGAGGTGGAGAGAACGGAGGAAATCCTACTATGCAGGCCGCTATGCACTGCTTCACGAAGCACGTCACTATCAATTGCTAGTGCGGCACAAAACACATCCACACCACAAAAGCACACCTCAAATAGATAAGCAAGAATACTAAATCACATAGACATGATTAACTAAACATGCTAACAGTCAAAATACACTTCATCAATACAAAGAAATCTACTATGCTATCAATACAAGAGGAGGTGAGTGTGTGAAATCAACCGGCTCCGAAGTCTTATTGAGGATTCACGGAAGGAATCACCGGGTTGTCAATCCGCGTCCAAGCTCGGTCCTCAACTGCGTCCGGGGTAGAGAAGGGTTGTCACCACCTTCCAATGGCCCGTCTTCTTCGTGTCACAACCTGGTGGAGAATGGCACAAACTGCTCCAAGCTTGGTGAAAGCTAGGTCGAGATCTTCTTGAAGCTCGTGGATGAAGGAGGAGGCCGAGAGGATGCTCCGGCTTTGATTTGGCGGTGAAAGCTTGCCCGGAGCCCCTCCCTACGGTGGAGGATGAAGGGGAACGGCGGAACCCTTTGTCGGAGGCGAAAAAACGGCGGAAAATGGCGAGCTCTCTGAAAGATTCGGAATTAGGGCGAGACCTGCGATATTTATAGAAAGCAGAATTGAACAATGTGCACAATCACGGGCGCACGACCAGTGGTCGTGCGCACTATGGCCAGTGATCGTGCGTATTGGCATGGTAGAATAAAGAGAAGAACTGGGGTAACGCGCACGAGCGATGGCGCACGACCGGTGGTCGTGCGCACTTTGTCAAGTGGTCGTGCGATTACCCCAGACAGAACTCCAGGAAAAGTAGAATCAATGCACACGATCAGTGGGTCGTGCGCACTATGTCTAGTGATCGTGCGATTACCCCAGGCAGATTCTGGAAGTCAGGGTACATTGCGCACGATCATCCGCGCACGACCAGTGGTCGTGCGCAATAGATCCGATGATCGTGCGCAGTATTCCTGTTTCCAAACGTCCCCGGAACACGAACAGGACCCCTAAACCCATCACCGATGTGTGCAGACATTCCAGACAAGCATAAAAAGGAGAACAACCAATAAAAGCACAAAAATACACAACCACGGGCCAAAAGGTGCACTTCCTATGACAATAAGGATAAGATGAAATATAAACGATAATGAACTAAAAGTGAAGTGCAAGCATAAGAAAACAAGCTCAGATGAGTCCGAAAATCACTATAAAAAGAGGACTCGTCAACACCACCGATCTGGTCCACCTCCACTTCTCTACTGCACCTTTCTTTAGAAAACTTTTGTACTTCTCTTGGCTCTTGGGATCCTTCAGGAATCTTCTAAATTCCCGAACATATAAGGTTTCTTCACATTCATCATCAGACTCTTCTGTTTCAGATCTAGAGCTTTCTTCTTTTGCTCGTTTGAGTATTCCTCACTTTGCATCTTCAGCTCTAATTCATAGATCTTCAGATTCCCATTGAAGCTTTCAATTTCCAAGGTATTAATATTGTGTGACTCAGCAATGACGGTCACTTTTGGATTGAACCGTGGAGGAAGAGATCGCAAGATTTTTCGCACCAACTCTCCATTTGAGAATGTCTTCCCGAGAGATCTAGAGGCGTTGACGATCTTCGTGAAGCGTGTGTACATGTTATCAACCTCCTCGTCGATCTCTATCCGGAATTGTTTATATTCAGACTCCAGTCGAAACAGCTTTGACTCCTTTACCTAAGAGGTACCTTCATGCGTTAGCTCTAGTAATCGTCATATATCAAATGCAATTTCACAATTTTAGTGCATAAGTTTTTGTGTGCAAGTTAAAGTGTATCTATCTATGTAGATAGATTTCGATTGATTCGGGGTCCTTGAACTCAAAAAATTGTAAAAATGATAGCGGAAAAAAATGAATGAAAACATGAGTACATCACATGCTATCAAATCATGTGTCAAAGAGACCCTCAAGCACTACTCACTCCTCCTGATAAATCTTCATGAGCATTGTGAGGATGATGAGCACCTTGGACAAAAAGAATCATTTCGATCTTGTGCAAAAACTATAATTTGAGTCAGTGCCCCATGTTCTAGTCTTGGTATGAAGTAGATAGAAACGTGACGTAATTTTTCACTCTATTTCTCTTGTGATAGCATATTAAATTATTGAGATAAAACATGTATTAAAGGTTATTTCTACTTGATGTTTTTCTTTTGATGCTACACGTACACATATCATTGTTCTATCTAACTCTTTCATGCATAAGAATTGAACCGAAACTGCATTATGTCTATAGCGCATAGGTACTAGTACTCGATTTATATTCTTGACTCTTACAATGTTACATTGTATTAACTCTATAAATCTCCTAGCATTGTACTTCAAATCGTTGTGTATTTAGTTTCACTTGTGCTGTCCAAATCTTTTGTACTCTGAAAACTCATATGATTTGCTTCTGTATACTCCACTCGTATGTTTGACCCGTGCGCATTATATTCTTTGATTTCTATAGGGTCACCCCTATTGTGTTTGCATCATGATTCACTTCATAACCTGCATTGTTTGTTGTTTATCACGCTTATTTCGACTGCATTTTTTCTCGTACATGTGCATAGTTTTTTTCCTCGATTTTGCCCATCCCTTTCGATAATATCAAAAGGGGGAGAATAGATTGTTCATGAGCTCATGAGTTGGGGAGATCACATGTAGGGGGAGCTTGTTGAACTGTGTGCACGTAGATAGGGGAGCGCGTAGAGCACGTATATAGAGAGCGCGTTTGTAGGGAGAGTCATAAGTACCCTGAAACCTGACTATTTAAAGATTATTTCTTATTTGCATTGTATCATGTATTTCAACTATTATATCTCATGAACGAGATTTGATATTATCAAAAGATGGAGTTTGTACATCTCTTCAGTTTGACAATATCAAATCTCATGTTGTATTTGATCACACTTGTGTTTGGTGTAGTGTGCAAGTTTACAGGTTCAAAAGAATCAAAGAACTCAACTTTGCGACTTACCGCCACGTGTTAGCGCTACCGCCGAGCGCTAGCCTGGATTTAATATGAATGAGCGCTCGGGGACCTACCGCGTGGCGCTAGACCTACCGTGTGGCTCTAGCGCTACCGCCCGCGCTAGCTTCGGGATTTATTCTGGACATACGTTCAATGACCTACCGCTCAGCGCTAGCTCCCTATCGCGCAGCGCTAGCTTCCTATCGCGCTAGCTTCCTATCGCGCAGCGCTAGCTCTCTCAACGATCGTCGAGATGACTTCATCGAGAAGATTGCGCTACCACCAGGCGATGGCTGGGTACCGCGGCGCGCTAGCACGAAAAAGCGGAAAAATATCTTTTTTGAATATTTTTCCAAATCCGCGGGACAGCTGTCACATCGACGCGCAACAACCTACCGTTGGGCTCTAGTTCTACCATCGACGGTAGCCTATTTTTCAAAGACGTATAAAAGGATTTTGTTTCTTCGTTCCTTGTAAGAGGAGAGACATAATTTCATTCTAGGGTTCGTGTGCCGTCTCTGAGCAGCGTTCCACCGTCTCTGTCGAAGGAAAAAAGTCGTCTCCCTCCCGTTCGCGCACGAAGATCTCCGACGAGCAAAGGACTACAACGACCAAGAGGAGTTGATCGGTCGCAATAAAATGAAGATCGTTAGCACCGGTCACGCACCGGTCACGCACCGCTCAACGGAGGAATTGTCTTTAGGGAGAATCACTTTTAAAATCTTTTTTACTCCTTTTGTATTTTTCTCTTTTCTGATTGTTTGAGGGTGAGGAAAATCAACCGGGAGGCGTCGGAATCCGTGAAGGATTTCGTGAGAAATCATCCCGGTGAGGAACGTCTAGATCGAAGGATCTAGTGTGTGGAAAATTGACAGGAGGGTCGTCGGAATCCGGGAAGGGTTTCGTGAGAAATAGTCTCGATGAGGGACGTCTAGATCGGGAGATCTAGTAGGACTCCAAGACACTTCTGGAAGGAAGGTGAAGAGCCGGCTCGAAGACCTTTCCGGGGGGAAGGCAGAAAGTCAACCGGTCTGAGCATATGGTCGGTATTGAAACAAAAAGAGAAATTTATATTTCATCGTCTCTGATCTCCGGCGTCATGGAGATCAAGTTGTTCTGAATTGTAAACCTCTTTCGTTATTCGTTAATAAAATTATTGTTCATTTATTATTCTCTCAATATTATGGTTGTGTGCTGGTAGATCCCTGGAGGTCGTGTGTGCCTCTCTAAAGCAAAGTTTTACGAAGAAAACGACTTTTGTGGCCTACCGCCGCGCGCTAGCAAGCTAGCGCCCCGCAGTAGCATCCAGAATAAGTTTTCCTTTGTAAAACTCATTTTAATTTTAAATTAATCTGAAAACCTTAGTCACCCCCCCCCCTCTAAGTTTGGTCACCAGATCCAACAGTATATTCTTCTTAGGTGCTTCCCCACTGAGTTGGTGCTAGAGTCAGGGGAAGGGGGCCTCATTCCCACCATGTCGGGGGAATTGAGGCTATGCCGACCTCATTTGCTGAAACTGACAGAGACGATGTGGGGATCACTGATAAAAATTTCTGTTGCACTGAGTCGGGGACTAGAACTCTTGGTGGCGCTTGTTCGGTCGTTGAGGGGCGGGCCACAGGAGACCGCTTAAAAGAATTCTTTGACCGCTAGGAATCCAGGTCAGAGAGAGAAGAAATAAACTCTTGTTTGTTTCTTCTTCGATGAAGTGATTGGCTCGCTCTATCAACCCCTCATAAGGCCTTAGCATCCTATCGCTTACCGAGAATTTAAGAAGGCATGGATGCAAACCGTTTGTGAACACCGCCCGATAGATAGATGGGTCTACATTTTAGATTTTCATGGTCTTCTCCTGGAAATGATCCATGTATTGACTCGGGGTCTATGGAGACCTTGTCTGACCTAGAAGAGAGCATCCAAATCACTCTTCCTCCTCTTCGAAATCGTGAATCTCTGTGGCAACTCCTTCCTCAACTCCTTGAAGGAGCCGACAAAGCGAGGAGGGAGATTATGAAACCATCCTGTGGCCTCGCCATCAAACATGGTGAAAAGTAGCTTGTTACGAAGCCCACCCGAGAAGGGCTGAAGGGGCACCCGAGAGGTGTGTAACTCTTTGAAAAATGTAAATAAAACATGGTTTGAATAAATTCATATAATAAAGCATCGGTTTGAAGAAAAAAATTAAGTATAATCTCTCATTGAACCATACAGCGATATCTACTATCTACACATTAAAGAAGCATAATTTCTCATGAACATGAAATATTTTAAGATATCTAACGAAAAATATGCCAAGAGAAGAAACTTGGTCAAAATGCAAAAAAAAAATTTGAAGGAAAGAAGTCAAGGTTCTGATGCTCATACCAGTATCTAACAGACTTGCATCGGGCACAGCGAGTTGTAGCAGGGGCAAAACATTTAGCACACACGTGAATGCCACTCTTCAAAGAAGGAACTCCAGGTAAAACATCAGCTGATGCCATTGATTCTGCTCTAAGGGCTTCTTCAGCAGCTCTCCGAGCAAGCAAGCTTATCTTGGCATTCTTCTTTGAAGCCTCATTCCATTTTCCAAGTAAAATGTAGGTGATGATAGGCAGCACAATCAAAACCACAAAAAGAG
The DNA here is from genome assembly GCA_039513925.1 of Platanthera zijinensis. NCBI lineage: Eukaryota > Viridiplantae > Streptophyta > Magnoliopsida > Asparagales > Orchidaceae > Platanthera > Platanthera zijinensis. The sequence goes on from CM077098.1 coordinate 32,036,823, forward strand.
CAGGTATATCAGCTTCCCTTGGTTTGAGCATGTCAAACCCCACATACTGATATCCAAACTACACCAAACGCCTTTCAAAATTGTTCTGCATAATTTAACAAAGGCGGTAAGTCTGTGATGTAGACTAAAACATCAGTTTGGCAGAAAGAATAAATATGCATAACACTATGTATAGTTATACAGGAATAAACCAGTAAAACTTGTAATTTAGTCATCAAGGAATGCTTCAAAAAATCAATGAACTCAATTGAGGATCCAGTTCTTATTGAAACTTCGCAAAAGTTTTAGCAATAGGGTTTCAGTTCATCCCAAAAGTTTGTTCTGAACAGAAGACAAAACAACCATTGCAGGGTATTCTTAGCTATGAAATTGAATAAACTTACATGGTTCAATATTTGAGAAATTGAAAGTTCATTTTTTGTCTATTGAAGACTCAACAAGCTTTACAAAAGAGAAGAACCAAACAAAAACACTACGTACTATTTTACTAAACGAACATAGTATTAGCTAGTGGTGATAGGGTGACTGCAACCGAGTTCAAATTTTTCGTGAATGAGAAAGTAAGTGCAAAAAGTAGTACTATTTAGTGGAGATTTGAGTGAAATTTTCGGATAAGAATTTGATCCAGACGTATACCTAAGTTTTTACGGAAACAATCCTACAAAAAAACATGACTTGAAAACCACATTTGCATCTCTTGGAGGAAAATAAGAACAGGGAGAGGAAAGGGGTGGATTCAGAGTAGGGCAACTTCACCAAAGTGTTCATGTTACCACCACAGCCAAAGAAAATAATAGATGACACAGACTATTTCGATAGAACCAAGATCAAACCCAGTAATTTCTCCTTCCTCAAGCTAAGCCACGACGAGTTCCACCAGTGGAAGACAAAATGGCCGCCAACCAGTAAAGGACGAATTTTTCCTCCATAAAAACCCCGACATTGCTCGAATATTCAGTAGAATAAGGAAAAGATGGGAATTACGCAGAAAACTCTCATTTATCCAGTAAAATTATAACCAGACACTCCGGCTTAAGAATCCCGGGGTGGAAACAAATTATGGCCGAAAGGAGTAGAAAAGTAAAAGTCTTACCTCTGGCTATATGTACCCGAAGTCCACAAAACCTAGCTCAGCCTCCTCTGGAGATTCGCCGATTCCTCAGTAGTTAGAAAGAAGCAAGAAAAAGCGCATCTTTCTCTATCTCTCTCTCACTCTCACTCTCACTCTCACTCTCTCTTACGCTCTCGCTCCCTCCCTCCCACTTCCCCTCTGCTCAGTCCTTTTCTCCTTCCTCTGTTCTGCTCTCTAAAACAAGCGATAATTAAGATAATCAACAATAAAGTACACAAAAAGAGTGCGGAGAGTTTAGACTTTAGAGGATATCACTTTAAAAAAAAAACTTCAAATTTCCTGGTGTAAAATCCCTCCTCCCAGATAGAATATAAAACAAGGGAAGAAGTGGAAAGCTTTTGCTATACAGCAAAACTGGCCATTTTATTAATTGCCTGTTCTTATAATTCAGACCGGCAGTGAAATAAAAAATATTTTTAATTAATACCATAAATTTGTTATATCATGGAATAAATTCAAATGAAATTATGAATCGTTGTGCACCGTGCAAAACAGGACAATTCTAAGAGCCAAACGAAGTGCATGAGTGCCCCCACACTGTCCTTTTCCAGCATGAACATCTGCCTCATCTTAACCCCATTATTTCAGTCCTTCACTGAGGAGTGTGCTTAACAGTTAAGCAAAGTTTGTTTAGCCTGGGTTTTCCCATTTTCGGATTTCGGTCAAGATTTTTCTAAACAAATTTAGGTTTCAGCTTTCTGTCTTTTTCTCGGGAAAATGATGTTACCTTTTGGATTTACTATTAAGCCTTTAAATTTTGTATACAAAATGATGATTAGCTCTTGAAAACTAGGTTATTTAATTATTACGCTCAATAACTCCCTTCATGAAGTAATTATCTGATATGGGTAATTATACACTAAGGTTCTGTTCGTTTCGCGGGAATTGAGATGCAGGAATTCCTGCAGTAATTGGAATTCAAGTCAATTCCAATTCTGTTGTTCGGCTAACTGCAGGAATTCTGTCATCAGCATTGGAATTGATAATTCTGATGTTCGGTTGTATGTCTGATTTCAACTGATGGAATTGAAATTTTAATTTTATAACATTAAAATCGACAAAAAAAATTAAAATAGAAACCAACATCAACAAATAATGTCTCGCATCACCAAAATTCACAAAATTAAAAACATAGTTTATGACATAATATAACATTGCAACATATTTGGACCCCAGAAAATCAACCCCGTAAATGAAAGTGTAGCCAAGTCCTCCTAATTGGCAATGGCAAAGCCATGAACATGTCGCTCTTGATGTCGTCGACACTCAGCATATCGATAGTCTGTATGACCTCATCCTCAGTCAAATCCGTGATAGCAGCAATGGCCACATATATCCTGTCTGCCCTTGAGATCGGATGTGTCGGTTGAGAAGTAACACTGTTCTCGTGTTCCATGTTCCTCGCTATTGTTGAAACAGCATCTGCAATTATGTCAGCCGCTGATGTTTTCTTCTTCTTCTTGGTCTCTGGCTCGATCTCCTCGACCACATTATCATCCACTGAAACGTCAATGTGAATCTCATTCATTGCTTCGGATGCAGTTGCAGCATTAGCTCTTGTAGCTCTATCAATCCCACACATCATAGCTAAGTCGTCACAATTCACGATCACCTTGCTACGATAATGTTTTACTGTCGGGTGTGCCTACAAGTTTAAAGTTGAGTAGACTCATTGTCGAAGCCAAAATTTGACCTCAACGAAAGTTCGAAATCAGGGGTGTAGCCAACACCTACTTCTCTCAAGCTCCGACCTCTGAGTGGCAGTAAAGGACCAGAAACCAACCCAAAGCCTCGACTGAGAGGTCTGTAGATTTTGCTGCCTTTACAAGGCAGTTTCAGAGGTTCTTGAAGAAGAAGCAGTTGAAGTCAAGGCACTCCACATCACAGCTAGTTGATGACTACTATCAAAAGAGAAAATCATCAAGAAAGGAAAGGAGCAGGTCTAAGCCCAGCAAAGCTACAACATCAAAAATTGTTTGCTATTGCTGCAATAGGCCTGGACATGTGGTGGCTGAGTGTCCAGAAAAGAGGAAGGAGTCAGCAGACAGAAAGAAGACTCAACAAAAGGGCAAGAAGGAGAAATCCTTTGTTGCTAAGAAGGAGAAAAGTCTTACAGATCAATCCTCCTCAGAGTCAGAATCTGAAGCTGAAGCATACATTAGACTGTATGCAGCTAGTGAAGAAGAAGAGTTTATGCAATTGCTGAACACCATCTATGAACAAGAACACAATCAGTGCATGAGACTGATGGCTGAATCAGAAGACAACAAGTGTCAGGATCAGCCTTGTCCCAGTAAGGTATAAAGTAATTCTAGAATTTCTGATTACAGTACTTGTTCAGAGTCTGATTCATCTACATCAAGTGATGAGGATGGATCTGAATCTGAAGGAGATATTCATCAGTTAATAGATGAATATGGGGACTTATTGCAGGCACTTAAGAAAAGCAAAAACCTTGCCAAAACTCAGGCTAAAGAAATTGCAGATCTTAAGATGACTGCATCTGGTTTAGAGAAAGAATTGGATCAAATAATGAATGAGGTTGCCAAGCTGAAAACTATAACTGTTATTCAGATGGGTACAATCACATATAAAAATGATCTAATTAAAAGTCTGGAAGTCAGACTTCAAAATGAGAAAGATCTAATGGCCAGTTTCTCTAAGCCAAAATCAGTCTTACCCTTAAAAGATGAGTTTGTGACTCAAAAGGGTAAGACAGGATTAGGCTTTAAAGGTAACACCAGGGCTGTCCAATTCAAGAGAAAAGGCAAAGCACCAGTCCAACCAGTAAATTTTAAAGTTCCTGTAATGTTTAAAAAGGTACAAGTGCCTTCTAAAAAATATGATCTTGAAAACACTCATGGTCATAATAAGACTGATGTTCTGAATAACAAGGGTGTTAATGTCAATAAGTCAGCCCATGTCAATAAACCCCATGTTCCAAGGAAAACAGTGGGTGTAGCTGCAGCAGCACCAGCACAGAACAGTATTTTTTCTGCCAAAAATGTATCTAGACCTAGATACAACAAGTATGAATGCTGGTGCTGTGGCAAGACATGCCATTTTGCCTTAGACTGCTGGCATAACATAAGTGTCAGGAAGAACAACAGTCTACCAGTTAGAAGAGTTGCTGGTAGATTTGATATGAATGGTGCTAACTTGAACCAAGGACCCAAGACTTTCTTGGGCTCTAAGGTTAGGTAATTCTGAATTGCAGGAAAGTCCAAGTTGTCATGCCCCTATATGGTACTTGGACAGTGGATGTTCCAGGCACATGACTGGAACAAAGGGGCTGTTGAAGGAGTACTCACCTATCAAGGATGGGCCTAAAGTAATCTTTGGTGGATCTGAAAGAGGAATCATCAAAGGATTTGGTAACATTTCTTCAAACCAAATTACCATCACTCAAGTGGCTTATGTAAAAGGTTTGAAACACAACTGATAAGCATAAATCAGCTGAGTGATCTAGGATATGACAATTCATTTGTTAAGAATGGATGTCATATCAAAAGGTCAAGTGATCAAAAGGTCATATTGACTGGGTATAGAAAAAAAATGTTTATTGTCTTGACTTTTTGTATGAGAACAAAGTTTCTCCTATTTGTCTTGTAGCTGATGAGAGAGCATCTCATTGTGTCAAATGGTACAAGAGGCTAGCTCATCTTAACTACAAAACAATTGGCCAACTCTTTAGCAAAGAGTTAGTGAGGAATGGTCCTTAGGTTAAGTGTATAAAGGAAGGGATATGTTCAGCTTGTCAAAAGGGCAAGCAGACAAAATCCTCCTTTCATAGACTTGAAAACAAGGATTCAATGAGGTGTCTATACCTCTTATATATAGATCTTTTTGGTCCTATGCCAGTTCATAGTCTAGGTAGGAAGGTCTACACTTTTGTGGTAGTAGATGACTATTCTAGATATTCCTGGGTGTTCTTTCTGAGACATAAATCAGAAACCCCAAGTGTTTTACATAGTTTTGTCAAACAAATTCAGAATGAACTGGACAGTACAGTGGTCAAAATCAGAAATGACCATGGCACTGAATTTCAATCTGAAATTATGACAAGATTGTGTGAAGAGTTTGGGATTTTTCAAGAATTCTCCTCACCTAGAACACCACAACAAAATGGTATTGCTGAAAGGAAGAATAGGACATTGATTGAAGTTGGTTGAACTCTATTGAGTGACACTTCTCTCCTAGAATACTTCTGGGCTGAGGCAGTTAGTACTGCATGTCATGTGATCAATAGGGCCTCTATTACCAAAAGCCACAAAAAGAAACCCTATGAGATCATGAAAGGTAGAAAACCAAATTTATCCTATTTTAGAATCTTTGGTTGCAAGTGTTATATCCTTAACAATGGCAAGTCTTATCTAACTAAGTTTGCTGCCAAATCCCAAGATGGGATATTTGTTGGGTATAACATCAATAGTAAGGCTTATATGGTCTACAACTTGATTACACAGGTTGTAGAAGAATCTGTACATGTTGTATTTGATGAAACTAGATTAATCAACAGTGAGTTGCCTTGTAGTTCATGCAGTCTAACAGGTATAAACAATAGAATGGACAAGCTTTCCATTGCAGAAGGCTCAACTGCAGATGAAGAATTGCAAAATGATGGCTACTGTCCAGGGGGAGTACAAGACTCTCTAGAAGCCGATGACAACCAAGAGGTGCAACATAATGAAGAAATTGGAGGTGTTCAGCTAGAAGGAAGTCTACCTCCAGCTGTAAGACATCTAAAGGATCATCCAACAAATCAGATAATTGGTGATCCAAGACATGGAGTGCAAACTAGAAGCAGAAATTTGAATACAGTCCTGCACTCAAGTTTTCTATCTCAACTAGAGCCAAAGAAATTTAAAGAAGCTATCTAAGACCAACAATGGATTAATGCTATGCAAGAGGAGCTTAATCAGTTTATAAGATGCAAGGTCTTGGAGTTATTTCCTAAACCAAAAGACCACAACATCATTGGTACAAAGTGGATTTTTAGGAACAAGTTGGATGAGAGTGGAGTTATTGTAAAGAACAAAGCAAGATTGGTTGCAAAAGGATACATGCAGGAAGAGGGAATAGACTTTGATCAAACATTTGCCCCAGTAGCAAGACTGGAAGCAATCAGGATGTTCCTTGCCTATACAACATATCAAGGCTTCAAGGTATACCAAATGGATGTGAAATCAACATTCCTGAATGGTATCTAAAATAAGAAGTCTATGTAGAGCAGTCATCAGGTTTTGTAGATTCTCTTAAACCTGGTTATGTCTATAGACTTAGGAAAGCATTGTATGGGTTAAAGCAAGCCCCAAGGGCTGTGTATAAAACTCTGTCTACTTTCCTTATTGAGAACAAATTCTCAAGAGGTAAAATAGACAAAACTCTATTCCTAAGGGAATATAAAGGTAAGATAATCTTAGTTCAGATCTATGTAGATGACATAATTTTTGGGTCTACAGAGAACAACCTTTGCAAGAAGTTTGCCAAACTTATGCAAGGGAAGTTTGAAATGAGCAATATGGGGGAACTTAAGTTCTTATTGGGACTCCAAGTAAGATAGACTGAAGATGGCTTATCCATATCCCAGTTTAAGTTCACCAAGGAGTTAATTAAGAAGTATGGTATGGAATCATCCTCCACCATGAGAACTCCTATGGGAATAAGTATGTCTATATGCAAAGATGATGCAGGTAATCCTGTAGATGAGTCTTTGTATAGAAGAATAATTGGCTCTCTATTATATCTCACTGCTAGTAGACTAGACATTATGTATGCTACATGTGTTTGTGCTAGGTACCAAGCATGCCCTAAAGAATCACATTATACTGCAGTCAAGAGTATTTTGAGATATCTAAAGGGCACACCTAATCTAGGCCTTTGGTACCCTAGAAATGGATATTTTCTACTAACAGGTTATTCAGATGCAGATTTTACAGGCTGTAGAGAAGATAAAAAAAGTACTACAGGTACATGCCAATTCTTGGGAGGAAGGTTGATATCCTGGAGCAGTAAGAAGCAGACTAGTGTGGCAATATCCACAGCTGAGTATGAATATGTGGCAGCAGGAAGTTGCTGTGCACAGCTGTTGTGGATTCAGCATCAGCTAAGGGACTATGGTATTCAAGTAAGTAGAACACCTTTATTGTGTGATTCTAAAAGTGTCATTTCTATTGCAAACAATCCTGTTTCACATAGTAGGACTAAGCATATAGAGATAAGATACCATTTTCTTAGAGAACATGTAGAAAAAGAAGACATCTCATTAGAATTTGTTAAAACTGATTATCAAATTGCAGATGTATTTACTAAACCTCTGGATGAAACTAAATTCAATAGATTTAAAATTGAATTAGGAATGCTGACCATAGGTTAGTTTACCAAAAATTGGCAAAGTAAAATGGTGTCGACACATTCAATAATAAAGTGTCGACACAGAGAAGTTATGTCGACAATTCAGGAAAATTGTGTCGACACAGAGTAAAAGTGTCGACACCTAAGGGACTATATGTCGACACATCAAGACACGCAGTATCGACACATCCAGAAGAGTTGTGTCGACAGATCCAGAGAAGTGGTGTCCTCACATTCAGACTTTGTGTCGACAATTCAAATAAGTGTCGACACAGAATTTCTGTTCCTCATCTTCGTAAGTCAAGTGTCGACATATCATCAATTTGTGTCGACACATAGAGGTCAACTTTGTTGTCGAGACATTAGGAGTTTGTGTCGACACATTCCAACTGTGTCGACACATTTAGACTGTTTTTGCCCGCCTTTTGACCTTCTTTGATTAGAAGGGTATAAATAGGTCAAGAACATATTCTGTCGACACGCTCACCAGGGTTTTGAGACAAAAATCTTGTGTCGACAAACTCTCTTCTCTCCAACCAAGCTTTCTCTTCATTCCAATGGCGCCCAAGGTTGAAGACAACATCAATGAAGGGTATGAATTGGTTAGGCATGCATTCGACGATGCCGCAATGGAGATCAAACAGGTCATTTCTCTTCTTGCAGACAACGGATTATAATATCTTGTCTCTGAACCTACAAAGATATGGAAGAAAGAAGTATTCGAGTTCTATACTGCTGCATCGATGGACTCAACAGGATTGAAGATCAAATCCACTATACATGGAGAAAAAGTCAAGCTGTCTCAGAAGAGGTTGAGCAAGATTCTCCATCTTCCTAGAATACATGATGAGGAAGAGATCCCAGCCTCAAGGACCAGGGAGGCGCTTCAATGGTGTGGATTGGATCCAATCTTAAAGATGAGAGCAGCCATCAACAGAAAAGGCATGAATCATCAAGGGAAATTCCTGTCTGAAATAGTAGGAAAAGTGATCTTATGTAAACCAGGTGGCCATGATAGGATATCAGCCTATATGTTCAGCCTGCTGACAAGAATAATCTTTAAGATTCACACCAATTGGTCTGCAGTACTGTTTGATAAGATAAAAGAAGTAATCAAGAAGCCACACTTAGCTAGGATCATGAGTCTGTACATGGCTGGAATAATTCTAGAGGTGATGCAACAGATTCCTGGATCAAAGATAAATCATATGAGGAGAATGGACATAAGGTTATTCTCAAGATGGGATAGAGTTCTTTCAAAGGATATGCCTGATGTGGACAGGCAAGAGCTAACGACAAAAACACCAGCACATGACCTTTCTGAGCATGGTCATGAAGATGCACAAGAACAGGAAGCACAAGTTAGAGAACAAGTTTAGGATCAGATTGAGACTACCCAAGTCCAGGAAGAGACTATATCTGCACAGGTGTAGGGGGAGCCAATTACTGCACAGTTGTAGGGGGAGCCACATTCTGAACAGGTGCAGGAGGAAGAAAGAATCAATTTATCATAAGACATAGTTTCTCAAACTGGTCTTGATATTTTTGGAGTTGCTGCTACTGCTGAGAAAGTACTATCTCCTGCTCACACTCAATAAGAATTCACTCTTGAAGAGTTGTTTTCTGATCTTGAAGGAGCAACAGATAAAATGAAGACCCTAAGATTTGAGGGGGAGCAAGTAAGGATTGAGGGGGAGCAGATTAATATTGAGGAGGAGCAACATAGAGCTGAGAAAGAAATTTCTTCCACTCCTCAAGAGAGAGTTAATATTGATAGTTCTTCAGAGTCTGAGCATAAAGAAGTCAGGGAGGCCAAGAAAAGAAAACTAATCGTATGGTGAATTTACAAAACTAATCAATTACCTGGATGGGCAAATAAGATTTAAAAAAGAGGACTTAAGAGATCATATGACTAGAGAAGTCATAAAGGGGGAGAGGGTGTTAGTATATGCTGGCTCTGATCATGCCAAATGGGTAACCAACAGCATTAGAGCCACTTTGGGATATCCACCCTTATGTGATGATGATAATGTGGCCGAGTCAGGGGTGCAACCAACTCTACTTGAAGGTGATCAACCTGAGGTTGCCCAAGTCATTTACCCCCTGCAGATATTGAAATGATACATCAACAAGTTCAGTCCATGTACAGCCCTCCTTAACCAGTTACTAATGTTATTATTGAAAAGGGATATGCCAGAAGCTTGTCTGAAAGCTCAGCAAGATGCTCAATTATCAAAGAAAAGATTCAGAGAGCAAGCAGAATTAAAACCTGACTTTGAGCAATGGAGCCCCACTTCTAGAAATATCATATTAACTCCTGGAAAGCTGTCAAAGACCAAGTTCATGAAAGGGGTAAATGGTATAATGAGTAGGAGTGGCAGAAGTATGAGGCTAGGCAAGAGGCCATAGTTAAGTACAGAAGGAAGGCTAAGATTGGGAAGCTACCTCCTGATGCACAGGAGCCTAGCAAGTATTTCCCTAAGCCTTTTCATTACTTTGAAAGGCAAAGGATTAAGGCTGAAGCTCAAAAGAAGGCTGATTTGAAAGGCAAGAAGCTCATTGAAGATACATAACCTTCTGTGCAGGCTCCGATTAAACCAGGGAAAGGAATAGTCATAAAGGAGCCAGCACAGCCTTAGTCTAAGTTTTACTAGTTTTTGTCCAAGAACTATGTAATTGTTAGTTTGTTAAAGAAATCAATGTAAACAACTTGTAACAAACATTTTTGAGTTAATATACAAAACATTGTTCTGTGCTCATTTTCTTTTACATCTTTATTCTGTGATGTAACTATGATATGTGTTTTGTTTATTAAGTACCCTGTAATATAATGCTTATGTACATCATCATGTTTATTTTCTAAGTGGTGTATATCATTGGCTAAAGGGTTATGACTTCTCAAAAAAGGGGAGATTGTTGGGTACATTGGAAAATGTGTACCTGATTTGGAGAAGCCTCACTTAGCTCAATGATATATGATGAGTCCCTATTTTATACCTTATTTTGGACTCATCTAGGCCTTTTTCCTCAGCTTTGCACTATCTTTTTGCGCCATTAGTACTCCTTTTGGTTAGCTACAGCATTCCACGCCCTGTGCACCTTTTTAGCCCATTTCTGTGCTTGTGTGCATTTACATTCTTGCTATGATTATTATTGTTTGTTGTGGCTGCCACGATCGATGTCCCGTGCAGTTTTCCTGCAGGTTTGGGGATCGTGAGGGCATTCGGGATAGGCGTTTCACTATTTTTTTGGCAAAGGAGTTAGTGGTCGTGCGTTTTTACCCACGCACGACCATCGACCTCCTGGCGCACGATCACTGATCGTGCGCAGCTCGGACTCATTTGTGAAATCTCTGTCTTGAACCTTCCGCACGATCACTTGTCATACCGCGCACGACCACTGCTCGTGCGCCGCCGATCGTGCGCAGTCATACCCATTTTATAAAGTTATGTCTGGCTACTTCCGCACGATCATCAGCATTGCCTCGCACGATCACTGATCGTGCGCTGCTGATCGTGCGCGACCATTGATTTTCTGATGCAGGTCTACAGGTTGCTCGCGCACGGGCGCTGACCTTGGTCGCGCACGACCACTGGTCGTGCGCTAGTGGTCGTGCGCCCTATTTATTCTACAAGCTATAAAAAGCCCTGTTCCGCGAATTAGAGCACGGACGTTGTTACGAAACCTCCGCCAGTCCGCCGTTTCGCCCTCCTGCAGTTCCATTTGCCTCCACCTTCATCCCTACCATCGGGAGGACCTTCTCCGGCGATTCCAAAGCATTCCGCATCCTCCGGTGATCCTCCCGGCCATTGAAGCATTCTTCTCCGAGCTTTCCACCAAGGAAGAAGACGAAGCATACCTAGAGAACGGAATTACAGGCCCTCGAGGTGACAGCTCGGTGGTACCGGAAGCCCTCCTCGGACTGTGCTTGGAAGCGGATTGACAACCCGCACCTCCGGCCAACAACCGCGGTGGATCTTCAATCTCGTGGTTTTGCATTTTCTATCTTTTCTTGTTGCATGAAATATTTATGCATGTAATGAACATCAATTTCTAGTGTTAATTTGATCGTTTGTGTTTCATCTTGCTTATGAGAATTATTCTTTGATGCGCCTCGCTCCATCTCGCTCCACTCCACATGTTCGTTTCACTCATTTTCACTCCGCACTAATCACCTCACTCGCTAGACTTCCGTCCACTCACCAATCGAAGTACGACATCGCGGCCGCTACATCCATCTCGCCTTGAGAAGCGGTGATTGCGACCCGCATAGTTTACATTAGTGTAATCGGTCGTAAGACCACCAACCAAAGCCCCTTCTTTTTCTGTTTATTTCAATTAACTCTCATAACAATAGTTTTAGAGTCTAAATCGTTCGACGCTAATTGCATTCCTCAAGAGATCGACATCCGGGGATTCATTCCCAACTTTATTACTTGTACGACCGGTACGCTTGCCGTATTTTACGCGCATCAAGTTTTTGGCGCCGTTGCCGGGGAATGCAATTGTTGAACGATTATGATTTCTGGAAGTATTGGTATAAGAGTTAGTGCTTTTTGATTTTTGTTTCTTTGTTTTGTTGCTTCAGTGGATGCAGGGAAGTGCTGCAAGAGATCTCGTTACTTACGATCCTGAGATCGAGCGAACTCTTCGTGCGTAAAGGCGTGCCGCTGCTATCAATCCAATCACAATGGGAGATCAGTTGAACAATGACAACGGAGTTCGTGTTGGAGGGAACCTCCATGATAACCGGAACGGGGATGAGAATGAGGTGAATCCACCGCATGTCCGAACCATGAGAGACTACACCACTCCCACTATAGGGAGCATTTACCCTGGGTTCGGACCGGCGATCGCAAACCAGCAGTTCGAGATCAAACCAGCAATTCTTAACATCATCCGGAACAACGCACAGTTCTCCGGAATGGCCACGGAGGATGCCCATCTTCACTTGGCAGACTTTTCGGAAATCTGCGCTACTTTCCGCTATGCTGGGATTCCTGATGATACGGTCAAGCTCCGTCTCTTCCCCTTCTCTCTACGTGACAAAGCCAAGTCATGGCTTCATGCCCTTCCTCCTGGAACTGCCACAACCTGGGAGGCTCTTACCACAAAGTTTCTAGCCAAATTCCATCCGGTCGACCGTATCGTGAGCTTGAGATGTGCCATCGTTAATTTCAGGCAAAACGACCAAGAGAGCTTAGCAGAAGTTTGGGAGCGCTTCAATGAGTTGCTGCGGAAGTGCCCCAACCACGGATTCCAAACGTGGAATCTCGTGGAGAGCTTCTACTTCTCCATCGAACCTCAACACCGCGCCATGATTGATGCCGCCTCTGGTGGAACAATTATGAACCTTGCTCTTGAGGATGCTTTGAGAGTTTTGCAGGACACCGCCACGCACAGTGCCTTTTGGACCGCAGGAAGGAATACCCCCCGTGGGACAAGTGGAGTCTTTGCTGTGGAAGTATCAAGGCTCGCTGATGCTGCTCCGGTGTTGGTCATTTCGTGTCAAGGATGCGGAGGAACCGATCATCATAGCTTTGAGTGCCCTGGAGCGGAGGTTACGTATGACCCCGCCTTTTCCAATGAAACTGTTAATTTTATCGCGAATCAAAACAGGGGCACGCCTTATGGAAATGCGTATAATCCGGGTGCGAGAAATCACCCGAACTTCTCGTGGAATCAAAACGCACCGGGCCAACGATGGCAACCGGGGCAGCATCAAAATGATGCTTCCGCCTCCGGAAGCCAACCGCGGCCGCCTCACCCGAATTACCCCCAAGGGCCCCCGGCCGTAAAAACCAATTCATTGGCTGAAATGTTTGAAAAATTTGTTGAAGTTTCCCAGACGAACATGACAAACCAAACCGCTTCAATGCGTAAGCTTGAGGCACAGTTGGGCCAATTGGCTCAAATGGTCTCCGAGCGCACTCATGGTACTCTCCCAAGCAACACCAAAAAAAATCCCTATGAACAAGGGAAAAGCCTTGGGGAGAAAAGGCTGGGGAATAACAACGAGCTCGTGATTAGCTGTATGATCAACAATGTTGAAACCACTGCTTTATGCGATTCCGGAGCATCTAGCAACATCCTCACTCTGCAGGATGTCGCGAAGATGCAATTGCAAATAAACACCGAAGACCGGAAATCACTTATTTTAGCTAATGGAAATGTGGTTGATACTGAAGGTGGTGTGAGGGAAGTTGAGATCGAGGTTAACGACAAACATTTTACCACTGATTTTTCAGGTCATGGGACCAAAAGAAAATGACTCCATTCCGATACTTGGTGTCCCATTCCTGACGGCCAGTGGCGCATCCCTGGATTTTTCCAAAGGACGCGTCACCTGGCCGGCCGATGATTTCGCCCTCGATGATACTTCCGTACACCCCTCTCTTGTTCAAAATGACGTTTTTCTGAGTAGTGCAGATTTCAAGGAAGATTCTAGAATCCAAGCTTTGAAGGCAACCCTTACGGATGAGAAAACAAAGGGAGGATTGACCGAGACGACTGATGAGAAGAATGACTTATTGACCACGAAGATGTTCGAGTGCACCAAAGACACGGCGACCGTGCCATTTCCCACCGATGCTGTTGTTGAGCATGACATTCCTAGTTCCATGTGGGAGAAATCCCTAGACATTTATTCTTGTAATAATATTCATGACTGTGCTAAGCGTTCTGTCGCTTGGGCTGATCCGATCGCCGTCACGGTGCCGGAAATGACGCCATCGATCATAAAATCTGGGAAAACTGTGGAATCCACTCCTTGGAAGTCTCCATCGGTTGAGAAGCTGAAGGAGGCCAAGCGCTTGCGCGATAAGCGTTATTCTTCCTTCCGACGCGAAGACACGCACCATCTGAGCAAGGGGAAATCCCCTCCTCAAGATGCTATGAAAAATTCTGCTTCTCCTTCGCTCTCCACCGGAAAGACTTACCACAAATCGACATATAGCTGATTGCTTCTTTGCCGCTCTGCCTCGCTTTTCCTGCTTATTTTCCTAGTTGCTTTGGGACCTTATTTCGCTCTCTATTTCGTAGCTTTTATTTTGCTGCAAAAACATTATTTACAACTGCTAATACAGGTATTTGGTCCACCTTAAGGACGGTAAACAAAAGGGCTATTCAGGAGACAACCCAAGCTTGGACCTTTTGGTCCCCTCGTTTATGCTTTTTATTTTATGTTTTCTATTTTTTTGTATTTTCTGTTGTTCGGCCTAATTCGCAGGTTCAGCTTATCTTTTGTGCGAAGCAGCAACTCCCGCGAATCATCACGCAATCTTCTGGTATGCTCCCCTCTTTGGAGCATAGGTACTCTCTCTCGCTTCAGATTTCATTCCTTGGTTGAATGTCTATTTTCTTGCTTATGTTTTCATTCAAGTCTGGGGGGAAGAGCCGCTTGTGCACTCCACGAGCACATTTAATTTCGCATGCCAGTAGTTTTCCTTTTTGCTTCATTGTTTTTGACTCCTTCTGCACACACTTTGGCACCCACATGAGCGCGCACTTGACCACGCGCGTGGCTCGAGTTGATGTATTATTTCGTGTAAACTTTAAGATGGTGGTGCTGACGTAGGATTTTGATTTAGAGTAGTTCAAAACTCGTGCAGTGCTCCTAATCGAGTGCTCACGTTGTGTAGAAATTGTATAGATTTAGTTTTTCTTTATGCTTGCAATTTATATTTTTTCTGCACTCGTAAATACTGTCTATCCTACTCAAATCTATGAATCCAGAGTAATCACTCGGTAGTGTAGGAATGTGTGTAGGCGTCGCTAGCTTTGTATTGCTCGAGTCGGGAGGACGGATCACTTTTCTCGGTGACTAAGAACTTGCCCCAGGCTACTTTCGAAGCATTGGTGCACGGTTAGTCGAGCGTGAGCGTGACGTAGGCCATCACTTTGGCCCGGTTGAGCCTTGCACCCGTCCTAACATAGCGCTCGCTAGCCCCGTTGGGCCTACCTTCCTTTTGTTTCAGCTCCACACTCAATTCACCAATGCCTCAAGCCAATCCTAGTCGTACACCCGCGTCGAGCTCTAGTTCCAAGCATTTTCTCGTTGGGTTGTTGATGTGGGAAGTGGTTTTGTGAAAAATGTGGATTTGCCATCTTGTTATATTTGCTGAAATTCAAGAATTTGAAAAAGAAAAATTTATAAAAGCAAAAATTGTGAAAAAGAAACGAAAAAGAGAAAATAAAAAGTATAAATGAAAATCTGTTTTTGAGAAATCTGTTTTGGGGTAGGCGGTGCACACATCCATGTTGTAAAAACCAGGTCTGGGGGTGTGGTGCACTCGCATTCATTTTGCTAGTGGGAAATCTGTAATTATGCGAGCTCCGTTGGGTTGTGCGTAGCCTTCGTTTTCATCTTTTTTATCCATACCTACGTCTACACCCAAGCCCCAACTCTTCACCTAAAGTCCTACGGATTTATGCTCGAGTCGAACTAGCATCGTGGAGAAAGTGTGAACGGGCAAGCATATGGTCCCCGACATTGGTGGATTCCTTTGGAGGTGATCACGAGCCCCTCTCTTTGGCAATGCTCCACCATCCGACTTGCCTATTTTCTTCCTACACATGACCGCGCGATTCTCCGGAAATTCAATCTTTGAGTTGTGACAGTATTTATTTATGTTTATCGAAAATTATAAATTGCATAGCATGATTAAAAACTCCTTCTATTATATTTTCTATGCACTTGTGTTTCTCGATTTATCGTCCTACTGTATTTTGAAATTACTACGTCAGCTAGCCATTTTTGAGTCCACAAGGTGATTATTTGCCTGGGACGTGCAAATGGTTAAGTCTGGGGGTGTGATGAGTCCCTATTTTATACCTTATTTTGGACTCATCTAGGCCTTTTTCCTCAGCTTTGCACTATCTTTTTGCGCTATTAGTACTCCTTTTGGTTAGCTACGACATTCCACGCCATATGCACCTTTTTAGCCCATTTCTGTGCTTGTGTGCATTTACATTCTTTCTATGATTATTATTGTTTGCTGTGGCTGCCACGATCGATGTCCCGTGCAGTTTTCCTGCAGGTTTGGGGATCGTGAGGGCATTCGGGATAGGCGTTTCACTATTTTTTGGCAAAGGAGTCAGTGGTCGTGCGTTTTTACCCACGCACGACCATCGACCTCCTGGCGCACGATCACTGATCGTGCGCATCTCGGACTCATTTGTGAAATCTCTGTCTTGAACCTTCCACACGATCACTTGTCATACCGCGCACGACCACTGCTCGTGCGCCGCCGATCGTGCACAATCATACCCATTTTACAAAGTTATGTTTGGCTACTTCCGCACGATCATCAGCATTGCCTCGCACGATCACTGATCGTGCGCTGCTGATCGTGCGCGACCATTGATTTTCTGATGCAAGTCTACAGGTTGCTCGCGCACGGGCGCTGACCTTGGTCGCGCACGACCACTGGTCGTGCGCCAGTGGTCGTGCGCCCTATTTATTCTGCAAGCTATAAAAAGCCCTGTTCTGCGAATTAGGGCACGGACGTTGTTACGAAACCTCCGCCAGTCCGCCGTTTCGCTCTCCAGCAGTTCCATTTGCCTCCACCTTCATCCCTACCATCGGGAGGACCTTCTCCGGTGATTCCAAAGCATTCCGCATCCTCCGGTGATCCTCCCGGCCATTGAAGCATTCTTCTCCGAGCTTTCCACCAAGGAAGAAGACGAAGCATACCTAGAGAACGGAATTACAGGCCCTCGAGGTGACAGCTCGGTGGTACCGGAAGCCCTCCTCGGACTGCGCTTGGAAGCGAATTGACAACCCGCACCTCCGGCCAACAACCGCGATGGATCTTCAATCTCGTGGTTTTGCATTTTCTATCTTTTCTTGTTGCATGGAATGTTTATGCATGTAATGAACATCAATTTCTAGTGTTAATTTGATCGTTTGTGTTTCATCTTGCTTATGAGAATTATTCTTTGATGCGCCTCGCTCCATCTCGCTCCACTCCACATGTTCGTTTCACTCATTTTCACTCCGCACTAATCACCTCACTCACTAGACTTCCGTCCACTCACCAATCGAAGTACGGCATCGCGGCCGCTACATCCATCTCGCCTTGAGAAGCGGTGATTGCGACCCGCATAGTTTACATTAGTGTAATCGGTCGTAAGATCACCAACCAAAGCCCCTTCTTTTTCTGTTTATTTCAATTAACTCTCATAACAAGTTTTAGAGTCTAAATCGTTCGACGCTAATTGCATTCCTCAAGAGACCGACATCCGGGGATTCATTCCCAACTTTATTACTTGTGCGACCGGTACGCTTGCCGTATTTTACGCGCATCAATATACATCAAGGTGTATTTGATGTTATTTTGAGTTTATATGTGCAGGTTAAGTATTGGATAAAATGCAAAAAAGTTTCTAAGTCCATGTGTCGACACTTAAGCAAGCCTGTGTCGATACTTGGAAAAGCTGTGTCGACACCTGAAGCAACTGTATCGACATACAGAATTTTGTAGTCGACATCAACTGTGTCGACACAGGGAGGCAGTGTCAACACACAGAATATGTTAGTCGACATCAACTGTGTCGACACCGGGAGGCAGTGTCGATACACAGAATCAAAGTCGACATCAACTGTGTCAACACCTGGATGCAGTGTCGACACACAAATTCTGAGAGTATATCAACTGTGTCGACACACAGGACTTTTGTCGACACACAACAGAATTTCAATATAGTTTATTGCTGTGGAGTGAAGAAGTGGTTGTGTCAACACAAATAATCAGTGTCGACATATTCTCTAGATACAGTATCAAGAAGCTATGTCGACATCAAGGCAGCTATGTCGACATCATTAAAGTCTGTGTCAACACTTAAGTCACATGTGTCGACACATATTGGCAGACTGTCTCGACACTTTATGATAGTCAATCTCGGCGCTTTGCTGACAGTGACAAAGGCTCAACAATTATTTGAAGACTTGACAGCTGTGAGTTACAACAGGTTCACTGAAGCTATCAGACTTGTCAGAAGTTAGTTAGAAACCAGATCAGCCGGTTACCATGGATGAAGTCTATATATAGATGGATTCAGAAGAAGAAAAAGAAGGAATTGACACACAACTAACACAACTATTGTGAGATTGATCTCTGATCAAGAAAGTACAAGTCACAAAGAAGAAGATCTTCGTGAGAAGATCTAAAAAGACGTTCTGAAGTAGTTATCTATTCAGATTCTGTCAAAGTTGAATTCAATCAAGAATTCAGAAGTATCTTCAAGAGGTTTGGAGAGAGAGAGAGAGAGATCCAGCTATTTGAAGTCAAGAAGGAGACAATCACATGTCTCTCAAGAAGCAGATACTGAACTTATCTATCAAGAAGACTCAGATCTATTTCTGGAATCTAAAGAGGAAGCTGCCAGTAAGTTATATTCAAAGGAAATCAACCCAACTAAGTTCAGATTCAAGAAGCTTTGAAGAAAGCTAAGATCAAGTTGATTTCAGTCATCAGCCTCTTCAAGAAGCTGATCAAGAAAGTTCTTATCCCTTCACTCTCAACAGGGGTAAGAGATTATAAAATTCCTTATCAAATTCTGTAGGATCTATTCATAGATCTGAGTTGTAATCCTGTTTTATAAAGGCTGAGTGTAGGAGATTTGTTCTCTGAGTGGTAGGGCTATTTGTGCCTGAGTTGTAGGAGAAGGTATTCTCTGAGTTGTAGGCCTTGTGGCAAGGCTGAGGTAGGGCTTGTTAGCCTGAGTTGTAGGAATGTGGAAACATTCTGAGTTGTAGGAATCCTTCTGGATTCTGAGCAGTAGGATCTGAGGATCTGAGATAAAGGAAGAAGTTAGGCCGAATCTAGCATACTGCTGGATAGGTGAAGGGGGAAAGTGGATGTACCCAGACCTTGGGGAACCACTATAAATACTGTGTGCAATCTGTGAATTGTGTAGCTGTAGAATCTGTGATTGTGTGTGCTGAGTTTGCTGCAGAATTTTCTGTTTTATATTACAGCGTTGAAGTGATATTCTGTCTTAATTTTAAAACAAGAATTAGAACCTATTCACCCCCCTCTAGGTGTTTAGGTAGTCTTGAAAGTAAAACTATCACCAAGTTCAGGAAGGTTGAGTCATCAACAACACTAGCAATGATGTTCTGTGCTCTCTTGTACAGAACAGCTAGTATGACCTCATCTTTGGTCATTTTAGAGAGTGTCTTTGGTGTTTGGATATTGGCATCCAGAGTAGAGACCTTCATGGAATGACAGGTCCCTCCCTAATATTTGTAAAAATTCTTGGATCATAGGTTTCCATGAATAGCCACACCCTCTCCTTCCATATTCCAAACTGCAACTTTCTACAGATGGGGAGTTTCATTGAACTCAGCTCTCTTTGGCTCTCTCCTAAGCCCATGACCACATATCAACATCAACCTTAGAGGATCACTCAGATTGTTAAATCCTTTTTGAGCAACCTCCCTCTTATACCACTTGAAAGATCTTATTTTCAAGGTAGCTAGCAACCTAGAGGGGGGGGGGGGGTGTGGTGGATAGGTCTGCTTAGGTCTTTATAGAGTACTTTAAATCACTTGATTGTTTCTTTTAGCTTTCAGCATATAGTGATCTAGAGCTTGTTCTTAGTACCTGCAATTAAGAAAATAAAAGCAAACACAGAAAAGCACACAAGTATTTTATAGTGGTTCCCCAAAATTATAGGTACATCCACTCTCCTCCCACCTTGCTAACTTCCTGTTAGTCAAGGCACTTCTCCAAACCAATGCTCCAAGGAGCTTACACCTCAGATCCCTCAGGATCTCTCAATCTCCTCCGAGACTTACACCTCATCCATAAAGACCTACACCCAGAGATACAAGTATCACCTACCTCAGGCACTTAAGCCCTACCACTCAGGCTATGGAGGACCGCCCTACCTCAGAGCAAGCTTGCTCCTATAACTCAGAGAGATTCAATCTCCTACAGTTCAGGCAAAACTTCCCTTCTTCTCAGTGAGTGAAACTCACCTACCTCATAGAGCATCACTCTCCTACAGCTCAGGCAAATTTGCCCTACCTCAGACCCAAAGATCCTACAGCTCAGATCCAAAAGTATCCTACAAAAAGAAATTGTTTAATTAACTTTGACACAAAGAAATATCTCTGTATCAACCACTTGAGCAAAAAACTTTCTGCTCCAACTCTCCTCACAGCAGGGAAAGGATTTGCTGGAGGAACTCAGAAGATAACTTCTGAACTTGCTTCTGAAGGCTAAAGATCTTTTGATCTTGAGTCTTCAAATAACTCACTGAACCTGCCAAAGGATGAATGTACTTCTTTCCTTAGAATAGATTCTGAATCTGCTATGGCAGATGGAGACTTGCACAGCTAACAGAACTTTTCTTGCTGGAGAGCTTCAAGCTTTTCACATGCAGCAATGACGAAGAAGATGACAATGGATGCTCTCCTTTTTGAATAATGTATGCCCTAAAAGTTATCTTTGTCTTGGCCCTATCTCTTCCTTTGTAGTTTGCTGATCAACGGCTCTTAGAGATCGGTGAGCCCCACCTGCAGCTACCAACTGCGCCTTGCTTTAACGGAAGAAGACATACAATAGTTTAATGATAAGTTTTGTCATGTAGTGTAGTTTCCACATGTCTGATTTGACCTTAGTTGACTTTATCGATTTTACTGACGTCAGCACCCGTGGACTTAGCCAAAATCGAGCATCAGAGAATAGGCGTTGAGTGAGTTAGCATCACTCAACGCCAAAACACTTAGACAAATTCACTGTCTCTTGGCGTTGAGTGAGTAACCTTCACTCAATGCCAAACTACTTTGAATATGAAGTCTGATCCTAGACATTGAGTGATTTAACTCCACTCAACGCCAATCTTGCTTTATCAGCTTTCAGCTTCTTGGTGTTGAGTGAGTAAGCATCACTCAACGCCAAACCCATTAGACAGGCATTGACAGCATTGAGTCAGTAACCTCTACTCAACGCTTTTTGCCTTAACAAAATTTCTGTTTCTTCCGCAACTTAAGCGTTGAGTGAACACACCTCACTCAACGCTTTCTACCTTAGCCAATTTTCTATATTTAATAAGCACTGGGAATAGACTGTCTTTCTGAGTTTGACGAATGGTGAATTATGAGCTCGACGAACTTTGAACTCAGTTCGATGAACTCTCAACTGAGCTCGACGAACTCAGAATCTCAAGCTCTGAACTTAGCTCCACGAAAGGCGAGCTGAGCTCGACGAACTCTGAACTCAGTTCGACGAACTCTGAACTTAGTTCAATCAGTTCAACATACAACCTTTTTACTGAATGGCGTTGAGTGTGTCTTCATCACTCAATGCCAAAATACTTAGCCAACTTTCTCTTTAGTAGCATGACATTGAGTGAGTTGACTTCACTCAATGCCTGTGGACTTAGCCACATTTTAGCTCATTCCAACTTAGGCTATGACAATATAGGCTACACTCAGCGCTATAAGTCATCTGGCGTTGAGTGATGTTCCTTCACTCAATGCCTGTGGACTTAGACAGATTTCTGTCATCCCACATCTTTGGTAAGTGTTTACCTGACTTAGCCACTTAGGCTACCTGACCTATCATAGTCATCTACAGACATGTGTATATCATTGATAATATTGACTTTACTCAAATCCAGGACATTGTGGGCAATGGACCCAACATATATGCTAGTGTTGATTGATGACTATTCGAGGTACACTTGGGTGTACTTCATGAAGGAGAAGTTGGACGTGTTCCGTTTGTTCGTGGAGTTCAAGAAGCTTGTGGAGGGCCGACTTGGCCTGCGGATCAAAAAGTTGAGAACGGTCAATGGAGATGAATTTGATTCAATCGTGTTCTCTAACTTTTGCAGGAAACATGGAATTCAGAGTGAACTTTCTTGTGGGAATACTCCACAACAAAGTGGAGTAGCATATCAGAAGATCCATCATTTGACGGAGACCTGCAAGTGTTGGATTCATGGCAAAGGCATTCCTAAGGCCTTTTGGGCGGAAGGGATGGCTTGCGCGGCGTATGTCATCAATTGGATGCCTCTGAGTCTGATCAACATGAAGTCTCCGGTTGAGCTGATGTTCAAGGAAAATCCCAGCATGGTACACTTTCAGGTGTTCCGATCAACCTATTATGTACATGTCCTAGATGTTCTAAGGACAGAGCTGGATGCGAAGACGAGGAAGCTTGTCTTCATGGGCAATGATGAGTAGAAGAAGGGATTAAGGTGTATGGATCCTGCGACGAAGAAGTTCATCGTGTCTAGAGATGTTGTCTTCGATGAACTGACGTCATATGGGGATAGCTCATCTGTAGAGCTAAAGGAGAGTAGGTCAGACGGTGGGCAAAAGGAGGCTGCTGAAGATCTTCAATTGGAGCTATTTGTGTCACCAGGAGCTCCAGGTTGTTCTAGCTCCGGGGCAGAGGCGTAAGGTTTAGGAAGCAAGGGGAGCGATGCTCCAGGTGATTCTAGTTCAGGAAGCAGGAGGAGCAATGCTCCAGGTGCTTCTAGTTCTAGGGCGGTGGCTTCTTGTTCAAGAAGCAAAGGGAGTGATACTCCAGGTTTGCCCAGGATCTGAGCTAGTTCAGGAGATGTGGCAGAGGTGGTTAGCCGTGATCAGGCTCTTCAGATGTCAAAGAGGATCACCAACCCACCAGCTCGATATTGTGAAGGAAATGCGGTGAACTCGGTTTTTGTTTCTTTACAGCCCCTCAGATCGAGCGAGAGCCTTCTAGCTTTGAAGGTACCACTAGAGTCAAGGAGGGGGAAAGCCCCAAGGATGAGGAGATGACTTCCCTCAGGGGTGACGAGGCTTGTGACCTTGTTCCCAAGGTTGGTGTTACTCTTGTGACATACAAGTGGGTGTTGAAGTTGGATAAGAAGGTGGAGGGAAGCAAGACTCCTTTCCGGAGGTGCTGGAGGGATCCCTTATATTCTGGGATATGCGGGGCGAGGACTATGTCATGGACATCAGCTCAATGTCACTATCGGAGAGGCAATGTTTACGGTTATGGGGACTGCTGGGGTTGGTCACTACTTCTCACTTCAAGGGGGAGTGTTGAAAATCATGAAGTGAAAGCAGTGGACTAGGTTACCTGTCTGCATGGCCTGTGCAGACAGGACTGGTGGTTAGCCAGGTCAGCAATAGTGCTGCAGTCGGCTTTTGCTCTAGCGGCCTTGGCGGTCTATTCGCGCGGTCTGTGCGGACAGAGGAGGCAGGTTGCCAGGCCGAGTTGTGTTCAACCGGCAGTTGTTTCCCAAAAATTTACCGGGCAGATATGATTGTTTCCGCGGAGCTCGCCAAGACTGGCGAGGTGCGGACTCGGTTGAAGTTCATGAATTCCGGGTTGTGGACTGGACCAGAGCTCAAGAGGTTAGCATGGCATGTGCCTTGGCCTAGCTCTGGTGGTGCAGTTGGTGGTAACCACGGAGTTCGCCAGTTAAAGCGTACTGGTGCTGGAGTTCATCGGGTTGTGCGGTTTGGCTCAGTCCGGTAGGTCGCACAGTCTGCGTGGACTGATTTTTCTATTCGCCGAGTTTGGCAACAGTCATCCTTGTCTGCTTTGGCTGCGAGCTCGGGGTATGCAGACTTGAGTGGTTTCCGCCGGCGCGAGCGGGCTGGAGCTGTGTCCGCAGGTGGGCTGACTGGGGCGGTACTGGCAGAGGTCGCCTGTATGGTGATCAAGTCTGGCTGGGCCTTGGCGACATGGCAGGTTGGCCTTGTATCCAGCCTTGATGGTACTATCTTGGCAGGCTGGCTATCTCGCATAGTCATGGCAGTCTGGTTGTGTATCTGCAACTTATCGAATATACTTGGTGTACGCCGCAAGATAAGGTGGTTATCTTATCAGCTAGGGCGGTTATCACACTCCTCTTTGTGCCTACAAATAGGACCCCCTATCACATCTATTGATATCCAACTGAACAGTAAGTGAACTCGCGGATAGTTGATGCGGTTAGGATTTTGTATCCTCGCAGTTTGAGGAGCTTGACCGGTTTGTGCTGTGCAGGTTGTGCGGGTAGCACTGGAAAGACATGGACTTTGTTCTGACTGCAGTCAGGGACAGTGTGGACTCTGCAGATCGTAACCTGCGGTTATCAGCAGGTTGACCGCTCTGGTAAGACCCTAAACCCTAAACCCTAAACCCTAAACCCTAAACCCTAAAGCATCTAGAATAGAATAAGAAAGGAAAGAGCTAGGCATCAGTTTGACTTCGAGATCGAGACCCAGAAGTGTAGAGATAGAGGCAAAGGTTGCAACAGGAGGGAGAGACGGTTCAATACCCGATTTGAGGACCTGATAACCTAGCATCCTCCCCCGGATTAGATGACTCTTTTTCCTCGTTCACCATCTTTCACCTTTACCCTTCGCTCACGTCCGAACTCATCATTGTTGGATCGATATCCAGTTCCACCAGCGGCAGAGACAGTTGGATAGGTACCCCCAGCAGTTTTCAGCTAACCAATTAGGGTTTAGGGTTTAGGTATCTAAGCTATTCACATCTGGCGGCTTCGCCTCTTTAGAGAAGCTCACCTCCTTCTTTCTTAGATAAGCTCGCATATTGAGATAGGGTCGCGTAGCGATCATATTTAGATACCTTTCTTTTCTGAGAAAAGCAAGCTAGCGATTTCTTTTCTGAGAAAAGAAACTACTTGATTTTCTCAGAAAAGAAACTCTTGCCTTCGCTATCGCTCGCCTCGGGTTCGAGGACCTGTTGGTCAAAGGAAAGGAAGGTCCAGATTCCGGGACGGAGCCGTATGACGCGACAGTCTCACGTACGGTTCCTTTGAGAAGGGTTTGATACCACCACCTATCAGGCCCGACGAGCGGTCCACGGAGCTGCATCCCTACTCACCCGGTCCATGCACATCGCTCTCTCCAGGAGGTTGGCTTTGTTCCTCACCTGCTCCGTGTTATGAGAAAAAAATGCTCTTTGTTTCTCTTTTCAACTATCTCGGTATCTTCCTTCTGTTTGACTTCACTAGCGTTCGCCTATCGCTTCGTGAGCATTGCTTGTATACATGACTGGGCATGGGAAACCTTGGACCAAGCCAAACTGTCTAGCGGCAAAGTGTGGTGAGTACAACTCTACTCCACAGGTCTTCTTTGGTGGATCCATAGAGACTTGATAGTGGAGATCCCTGGCCACTAAGTAGTTGGCCTAAAGACAGAGTCAAGTACAAATTGTACTCAGAGGTCTGGAGGAAAGGAAGAATCAATTGAACAGCTCAGAGCCAAACTGACGCTCTCGGAAGGGAGCGAAATACTCAACTGAGCCTAGATTGTAGAAAAGTTCAAAACATTTCTCAAAAGGAAGATGAGTGTTTGAGACAGATCGCAAGAGTTTTCCATAACAGGAACAATGCTTTTAAGAAGGAGCAGTCTGGATTTTTCGAGAGCCAAACTCAGGAAAAAGATGCATGGAGCCACAGTTGCACAATCCAGAGAGGGCCATGGGGAAGATTTTCTTTGACTTATTCATGCTCTCATTCCCCTATCAAGACTAGAGGAGCCAAGTTGACTCTCTGATTGTTAGCCAAGACGAGTGACTAACATCTCGGAGAATCAATTTGGATTCATGCCAGGGAGGTTGACCATGGAAGTTATACATCTCTTGAGGAGACGAGTAATAAACCCTAAACCCTAAACCCTAAACCCTAAACCCTAAACCCTAAACCCTAAACCCTAAACCCTAAACCCTAACTCAAGCAGCCATGCGGTTAGGCGGCTTGCAGATCGACGGTTAGAGTTCAGCATTGGAATAACGGGCAGTCCGCGCGGCTAGGTTGTAGTTTGGCGATTTGTCGGTTTGAACGGACTCTGTAGCGGTTAGCAGTAGGGTCGATGGTTACTCTTGGAGTCCGCACAGCTTGTTTTCTTTGCCTTAGAATTTGCTTCCATCGGGTACTTTGGCGAATCATGTCTCTCCATGTATACATTACCTTTTAAAGATTTTTTGATAGTACAAGTTTCTTGTTCTTCTATTTACATCTGGTTATTTGGACCTAGATAGGTCGAGTGTTCCTGCGCCTGGTTTCCCATTTTCCGCTATCACAAATTTTTACACTCCTGACTCGGTCGCTCGGGTTCATAGCACTAATTATTGCTTTTGCCATCCCAAATTGCTTCTGAGCACACTACTCCCGACGTCGTTGCTCGATTCCAGAGCACTGGGTGCTGCTTTTTCCATCCCATATTGCTTCCGAGCATATTACTCATGCAACGCCCTCATCTGTCAAGTAGGATATAATAGAAGATCCATTCGGGGGCCCACATCATATTTTTTAGATAGTTAGCGGAGTTACGTATTGAGATCATAATCCATTTATGCATCCTAACTCAGAGCATATTTTAGCGGAAGATAATTTAAAGTTTAGAACCCAACCAAACGAATGCCCACTAAACCAAGCTGGAATGATAAAATAAATAACAAATGATTATGGCCTTAAATCCTTACAAAAGTTTCCCTAAATAGAAGTGTTACATACTTCGGCACACAGGCCGGCCACATATGAAATAGTAAATAGTAAACACAACTTCGCTTTGGCCTTTGAAGGCCGGTATAGCAACTGTGGGCTTCAACCCGCTATTTTTCGCTCAGCTCAACCGCACCTGCACAAAATCATTCCACCCTAAAGGTGGCAAACAAAGCAAAAATCAGCATTAGCTGACCAAATTATAACGACCCCACCCCTCACACGAGATGGCGGTGCTACTTCCCTGCAGGCATATAACACAGATATAAATTGGCAATCAAAACGTGCAAATTAAGCACCATTCACCACAGATATTGGCACAGCCGTCCACCCGCCTCGTACACTCAGGGAACATTCTCGTTGCACCGGACCTCAAAGGGTCACACCTCCGTACTCAGCGACGGTTAACATATTCGAGCATTCTCTAGTATTTCCGGGCCGAAGCCAAAGACTCACTCCTATGGCTATGAAAAAGTCATGGTGATCCCCCAGATACATTTTTTGACTCACTCTAAGTCGAACAACATAGGGCTAGGTATAGTTCAGCTCTTTCCTGATGCTCAAATCTTTGGGCGCAACAAGCCACGATGCGGGCCTGTATCCCCTTTCCCATTCACAATAATACATAACTCTGTTATGTTCCAAGGTTAGCACTCACGATCGCCTAAGCTGGGCCCCTTAGGCTCTCAGCTCAACAGATTAGCTCATAGATACATAAGATACATGCCTCACAAAATAATGGCCCTCAAGTCTCCAAGAGACAGGACTCACAAAACATTGCTCACTAGGAGCTACCGTTGGCAGTAGCGCTATCGTCGTGGGGTAGGCGATAGATATCGATTCTACCCCTAAAACCAGTGTTTTCCTAGAGTCACTTACAGTACTCTCACTACAGCGTATGCACACCCCGCGACTCCAAAATTTACATGCCTACCACAGAGTCTTCTCTGACATACAAAATAATCATCACTAATCCAGACTAACCTGTTAGGATGGGCTTCACACAACATGCCTATTATGTACTTCGATTCCGGATTCTAAATGCAAAGATAACAGAGATATATAGATCAGGGAATTGCTTCTACGAGTTTGTGGAGAATCTTCCTTCACATGCCAAAACAAAGGACTTCATATCTCCAAGGAGGAAGATCGTTACCCCTGACTGTTGGGTCCATTGATCACAATGTCCTAGATTTTAAGAAGGCTCATAGGTCAATGATATACACATGAATGTATCTAATATATGTTCAAAGTTTATTGTTTGCAGATTGTATACTGTTGCATTGATTTGACAGGTTGTCAGGGTCACAATGATAGTTGGACTCAAGAGAGGTTGTTGGATAAGCAGAAAATAGGCTAAGTATGGAAGCATTGAGTAAACTCACTTCACTTAACGCCAGAAGCCTAAAAGCAGTGATAGAACATCATGCAGCCAAAGCCTCAGTGTTACTGACTAGAAATTTGTCTAAGGACATAAGCGTTGAGTGAAGACAGTTCACTCAACGCCTATTCAATAAGATTAATGTTTAAGTATAGAAGCATCGAGTGAAGACGGGCCACTCAACGCCTCATCACGGAGTCAGGCAAAGTCCAGAAGCATTGAGTGTAGAA
The DNA here is from genome assembly GCA_039513925.1 of Platanthera zijinensis. Lineage (NCBI taxonomy): Eukaryota > Viridiplantae > Streptophyta > Magnoliopsida > Asparagales > Orchidaceae > Platanthera > Platanthera zijinensis. The sequence goes on from CM077098.1 coordinate 32,065,384, forward strand.
GCTTCACTCAATGCATTCATACAGGAAAATTCTAACAAGTGCAGATGCATTGAGTGATGAAGGCTCACTCAATGTCTTAACAGTTAGACTGCAAATGTCAAATGCGTTGAGTGTTGAAGGTTCATTCAATGCCCCAAGATGCAGAATTTCTGTTAAGTATTTATGCGTTGAGTGACAAGGCCTCACTCAACGCCTATGCAGATTGTCTGGAAATTGCCAAGTCCACAAGCTCTGAGTCATGCTAACGTCATCAATAATTCAAATATTGTGGGAATTGCGCGCAAGATGACAAAAGGCGTCGTGTGCCTTTAGTACAATAATAAATGCAAAAGACATGTTGCAGTTACCAATTTCGGCTGGTCCATGCTGCACATAGAGCCGTTTGACGATGAGTAATAAAAGGAACTTTCCGAGAAATCAAAAGAAGCTTTTTTGATCATCTTCTTCCTCTTGACTAAGTAGAAGATTTTTTGCCACTCATTCTTACAGCAAGTTTGTAAACAACAAACAGAGGTTTTTTGTTCGAAGAAACAAATCTGTCTTCGACAACAATATTAGAAAACTCAATTTCTGAGTAAGAATAAGAAGCAGAGCAAACTCAAGTTGATGTTCATCTTCAAGGTATCTGCACTTAACACATCCACATCAAAGGCTTGAATAAGTAGTGCTCTGCAGTTATCTTCTCAGCACAAGCAGAAACTTCCTAAAGATCTACTTTCTTGGTGTTGTGAAGAAGTTAGGGCTGGGGTTACTCTGTCTAGAAAGATGGCTCAGAGGACATTTTCTCTGGAGTCAATCATCAACAATAACTTACTCTTTCTGTAGGATCTGTATTGATCTGAGTTGTAATCCTAAAATATAAAGGCTGAGTGGTAGGATTCTGTTGAGAATCTGAGGTAGGGCTTATGTGCATGAGGTAGGATCTGAGTTAGATCTGAGATAGGAAATTTATTATCTCTGGGTGTAGGGCTATCATTCTAGCCTGATTTGTAGGTCTTTTGGTTAAGCCTGAGGATAGGTGATCTGGAGGATCACTGAGTTGTAGGAGTAAAGTTTACTCTGAGTGGGTAGGTCCTTGGTCTGAGGTAGGGCTTGGAGATAGCCTGAGAGATCCTGTAGGATCTGTGTTGTAAGCTCTTTGAGCTGAGTTTGGAGAAGATTGCCTTATCTAACACATTGTTAGAAAGGTAGGAGAGAAAGTGGATGTACACATACCTTGGGGAACCACTATAAATTCTGGTGTGCTGATCTTTGTTCTTGAAAGCTAACACAAGAATCTAACTCTCAACACACCAAATCAAAAAGTAGTCATAAAGACATGAAAACCTATTGCCCCCCTCTAGGTGTATAGCTGCTCTTGAAACAAAGAATTTCAAGTGGTATCAGATGGAGGTTGTTCAAAAATGACTTAACAGTCTGAACAGTTCTTCAAGAGTAGCAAAAGATTTACTCCATTGGTTTAGGTGAAAACCATGAGGAGTTTAGCTTCATGAAGCTTCCCATTTGCAGAAAAGAGAACTTTGGAATCTGGAAAGAAAGGGTAAGGCTGTTCATGGAAGCCTCAAACCCTAGAATATTCATTATAGTTCAAGAGGGACCCTTCATTCCCAATCTAGTCTCTGTCTTAGATGCCAATATCCAGACTCCAAAGAAGTACACTGGAATGACTAAGGATGAAGTCATCTTGGCAACCATGGATAAAAAGGCTCAAAACATCATTGTTAATGTCATTGATGACTCCACTTTCAAGAATCCTGTCCACTACAAAACAACTTAAGTTATGTGGGATTCTCTCATTGTTTATATAGAATGGATAGAGGAAGTGAGGGATGACAAGAAATCCCTCCTAAATCAGTAATATGAAGCCTTCAAGCAAGGGAAGAAAGATTCCATAGCTGAATGCTATGAGAAGTTCTTCATAATAGTGAACAGTCTGATCACACCTGATAGACAGTTCAGAAATTATGAGCTGAATTATAAGTTCTTGAGATCCCTAAACAAGGAATTGAATATCAAGATCTTTGCCATTAGAGAGGTTAGCAACTTGGCCAATACATTGCCTCAGAATCTATTTGGGAAGCTTCTATCCCATGAGATGCAACTGAAATCCAGGAAGGCAGAAGAAGATGCTTCCAGATCTCACAGCAAAGAGAAGACTGTGGCCTTCAGAGCTGAAGCCACAAGAAGGAGCAGGGAAAAGACTTCTTCTCCACGAAGGAGAGCTGCAGAGTCTGGGAGTTTAGAACCTAGCTCCTTTGGAAATGAACTGTCTGATGGAGAACTGACTGTAACATCTCATTTCTTTCTAGAGCCCTTAACTCAAATTAGGGTAGGACATGTGATGAGTGTGAATGGGTTAGGCTAGGTAGTGACCTTAGGACCCAATGAGTTAAGGTGAACTCACATGGGGCCCATTATAGGGTTCAAGTCAATTTAGGTCAAATTAGCCTAAATTGAAACCACAAGTACAACTTGACCTCACCACTATGTCCCTAACCCTAAAGGAAACCTAATTGACCAAAAAGTTTTATCATAGGGTCATCCAATTGGCCAATTTGACCAAAGTACACTTTAAGTCACATAGGTCAACTCAACCCTAAATGACTCAATTATGCATCACATGGTCAAATTGACCCCACCACTAAACTCCAAACCCTATTTGGAGTGCATTGGACCATAAAGCCCCATCACATGGTCACTCATTGGTCCAATTTGACCAAAGTCAACCTAACCCTAATTTAGTCAAAATCACATACATAGGTTCCATTAGCCCAAGTAGGGCATCACCATGGCCTAACCAATGTTGGGTGGTGTCATAAGGCTCATGACCATCAAGTGGGGCCAACCCACTCATAAATTTAACCAAGTCAACCCTAAAGTCACACTTGGTCAAAATTTGCCCAAATGAAAAATTAAGAAACCAAGCCCAATTTCAATGGGCTAAGGCCATGGACTATGGCCCATTCAGCAGCCCATTTACCTAATTACAATCAATGCCCTCTGAATTTGGAGAGAGATGACATGCATGGGGGTATTTTGGTCATTTCCTCCAAATTCAAGAGAGAGAAGAGAGGGAAATAAGGGAAGGAATCCATGTGTCTCTCCTCCTCTCTTCCCAAGCCCATTTCTGAATCTACATAGCAATTCCCATCCCATTTCTAGGGATGGTGGACACTTGGAGGTCATGGTGAAGCATCCAAAGCTTGAGCCAAAATTTTCCATTGTGATATCTACTTATACATCAAAATCATGCCAAAACCAACCCTTCCATCACCTTCTGAGCACTGAGAGAAATTGAAATCGATATCTGGATCAAGGAATTTGGTGGAGTATCGGTTTCTGGAGCAAGCTCGCTAGAGGTGAAGATTTCCATGGCCAACCACAGCCATCACCGCCGTTGGACCCCAATCAAGGTCAGTTTCTCCTCCCCTCCCCTTGTGCTAGCTTCTTAGATCGATTATGAGAGATATTGGGCTCAATTGAGCCCGATTCCATGTAAGGAAATCAAGAAAATCCATGTTTTTGAGGTGCTCGGGTTCGCCAAAAACTGCCGCCTTCGGCAGACAAGTCGCCGCCAAACGCTAGCCCTCACCTCAATGGAGGTGGTGGTGGTGGTCGGCCGGGGAGGTGGCCGGATGGCCGAGAAATGCAAGATCAACTTGGTACAGGTCGGGATGATCTGGGTCGTCGGCTCATTGGAGAAGATGATGGGATGTCGTCCATTTTGATGTATATTAAACTTTATTATTATTTAATTCCTGTTACATTATTTACAGTACCTTGCATGTTAAATTTAGGCCATTTAGAGGCAGAGTCAGAAAATGTTCCCAACATAAAAAGGCAGCCCTTTGACTAACCTTTAATTAGGCACCTTAATAGAGTCATTTGGAGCATTGTAGCTCCTTGTAGGTATATTATCCTAGGACTGCTCCTAGCTTAGGTAGAAAGTAAAATGAGTATATATGATATATGACAACTCCACTTGTAATGAAATTTGTACCATGCATGTGTATGTATTAGACATAGCTTGTGCTCAAAAATCAAAAATTTTCGAGAACATTTTCCTATTGTGTATTCCATTTTTTGATTTATCAAATTAATGTGATTTAGGGAGTTTTACAACTCCAAATACCCCAAATTTTGGTGGCATGACTATGATATCATTTTAAGACCCTGGTAAAAATTTAGAGTCATTTGGACCTATGCATGTTGGAGGATTTAACTTGCAAGTTGAAAGTATAAGTGTATTTGGCGTGCCTTTAGCAAAAAAGGCAAAATGGGGAATTATGCCCATTTGACTCATTGCATGTCAATTAAACTCTGGCTAGGAGTTTATGGAGATGAAATACATCATCCATGGAGAAGTTAGGATTTTTGGAATAAAAAATCTTATAGTTTCAATTTACTTTAATTATAGCACACATTTATGTCATGATAGGAAATATGGACATTTTAACTTGGAAAATTCTAGATCATTGACACAAGCCCTAAAATGCTAATTTTCTTCTCTGGAAAATTTATTACCATTTTTGGAATTTATTTCATGTGGAGATTAGTACAAAATACTTTTATGCCCTTAAATGTCTTTGGTTAAAAATGTGAATTATTTGCCTTAGTAAAATTATGAATGTTTTTGTCGATCATTATTTCAGTACTATAGACCTATGTAAATTTTCTTAATATTTTTGGATGGATAGAAATGATGTTTATATGAATAGTGGCATTTTTGTAAATATCTTAAATTTTGAAAATCTTAAGTCAAACCTCTATGGATAATTATGTTAATTTGTTTTGACCACTACCATGACAATATTATTATCTAAGAATTTTCTCTGAATAATTGGTACATTATTTTTGGTACTTCTCTTGGAAATGGGTAATATGGTATTAATATTCATAAATAGAAAACAAGGGTCAAATCAATGTGACTTAGGTCACATAATTAAATAATTTAAATTATGGCCAAAAAAATTAGAAAAATTGTGAATTTCTGATTTCCCACTAATTACCATATGATGAACCCATGATAAAATTTGGAGGACTTCGGCCCAAGGAATTGGAAGTCACCTCATGGGGGCTAAGGATAGACCTTGGGCTGCATTTAACAAAATTGACACATAGTGTAACATCCCATTTCGCGCCAGACCCCTCGTACTCGTTTTGAGTCAAGAAAATTGACTCAGGTTCGGGGAGAGTCGAGTGAGTCGACTGGACTCGACGACTAGATCAGGAATTAACTTAGTTTATTTCTGGCAGGTTAAGGCGTTAAGAGTGTTGAGTCTCTCAATGCTCTCGACGCCATTTAACTTAGTTTATTTTTGGCGGGTTAGGCGTCGAGAGCGTTGAGTGGACTCAACACACTCGACGCCATTTAACCTAATTTTTTTTTGCTGCTGTAGGCGTTGAGAGCGTTGAGTGGACTCAACGCTTCAACGCTCTCGATGCCATTTAACTTAGAACGTTTCTGGCGGGTTAAGGCGTTGAGAGCGTTGAGTCCAGCGTTGAGTGGACTCAACCCTCTCGACGCCATTTAACTTAGAATTTTTTGGCTGCTGTAGGAGTTGAGAGCGTTGAGTGGACTCAACGCTCTCGACGCTATTTGGACTTGGAATTTTCTAGCTGCTATAGGCGTTGAGAGCATTGACTAGACTCAATGCTTTTTGCCTTAGGCTGAACTGGGTTTTTGGGAACTGCAACCCATTCGTCGAACTCGCGAAATCCATTCGATGTTCGTGGAACTCCGTTCGCCGAAATGAATGCAGCAAGCCGTTCGTCAAATATTCCGAGATCGGTTCAGCGTTCGTCGAACTTCGTTCGACGAAATGGTTCAGCAAGCCGTTCGTCGAACTCCGTTTGATGAAATGATACAGCAAGACGTTCGTCAAGCTCCATTCAACGAAATGATATGGCAAGCCGTTCGTCAAGCTCCGTTCGACGAAATGGTTCAGCAAGCCATTCGTCAAACTCCACTTGACGAATTTGACTTGGCAGATTTTTTGATGCTGTCTGCTCACAAGCCGGTCTGAACCAGACTTTCAGAAATTGCGCTAAACGGTTACATTGGACTCATTTTTTCTTTATAATATATTATAAATGGGCGGTCAACTAATACGACGACACATGACAAGAGAGTTAAATTTAATACCTTGATTTTAAAAGGGAGAAGTCAAAACCCTAGCCATCACTCTCTTCGTTCTTCCTTTCCAACCCTATTTACTATGCCGAAATCGACGAAAGAGGATCAGATCGCCGGAGCTAACTCTCTTTCCCGTGAAGAACGAACACCAACGAGGGAGAAGAAGATACCGCAAATAAGGGTGACAAGATCCATGGCTGGAAACCTCGGAACTGCCGGAAATGAGGTGTGCTTCCTACCCTCTCCCTTGGTGCTAGATATTTAGTTATTCCTAGGAGAGATATCGACTCAAAAGAGTCTTGATTTGTGATAAGAAGTTTTCTAGGAAGAGGCCATGCTGGGACTTATGTCCTAGGAATTAGATGTCTTCAACCTCCCCTTCCTTCTATGTGAAGATGGGGGCTGGTTTCGTGAAGAGAAGTGGCCATATGAGGATGAATAAGGGAGGAGGTTTCTGGATGTGATTTGAGAATATCAGTTAGAGGAGGAAGATGAACCGATGCCGTTGGTTTCGCTTTAAGATGCGCACATAAATCTATTTTCTACGCGCAGAGAACTTCGAGGCCATTTTCGGACACGATGCAGCCAGATCTGGGCTTTCAACTAAACACGGAAGTCGTGGCCCTTAGAAAGTCCTTTCCAAAGAGGGGTTACAATCCTTTACCGGATTCCTGAAGCCTTGGGACTCCCCGATCGAAGTTGCTGTACAATAATCTTTCGTGCACATATAGTTCTCGAGTTTGTGTTGAATTGGCTTTGAATCCGGCAGAAAAGTTATGGTAGATTAATAATGAGGTTGGCTTGAAGTTTACTGTACATGATTGGTAATAATTGCGATGAACAAATGGTTGTTGACATTTAGTTGATAGATCCATATGTGGACCACTGGTTTGAACTTGGTAAAGAGATTATATCCAGTTGATGTTTAAGTTAGGTGACCATAGTCTATATGTAATTATGATAATCAAATGGTTGATGAATATGTAAAGTACCATTATGTTGTTGTGAAAGTCATGTGGAAGTACAATTACTGAGAATGCTTGGTTATTAAGAGAGGAACTAAGTGAGGTTAATGTTTGACCATGTAGTATGATGGTTAATGGAATGAGTATAGTAGTCCACTGCTTAGAGCTATCTCCCTACGGGTAGCGGTGTGGGATTGGTGTGTTGTATACGGTGGCTTGCCACCTGTGTAAAAGATGAATCCTTTGTGTGGTAAGGACATATGGAAGGGTTGGAAGTGAGAGAGTGTTGCCACACTAAAATGATATGTTGATAAGGGACTCGGTGTGGAGCCCTTGCGTGCTGTTGAGCATGAGATGTGAAATAAAATAAGGGACTCACTATGGAGCCCTATATGTGAAACGCATGCGGTGTGAGTTGACACGCGGTGTCATGATCCTGGGTTAAGGATAGTGTTGCAGGTATACAGGCTCGCTAGTCGTCACACCGATGGGAGCTGACAGATAGACTTGCACGGTTGGGCCTTGGTCCTCGGTGTTTACTTCCCGAGGCATCCTCCGTGCTAGTGCACAGTTGGCCTTGGTCCTTTGGTGATATGTTCACAGAGGCACCTTCCGTGCCATAATGATAGGCCAGTTTGGGCTGTGATCTTGGTGCACATCTACCCAAGACCACTCTGAGCCGTAGTACGCATGTGAGCTCCGCTATTATGTTCTTAGCGTTGAGGCGTACGGAGGCCTAGGCCAGGTAGTGTGGATGCCATCCTAGTAGTGGATATGCCCGCTCTACTGTCACCATCTTGCCACGATGGATGACGCTTGAGAGGTTAGTTACCTACTCGAAAAGTGGGAACTCAAGTCTGTGTCGACATAGTAGTTGCATGTGCATAATCATGGGTGAGTCATTGCATTGCATTCATATCATTACATACATTACATATACACGATTCTCATTGTATAAGTTTGTATGGGCACTCCTATACGATGAGTTAGTTTACTGTTAAGCTGATCCTTAACTTATATGTCTGTATGGAATTCATATAAGTTAAGTTTCTTACTGTCGTAGATTTTTTACTTATATACTGCGGTTAATGGTAGAACTGCTAAAGTAGATTGATATACTTAATTGTTGTAGTTCTTTAATATACACTGTTGTTGATTAATGCTTTACCACCTGCTTGTGCTACTATTTATATATATATATATATTGTACCCTTGTTCCTTTCTCCGCTCGATGCCGAGGTGTCGCCAAGGGAGCGGATGTGATAGCCACTTAGTCTTTTTGACTAACGGTTGCTACATCTTCCTTTTTTTGGAGGAAACCCCGTAGATAGAGCAGCAGGTTTTACAGGAGGGCAGCCAGGCCAGGACGATAGGGTTTGATGTGATGGTATCATCATTGACGTTCGTTACTGATGTGAGTCTTTGAGAGATTTCAGTGATAACCTTTGGGTAATTTTGTACTCGTACTCTGATATTATAGAAGCTTGTTGATGTTTCTTTTATTTGATGTACTTTTCTAATTGACTAGTATATTTATGTGTGGATTTGACTTCTGTTTTATATTCTTGGTTGGGTTGGCAATGAATGATATTGATTATTGCCGGCAGGATAGGCGTCTTGTAGTACAGGTTAGCCCGTGTGCTAACGCTACCGCAAGGCGGTTGTTCTGGGCATAAGAATCCCCTCGTGCTGTGTTTTGTGTTCCGGGAGGGGGGGGGGGGGTCTTACACATAGTTCTTAGGTCATCCAATCTACATGAAAGTGTTACTTAGCCACCTAAAGTCATGAATAAGGTATTGGTACATCATTAAAAGTATTTTGGTTAATGAGGATTTATAAGTAGGTTTGCACCTCAACTAAGGGTTTGCGATTTCGCACCATCTATAAAACAAATGCATAAGGATGGGCTGGGTATGACATTCAGGGTAGTGGAATCTAATTGATTTAAAGATATGTTTGGGAGGCATTAAAATCCTGGTTGGAATCCTAGGTTTTGTCACTACTTAGTATCGAGTGCTAGTGTGCATTGTAACACCTCCATCCATTACATGAAATATAATAGAGGGTCTGGCCGGGACCCCACACCATATTCCACAAATAGGCGGAGAGATTACAGGTTAATATCACATACTACTCACATCGTAACTCAGAGCATTCTAACGGAATCTTTAGGGTTACTTGAACTCAAACTCATTTGAATGTCCACAATATATGAACCACCATTTTATATAAGCACAGGAATGTCAGAAACAAATACATAAAGGTCATGGCCTTAAGGCCTTGTAGTTACATATCATTAGTGTGGATTACAAACATCGGCACGCAGGCCGACCACACACAAAAAGAAGTAAAAATTCTTCATTCGACCTTCAAGGGCCAGCATAGCAGTAGCATGGGCTTTAGCCTGCTATTTCCCTCTCCTGCTCGGTTCTCTAGTACCTGCACAAGGATAGTCCACCATAACGGTGGTAAATAAGGCAACTGTCAAAATTCAACTGACCAATTTATAGCAATCCTACCCCTTTCCCGGGGTAGTGGTATTCCTTAACTACAGGCATAGCATTTTCACAAGCAGATATATCACAAAATGTGCACTTAAACAGTTCAATATATCAAAAATGTCGGCCGCATGGACCGACGCTCCATGCACTCAGTGCACATTATCGGTGTACTAGAAAAGTCAGGGTCCCGCCACCGTTCAAAGGTCCCAGACCTAATGGTAACCATTGAGCATTCCCAGTCTTTACAGCGTACAGCCTAGGACTTTCATAATGTGATACTAATGAACACCAATAACTTAGGCATTCCGGTTAGATATCCATAACGCGGATAAAGTTCAGCCTTTGCCCGTTGCTTAAATCATCAAATCTAAGGCTAGTCTGATACGGGTCGGCTTCCCCTTGTCCGTTCGGCTTACTGGCCTTTAGGAGCTTGCAGCTCACAAAGTAGCCTCACAGTCTCCCAGAGACAGGCTTTGATAATCATAGAGTAGCTGGGAGCTATCGCCAGCGACAACTACTATCGCCTGGCATTAGCGACAAAACACACTTTCTATACCAACCGTAACCATAACGGGACTAACTATCCAGAAAACCATGGAGCCACCTCCAGTGCCTGAAACACTAGACTTTCATAGCACAAAGAGCTCACTAAAAGCTATCGCCGTTGGCGATACTCACTATCGCCCGATGACATCCAACAGTCATCCAAACTGTGGTATTTCATAGGTCTTTTCCTGGAGTGCAGCTCCAGTACTTCCTGCTACCGCCAGTTCACAGGTACAACCTCGCAGACCCCGTAAATTACTCGTTTATACTCGGAGTTTTCTCTAGTTCGCAAAATAAAACATCACCAATCTAGTCCAACCTATCCAGATGGGCTTCACACAATATGCCTATTCCATACTACACATTTTCGTATCTATATGCAAGACTTATGGGGATTACATGAATCAACCCAAAGGAAATCCCTCGACTCTCCACCTTTTAGGGGGGATTCCACGCGTATGCCAAAATAAGGACTTCACTTGTCCAAGTAGGAAGATCGTTACCCTTATCATTCTCTTCGGAGCAATGACAAAGACTTTCTACGCGGATGGAAATGAGCGCCTCAATATCCTTTTCACGAATCTAGCCTCGGATCTAGTTTATGATAGGGAAATCTCCTTCAGCACCTTCACCAAGATCAACCCAAACCCTTAGATTTAGCCGTGAGTTCTCTTCTCTAAAACTTGGATGAAATGAAGAGAGAGAGTGAGAAGGAAATAATGATTTCCTCATGCCAATCCCTCTGCATATATGGCCTCGGGTTAAATCCCAACCACACAATCACTCCATCAAAATGAAGCAGTGGCCTGGAGTTAAGTTGAAATTCAACCTGGCCGCTTTGACCAGCTAGCCGACACCACTATAACCTTTTAAATCCTTCCGCCGTTCTTCAAAAGAAGGCAACACTTTTGCCGAAAGAATGCGTCGCTGTTACGTGAGAACCCCTTTTTGGTCGACGTTCGTCGAAAGGCTACCTGACAGATAACCGACTCGTATTCGCCGAATGCCGGTTCGACGTTCGCCGAATTCCGGTTTGACGTTCGCCAAATGCCGGTTGTCTTTTTAGCCTGTTACATCCTACTCATTTTTTGGGGTGTTACAATCCTCCCCTTCTTATAGAAATTTCGTCCTGAAATTTGCATACAACGATAAAAAGACAGTAACACATATATTACAACATATCGTCTCTTTACAAAAAAATGTTACAACATTTTATATAAACAATTCGGGAAATTCAGCACGCATGGTTTGATCCCGCTCCCATGTTAGCTCCTCACGTCCACAATTGTCCCACCAGACCTTGACCATCCCGATTGTCTTGTTCCGCAGCAGCTTAACCACCGTATCCTCGATTCGAATGAGCCTAACCTTCGTCGTTAGCCCAGATTCGACCGATACACTATCATTCGCAATTACTTGAGCTGGATCTTTCACGGCTTTTCGAAGCACTGATATGTGGAATACATCATGCAATCGACTCAATTCTGCCAAAAGAGCTAGGCGATAGACAGCTTCTCCATCTCGTTCCACTAATTAGAACGGACCAAGATACCTCAGACTTAACTTTTTCAAGTGCCGAATCCTGGACATGCCCATGAATGGTTTGATTTTCAAGTATACCCACTCGCCAACCGCAAACTCTACGTTTCGGTACTTGGCATCGTAGTACTTTGCATGCCTATCTTGGGCTATCAGTAGCCTCTCTCAGATAGAGCGTATCGTCGAATTAGCCTCTTCGACTTCCTTATGCTTATACAACTTAGACTCGCCTATTTTTGCCCAAGCTAACGGTGTACGATACTTCCTACCATACAAAGCTTCAAAAGGCGCCATATTTATGCTAGCTTGATAGCAATTGTTGTAGGCGAACTCTACCGTATAGAGATGGTCTTCCCATCTCTTTCAGAAATCCAAGGCGCACATCCAGAGCATATCCTCCAGAGTTCTGTTGGTCCTCTCGATCTGACCATCCGTTTGCGGATGAAAGGACGTACTGAACTTTAACTTAGTCCCCAACAACTAATGGATTAGCCTCCAATCATTTGAAGTGAAGCGCCCATCTCAGTCACTTATGATGCTACGGGGTATACCGTGCAATCGTACTATTTGTTCGACATAAAGCTTAGCCAAGATTTCCACTGAATCGTCCCTCTTGTTTGGAATGAAGTGAGCCACTTTAGTAAACCGGTCCACGATCACCCAAACAGAATCGTTCCCGCGTTGCGATCTCGGCAAACTGTGCACGAAATCCATCGAAATGTCATCAAACTTCCATTCCGAAATAGGCAGTGACTTCAGGAAACCTCCAGGCTTCTAAAATTTTGCTTTCACTAGGGCACACGTTTGACATTTTACCATGTAGAAAGCTATGTCTTTCTTCATGCCCGACCACCAGAACATCTTCTTCATGTCCTTATACATCTTTGTGCTCCCTGGGTTAATTGAATACTTCGTGAAGTGAGCTTCATACATCAATTCTTCTCTTAGATTACCCATCTTCGGGATGCACAAACGACCGTCTTTCCGAAAAAGGCCGTTATCTTAGGAAAATTGGGAATCCGGCCCATTCGCTCCATATCGCTTTAGACTTCCATCAAGTTCTGTTTGCTCGCTGAACCCTGTCCGCAAGGTCATACTGTACCTCCATCCAGTTCATGCACGCATTTGCAGTGGCATTCTTGTCAACACAAAAATCTCTAAAGCTTCCAGCTCCTGGATCAGCCGCTCATCATGCAGGTGCAACCAATTTGCCCTTACCGGAGCCCTACGACTCAAGGCATCTGCGACGACGTTTCTCTTCCCGGGAGTATAATGGATTTGGAAGGTGTAGTCCCCGAGGAATTCCATCCATCTCCGTTGTCGCATATTGAGATCTTTCTGATTCAATAGATACTTCAGGATCTTATGGTCCGTTAATATATCACTTTCACGCCATATAAATAATGACGCCACAGTTTAAGTGAGAAAATCACCGCTGCCAACTCCAAGTCATAGACGGGATAGTTTCGCTCATGCTCTTTTAACTAGCGTGAGCCATAAGCGATCACCTTTCAAAAATGAAGAAGAATGCAGCCCAAGCCGCTCCCTGATGCATCACTATAGATTTCAAAGCCGTCCGAACCACATGGCGACGTCAAAATTAGTGCTGTGGTCAAGCGACTCTTCAGCTCTTCAAAAGCTCGCGCGCACTTCGACTTCCAGACAAACTTCTGATCCTTCCTCATTAGTGTGGTAAGAGGCAAGGCGATCCGTGAGAAGTTTTCTACAAAATGTCTGTAGTAGCCTGCCAGTCCAGGGAAACTCTTGACTTCGACTACAAAAGACAACACCGACCACTCCCGTATTGCAGCTATCTTAGACAGATCCACCGCAATTCCTTCTCCGCTCTCCACATGGCCTAGAAAAGCCACTGATGACAGCCAGAACTCACACTTTGAGAACTTGGCATTGAGCTTGTTCCTTTTTAGGGTGTACAACACCATCCGTAAATGGTTCGCATGGTCTTCTCTTGACTGAGAGTACACGAGAATGTCATCAATAAAGATGATTACAAACAAGTCCAAGTACTCTCGAAATGTTCGGTGCATTAGGTCCATTAACACCGATGGTGCATTTGTTAGCCCAAATGGCATTACTGTGAACTCGTAATGACCGTAGCGTGTTCCAAATGCTGTCTTGGGAATGCCACATTCCCGAATCCTCAACTGGTAGTAGTCAAACTTCAAGTCCAACATCGAGTACGCCGTTGATCCCACTAGTTGGTCAAGCAAGTCATCTATCCATGGAATCAGATACTTATTCTTTTCTATTAACTTGTTCAGTTCTCGATAGTCGATGCACATCCGCAAGCTTTCGTCCTTCTTTTTCACAAAAAGAACCGGTGCGCTCCATGGTGACATACTTGAGCGTATATATTCTTGCTATAGCAGCTCTTGCAATTGAACCTTAAGTTCTGCCATTTCCTTTGGTGCTACTCGGTACGGTGAGCAGGCCACGGGTTTTGCACCTGACACCAACTCGATATCGAAGTCAATCTCCCACTGGGGTGGTAACCCAGGAAGATCCTTTGGAAACACATCTGTAAACTCTGATATAATCAGAACATCATTCACACTGGCCTTTTGCTCAACAGCCTCAACAAACGTGAAGAACAACTCCACGGCCTTCCGAACAGCCTTGACTACTTGGAGAGCAGAAATTAATATCTTGCTTGATCCTCGCATACCATCGAATATAATCTCTAGCTCGATATTATGACCCAGTGTGACTTCCTTTGAGTTGCAATCAATACATGCACGCTACATCGAAAGCCAATCCATTCCAAATATCACATCAAATTTTGATATCAGTAGCACCAATGCTTCTAATCCGAAATCTCGACTTCCTATCTGCACCTCAATACAACAAGACTTATTTGCATGCATCACACATCCGTTAGGCAATAACACCTTCACGCTATATGTCGTCATGTGAGTAGGCATGCCGATCCGAGACACGAAGTCCTCAGGTAGAAATGAATGCGAAGCACCTGTATCAAATAGTGCTCTCGTCGGATAGCCCTGAATAAGGACAAAGCCTAATACAAACACATCATGCACAAGCCACACACAAGGTAGGAGGTATAAAAAGCAGTAAAACAATATCTTAACTCGTACTTGTGATGATGTCACTTTGCTTTATGGCCTCCTATTGGCCAAGATTATACACTCGGGGCTGTGCCTGGGATGTAGAGGACTCCACCACCGCCTTTCCCTTTTCAGCATATAATGCTCATGTCTTCTTCTCACCCTTTGGAGGACCACCTTGACAATCACGGGCAAAGTGTCCTGGTTTGCCGCAGGTATTACATGTTCGCGGGCCTTGCCTAGAAGTTACTCCAGAAACAATAGTAGAGGGAGCCTATCCAGAAGACTTGGATCTCTTACCCCATTTCCTTTAGTAGTTCGATTTTCTCGGGTGCAACACTTTGAACTCAGGCTTTGTCACAACCAAGTCCCTTTTGCCCTGTACCCTCTTCATATCTTTCTCCAATGCACGAGCCGTATCCACCAATGCTTGAAACCCTTGGTTCACCGAACTCGAGAGCAGGAATCTCAGCTCATCCCGCAACCCTTCGTAGAACCTATTGGTTTTATGCTCGTCATCAGCAAAGATAGATCCCGCATAACATCCCAACCTTGTAAACTCATGTAAGTAGGTATCAACACTACTTTCTCCCCGAGTTAGACGTTAGAACTCATTTTCCATGGCTATGCGTTGAGCCGATGGTAGATGTTTTGCCAAGAACAATCTCAAAAACTCTTCTATCGAGACTTCTATTAGTTGTCTGCCCGCTAAGTAGTGCAGCTCCATTTCATCCCACCAAAGCCGAGCCTCTCCTTCCAACAGGAAAGTGGCCAAGGTGACTTTCTGTTCCTCCTCAATTTATAATATCGTCATAATTCTTTTAACTCGCGCAAGCCAGTCCTCTGCCTGTATTGGGGATCCTTCCTCCGCGAACATAGTAGGACTGAAGCTCATGAACTGCTTCAGTTGCCGTTCTGCTGCTCGTACATCTACCACAGCCTCCACAGGTTCTGGCATCACACTAACCTGTTCTGGAACCTTTGCAGGCTGCGCCTGCCCAGTAGGCTGTGCGTAGATCATTATAAACAACGCCTCAACAACTAAACACATTGTCTCCGTAGAAGGAGAAGGTGTGGGCACCTAAGCTGGTGTCACACTTTCTAAAGAACGTTGGGGCGCAGACTTCCCCGCACCACTTCGAGTCACCTATAAGTGTAAAATACACAATTTAGCGACTACTCAGAAGCAAACAACGACGAATAGGAACGCGCAGGTTCCCCAAACAGGTGTATTTTCATTCCTAAGTGGACATTCTTGTGTTCATTTATGTCGTAACGGCCGCACATACACGTGCTCGACACCCCGCAAAAGAATTCGACCACAAATTCGTAAGAGGAAGACCAAGACAAGATGATACCATAACCCACAGTTCGGTGGATCAAAACCTCCCTCTGATACCAAATTGTAACACCTCCACCTGCTACATGAAATATAATAGAGGGTCCGGCCGGGGCCCCACACCATATTCCACAAACAGGAGGTGGGATTACATGTTAATATCACAGACTACTCGCATCCTAACTCAGAACATTCTAATGGAAGCTTTAGGGTTACTTGAACTCAAACTCATTTGAATGTCCACAATATATGAACCACCATTTTATATAAGCATAGGAATGTCAGAAACAAATACATAAAGGTCATGGCCTTAAGGCCTTGTAGCTACATATCACCAGTGTAGATTACAAACATTGGCACGCAGGCCGGCCAGACATGAAAAGAAGTAAAAATTCTTCATTCGACCTTCAAGGGCCAGCATAGCAGCAGCATGGGCTTTAGCCCACTATTTCCCGCTCCCGCTCGGCTCTCTAGTACCTGTACGAGGACAGTCCACCGCAACGGTGGCAAACAAGACAACGGTCAGCATTCAGCTGACCAATTTATAGCGACCTTACCCCTTTCCTGGGGAAGTGTATTCCTTCCGTGCGGGCATAGCATTTGAAATAATTCAATAAAGAACTACTAATCATCTACAGGGAAGTGGGGGGGGGGGGGGGGTGAATAGGTGCAATTCATTATAATAGGCAGTTTTAGGATTTATAATTAGCAATTCTAGTTATCTAATCATTCAAGCATCACAAATAATCAGAATATGCAAACACAATACAGAGACACACAAATTTATAGTGGTTCCCCAGTATTTGGGTATATCCACTTTCCCCCTTCGCCTATCTAGCAATGAACTAGATTCGACCCAACTTCCTTCTCCTCAGATCCACAGTTCTTTCCACTCAGAACCCTTCAAGGTTCCTACAACTCATATTTCTTCAAGTCCTACAGCTCAGATCCTTCCAGATCCTACAACTCAGATTCTTCCCAAGAATCCTACCTCAGAGTTTTCCAACTCCTACCTCAGGCAATATTCCCTACCTCAGCCCTAATAATTACAGGCTTACAACTTAGAAAGATAGACTTTCCTACACACAGATCTATACAGATCCTACAAGTTTGATTACAATGATTTAAGAATTTCTTTACCCAAAGAGAGAGAAAGGGGTAAAGATTACTTGATCAATAATTAGAAATTGGTCCCTTCTGATCCTTGCAAATCTTGGATCAGATTCAACCTGACTTAACTTCTTCAAAGCTTCTTGAATTCAGAGAACTAGGTTGAATCTTCAAAGAGTAGATGGAAGTGATCTTGAATCTGCCTCCTTCTTCTTCTTCTTCTTACAGATTTGAATCTGTAATCTAAGCTGATCTGCAGAGATCCAGCCTTCAAGATGTTGTCGATTTTGTTCTTCTATTACTCTTTTTTTTCCTTCTGATAGGAATGTTCTATTTATAGAAGCCATCAATGATAACCTATTGAGCCGGTATCTGACTGAAATCTGATAGTTCTGACACCTGACAGCTTTGACAGTTATAACAGCTGGCACTTCTTAGATCTGGAAATTTGCAACTTGGTCTCAACAACAGACATCAGACATGTCTTCATACTGTGTTGATACAGACTGTTAGATGTGTCGACACATTATCTTGATGTTGTCGACAAGTTTCACTTTCGGTCGACATAGCTTTCCTCCATAGTCCCGACACAGATAATGTAGAATATGTCGACACAACTACCTTAGTTTCGACACAGCTTTTCTTTCAAAACAGTTGTCAAACCAAGTCCTGTGTTGGAACACCCTATTACTAATTTGGGCAAGGATCACTATGTTTTTAGGAAATTAGTTTGACCTAGATGTATAGTTGAAAAGGTCAAGTTAGAATGAGTCTAGGGCTTAGAACTTAGTTTTGAAGCTGCCCCCAGGACCATTCAAGGATTCAGACTTAGAGCTGAGGCAAAGACAATTATCGTTGAGCTTAGGTCGACGAAACGTCGAACTCCGTTCGACGCTCTCTGAGCTCAACTTTGCTAAATCGTCGAGCTCCGGTCGACGATCTTCGAGCTCAGATCGACGATCTGTCTTCAGCTTATTCTTCAGGTCGCTAAGCTCCGGTCGACGATCGTAGAGCTCAGATCGACATTTTTCCTGAGAGATCGACGATTTGAGGATTCAAATTCAGTCAGCTTTTGGAATGTTTTTCAAATTCTCTCAGCATTTATTTCAAGAGATCTGCTAGCCGTTTTCATTTATTCTGGAGCAAGTTTCAAGGGATTTATCAGAGAATGTTTATTGGACTTTCCTCCAGAAGACAAAACATTAATGGAAGACATTTATTGACTGCTAACGGCTATCTTGGATAGAGGATCTTCAGAGAATAAATCATCTTTTCTAGTCTGACAGATATACTACAACAAGAGACTACACAAGAATAGACCATCTATAACAAGAAATTCTCAGTACAGATTCACAGGATAGTGAGATCAATTCAAAAAAATTCAAGTGATCAATCCTGGAGAATTAGTTGAATATTGGCATACTGAAAAGTGATCATAGCTTCAACATCAAGGACTCCAGACAATTCATATTTCAGCCTCTGCTGAAACCATCTTCTGCTGGAGATCTGAAGCTTCTGAATACCTATCACCCTAGCAAAGCTCTCATCTTTCTCAGGGGGAGCTTTGATAACACAATCAATCCACTAAGTCTTCTCTCAGTGATTGAGACAGAGAAGACAACTTCACCTCTTCCTTTTTCTTTTCCTGCTGTAAAAGAGTTATCAAAACTCCCTTCAAAAGTCTTGATTCTGGTTCTGAGAGCCTTGTCAAAACTCAGTGGTGGCAAGACACCTGATCAAAAAATCTAGTTTGGTTTTTGAGCACCTTATCAAAAGCTCATTGGTGCCCAGGACACCTGATGAACTCATCCTGCAGTGGATTCCTACCAAGGGTGGTAGAAGAGTGGATGTACCCAGGTTTTTGGGGAACCACTATAGTTCCTTGTGTCTTCTGGTTTCTTGTGGATATTCTTTGCTGTGTGCTGTGGTTTTTGGTTTACTGCTTTAGTTTTATTTTCTACATCAAATCACCTTACACCTATACATAAATTAAGCCTTTACTGCTGTGCATTTTTAAATTGTAAATTTACTTTAAAATACTCTATTCACCCCCCTCTAGAGTTAAGATAGATCTTACCCTCACTTTCAATTGGTATCAGAGGCAGGTTGGTTGTTCATACAGGCTAACACCTGAACCAAAAGATCCTTGATAAGATTAATCTTTTAAGAGGGTTATTTTCATTATATTTAATTTTATAAAAAGACATGGCACAGAACAAAGATTATGCAAGCACCAGGCCTCCAGTGTGCAATCTATCCAAGTTTGCACTTTGGAAAGCAAGGATTAGACTATATATGAATTCTATTGATGAAGATATATTTAATTCTGTTTTGACAGTGTGCCCAAGTCCACCAGCAAGCTCAAGTATAAATGCTGTTCCACCTCCTTCAGGAACAGATGCTGAAATAAAGAAGTGGAAGACTGCAGATGCCAAGGCCATGAATATCTTAGATCAGACAATGTTTGATGAGATATTTCAGAAGGTAGCTGAATACAACTCAGCCAAAGGAATTTGGGACAAACTCTCTGAAATTGTCTCAGGATCTGCTGATGAAAGGAAAGACAGGAGATCCCATCTTATAAGCCAATATGAGAATTTCAAAAAGGGAGAAGCTGAATCAGTAGCTGACATGTACAATAGACTAAGTCTGATTATCAATGAGTTAAAGACTCTGGATAAAGAAATCTCATTGACTGAGCTGAATGACAAAATCCTAATGTGCTTCCCCAGCACTTGGGATTCAAGAATCTGGCCAATCAAAGATGCTAGAAGTCTAAATGAGATTACCACTGAAGCTCTCCTAGGCAAGCTCAAGTCTTATGAGCTGCTCATTAAAAATAGAGAAGAAGAACAAAAGGCTACTTCTCCAGTCATCAGAAAAGAGAAGACCATAGACTTCAAAGCTACAGAAGAGGAGCATGAAGATAAAGCTACAGGAAATGATGAGCTCCTAAGTCTACTGGCCAAAAGATTCTACAAAATGACCAGAAAAGACTTCAGAAAGAAATCATATAAGGGACATGATAAGCCAAGGTATGATAAATCAAATAACAACAAAGAAATTATATGTTTTGGTTACAGGAAACCAGGCCATATTGTGCCTGACTGTCCAGAAAACAAAAAACAAGGACAAGAAAGATAGAAGGGAAAGAAGAAAGGAAAAAGACTTCAAGAAGAACACCTCAGACAAACCCTTCTACAGCAAGAACACACATACAAGGAAGGGATTTGTTGCTGAGACATGGAGTGAAACTGAAGAGAACTCTGAAGCCTCATCCAGCTCTAGTGATGATGAGGATGATGCTGATGAAAAGGAATTTTGCATGATAGCTATCAATGCCTCTCAAACAGATTCAGAAGCAGAAGAGTCAGAATCAGATTCAGAAGTTCAACTAGAAGAAGATCAGGTAATCAATTCATTTGATTTCAGTTCTGAGGATTTTAAACATGAGTTTAAAGTACTATGCCTAGATCTGTTGGAGTCTGAGAAGGAAATCACTTCCCTCAGGAAACAACTGTCTGAGTATAGCACTTTAAAATCAGAGAACCTCAAACTCTCTGAAGAGTTAGAATGCTATAGGGAGGAGATAGCTTCACTGAAGAGTGAACTATCCAAGGCCAAGCAGTTTGAAGAATCCCTTAATGGGAGAAGCATCAAACTGATGGATATCACAAGCACAATGAACTCTAGACTTAATCGTACACTGGGCTTGGGAGCTTCATCCAGCCAGCCTATAGTTCTGACAACTCCAATCAAATTTATATCTGATAAAGGGAAGAAAGTTGTAGAGGTAGCTAGGAAGAATGCATATTTGCCAAAGAAAAATATAGTTCAACAGAATGCGTCGAATAGAGCTCGACGATCGTCGAACGGCGCTCGACGATCCAAGAAACGATCGTCGACCTCAGCTCGACGACACCTGAACTCTGAACTCCAGGATAGTCGATCTTCGAACAGAGATCGACAATCTAACTCAAGATCGTCGACCTCAGCTCGACGATCGTCGAACAGAGATCAGGACTTTGAACAATCCTTCAAAGGTACATCTAGATTCAATCCTAGAAGTCCTACATCCCAAGGTTTCAACCCCTATACTGAATGGATAGTACCTCCTAGGAGATACCATCCTGAAGGTTATAAGAGTCAACCTGGGATGTCTTTCATTTCTGAATTTAAGGGATATCAACCTAGGCCCAAGGTAAACTGGGTCAAAAACATATAAGCTGTTTATGTGCAGGTGAAGACCTATCCAACATCAAACCAGCTATGGTATCTGGATAGTGGGTGCTCAAAGCACATGACAGGGAACAAGGACAACTTCACATCCTTTAAAGCCAAGCTTGGACCCAAAGTAATCTTTGGTGACTCAAACTTTGGAATAACAAAAGGATATGGTGCAGTCCAAATTGGAACAGTCACCTTCAAGAAAGTAGCTTATGTTGAAGGACTCAAGCACAACTTGATAAGTATCAGTCAACTTTGTGATGAATGATATCAAGTGACTTTCAACAAAGATATATGCAAGGTCAAGTCAGAGGACAACACAACTGTGTTGACAGGTAACAGAAAAGGTAACATTTACTTAGTAGATTTTCATTCATCTAAAGTAGATATTGCCTGTTCAATTCCATATCTAGACCTAATATTCTATGGCATAAGAGACTAGGACATATTAACCTTAGAACCATTGCTAGGCTATCCAAGGACAACCTTGTTAGAGGACTACCTTCTGGCCCCTACAAGAAGGAAGGACTTTGCAAGGCTTGTCAATTAGGCAAGCAAACTAAAAATAGTTTTAAATCACTTAACAAGAGTGACTCACCTAGGATTTTGTATCTGTTACACATGGATCTTTTTGGATCCATTACAGTACAAAGCCTAGGAGGAAAATCCTACACTTTAGTGGTTGTAGATGACTTCTCAAGATTCACATGGCTGTTCTTTCTGAGGAAGAAGTCTTATAACTTCAAGTGTTTGATAGAGTTTATCAAATGCATACAGATTGAGTTCAATACTCACATTGCCCTGATCAGAAGTGATCATGGGACAGAGTTTGATTCTCTTCTTATACAAGAGTTCTGTCGGAGTGAAGGGATCAAGCATACATTCTCAGCTCCTAGAACTCCTCAACAAAATGGGGGTAACAGAAAGGAAAAATAGAACCCTAATTGAATCTGCAACTACATTATTGACAGATGCTCACCTTCCTCTATCCTTTTGGGCTGAGGCAGTGAACACCTCCAATTATGTGTTGAATAGAAGTCTAATACATAAACTGAAGGGCAAGACTCCCTATGAATTGCTCAAAGGGAAGAAACCTAAAGTAGACTATTTTAAAATCTTTGGTTGCATTTGTTATATTCACAACAATGACAAGAGATATATAGCAAAATTTCAAGCAAAAGCTGATGAAGGAGTGTTTCTGGAATACTCCATGATCAGTAAAGCTTATAGGGTTTATAATAAAACTACTCTAAAAATAGAAGAATCTGTTCATATTTCTTTTGATGAAACTAATATGTCTTTCAAGGAGAAGAATGCTTCTACCATAGAACAATTGCAGGTACATTCTCTAGCTGAAGACTTGGACAGATTACAAGTTACTCAAAAGGATGAAAGTAGTGAAGATGAAGAAGCTGCTCCACATCTGGAAGAAAATCTTCTTGAAGAGCCAGTTGCTGTTCCACAAGAGGAAACAACAACACAGGTTGGTGAGCAATGCAAGAGGAGTTGCATCAATTTGAAAGAAACAAAGTCTGGGAACTAGTGCCTAGCCAAAGGATCATTCCATTGTTGGAACAAAATGGGTGTTCAGAAACAAATTGGATGATCAAGGAATTATTGTAAGGAATAAGGCAAGGCTAGTTGCTCAAGGATATTCTCAAGAAGAGGGGATAGACTATGACCAGACCTTTGCACCAGTTGCAAGGTTAGAGGTAAGAATCTTCCTGGCTTATGCTGCTCACAAGGGATTCAAAGTCTACCAAATGGATATGAAGAGTGCTTTTCTCAATGGGAAGATCAAAGAAGAAGTCTATGTCAGACAACCCCCAGGTTTTGTCTCTCCAACTCATCCTGATTATGTTTTCAAACTGCATAAAGCATTATATGGTCTAAAGCAAGCTCCTAGAGCATGGTATGAGACCCTAGCATGCTTTCTTCTGGAAAATGATTTTATTAGGGGGAGAGTAGACCAAACTCTTTTTATTAGAACCCATAAGTCCCATACCCTACTAGTACAAATCTATGTAGATGATATTATATTTGGTTCTACTGATTCAAACTTGTGCAAAAAGTTTTCCAAGCTTATGCACTCTAAATTTGAAATGAGTAGCATGAGTGAGCTATCCTTCTTCTTAGGATTGCAAGTCAAACAACATGCTGAAGGCATATTTATTTCTCAAACCAAGTATGCAAAAGAACTGGTTAAGAAATTTGGTATGTCTGATGCATCATGTATGAAAACACCCATGCCTACCAATGCTGTATTGGATGCTAATGAATATGGGAAACCAGTTGATCAGACAACATATAGAGCAATGATTGGCTCTCTATTGTACCTTACAGTTAGTAGGCCTGATATAATGTTTGCTACATGTATATGTGCTAGATTCCAAGTTAGCCCTAGAGAGTCACACTTAACTTTAGTAAAGAGGATTCTTAGGTATGTTAAAAGCTGTCCAAATCTAGGTCTCTGGTATCCAAAAAATTCAGCATTTGACTTAACTGGATTTTCAGATGCTGATTATGCTGGATGCAGAATAGACAGGAAAAGCACCAGTGGAACTTGTCAGTTTCTTGGTGATAGACTTGTCTCATGGTATTGTAAGAAACAAACATCTGTGTCAACTTTAACTGCTAAAGCTGAATATATGGCTGCAGGCAGTTGTTGTTCACAAATATTGTGGATACAAAATCAACTCCTAGACTATGGTTACAACTTAGAGAAGGCTAAAATATTTTGTGACAATACCAGTGCTATTTCCATTGCACAAAATCCAGTCCTCCATAGTAGGACAAAACACATAGAAATTAGGCATCATTTTCTAAGGGATATTGTTGAGAAAAATAAAATTGAACTTCAATATATTCCAACTGATTTGCAAATGAGAGATATTTTCACCAAGCCTTTGGATGAAAAGAAACACAACTTCTTCCTCAATCAGTTAGGCATGTTATATGGAGGAAGCCTAAAATAAATTACAAGATTTTGAAAAGCTAAAAACAGACCAAGATTAGGCTAAAAACTCATCTCTTTTTGTGTCTGTAGGATAGTTTCTGTCTCTGAACTGCGCTCGACGTTTTCCCCAGAAAGCGTCGAACGGAGATCGACGTTTTCCCAAGAAACGTCGAACGGAGATCGACGTTTTCCCAAAACGTCGACCTTAGTTCAGAGCTTGTCAGATAGTTGTATACTATCTCTTTCATACCTTCGATCGTCGAACTGAGCTCGACGTTCTCTCTAGATCGTCGAACTGAGATCTACGATATTGAAGACCTTTCAGCTTCCCTTAGGAGTCCTAATCGTCGAACGGAGATCGACGATCCTTCCTTTTTCGCTTCGGACCCTAATATAAAATCATTTTTCAGCCGCCGCTCGTCGTTTACGCTTTCATACTCTCTGTAATTTTTTCTCTTTCCCTCCAAAATCTCTACACTTGGTCGTGTTTGTTGAATCTTTGCAGGTACAGATGACAATGTCGGTCACCGCTCTCTCCAAAATGAAATTTGATACAGGCTTTGACATTGATATGAACTCCTTCGACGGCAGTGATCAGCGATTCAAAGACATTCTGAATCTGTTCTGCGAACAGTAGTTAGTTCAGTTGATGACCACAAGAATAAAGATTGCAGCAGATGAAGTAAAAGAATGGGTTTTTACTGCCACCAATGAGAATGAAAACTCTATAGTCGGCACCATCAATGGAACTCAGGTACCAATGTCCCCCACTCTTTTGACAGAAGTATTCGCATTAAGTACTGAGAATGACTCCATCGATTTGTCTAGAGAGGAATATGATTCATTGTTAGATCGAATGGGTCACTCTGCTGTGAACCCTACTAAACTGCTGAAAAAGAATTTATCTATTGAATTTCAATTTTTGGCTGATGTTGTTGGCAAAGTGCTTCTGGCAAAGCACTCAGCCCATGATACAATCTCAAGGTACCAGTTATGCTTAATGGGAGCTTTAGTTGATAAGAACCATCTGGATTGGGGATCAATCTTCTTTAATTTGATCAAGAAGAAAATTAGCAAAAGCTGTGTCAGTTTGGGGAGGATTATAGGGGTTTACCTACATCACAGGTGCCCTGATCTGCTGGTTTCAAGTGGGATGCACATCAATGCATCCAAAAGGCTCACCTGTGCCCTCTTCATCAGGTGGGACAGGTAGATTATAAACCCCAATAGGGCTGCTGCAGCAACATCTGCTTCAGGCACAAGGACTGCCTCAGCCACTCCACCTCAGGTCTCTGCCCCAGCAGAAGATTTGCCTGCTTCTCCTCCTCCTCCAACTGTCTCTGCACCAGTCATATCAACCTCACCACTCATCTCAACCATAGCCATATCTTCCCCCATTACAATCTCATCACCCATTTCACCTCCTCCAGCTACTACCTCAGAATCATTCCATCCCTTGTACTATAATCCACCTATCACCACTCCATCATTTCATATTCTGGATGACTCCTTCATGGATGATTCTCCTCCCTCTCCTCCTGAGATTCCATCTACATCTTCCTACCAACAACTTCTTCAGGACATACTTTCTCAATCATCCTTCACCCCATCCTTTACCTCTCCCATATTATCCATCTCCACTTCAGTAATATCAATCTCAACAATTCCTTCTACTAAGCCATCCATCCCTATACCTCCTACCTCCACACCATCCATTCCATCAGTCCCAGCCAACATCATTCCAGCTACATCAACTCCTACCTCTACTCAAGCTCCTCTTGAGCATGTAGATCTTTCAGCTTTGGCAAACAGGTTGTATGAGCTGCTAGCCCCCAGGCTAACCTCATTGCTGGAGACCACCTTGGCTCCACTTCTGAAAAATGTTCAGGAGCTGTCTACCAGGCTATCTCCCTTCCTCTCCTCTCAGGCAATCCCTTCTTCTGGGTGCCTTGATCCAGTTTTCACTGAATCCAGGTAGGGGGAGATGCCTAATGAAGCTCTGGTTTTGCCTGAGGCTGCTGAAGTTTCAGAACCTGCTCCAGTATTTGCAGTAGATCTTCAAAGCCTGCTGTCAGTTTTTGATACTGTGTACTTCAATTCTCTGCCAGTTCTACAAGTTGAAGACCTTACTAAGGCCATTGTGCCTGTTTTAGAATGTGATCCCAGCCTGATTGCATCTTATGTAAACTCTTTCAAGGCTGGGGATGTTGTTGCTTCTATTTTTACTGCTGCTGCTACTACTGCTGTTACATCTATTGGATTTTCTGACATTGAAATGCTGTCTTTTGTTGCTGATGCTGCTGCTTATCTGGAAGAACCTGAACCTGCTGCTCCAATTACTTCTGCTCCAATTGCTGCTTCCATAAGTTCTATTTCTGCTGCTGCTGCTGCTCCTGCTCTGACTTCTGAACAACTGAAACAACAAGAGAAGTACATCAAAAGCATTGATGATCTGTATGATAGACCCCAGAGCTCAGAAAGTGATCAGTTTCACACTGACTTTGATGACTCTTCTAGTACCATTGCTAAGAAAAGGAAGGCCAGAAGTAAGGCCATGATGAAAGTCCCTCCTGCTAAGGCCAAGGATGCTAATGATATACCCTACTATATTCTGCATGATTGCCAAATTACTGAACCATGGATGCAATATTCTAAAAATCAACTAAAGCCCATGAGGAAGAAAAGAAAGTTTGATAAGTATGAGAAAGGTTCATCCCAATTTCAGCCTCCTCCTCCTCCTCCAGATTCAGGATCAGGTGGAGGCTCAGCTTCTCTAACCTCAACTCCAAAGCAAAGGTCCTCCCAATCCTCTCAAAGATATCATCCCAGGGGACAATATCAAAGGGGTTATCAGTCCAGAAGGGGACAATATAGAGGAAATCAAATAGAACACAGATTTCAAGCAAGGGAAGGACAAAGACACATGGACTCAACTCAAGGTCCTTTCCCCTATAAACTCAGAGAAATGGTTGATACAAGAACTCCTATTGCTTCAGAAACTGTCAACAGATATGAGCCTACAGTTCCTTTTGAAGATCAAGAGAACAATCCATTATCATGGACTGCTAGGATGAAAGAACTTGCTGCTTTAGATCAGCTGAAGAAGGCCAGAGAACAAGGGAAAGACACTTCCAACATTACTAATTTGTCAGATCAAAGAAAGGCAGAACTGGAAAGGTATACATCAAGGAAATTCTTTGACCCAGTGGACTACATGAAACTGCATCCTGAGGCTGTGGTTCCCCGGGCTAGATCTCAAACCTCCTTAGGTGCAGAGGATGATAGAAGGTCAAAGAAAGAAGCTCTAAATTCCAGCAGGGAAATCTTATTTAAGAAGAGAAGTGAAAAGAAATGACATTTGTAAGCAGACAGTATACTCATTTTGAACATTTGCCGATATTCCATCTGTTTGCTGCTAGGTTGCATGATCTGCTCTTTTGTGTTAGATTTTTGTTTTTCTGTATGTTGATTTTGTATTTATTACTAAGTTCTGTAAATAGTAATCCTAACCCAAATAGGGGGAGATTGTTGGAACACCCTATTACTAATTTGGGCAAGGATCACTATGTTTTTAGGAAATTAGTTTGACCTAGATGTATAGTTGAAAAGGTCAAGTTAGAATGAGTCTAGGGCTTAGAACTTAGGTTTGAAGCTACCCTCAGGACCATTCAAGGATTCAGACTTAGAGCTGAGGCAAAGACAATTATCGTTGAGCTTAGGTCGACGAAACGTCGAACTCCGTTCGACGCTCTCTGAGCTCAACTTTGCTAAATCGTCGAGCTCCGGTCGACGATCTTCGAGCTCAGATCGACGATCTGTCTTCAGCTTATTCTTCAGATCGCTGAGCTCCGGTCGACGATCGTAGAGCTCAGATCGACATTTTTCCTGAGAGATCGACGATTTGAGGATTCAAATTCAGTCAGCTTTTGGAATGTTTTTCAAATTCTCTCAGCATTTATTTCAAGAGATCTGCTAGCCGTTTTCATTTATTCTGGAGAAAGTTTCAAGGGATTTATCAGAGAATGTTTATTGGACTTTCCTCCAGAAGACAAAACATTAATGGAAGACATTTATTGACTGCTAACGGCTATCTTGGATAGAGGATCTTCAGAGAATAAATCATCTTTTCTAGTCTGACAGATATACTACAACAAGAGACTACACAAGAATAGACCATCTACAACAAGAAATTCTCAGTACAGATTCACAAGATAGTGAGATCAATTCAAAAAAATTCAAGTGATCAATCCTGGAGAATTAGTTGAATATTGGCATACTGAAAAGTGATTATAGCTTCAACATCAAGGACTCCAGACAATTCATATTTCAGCCTCTGCTGAAACCATCTTCTGCTGGAGATCTGAAGCTTCTGAATACCTATCACCCTAGCAAAGCTCTCATCTTTCTCAGGGGGAGCTTTGACAACACAATCAATCCACTAAGTCTTCTCTCAGTGATTGAGATAAAGAAGACAACTTCACCTCTTCCTTTTTCTTTTCCTGCTGTAAAAGGGTTATCAAAACTCCCTTCAAAAGTCTTGATTCTGGTTCTGAGAGCCTTGTCAAAACTCAGTGGTGGCAAGACACCTGATCAAAAAATCTAGTTTGGTTTTTGAGCACCTTATCAAAAGCTCATTGGTGCCCAGGACACCTGATGAACTCATCCTGCAGTGGATTCCTACAAAGGGTGGTAGAAGAGTGGATGTACCCAGGTTTTTGGGGAACCACTATAGTTCCTTGTGTCTTCTGGTTTCTTGTGGATATTCTTTGCTGTGTGCTGTGGTTTTTGGTTTACTGCTTTAGTTTTATTTTCTACATCAAAGCACCTTACACCTATACATAAATTAAGCCTTTACTGCTGTGCATTTTTAAATTGTAAATTTACTTTAAAATACTCTATTCACCCCCCTATAGAGTTAAGATAGATCTTACCCTCACTTTCATCCTGGGTGTCGACATATCTGCTTGAGCTTACTGTCAGCACTTCTAGTCATTGTGTGTCGACACTAGTCCTGAGTGTCGACACAGTTGATCTTAGACTCAACATTCAGTGTATCGGCTGTGATCATTTATGTCAACACAACTTATGTTGACTGATATCTCTGTGTGTCGACACAAGTCCTGTGTGTCGACATAGCTTTGCTCTTGTACTCGACATTGCTTCATCAAAAGGTGTCGACACTGCCCAAGTGTCTCGACACTTTTGTACTTACAAAAAATCTTCTCCATTTCTTTAGCCTGCACAAGTTAACTCAACAGACATCAAATACAAAATGATGTATACCATTGAGTTAAGTAAGACTTCTCCAAATCTGGTATAATTTCCAATATACTCAACAATCTCCCCCTATTTGGAGAAGTCATAACCCCAAGTCAATGATATACACCATTATAATAACCATCACAAATAATGATGTACTAAACTATCACAGACAGGGTTATCAATAAGCATAAAGTATATATGTATGTCAAAGAGTTAAATATTGTGCATCTATCATCGCAGATTAACATCACAGATATTTTCATCACATAACAATTTAAAACATGACAGATATATCCAACAAAGGAATTTACTTCCCATTTCAAATCAACAGTAAGATTTACAAGATGTTTATAAAAGATCAAAACATATTACATAGTTCTTTTAGAAATTCTAGACATATAAACCCTAGGTTAATTTGGGCTCCTTGATCACTATCCCTTTGCAAGGTTGTTTTGTTATTTTTGCTTGTGGCTTATCAGCAACTGGCATCTTCCATTTTTCTTTTGCTTTGTACTCCTCATCCTTCATCTTCTGCCTCTCAAAATAATGATAGGGTTTAGGAAAATACTTGCAAGATGTCCAACCACTCCTCCGTATGGACTGCTGACTCCGTCCCGAGGTTGGATGGAGGAGAAAGCCCCCGAAAGGCACTCATCCAGTTGGCCCCGGGATTTAGCTGTAGAGCTGGGACCTGCTGAGTCCTGAAGGCCTCCAGAATGGCCGTCAGTGTCTGCCCCATCTCCGTCTACTGGAATGGAGTCGGAGCCAGCAGGGGTGGATCGATGTTTCCTCTGATACCAGTTTGTAAGACACCATTTTTTTATTTTTAAACAACAGAGGTCTTATGCCCAGAATCGCCGTTTTGCGGTGACACCGACACTCAGGAAGGTCGCCACTATAAAATGCTGATCCTGCCGGCCTTTACGATCACCAAAGAGAAAGAAGCTTATACATAGTTCAGATAAAACTAAGTCCACAATCACATATAATATGAAATATAAGAAATCACATCAAGTCCAAAGGTAATAAAAGTACTGAAATAGAACAATATAAAGAAATATTAACGGGCTCAAGCCGGTACATCAAATCCTCACTACAAATACTCGCAGAAGCTAAGTAAACTATTCACTCACGGAGCTAGTAGTCGGTGCTCCTGTGCTAGAATGGCCCATGTCCATGAGCACTGTACTCCGCTGATGCTGTATCCCCTGCTACTGCTCCCTGTATCCCATTCGGTGCCCCTGAAATGTTGTGGTCATCGACCGTTAGTTAAAAAGACTAAGTTCTATCATCCCCTACCCCTCCCCTATGGCTCCTAAGTACCGAGCGGGGAGAAGGAAATGGAAGAAAATGAAGGTGGGGAGTATAAAGAAAGCAGGTGTCGGTGGATCTACTCTATCAGTTATTTATAATGGTAAATAGAAATAATGAAGGAAAGTACAAGCTAGCAGTTCTATAATAACAAGCAATAAGTATAAAAGAAAAAGTGCATCGCAAGACAGGTAATAAATATCCATAAGAATATAACCATAACTTATAAGCATGCCCACACAAGCTTATAACCTAAGGGGTCATTTAGCAAAATCTAATGTATAAAAAATCCCATACCGATTTATTCATTAGGGATAAGGGTTGAATGATGATGTCATGGTATGTAATGTTATGTGGGTTTAATGTTATGTTCATGCAATGCAACACACACACACATACGACTCTATGCGCACAGACCTTTTGTTCCACCCATTTGGGCAGCTAGCTTCACTCCCAGGAACCTCCGTAGTGACAAATAGAGACAGTGGGTCGGGCCCCCCACTCATAGGCAGGTATCCACACTAACATGCCTAGCCTTTATGTACACCTCTAGAAGGACACAACCCAGAGTCACCACGTACTAATGCTGACCATATCCACCAGTCTTCCTTTGGCTGAGTGTAAACCACACCTGTCGAGTCAGCGTATCGACGTCGGTCTGAACGACAGTCTAATACCGAAGACCCACCACCTTTTGCTCATGTATCCAAGAACTCCCGAGTCATCTGCTCCCCGGACTAACCCGTCCGTTATAACTACCCCGAGCCTACCGCTCCGATAACTCAACAAACTAACCTCCCGAGTTACCAGGGTGTGTGAAGGTGAATCACTTGTTATACTAGTTGCTCTTTAACATTTATTCTTATGGTTTAGGTTAACCTTGGACTGCCCAGGGTATTCCCTGTGAAGGGCTCTCGGGGGCACTAGGAACTATGATGGTAGCTGAAGCCCATCATTCCCTTTCGCAAGACACTTACTATTATTGGTTATTACCAAATTCCCCGATCCCTTTAATATTATACTGGATCTAAGCCTAGTGTATTATGACTCCTTCTCTCTCCACAAGGAAGACGATCCTTTGTCGATCCCGAGCACCACTTACGCTAGTCAACCCATCACTACTCCTCATCATGACACCAAATGATGAACTCATTTCTACTTCACCATAACCAGTAAACTAATAACCCCAACTCCCTATGTCCATTTCACACCCTATCATAATTTCTACAGTTTTACTATATGCAGACCAATATAAGCTATATGATGTATACGATATAAGGTACTCCAAAATTTCATTCAAAAGCCCTAAGATATTTATTGGGGGTCTATCATGACATTTTTAGCCTAAATCCAGAAACTTGTAATTTTCCTAAATAATTTGGCATTTATTTAATTTTCCCAAAAGTTAGTGCACAAGTGATTTGAACATGAAGTACTAGATTCCCTTAAGTTATGACCATACAAAAATTATGAACACTATAGAATAGCAAGATATTAGTGAATACCAAATTTCATAGATTTTCATAAATGTATTATCCTCTAAATAATTAACTCAATATAATTCAAATAATTAGAGGTAATGAAGGGAGTACCATAATTCCTAGTACAAAAATTATACAAAAATTAACAGAGCATTATTAAGATCATAAAACCTTACTGACTAAGTTTCATGCAATTTAAAGGTCAGTAAACTATACAGAAAAATGCCTCAATAGAATCCGTGATAGTGCATATTGTGAAGAAACATTCTTGTAAACTCATCCAAACAACATGTAATAATTTTCTAAGCTTTATTATACCTTAAAACGTGTTCTTGCTAAGTAACATAATTTTCCAGCAAGGCATAGTATTTATCATCTATTTATCAAAATAGGGTGCACTAGTTCACTTTACACATGAAGTACTAAGAAGAAATGTCCAATTATTCCAAATAATTTATCAGTACATACAAATGTTGTTTGATTTACTTTGTCAGAGTTTCATATCATTCTAAGACAATTAAACCCTAGTTAATTCAATATCATCAAAAAGGGCAAGATGAAGGTTATAACTACAAGTATGAGCTACTGTTATTTAAACATCCTATAATAAATTTCAGAGGTTAATATTACTATAAAATTACTCCTACCAAAAGCTCATGAAGATCCATGGTCATATGACCCCTTAATTAATCCATAAGGTGTATAGACCTAAATAATTTCCAAGTGATTATAGTTTGGTGCATGTGTCCAAATACAACCAAATTCCTTCCCAGGGCATTTCACCACCCTAAGATCATATGGACTAAACACCAAGTCCATACAAAGGCATATTACCCCATGCCCTTCACAAATCCCCAAAGTTCAACCTTAGGGTTTGAACTTGGGTCTAGGGCAAATCTACCATAATCCACCCAAAACTCCATGTGAAGGAATTTAATGTCATAAAAAACTAGTGGCCCAAGTTTCAACCTCTATTGAGGTGATTTGGCCACCTAATACCTACAAGGGTCACTTTGACCTAAATACCCATTTTTTTGCCAAGGCTAGGGTCTACTAAATTACAAACCAAATCATCGCCAAATGGGATGAAATTTTATACAGAGACCTATATTGATTCCAAAGACCACTCACCAAAATTTGGGAGGATTTGGAGGTCATTGGATCCATTAATTAATCCATTCATGAAAAATGAAATGTTTACCAAAACTTTAGAACAATATTATCCAAAAATTCCCATTTTTGGATATGATATATGTCTAGGTATGAATGGACTATGCTATAAATTTCAAGTCATTTGGAGGTTAGGATTGATGGGGGCACTCCAATCATTCACTGATCAACCCCATACATAGTCCTCACTAAAATGAGTCCTGAGGTCTGACCTGAACTCCAAATTGGTTCAAATTAATTTTACAATAAACTAGACTCATAGAGCTACAGGTTTCATGTTGACCACTATTTCTAAAATGACCTCTAAGTATTTTTAATTTAAATCCTAAAGTAACTGATATTATGTGACATAATATACATTTAATACAATTAATATAATTAGATCTGCACAGATCTTGAAGTAGATCGGGCAGCTGCTGGCCTTCTTCCTCCTCCATCCAACGACCACGATCCACCCGACCTAGAGCAAGTTCCAGGCCACTTTCCCGGCCACCTGACCACCTCCCTGGCCGGCCACTGCCACCACTACCTCAGTTGAGGTGGTGGGTATCGCTGGGCGGCTGCATGACCGCCAGAGGGGCTGTTTCCGGCAAACCCGCAAGCTCATTTTCACGGAAAAATCGGTGTAAAGCTCCACCCAATCGGGCTCAATTGAGCCCGATTCTTATCCCTAAAGATTCCTAAGATCTATCCATAGAAGGAGTAGAGGAGGACCTTAGTGGAGGGTTGGAGTCGGGCCGATCGTCGAGTTGCCATGGACGGTGGTGGCACCGTCGGGTGTTTTGCAACATCACTGTCAACTTGCTTAGCTCCTTCAGGTAAGGTGTGGAAAAGATATCCCTGGGTCTAGGGATGCTTTTAGGTTGATCATATGGGGAAGGGGAAGGGCCTAACACTGATGGCCATCAATGGCCATTAAAGGCTATTTTTGGACAACTGAAAACTTACTGAATTTCCTCCCTTGGTGGCTAGGAAAGGCCTTTGATCTCCTCCTAGTCCATCAGGGGTGATGAATCCAGCAAGGGAAGAGGAGACCTTGGTCTTCCAAGCCATGAATGGCGTTTATTCCCCCTTTCTCTCATTTCTCTCTCCTTTATTAAAAGGGAAAATTGGAGTTTTCTCTCTCCTGATCATCAAGGCCGAATTTGAAGACTAATCCAGCCTAATGGCAGCCCATTAGCTCATAATATTAATTAAAATAAAGTTAGCCCAAGTGGATTGGGCTTGAGCTTGAGTTAGCCCATTTGAGCTAATTTGACTTAACACTAGAGTAGAGTTGACCTTGGTCAATTTAACCTTTTGGGTTTCCCCCAATGGGTCCTTGGTGACCCATTGGCCTCCCCTAAGGTCTAGGAAGGGTTGGGTAGGGTTGGCTTGACACTTTGGAGGTCACATGGCCCTTAATTAGGACACTTTGACCACTTTAGGGCTTGGGTTGACTTGGGTAAACTTAGCCTCTTGGGTTGACCCCAATGGGTCATTGGTGACCCATTGACCTCAATTTAGGGTTTGGAAGGCATGTTTGTAATCCACTTGGCTAAGGGAAGGTCAATTGACCCAAAGTAGGCCAGTTTGACCCATTTAGGGTTAGGGTGGACTTAGGTCAACTTGACCACTTTGATTGCCCCCAATGGGTCCTTAGTGACCCTATGGACCACCCAAGTGGTTATGGGTGTTGTGGTGGGATAAGGAGTAGTTGAATCCCTAAGGTCAAACCCTAGGTCTGGTGGTGAGGCTGTGCTATAGGCAGACCAAGGTGATCTTCACCTTGGTTTTTGTTCACTTGGTCCTTTGAGCTTCTTATGGTTTTGTCATGACCTATACATGACAATGTTGGAGTTACCATGGTGATCTAGAAGTTGTCAAACATGTAATCTCACTGCCAACTCGATATGAGCCTGCAGGGTCGCACATAAGAGCTGTGGAGGAGTTGGAAGATTGACCGTGTTGGTAAAGGTTACCAATCACCATTATGTATGGGGTCAGGCAATTGTTGCCAATAAAGTTCATAGGGCATGGATAGTCGAAAGGTCGTCGAGAATCAGGGACGATTCTCGACGACCAAGGCAAATCGTCGAGAATGTCTCGACGACCAAGGCAAATCGTCGAGAATGTCTCGACGACCAAGGCAATGTCGTCGAGAATGTCTCGACGACTATGGGGTTTTAGTTGAGAATCAATCTGATAGATTCGTCGAGAATCAAAGACTTAGTCGTCGGGACTATCCATTGATTCTCGCCGAATCTGCCTGATGATTCTCGCCGATCGACGAGTATCGTCGAGAGTTATCGAGTATGACTCGATGACTAAAGGCCATTCGTCGAGAATCGTCCCTGATTCTAGACGACTTGGCGGATGATTCTCGCCGAACGCCTTTGCCGATTCTCGCCGAATTCTTCCAGGGACCCTATGCTGTGTGGTCTGCGGATAGCCATTCCTTTAGGTCTACTCATACCTTTGGTATAAATAGACACTTAGGGTTTTGGAAAACGGGGGGACTTGTGCTTTTGCGGCCGATTAGAACCCGACGGAAATAGTTCCGCCGATCGCTCGTTCCGCCGCATCCCGCACATCGCCGGACGGAAGTGTTCCGCTGCCGCCGTGTCTGCTCCACTGACCCTCCCATTTCCGGCGATAGTCGTTGTTCTTGCATATCCTGGCGCGGACCTAGCAATCCGTGGAGTTGCAAAGGTGCGGCTATCTTCCTCCCGATTGTTCGTGCGACGAGCTGTTCGGGTTTCTCCTGCTCGTGTGGATTTCTGCAGAGACGTGGATATCATTCCACGTACAACTCGCCACCGACGGCACTCAATACTTGGAGCATCTTCGTTGAGTTGTGACTCAATGCCACTAAGGTATTTTGCCCTAGTTATTTTATTTACTTCTTGATACAACGATCATGGCCAGATCCAGTTCTCTTGGGCTGTTCTCGTACTTTTCCTTTCCGCTGCGTGCACAAAGTGTTGTGCCAACCCTCACGAGAAACCCCAACAGTGGTATCAAAGCCAGGTTGCGGCCATGATTGTTGTATTGGAAGTTAGGGAATTCCAACACGTGTAAACCTAGGGATTTAGAAGTGTTCTAAATGTCTAGATTTATTCCTGGAACATCAATTGTTGATGATTTTTCAAAGGGAAATCGGTGGTGATTTTGCAAAATTTGGTCGGAGCGCTGCCCCGCACCCCGCAGGGGCTCTGCCTCTTGACCCCGCCCGCTGATCGGTCAGCGGGACCACCGCCAGGGGCGCTGCCCCTTGGAACCCCGCCAGGAACGTCTGGGATTTCGTAGCAATTTCTAATTGTAGAAGTTGTTGTCTCCTTAGCAGTAACCATCCCTCGAATTTTGTTTTGGATTTTGAATCCAACAAAGAGAGATGAGCTTGTCTACTGCTTTAAGTTGAGTTGCCTTTCCCCTTTGTCCAATGCATGTAAACCTGAATATTTGGAAATGTCCATATGTTCAGATTTAGCCCTTTGCTCTATCAAATGTTGATAGTGTCTTGTTGTGCACATAAGGGATGCATGAGGATTCTAGAAATGTTTTATTTTATTTAGATGTGCACATTGATCAAATGTTGATCATGGTTAATTGTTAACAAACTATCAAAATTTAAATCCCTTCATCAAACATTAAGTGTTCGGATGCCTTCCGATGGATGACACTCTTCCTGCCTCGATCAATGAAGTGTGAGCTTGCCAAAGCAAGGTGCATTAATCTATCTTGGTAAGGGTGCGAGCGGATAATTGTGATATCCCACTGTCGACATCGGGCCCCACTTAACTAGGTGACCTCAAAGGTTGAGCGCCTAGAGGCATAGGGTTGGCATGCACCATATGATGGATGCGAATAAAGAGTTATTCACCAACCATACAAGAATTGCATGAGGATGAAATTGGCAAGCGTTGCCTACCTAAATAACTACATCGTGAGAGGAAAGCCAAAGCTGACTCATTGTGTTGGTGTAATACGGATCTTGTCCACTAAGAGAGTAGCTCGCATGAACTCTCCGAATTGATAGTGAGGGCTATTAGTTCGAATAAAATAGTGGGAGTTTTAATTAGAGTCCAAATTAAAATAAATTGTATTTTGAAACTTTGGTACTGATTTTATTCTGCATGAACTCTTGTAGAATTCCATGGCAAGTGGTTCACACTCCACTTTGTCTCTGAGAGCCATCCTTGAGAAAGATAAGCTCAATGGGACTAACTACATGGACTGGTACAGGAGCTTGAGAATTGTTCTCAGGCAAGAGCGAAAGCTCTATGTCTTGGAAGAAGAATCCCCCGAGGTGCCGACCGGGAATTCTTCCCATGCTGATAAGGATGCTTACAAGAAGTATACCGATGATGCTTTAGACATCGAATGCCTCATGCTTGCCACCATGAACTCTGAGCTCCAAAGGCAACATGAGAACATGGGGTGCAAGGAGATTGACGAGCATCTCAAGAAAATGTTTCAAGGGCAGGCTCGTCAAGAGAGGTTCGACGTCACGAAAGCGTTGTTTCAGTGCAAGATGGGAGTTCGAGACTCAGTAGGGACTCACGTACTCAAGATGATTGAGTATATAGAGAACCTTGAAAGACTGGGTTTTCCTCTGGGTCAAGAGTTGGCCACAAATCTGATCCTGCAATCGTTGCCGGATAGCTACGAGCAGTTTATCTTGAACTATAACATGAATGAAATAGACAAGACACTGCCCGAACTCCTAGGCATGTTGAGAACTGCCGAAATCAATATGAAGAAGGCCAAGCCTACCAGCCCCATACTGATGGTGCATAAGGGCAAGGGCAAGGCCAAGGGCTTCAAGAAGACGAAGGTGGGACCTAAGTCACATCTTGAGCCCAAGTCTTCTGCACTGAAGAAGAAGAAAAGCACGGTGAAGGAAGGGAAATGCCACCACTGTGGCAAGGCTGGTCATTGGAGGAGGAACTGTCCTTCTTATATTGAGGGTCTGTAGAAAATGAAGGGAGGTATGACTTCCGCTTCAGATATTTATGTTATAGAGATAAACCTTTCTGCTCCTTCATCTTGGGTATTGGATACCGGATGTGGTTCTCACATTTGTACAAATGTGCAGGAACTGGAAAGGAGAAGATTGCTGAGTAAAGGGGAGGTGGACCTGCATGTCGGCAATGGAGCAAGAGTTGCTGCTGTAGCCATAGGGGTTTACCGTCTTTCTTTGCCCAGTGGGCTTGTAATAGAACTAGATAATTGTTATTTTGTTCCGGCCATAACTAGAAACATTATATCTATTTCATGTCTGGACATGATTGGATTTTATTTTATAATTAAGAACAACTGTTGTTCCATATTTAAGAATGATGTTTGTTATGCTGTAGCCCAACTGTTTAATGGTCTTTATGTTTTGAACTTAGACCATATGATCTATAATGTAGAAAATAATAAAAGACTAAGAACAAATGACTCAAACCCTACGTATCTCTGGCATTGTCGTTTGGGCCATATAAACGAGAAGCGCATATCCAAGCTCCATAAGGATGGACTTTTGGACTCATTTGATTATGAATCATTTGAGCGATGCGAATCTTGTTTGTTAGGCAAAATGACAAAAGCTCCTTTCACTGGTTATACTGAGAGGGCTGAGGATCTCTTGGGTGTTGTACATAGTGATGTATGCGGACCCATGAGTTCCATGGCTAGAGGTGGGTATTTCTACTTCGTTACATTTACTGATGATTTCAGTAGATACGAATATGTGTATCTTATGAAGTGCAAATCTGAGACCTTTGAAAAGTTCAAAGAGTTCAAGAATGAAGTAGAAAACCAGTTGGGCAAAAGGGTTAAAGCACTCCGATCCGATCGAGGTGGTGAATACCTGAGTCACGAGTTCCGTGATCATCTGAAAGAGTGTGGTATTATATCACAACTCACTCCACCTAGAACACCACAGCACAATGGTGTGTCTGAGAGGAGAAATCATACTCTGTTAGACATGGTACGTTCGATGATGAGTCATGCAGACTTGCCTGTTTCCTTTTGGGGTTTTGCTTTAGAGACTGCTGCTATGACACTGAATCGCGCTCCAACAAAAACGGTTCTGAAGACACCATATGAGATATGGACTGGGAAACGTCCTAGTATGTCGTTCATTAAAATTTGGGGCTATGAGGCATACGTGCGACGTCAAATGCCTGACAAGCTGGAACCCAAATCAGATAAATGTTATCTGGTGGGATATCCTAAGGAAACGAAAGGATATTACTTTTACCTACCGTCCGAGGGCAAGGTGTTTGTCGCAAGGACCGGTGTCTTCTTGGAGAAAGAGTTCTTATCAAGAAAGACTGAAAAGGTAGAACTTGAAGAAGTTCAAGAACCACAAATAGTGAATGAACCAGAATTGGATTCTGAATTAGGACTACAAGGTGTTGTAGCTAGAGAACCTACTCAAGAAACACATCTCCTGCGTAGATCTGGTAGACCAAGATTTGAGCCTGAGAGATATGGATTTCTCGTGTCTCAAATAGGTAATGTGTTGCTAATGGATCATGATGATGAACCAGCAACCTACCAAGAGGCTATGAATGGACCGGACTCCGACAAATGGCTTGAGGCTATGAAATCCGAAATGGACTCCATGTATGCAAACCAAGTTTGGAACTTGGTGGAACCACCTGAAGGGGTACGACCCATAGGGTGCAAGTGGGTCTTCAAGAAGAAGACCGACATGGATGGGAATGTACAGACATTCAAAGGGCGACTGGTGGCTAAGGGTTTTAGACAAATTCATGGTATTGACTATGATGAAACCTTTTCCCCTGTTGCCATGGTAAAGTCCATAAGGATATTGCTTGCTATTGCTGCGTATTATGACTACGAGATCTGGCAGATGGATGTCAAAACAGCTTTCCTTAATGGAAACCTCCTTGAGGAAGTGTACATGACACAACCCGAGGGTTTTGTATCCCCAAATGAAGCCACTAAGATATGCAAGCTGAATAGGTCCATATATGGACTGAAACATGCCTCTCGAAGTTGGAATCTTCGTTTTGATGAGAAAATCAAAGAGTTTGGTTTCATCAAGAATGAAGATGAGCCTTGTGTTTACAAGCGAATCAGTGGGAGCATTGTTGTCTTCCTGATACTGTATGTAGATGACATACTGTTGATTGGGAATGATATTCCTACCCTGAAAGTTGTTAAGAACAACCTAGGGAACTGCTTTTCTATGAAGGACTTGGGTGAAGCAACTTATATACTTGGTATTAAGATTTATAGAGATAGATCGAAGAAGTTGCTGGGTTTGACCCAGAGTACATACATCGATAAGGTGTTGAAGCGGTTCAACATGCTTGAGTCCAAGAAAGGATTTTTGCCCATGTCTCATGGTTTGAATCTCTCTAAGGACCAGTTTCCAAAATCTTGTGAAGATAAGGACCGCATGAAGTTGATTCCATATGCTTCGGCAATTGGATCAATCATGTATGCAATGTTATGTACTCGACCCGATGTCTCCTTTGCTTTAAGCATGACTAGCAGGTATCAGTCAGACCCCGGTGAGTGTCACTGGATTGCAGTCAAGAATATCCTGAAGTACTTGAGAAGGACTAAGGATGTGTTCTTGGTGTATGGTGGAGAGGAAGAGCTCATTGTAAGTGGTTACATGGATGCTAGCTTCCAAACTGATAGGGACGATTCAAAGTCTCAGTCAGGGTTTGTGTTTTGCCTGAATGGAGGAGCTGTGAGCTGGAAGAGTTCCAAGCAAGAGACAGTTGCTGATTCTACAACGGAAGCCGAGTATATCGCTGCAGCTAATGCAGCGAAGGAGGCTGTATGGATTAGGAATTTCATCGGCGAGCTTGATGTAGTTCCTAGCATTGTTGGTCCCGTAGTTCTCTACTGTGATAACAATGGTGCAATTGCACAATCTAAGGAACCTAGATCCCATCAGCGCTCCAAGCACATACTTTGGCGGTTCCATCTTATTCGTGAGATTGTCGAACGAGGAGATGTGAACATTTGCAGAGTGCCGACTGAGGAGAATATTGTAGATCCACTGACAAAGCCTCTCGCGCAGAGAAAGCATGATGGTCATACTAGATCAATAGGTATACGATACCTGAATGATCAAGTCTAGTGGGAGCCTTGTGGGTTGCATGTAAAGATATATTCTGTTGGTTGTTTATTGTTTATTCATATGATGAATTGTGTACCTAGATTTTCTTTTTACAATTAATGGCATATTCCGTTATTATGGTTTTTCTATATGATAGTTAAATGTTAACATAATGAATACCCTTAGAATGTTCGCTTCCATAGGACATCAAGTACGTGACTTGAATGTGAGAGCCTATGATTCATTTGAAGCTTCATTCTTAAAAGTCCCTGGTCGTGGTATCATCATAGGATCTAAGGGTAATGATGATACATGAAGACTAGCACGTGCGTTGACTGATGACCAGTTCTCACAGGTCATGATATTGTGATATCAA
Organism: Platanthera zijinensis; assembly: GCA_039513925.1. NCBI lineage: Eukaryota > Viridiplantae > Streptophyta > Magnoliopsida > Asparagales > Orchidaceae > Platanthera > Platanthera zijinensis. Next base: position 32,107,463 of record CM077098.1, read on the forward strand.
GTCATCACGTGGGTACTTGTTAGTGAACAAGTTGTACTAGACAGACCCAACCAGAGACTACTTTGTGGATTGTTATCTAATCGTGTCACAAGTAGGTCTCTATTGACAATGGTGTTGTGGTCCTTTGACCTGAAGTCACAGCATTCATCAAGTGAGGAAGAGCATGCTTTGATGCCATCTAAAGTCTTCCTTGAGAAAGGTTGATGATAAGGGTGGTTGTTGGGCACGTTACGAATCATTTGGGTGTTTGTATGTGAGCAGATATGGAATTTGTCCTCCTATATGACAGGAGTTGCATCCATGGGCCCCTTGATGGAACTGGACTGAGAAATGCATGGCCATGCTTGGTGGAGTCAATATGTGATATTGGCCTCACCATTCTCTGGATGTCCGTTCTAGATCAGGAAACTTGGATTGAGCTATTATGAGGGTGACATGGTCCATGCCTCTAGTTCTTTCCAGATGTAAGGGACAAAGGGACAAAGACAACGCTGATACATTGTTCATGAAGGCTTATGAGTTATAAACTCTTATTGCTTGGGGAGCAATGATGCATTGCTAGATGCCGCTCATTGTTTGTGAGGTTTATGATTTGATACTTCCAAGATCAAGTGGGAGACTGTTGGAGTTACCATGGTGATCTAGAAGTTGTCAAACATGTAATCTCACTGCCAACTCGATATGAGCCTGCAGGGTCGCACATAAGAGCTGTGGAGGAGTTGGAAGATTGACCGTGTTGGTAAAGGTTACCAATCACCATTATGTATGGGGTCAGGCAATTGTTGCCAATAAAGTTCATAGGGCATGGATAGTCGAAAGGTCGTCGAGAATCAGGGACGATTCTCGACGACCAAGGCAAATCGTCGAGAATGTCTCGACGACCAAGGCAAATCTTCGAGAATGTCTCGACGACCAAGGCAATGTCGTCGAGAATGTCTCGACGACTATGGGGTTTTAGTTGAGAATCAATCTGATAGATTCGTCGAGAATCAAAGACTTAGTCGTCGGAACTATCCATTGATTCTCGCCGAATCTGCCTGATGATTCTCGCCGATCGACGAGTATCGTCGAGAGTTATCGAGTATGACTCGATGACTAAAGGCCATTCGTCGAGAATCGTCCCTGATTCTCGACGACTTGGCGGATGATTCTCGCCGAACGCCTTTGCCGATTCTCGCCGAATTCTTCCAGGGACCCTATGCTGTGTGGTCTGCGGATAGCCATTCCTTTAGGTCTACTTATACCTTTGGTATAAATAGACACTTAGGGTTTTGGAAAACGGGGGGACTTGTGCTTTTGCGGCCGATTAGAACCCGACGGAAATAGTTCCGCCGATCGCTCGTTCCACCGCATCCCGCACATCGCCGGACGGAAGTGTTCCGCCGCCGCCGTGTCTGCTCCGCTGACCCTCCCATTTCCGGCGATAGTCGTTGTTCTTGCATATCCTGGCGCGGACCTAGCAGTCCGTGGAGTTGCAAAGGTGCGGCTGTCTTCCTCCCGATTGTTCGTGCGACGAGCTGTTCGGGTTTCTCCTGCTCGTGTGGATTTCTGCAGAGACGTGGATATCATTCCACGTACAACTCGCCACCGACGGCACTCAATACTTGGAGCATCTTCGTTGAGTTGTGACTCAACGCCACTAAGGTATTTTGCCCTAGTTATTTTGTTTACTTCTTGATACAACGATCATGGCCAGATCCAGTTCTCTTGGGCTATTCTCGTACTCTTCCTTTCCGCTGCGTGCACAAAGTGTTGTGCCAACCCTCACGAGAAACCCCAACAGACAAAACCACTCCTAGGGGTCTAGTTGTTTGAGGGATGTTATAGGTACCATGCTACCTCCGCGTGGTAGATGATGCGTCATATCAATGCGTCGTTTTCGACGAGTAGCCATGATGCAGGCCCATGGGTTCTACGGGTTAAACTACGCGTTCTTATGTTCGACAATTTAATTAAATAACTAGTGCGCGGTTTCTATACTTAGCACTTTCGAATACTCAAGCATTTAAAGGCACAATTTCCACAGCAATCAACGCAAAGGGACGCTACCTCTTATTTTAGATTGAACAAGGGCTATATGTCAATGTTCGCTCAAGCGAAATGGACCCACTCGATCCGGACAATTAGCAATTCAGATTAAATTATACGCAAACGTTCACACATCCAATAAGAGAATATCCAGACAAAATAAGTGATTTAAAATTAAGTCCTAATCGATCCCCAAAATTAATTAATAGAGGGTATACCAAATCACTTGAACTCAAGGGGAAATCAAGGGTGATGAACCCGATTTCCTCTAGTGTTCTCGAGATCTACCCGTTCACATTAATACGAAAAATATTTGGGAAATAAATGCTTTGAAGATTAGATTTTAACTATCACAATATTTAATATAAATCAGAACAATTTACCAGCCTTCTATTCCACGAATTCTCACAAAATATATAGAAGAAGCACTCAACGAAGTTGGTTTAGAAAAGAGTTACCCAAATCCCAATATATATCCATCCATAAGATGAGTGGAGGAGGCACACACGACGGTGGTATATTCTCTATTTCCATGCAGAAATCCTCGGATCTGCACCTGCCGATGAAGACGCTCGCCGTTTTCTCCTTATGACAAACCCTTGGAGAAGGAGTTCCTTGAAAGACAATATTATTATATAGGAAAGAGAAAAGATGGTGGAGAATATCTTTCTCAAGTGATGGAGGGTGGCTGCTAGGGCAAACCCTAGGTTAGTCGAAATCTCAAGGGGTGTAGGAGGACTCGGGTTTAGGGGAAAACAAAAGTGGTGGTGGTGGTTGGTGGAGAGGAAGAGGCTCGGGTTGGTAGTGGTGTTTGGTGGTCGGTTATGGTTGGCAAGGAGAGAGTGGGGCTCGGTTTTGTTTGGTGGTGAGTAAGGAGGGGCTCAGGTGGTGCTCTTTGTAAGAGGGAGGAGGAGGAGGAGGAAGGTGGCCGAGCCACTAAGAGGGGGAAGATAGAGAGGGCTAGCAGCCAAGAGAGGGAGATGAGGGAGGAGACCGAATTTTGCCAAGGGGGGGAGGAAAGATCTCAAATATTTTAGGAGGGGATTATTTTCTTATTCTTCTTCTCTCTAATCAATCCTTCATAACATGGCTATATATAGCCCACACCCTTCAATCTCCCTTCATTGAAAATTCAAAATATGATGGTTATATGCACCCATCATAGCACATGAAATGAAATAATTAAAACAACACATGATGGTTATAAACACCCATCATTACACATGAAATGAAAATTAAAACATGAAATAAATACTTAAAATAAAATTGCTAAAATAATGAAATTATTAAAAATATATAATTATAATTATTTAATTTATAATTATATATTTTTATATAATGGAGGCGGACGTCGATCCCATCCTCGAGCTTGTGGCAGCGATCGTCCCAATCGACGAACTCTCTCAGATAGGGATCAATGGCGGTCGTGTCAGCAATGTCTCCATCAATCCTCCCCCACTAAAAATTACTCATCACCGATGAGTTGCCCATGAGGGGGGAATAGTCGGAAGCAGCAGCAACATGGGGCAAATCTGGCCCCGCAATCCGTATCGTAGTAGCATGAACATCCATCAGTACTGAGAACCTGTCTGGCACACAAACAATAAGACTTTCCAGAAAACTCGAAAGGGTTTCAAGCAAAAGAAAATAAACAAGAATCTTACCATCCTGTTCAAGAACCAAGGAGTCAACATGGAAAATAAACACGACAGTACTAACACTCCCCATCCCAAGAGAATATTTAGTGGTAGGAAGAGACGATGGAGAAAGGAACTCAGGTGGAATAGAGACGTACAGTAAAAAGTCCGGAAACTTGAAATAAAGTGAAACACCATGTGCTATATAAAAATCTAAAATAAAAGCATAAAATCTGACGTTCTTCATAATCATGGATGGGTCGGCGTTCCTTCGTATTAATTTGTCAACGGAGCCAGAAGACATCCGCTCGGGGACTGACCAGACTAAACCCAAATCACTAGCTCTAGCGTCGAACAGTCTCGAAAAGGCGTGGAAGTGCGTGCGACATAACTTAAGGAGAAATACTAACGTCCAAGACACATGAGGAGAGAATCCATGTGCTACATGAATAGACCCAAAAACGGAGGATAAGGGGGTTAAGTCAGGTGGTACGGGAGCCTTATAATCAGGGATGATTTTAACGGGCTCCAGAACTGTAGTCTTAATTTCAATTTTGATATTTTCACGCTTGGCATGAAGATATGCCAAGGTGAACCGCTCATCATAAACAATTGAATTGGACGCTCCCGAATGTGAAAATGTGTGCGAGCAAAACAACTCAAGGGACCCAACTATAGCCACTAACGTGGGGAAATGATGGTCATTAAATGGCGGAGGATAAATGCGTGCGACCGGGTGTGGTATATAAGTATATCTAGGGGACACCACATCCAGAGGCATAATTGCCAAAGAAACAGAGTCAGTCGTAGTAGGGGACGGAGCCGTAGATGAACACGCAGAAAAATGAGCTGTCAAAAGTGACATGTAGTCATATCTATGAGGTGCGGTGAATAGTCCAAATACTAGTGCGCTCAACATAGTAATATCTATACGCTGAGTCAACGTCAAAGTAGGAACTAATAATGTGGGCGTGATACAACAACTCAGACTAGGAATACCAGTTCCACATCCTAAAAAGTCATTTAAGATAGGCAAATAAATAGGGGGAAGGGTCGGTAAAATCAAACCTGGGATAAAATCCGAATCAGTGAAAATTTCACCCAACGGTGACGACATCAAAGAACTCTCATCCAAGTGTACAATAACAGAATCATCCAAAATTATCCTTCCCTTAGATGGTAACTCATCCACAATAATACTTGGGACATCCTCACTCTCAGGCTCCTCAGAAAACTCAGATATAATCTCAGTGGGTGCGATCGTAGGCTCTAACACGATGGCGATCATCTCATGGAGAGGGCACTCAATACTAGGGTGAACTGACACAACGCTAGTAGTGCAAGTAATAGACAATGGAATACTCTCACAGATCGGAATGTAATCATCCCATACATTGTCTTCTAAATTACTAGGGATTCCCTCACTTTCAGAATCGTCAGACTCCTCGAGCACTATCTTACGTGAAGGAATACTCTCACCTAGCTGGTCAACTTCATCATCCAGAGATTCTATATCCACATCGGAATCCTCAGAGGTACTAGTAACTATCGACGATACTAAAGGAGCAGACACCCTAGTAGTAAACTCTTTCGAGTTCAAATTTTGGGGTCTAAGTGGCTTAAGTTCCCCGGGGGTGGGAATAGGCACACTTTAGGGACTACTACCTCTACGGGAATAAGATCTATCCTGAGGCGTAGGGTCACTCCAATAAGTAGACACGAGTCTAGTTCCATAGCTAGTATTTCTAACGGGTGTGGTGCTATTGGTACCCTTGGTAGGCGGGATCAAATTGATCCGAGAGTAGGCTACGCATGTGCGGCCAAGTATAACGATAGCTACCAACACGACGCTCTTTATTTAACAAAAACAACTGAGCTTGACCTGCTAATCGCTCTCGGGCAATGTTAACCTTCTTGTGGTCATCCCATAAGTGACACTTAAAATAATTTTCTAATCCCTTAAGCTAATCTCTTAATATTTGTGGACACCCAAAACCGTCATAAGTAAGATACATGGGGTGTTTCTTAGGGGGTGGGGGTGCTACTTGGCTAGCCTTTAGTTGTGCAATTAAAGTCTTAATCTCCTCTACTACTGGGGAATATACATGTTTCCTAACGTTCATCATGGAACCTAAAGGTTTCAATCGGGAAATGTTAACATCATAAGCCATTTTAGTGAGAACTGGAGAGAATATCTCACCCAGAACTGGTGCACATGCAATGAATAAATATAACCTGGCCCTACTTAATTTTCAAAGATGTAATTGTTCCCGCTAATTACTTAAGATAACAAATGTATATTTTTTTATTTTCTTGCTGGAAATAATATGAAGATTATTAAATTTTTTTTTGATTTTTGCTGAAAAAATAAAAATATATACCGCTATTTGCAGACCAAAATTAAGATTTTATAATTACTTAATAAAAATAATGACTAAATGGAAAATAATTTTTTTTTTGGATTTCTTACTAAGAAAATGATGGATAATTTCTAGAATTTTATTTTTTGAATTTTGAGTAAATTTGAAAATTTTAGGACGCTATTTGCAGACCAAAAATTTAAAAATTGATTTATATGTTGTGCAATGAAGCGTGCAAATGCGTAATGGCGAAAATAATAAAAGGGGTAGGGTGACAATTAGGAAATTGACGTGAACCTCCCTTTGATACCAAATTGATGCAGGCCCATGGGTTCTACGGGTTAAACTACGCATTCTTATGTTCGTCAATTTAATTAAATAACTAGCGCGCGGTTTCTCTACTTAGCACTATCGAATACTCAAGCATTTATAGACACAAATTCCACAGCAATCAACACAAAGGGACGCTATCCCTTATTTTAGATTGAATAAGGGCTATATGCCAATGTTCGCTCAAGCGAAATGGACCCACTCGATCCGGACAATTAACAATTCAGATTAAATTTTGCGCAAACGTTCACGCATCCAAAAAGAGAATATCCAGACTAAAAAAGTGATTTAAAATTAAGTCCTAATCGATCCCCAAAATTAATTAATAGAAGGTATACCAAATCACTTGAACTCAAGGGGAAAACAAGGGTGATGAACCCGATTTCCTCTAGTATTCTCGAGATCTACCCGTTCCAATTAATACGAAAAATATTCAGGAAATAAATGCTTTGAAGATTGGATTTTAACTAGCACAATATTCAATATAAATCAGAACAATTTACCAGCCTTCTATTCTACCAATTCTCACAAAATATATAGAAGAAGCACTCAACGAAGTTTGTTTAGAAAAGCGTTACCCAAATCCCAATATTTATCCGTCCACAAGATCAGTGGAGGAGGCGAACATGACGGTGGTACAATCTCTATTTCCATGCAGAAATCCTTGGATACGCACCTGACGATGAAGACGCTCGCCGTTTTCTCCTTTTGACAAAACCTTGGAGAGGGAGTTCCTTGAAAGATAATATTATTATATAGGAAAGAAAAAAGGTGGCGGAGAATATCTTTCTCAAGAGATGGAGGGTGGCTGCTAGGGAAAACCCTAGGTTGGCCGAAATCTCAAGGGGCATAAGAGGGCTCGGGTTTAGGGGAAAACAAAGGTGGTGGTGGATGGTGGAGAGGAAGAGGCTTGGGTTGGTGGTGGTGTTTGGTGGTCGGTTATGGTTGTCAAGGAGAGAGTGGGGCTCGGTTTTGTTTGGTGGTGAGTAAGGAGGGGCTCGGGTGGTGCTCTTTGGAAGAGGGAGGAGGAGGAGGAGGAAGGTGGCCGAGCCACTAAGAGGGGGAAGATAGAGAGGGCCGGCGGCCAAGATAGGGAGAGGAGGGAGGAGGCCGAATTTTTCCAAGGGGGGAAGGAAAGATCTCAAAGATTTTAGGTGGGGGGGGGATTATTTTCTTGTTCTTCTTTTCTCTAATCAATCCTTCATGACATTGCTATATATAGCCTACACCACTCAATCTCCCTTCATTCAAAATTCAAAATTCAAATTGAAAATATGATGGTTATGTGCACCCATTATAACACATGAAATGAAATAATTAAAACAACACATGATGGTTATAAGCACCCATCATTACACATGAAATGAAGATTAAAACATGAAATAAATACTTAAAATAAAATTTCTAAAATAATAAAATTATTAAAAATATATAATTATGATTATTTAATTTATAATTATGTATTTTTATATAATGGAGGCGGACATCGATCCCATCCTCGAGCTTGCGGCAGCGATCATCCCAATCGACGAATTCTCTCAGATGGGGATCAATGGAGGCCGTGTCAGCAATGTCTCCATCAAGCCACTATCACCTCCACATCAACACTGCCGCCATGCGGTTGCCCACCGAGAGCCACGCTAAATAGATCGTCCATGCTACCACCGATGCTAGTACTATCACCGGGCGATAGCTTATCGAAAGCCCTAATGATTTAATCGACCCACCTACCGCCACGCGGTATCAACCTACCGCCAGCTTGGTAACTCACTGAATGTTCCTGCAATAATTTTGCAACACTACCACCGGCATTATCCCTACCGCCGGGCCATAGCTCACAAAACCGATATCCTGGCTATGAAAAACTTGGGGCGTTACAAATCCTAACTCTACTACTCAGGTCCAAAGCACCAGTTGTTGCTTCCATCATCCTAAATTGCTTCCAAACACGCTATTCTTGACTCCACCGCTCGGGTCCAAAGCAATATTAGCTCTATCTACCATTTCAGATTGCTCCTGAGTGCACTACTCCTGACTCCATCGCTCGGGTCTAGAGCACTAGTAGCTGATTTCAACATTACAGATAGGTTCCGGACACATCCTCCTCTATTATATTTCCTTCCAACTCCTTTAGTCCAAAAGAGCAATTGTAATGAGTTATGGTATGTCACCCTCAAGATTAAATATCTCTGTAACCACCAAATATATAATTAAAATTGGTCAGCATAGACCAGATCCCATGATTATTCCCCTTTTTGGGAGTTCTCCATGTAAAAACTTGTGTGTCTGGATCGACAATTTTCTGTGACTGTTTGCATGCTCAACCTGCTCATGAGCTAGGATGGTTCATTTTTGACTATTTCACGAGCACCTCGAGTTACCCGCAACAAGTCTTACTTGGTTTGACCAGTTCTAATTCTAACTTAATTTTGAAACATTCATGCTTTCAATTTTGGTTCTGATTTATCAAGAACCAAAACAATGTCATTCACTAATGGTATGATCTGGTTCTATGTGGTTTTAATTCAATCACATTTGATGTCACTTGTAGATAGAAATATGGGAAAACTATTAGGTCGCTCGAGCATCCTAGGTGGTGGTCAAAGTGGAAAAACCCCTGGTTGCCCCCAACCTAGGTTTTATAGGCAAACCCTAAGTTCAATATAGGTATCAGATATACCGATATCCAAACAAAACCTTTCAAGCATCCAAGCCCGTTATATATCCAAATATACATTAACAATCTCCTCTTATATTTGTGATATATTACATTTACATTTAAGAGTGCAAAAAGTAAAGAATTGATTAAACCACTGGGAGTGTTAACATTGTGAGTGGTCATTCTTGCAATGTTAATAATCTTCTTGGTTCCAGGTTAGCTTGACACCACTAGGAGTGTTAACATTGTGAGTGGTCATTCTTGTAGTGTTAACTCATGGAGTCTTACAATTCATAGAATTAAACCAACAATCGATGACAAAGTGACCAACCTTATCACAACACCAATAGTCAAACCTCTTCTATCTTGTCTTATTCTCCTGCTTTAACTTTTGAATGGGTGGTCTTGCAGGAGCAACTGACTTGGAGGTAGAAGCCTCATGATTACAACACACACAAGACTTATTCGTCTCAAGTGGCTTGACAACAACATACTTTACATTTGGTGTCTTCTTTGCACTCGAACCATGAACAAATGGACCATAATCCTTAAGGATAATTTCTTCATGAGGTGCTTTTAGAGCACTCGTTCCAAAATCCTTGGGGAAGATCCATCCTTGGTAGTTTTTGTTTGAGTCAATGTATGTTGGTCTAGCAAAGTGACTGTATGATGTCTCAAAGTCATACTTGTTGGTCGGAAAGATAACTTTCATTAAGGTAGTGTGACTTTGAGGATCCTTCCCTTTCCCCTTAACAGATTTGAGTCCAACTCTGCTACCCTTCTTTGGAGCAAAAAATCCATCTATGAGAGGAAGGACAGTGTTTGGCATTGAGAAGCTTGTAACAGGCCCTTCTTGGCCAACAACTTTTCTTCCAATTCATCAATGACTTTCTCTTTCAGTCTTACTAGTTTAGTTCAGGTCATAAGTTCCTCTTTCAATGACTGGACTTCATCTCCGAGAGGAGTCAATTTTTCAATTTCTTCTCTCAGATAAGATTCCACTGCCTTGAGAGTGTTAATCTCCTAGCTTTGTGATTTGACGAACTTATGACATTTATCAAATCCTGCCAGTAGTACCTTATACTGAGCCAATAGTTCTGATTCCTCCTCAGAAGAGTAGTCTTCATGACCATCTGAGGCAGTATCCGACTCGGAGAGCAGTGTGTGAGAATTTACCTTCCTATTATATTGGGAGTTTCCTTCATCCTCATCTTACTGAGCCATTAGCCAAAAATAGGCTTCTTCATTTGAGCTTGACTTGATTGAGTCACTGTCGCTCAGAGTCTTTGGCTTCTTTGCTATGAAGATCTTTTCTTCTTCCTTCTTCCCGTGGAATAATTTATTTTCTTCTCTTTTAGTTCCTTCCTTCTTTTTATGTGGGCAAACAACAATCATGTGTCCTGACTTATTACAACATTAGCACACAACGTCATATGAAATATGTTTGTTTGGTTTTGATTTATACATGTCATTATGGTTATAGATTTTCTTATTGTGATCACCATCACGATGTGATCTCCGGTAATTAGACGAAGATGTCTTATTTTTCATGTGTCTTACTTTGCTCAGCATCCTCTTGAATTGTTTAGAGAGTAAAGAGAACTCTCCATCTGGCATTTTAGAGCTTGAGGTGCTTTGCTCTAAGTCTTCATGATCACATGTGGTTTGAGTTCTGACAGGAGACACAACTCTAACACTCCTTGACCCTTCAGGCTTTAGGGTCATTGACTTTTCTCTGGTTGAGGATCTACTTGCTTCTTCTTCAGCTTTCCTCGGGTTGATCTGAAGCTCAGAGGAAAGTAGCTTCCCAAACAAATTCTGAGGGTCAGTGTCAGTGAGTTTACCAAACTCTATTTTCAAACAAACCTTGTTATCCCATTCTTTTGTCAGGGATTTCAAAAATTTGTCATTAAGTTGTGACGTATGTGAACATGCAACCATAGTTCCTCAGGCCGTTGACTATTTTGAAGAATATCTTATAGCAGTCAACTATCGAGTCTCTTTTGCTTGCATGAATACCTCGTACTCCTGGTTGAGGAGGGATTTCCAGTCATCCCTAACCTCCTCCGTACTTTCCATGAGGATAATCAGAGATGTCCACATTTCTTCGGCAGACTTGTAGTGGATTAAGTTCTGCAACATGGAGTCGTCCACTGCACTTGCAATTATGTTCTTCGCTTTCTTGTCTAGAGACACAAGAGCAATCTCTTATTTGTTTAGGTCCAACATCTTTTAAGGAACTATTAGACTTGGATTGTTGGTTTAAGCAATCATATGCATATGAGGACCTTCTTCAACAATCTGAAAAATTCTTGGATCGATAGCTTCCATGAAGAACCTAACTCTTTCCTTCCACATGAGAAAGTTTCCTTAGAACACATGGGCAACTTCATGGGGGACATGTCCTTGATTCTGTCCATATCAGTCAATCTTGTGCTTTGACTTTGAAAACTAGATTGAGATCTTGTTAAAGGTGTTAACCTTATAACGAACAACCTTTCCTATGATACCAGGAGTAAGAATCCTATCATCAGGAACAACCTCTTCCTCTTCTTCAACCACTTCCCTGAGCCCACCTTGCCTTGGGATTCTTCTTTCCCATTTGGAGAAGATTGGAGAGTCAATCCTCTTTAGGTGATGTATTGGTACACCTTTCATCATGTCAAAAGTGTTCCTGTCAACTTGGTTCAAGTAAAGGCTGAGAATCCTAGCAAAATTTGGAGCATGTAAGCTGTCTTTGATTCTACCAAATAGAACTGCTCTCCAATCAAGTCTCTTCCTACAGATGATTGTGGCGATGAGCTTGAACATATCATTGGAAAGATAGTCATGGGAGCTGACTTTGCATAACCGAGCTTTCCCAATGACATCAGAGAGAAGTTTTACATCATCATTCATAGCTTTCCTCTTGATGGCTGTAGTTCCTCTAGGCAAACCACAGAACAGTAAAGCCCTTGTGAAATCACTATCTTCAACTGGTTCGGCCTCTTCATCTGCCGGAAGCCTCAGGAATCAGTTTAGGAGGGAGGCCTTCACTTTGATAGAAATATTCCTGACCTTTCTCTTGATTACTGTGTCCTCATGGTGGAGCTTTGCATGTCGGAAGATTTCCAAAACATCCCTATCCAGTACCTTACACGGGTGTTCCAGAATGAAGGAAAGTACGGCGGTCTCAAGCATCAAAATTATGTTCCGAAATTCGTCGGTGGAAGTCGCAAACCCTGTAAGAACTAGTTCTCTCCCTAGTTGAAGAATTCCTGTATCTCGTGGAGCCATAGAAATCGAAGGAGAAACGAGGAAGACGAAATGACGACGCGAACAATTTGTGGAAGATGTACAGTGCGCCGAAGTCCTCTCGACGGAATTTCGAACAGTTCTCGACAATTGTTAATTTTGTTTACCTGATTAAGTCCTATTTATATCATATTTAAAATTTTGAAGAGAGAGAATGCGCGTACCTATGCGGTAAGTGACTCTTCAGATCCAATAAAGAGAAATAAGAAAAATGACCAAGAGTCAAATTCGTCAAAATTCCTAGAGTAAACCCGGTGATTCGTCGAAATAACACGGTTGAAGGGTTTCATTTGTCGAAATTCAGAGAGATTCCTTAGCCAAACTCGACAAATTCTTCGAGATTCCGCTGGTATATACAACGAATTTGCCTTAGATTTTTGTGAACTTTATGAAATGAGGAATTTCTGAGAGCCGTGAGTGTAGCTTCACTAACCCAACTTTAGTCTGAGTCCTTGACTATCTTCACGAGTCCTTGTTGAGCATACTAAGTTCCATTTTGAAGAAGGAGAACTCGGACTCATCCAGTGGCTTCGTGAAAATATCGGCGACTTGTTTTCCGTCGGGACATAACTGAGGTTGATGTCCCTATTCTCTAGATGCTCCCGGATGAAGTGATATCTTATCTCGATGTGTTTTGTTCGGCTATGAGAAACTGGATTATTAGCAATAACAATAGTGCTGGAGGAGTCGCAAAATATAGGAATCTCTTTTAGCTTCTTGTTATAATCTTCCAGTTGATTCCTTATCCAGAGAAGTTGTGCACAACAACTACCTTTCGAGATGTACTATGACCCAACAATTGAGATTGCCACACAATTCTATTTCTTACTGCTCAAAGAAATCATCCTTCTTCCTAGGAACTGACAGGTTCCGTAAGTGCTTTTCATGTCATCCTTGCTACCTGCAAAATCAGCATTTGAAAAGCTTATTAGCTCGCAGTCATTACTTCTTGGGTACCATAAGCCAAGATTTAGTGTACCCTTAAGATATCTCAAAATCCTCTTTTCAACGGCATAATGAGATTCCTTTGAGTTCACCTAATATCTAGCACATACACATGTTGAAAATATTATATCTGGCCTACTAGCTGTAAGATAGAACAAGGATCCAATTATGCTTCTGTACTTGGTTTCATCAAAAGGTTTCCCTTTCTTATCCTTGTCCTGATACATAACTAAACCCATTGGAGTCTTCATAGAGGTTGTACTCTCCATTCCGAATTTTTTAAGTAACTCGTTGGTGAACCTCGTCTAAGAGATGAAAATTCCATCGTCAGATTGTTTCCCCTGAAGTCCTAAGAAATACTTCAGCTCACCCATACTACTCATTTCAAACTTCCCCTAAATGAGTTTAGAAAACTTCTTGCAAAGGAGTTCATTTGTAGAACCAATTATAATATCATCGACATAGATTTGCACTATCAAAATCTTACCGTTAACTTCCCTAAGAAATAATGTCTTTTCTATATTTTCACTTATGAACTTGTTCTCAAGAAGAAAGTTAGATAACGTCTCATACCAAGCTCGGAGAGATTGTTTTAAACCATATAAAGCTTTATTCAAAAAATAAACATGTTCAGGGAGAGTTGAGTTGACAAAACCTAGAGGTTGAGCTACGTATACTTCCTCTTTTATTTTACCGTTGTAGAATTCTAATTTCACATCCATTTGATAGACCCTGAACCTTTATGAGCAGCATACACAAGAAACAACCTAATCGCTTCAAGTCTTGCCACAAGAGCAAACGTTCAATTGAAGTCGATAACTTCTTCTTGTCTGTATCCTCGTGCTACAAGCCTGACTTTATTTTTATAATTACTCCATTTTCATCCAGCTTGTTTATGAAAATCCACTTCATTCCAATCACGTTCTTTCTTTTGGGCCTTGACACTAGCTCTCAAACTTTGCACCTTTCAAACTGGTTGAGCTCCTCTTGTATGGCCATTATCCAAGAAGCATTCTTGTTTGCTTCTTCAAATTTCTTAGGCTCTACCTGAGAGAGAAAGCTAAGATGCAAAACTTTGTTAGTTGTACCTCTTTTGGTGCTTATGCCGTCACTTGGATCTTCAATGATTAGATATACAGGGTGATCTCTTGAGTGTCTGAACACTAAATTCCTTCCCGAACCACCAGGAGGTTTTGCCACACCCAGTGCTCCTTCAACAAGTGGATGGAGATCTTCATCTTGAATTTCCTCTTCAACCATACTAGGATTAACAACTTTGATAGAATTTAGAGCATCTTCCTTGACTGCTTCTTCCATGTTTAGCTCTTTAATCCTGGCACATGCATCTTCACCAACAACACTAGATGAGCTGCCATGAAGCATACTTGTCTCATCAAATACAATTATTATAGACTCTTCTACAACCAGGGTTTTTTCTTATTGAAAATCCTATATGCCTTACTATGACTACTGTAACCTACGAAAATACTTTCAAAACATTTTCACTAAACTTCGTACGATAACACATCCCATTGTTAAGTACAGAGCATTTGCTGCCAAAGATCCTAAAGTAGGACACAGTCAATTTTCTGCCCTTCATTAGTTCAAAAGGTGTGTTATAATGGCTTTTGTTGATTAATGCTCTGTTTTGCTCGTGGCAAGCTGTGTTGACTGCTTCAGCCCAGAAATACTATAGTAGTGAAGAATCATTCAACATAGTTGTACATGCTTCAATGAGAGTTTTGTTCCTTCTCTCGGCAACTCCACTTTGTTGTGTAGTACGCATGGAGGAAAAATCATGAAAGATACCTTGACTTACACAAAATTTTGTCATGGCCCCAGTCTCAAATTATATTCCATGGTCACTTATGATTTTGACCACTGAGCAGTTCAATTCATTTTGAATTTGACTAACAAAGTTTGTGAAAGCTTCAAAGGTGTCTGACTTGTGTTTCAGAAAGAACACCCAAGTAAAACGAGAGTAATAATCAACAATAACCAACATTTAGACTTTATTTCCTAAAATATGTATTGGCATAGGACTGAATAAGTCCATATGAAGGAGATATAAAAATCTAGAGGAATCATTTTCAACAATGCCCTTAAAGGTAGCCCTTGTCTGCTTACCCATTTGGCATGCGTGACATAGACTCTCTTAAGGCACTTAATGCTTGGAGCATCACGTAATAAGTTTTGCGAAAATAGCATACTTATAGTTTTAAAGTTAATATGTGCTAATCTCTTGTACTAATGGTCACAGAGAGACGTACTATCTTTTGCTAAAAGACACACTGGTGTAGAATTGTCTAAACAAAGAAAATTTAAACAGAAAATATTTCTACTCCGAGTGCCTATTAAGACTCTCTAAATTGGCAGACGATTTTATTAGACACTTGTCCTAGTAGAACTCAATGAAATAGCCTTTTTCACATAATTGTCTTATGCTTATGATATTATGTTGTAATCCTTTAACATAAGCCACGTCTGTAAAGGAGAATATGCCGTTGGAAATCATACCGTAGCCTTTAGTTAATCCCCTATCTGAATTTCCAAAAATGAATTTTGAGCTATCCTCAACTGGGGAATACTCTAGGAGTAGGCTTCTTGTCCCGGTCATGTGCCGTGAGCATCCACTGTCCAAATACCAAATAGGAGTTTTGTTGGCCTTTGTACATACTTGCATTCATAAATCACTTACCCTTAGGAACCCAAACAGATTTGGCTCCTGGTTAGTTAAACACCACAAGGAATATTAACATTTCGAGCGGTCAGTCTCGCAACGTTAACTTGTGGAGTTTCATACTTGACTGGATAAAACCAACAATCTACGGCAAAGTGACCAATCTTGCCGCAACACCAACAATCAAACCTGTTGTAACTTTTTTTGTATTCCTTCTTTACTTTCTGAATGGGAGTTCTAGAAGGTGCTGCAGACTTGGAGGATGAGCCCTCTTGATTGAAGAAAACACAAGGCTTTATTGTCTCCTTAGCCTTAGGAATAACAGTTTTGGCTTTTGGTGCTTTTTTGATACTTGGTCCATGAACTTAGGACCATACTCTTTAAGAGTTATCTCTTCATAAGGTGCCTTGAAAGCACTTGCACCAATGTCTCAAGGACGGGTCAATCCTTGGTAGTTCCTTTTAGGCTCCACATAAGTGGGCCTAGTAAAGTGACCATAGGACTTCTCGAAGTGATATTGATTTATGGGAAAAATTACCTTCTTAAAAGATGGTTGACTTTGAGGTGCCTTCCCTTTGCCTTTGGTAGCGGCTCTCTTAGCAGCCTTACCCTTTTCAGCTATATGGCCTAGATTATTACCCTTCTTGGGGGCAGAAAATTCATCGATGAGTAGAAGTACAGTCTTTGGGTTTGAGTAGCTTTCAATACGTTTCCTCTCAACCAAAATATTTTCTTCTAGTTCATCTATGTATTTCTCCTTCTAACTTAAAAGCTCAGTCGAGAATTTTTATTCCTCATTCAAGGAGTGAACTTCATCTTTAAGAGGATTTAATTCTACAATCTCCTCCCTTAGACTTAATTCCACTGCCTTAAGAGAATCAATCTCTTTTGATTGCATTTGACCACCCTACGTTATTTGTCAAAATCTTTCAAAAGAAATTGATGCTAAGCCATCAAGTTAGAAACATTTTCCCCAGAAGAATAGTATTCATGACCACTAGATGATGTTTCTGATTCAGATAGCATGGTGTGCAAATTTACCTTCCCTTTATATTGGGAGTCACCTACTTCCTCATCTGAGTGAGCCATGAGCCCGAAGTAGGCTTCTTCATCTTCTGAGATTAACTCACTAGTGTTGGCGTTACCATAGTGATCTAGAAGTGATCAAACATGTAGTCTCACTGCCAACGTAATATGAGCCTATGGGGTCGCACATAAGAGTATTTGAGAAGCTGGAAAGGTTTGTTTTGGCCTTACTCATATGTGATATGAGTGAAGGAACAAGTGTTGGGTCCATTGATCCCAATTTCCTAGATTTGTAAGAAGTCAAATAGGTCAATTGTATACATATAGTTGTATTTGATGTATGTTTAAGTTCATGCTTACAGGTTGGTCTTTGTCACAACGATTGGAAATATAGTTCAAGAGACAATGACAGATGGACTTAAAGTGATAGGCTGGAAATTCAGAAAAATGCCTAAGTACAGAAGCGTTGAGTGCGACAAGCTCACTTAAAGACATAGAGCTAATAGCGCTGAGTGAATGCTGGCAGTCAAAGCTTACAATATTGAAAAGGCAGAAATGTGGCTAAGTCTACAGGAGTTGAGTGATCTCAACTCAATCAACGCCATATGGCCAGAATCGTTGAGTCAAGGATATTCTGTCAATGCCAAAGTATAAGCAGACAAAAAATTCAACTAAGTACAGAAGCATTGAGTGAAGCTCATTCACTCAACGCCAAGTCAAAAGGCTTTGAGTCTAGTCTTCCTGTGAAGAAACAAGAATTCGGCTAAGTCCAGAATCGTTGAATGAAGCCAATTTACTCAACGCACTCAATGCCAAACTTATGCAAGAAGGCAAGATTGCAGAAAATTAGGCCAAGTATAAAAGCGTTGAGTGAAGCCTATACAGTCAACGCTCTCAATGCTTTTAAGCAGAAAGGGAAGAAGAATATGGCTAAGGCAAAATGCGTTGAGTGAGGCATATACACTCAATGCTCTCAACAGAGCTGAAATATTTCTAAGTCAAAATTCGTTGAGTATGGCCTATTCACTCAACGCCACTCAACGCCTAGCAGAGCTGAAGAAAATTCTAAGTCCAGAATCATTGAGTATTGCTTATCCACTTTTCGTCGAGCTGAGCTCTGAGTTTGTCAAACTGAGTTCAGAGTTTGTCGAACTCAGCTTTCACTTTTTCGTCGAGCTGAGCTCTGAGTTCGTCGAACTGAGTTTTGAGTTCGTCGAACTGAGGATTTCTGGAAAGATGCTTGATTTTGCTAAGTCCAGGATGATACTAACGTCAACAAAGTCAACAAGTCAATGAATTTCAGATTCGTTATTTAAATGCTGCAATTCGACATTAACATCGCCGCTAGTGTTCAGTGAATCTCAATTTAATTAAGCTGAGGTTTTAACCGCTATTAAAACTAGGACATGTGTCAATCATCCTGCAAATCGACGGGATTATAATTAGCAGCTGAGATCGAGATCAAATTAACTTTTCTGATTAACATTAATTCATTCTTAAAATGAGAATCAGGAGTTTGTCGTCTTCATCCCCCATTATTATAGAGCCAAGAACTTCAAATTGATAAATCTGAAGGGTTTCTGAGTTTACTGGTGCAATCAACATCTGTTACAGCAAGTACATAGAATATCTCTGAGGAAGACGAATCAGTCTAGGCAAGCCCTAGCTGAAATTGCTTCACGATTCAATCTGAGCCAAATCTAAAGATCATTTTCTGAATCGAAGAAGAAGAAGATATCTGTGCCAGATTCTGACTGGACAGAAGTATAAGGCAGAGGAGTTGCAATCTACTTTACAGGTTAGGTGTCTAAATATCATCTTCCCCTCTTTCATCAACAAGAACAAAATTAAGATTCTGAGGAATTTCCAGCATAAGCCGCAGACTATAGAAGATCAATTTTCTTGTTGCTGGGAAGCAGATAGGGCTGAGATTTTCTTAGCCCAGGAAGAAATCGACTCAAGGAGCAATTTATCTTGAGTCGAATCAACATTACTCTTTCAAAATCTGTGGATTTGTGATAGATCTGTGTTGAGGCCTAGATTGATTAGGCTGTGTGAGAGATCTGTGTTATCTTATTGTAAAGCCTAAATTATAAAGGCTGTGAGAAGGATCTGTGAGATCTGTGTTAAGGCTATAAGCCTGTGATTGGATCCTTGTGTGGATCTGTAACACCCCTATCCGTCACATAGCATATAGCAGTAGGTCCGGCCGGGGCCCGACGCCATATACTACGGACAGACCGGTTGGTTATGCGTTGAAACCACACAACCAAACAGAGCGTCCTACACAACACCTAGCGGAAGCAATTTAATTAAGTTGCAAAAAGATAAGAACCCTGCCACAGAGCATGAATGTCCACTATAACCCAGGAATGAGTACATACACAAAGAGTTCACGGCCTTAAGGCCTTACAAAAATGTTCGCTTAACAAAATAGCGTCTTTCATACATCGGCACGCAGGCCGGCCATACATGAATATGAAAAAGCTAATAACTACGCCTTCGAGGGCTGGCACTGCAACTTGGGCTTTAGCCCGCTATTTGCCGCTTGGCTCCGCAACAGCACCTGTAGAAACAACCCACCCAAGAGGTGGCAATACAAAAGGGCAACGGTCAGCAAGAGCTGACCAAATTATAACGACCCCGTC
This sequence comes from Platanthera zijinensis, assembly GCA_039513925.1. Lineage (NCBI taxonomy): Eukaryota > Viridiplantae > Streptophyta > Magnoliopsida > Asparagales > Orchidaceae > Platanthera > Platanthera zijinensis. The sequence continues at coordinate 32,127,070 of CM077098.1, forward strand.
CCGTTTCTCGGGACGGCGGTGCTCCTTCCCTGCATATAAAACTATCATAGCAATTCTATAGAGTATTCTATTCGCCACAAGTGTCGGCACGCACGGCCGCACACTCCGTGCTCTCAGGGCACTAATCGGTGAACCCGGTCCGGACCCAGTCCGACACCGCGATTCCACCACCATCCCTCGGATGGCAACACACGTGAGCATTTAGCCCTTTCAGCCGAAGCCTAGGCCCGTTTCCAGCCCCCCGGGAAGTCCCATGTACTTTAGGTCGCTTCTACCGAGACCACTTGGAATGGGTAGAGTTCCACCCGCCCGTTGCTCACTTCACCACGGCCATTTAGCCATCGGTGCGGGCCAAGTTTCTCCTCATTCCCACAAACGATCAAAACACGCACATAACCCCGTTATGTACCGATTTGCCCTCCAAGGCAACATCGTGGCGGCAATGCGATTCCTCCCAAGCTTTCCGGGTGCGCCTTGAGGTTAACCCCCAAGGATCCCTGTATGCAATCTACCGCGTAGAATTTTCGGAAAACTAAATTCACCGGCGCGGAGTCTTCTCCGGCCATGCAATGCAAACATCACCGATCAGGGCTAAACCCGAATAGGCTTCACACACAATGCCTACGCCCGTACTCCGATTCCGGGCTCTAACAACGGGGACTTTACATATCTACCCGAAGGGATTCCACGCCTCAACGCTCACTCGCGAGAGGGGGATTTCCCCATGCATAGAAAGAAGGGCGACTACACATGCCCTAAGAAGAGGATCGTTACCCTCGCATTTTTTCGCGGCGCCATGAAGATGTAGTCGGATGGAAAGCTTCGCCTCGCCCTTGCCTTCGAGGATCCGGACTCGGATCGCGAATCGGTGCTTCACAACTCCTCCGGCGGCCGGATCTTGGGCTCCTCCTTCCTCTTGCTCTCCCTTCTCTCTAAACACTTAGAGAGAGAGTGGACCAAAGATAAGTGAGGATTCAAAGCCCTAATCCCGGCTAATAACTCCCCAGGAGCAGCCCCCACCGTCGGATCCAGATCCAAGGGAACGAACGACCGAGATTAGATCCAAAATCCCAAAAACTGGGCCGAACACGGCTTGACACACGGCCGTGTGTCTGGCCGTGTAGCTCATTCGCCGATCGACACGGCTCCTGACACGGCCATGTGCCACGGGCCGTGTTACCTGGAGCTTCAAGACGATCGTCGGGCTTCCAGAACACGGCTTCGAACACGGCTGTGTTCGAGGCCGTGTGCCCCACACACGGCTTGAGACACGGCAGTGTGTCTCAGGCCGTGTACCTCTCTGACTCGAGACAGCACAAAAACCCAATAAATCCCTGAACACGGGTAGGCACACGGCCGTGTGCCAGGCCGTGTGCCCCTGTTCAGACCTCCAAAAGGCTGCTTGATCGCCCCGCGATCATCTCCGGGGTTGGGGTCTTACAACTCCCTCCCCCTTAAGAGAATTTCGTCCCGAAATTAAGAACAGAGACTACACAAAAAAATAAACAAATCGAGTACCTGAGGGGAACAACTCGGGGTACTCCTCGCGCATTGTCTGCTCTCGCTCCCAGGAGAGCTCCTCGCGCCCGCAGTTATCCCAACGGACCTTCACCATTTTGATTTCCTTATTCCGAAGCCGCTTGACTTCGAAATCCTCAATAGATATGGGCTTGACTTTCGTTGTCAACCCTTCCTCAACCGGTACTTGATCAGCCACGATCACCTGCGAAGGCTCTTGCACCGCCTTCCGCAACACAGAAATGTGGAACACATCATGTAATCCACTCAACTCCACTGATAGCTTCAAACGGTATGCCGCTTCGCCGACTCGCTCCAGGACCTCAAACGGCCCAAGGTATCTCGGACTCAACTTTTTCAAGCGTCGAATCCGTGAGACACCCTTGAACGGCTTGATCTTCAAGTACACCCAATCGCCTACCGAGAACTCCACGTTCCGGTGCTTGGCATTGTAGTACTTCGCCTGCCGGTCCTGAGCGATCAACAAGCGCTCCCGAATGATTCGCACTAACGAGGTAGCACTCTCCACCTCCTGCTTCTTGTACAACCTTGCCTCACCCGCTTCAAGCCACGATAACGGCGTGCGACACTTCCTACCATACAGGGCCTCGAAGGGCGCCATTTGTATGCTCGCTTGGTAGCTGTTGTTGTACGCGAACTCCACCAAATAAAGATGGTCTTCCCAATGCTTACCGAAGTCCAGGACACACATGCGTAGCATGTCCTCCATCGTTCTATTGACCCTCTCGGTCTGCCCATCAGTCTGCGGATGGAAAGCTGTACTGAACTTTAACTTTGTTCCCAACATCTGCTGCACCAACCTCCAATCATTTGACGTGAACCGCCCATCGCGATCACTCACAATGCTACGAGGCACATCATGCAGCCTAACAATATTGTCAACGTACAACTTTGCCAATTTCTCGACTGGATCATCCTTCCTATGCGGAATGAAATGCGACACCTTGGTTAGCCGATCTACGATCACCCAGATGGCGTCGTTCCCCTTCTGCGACCTTGGCAACCCGTGCACAAAGTCCATAGATATATCGTCGAATTTCCACTCCGGTATAGGCAAGGACTTCAGAAATCCTCCAGGCTTTTGGCACTCCGCCTTCACCAAGGCGCACGTTTGGCATTTAGCCACGTACAACGCCACATCTTTCTTAAGCCCCGGCCACCAAAACAACTTCTTGAGATCACGATACATCTTCGTGCTCCCTGGGTGGATTGAGTACTTGGTATGATGAGCCTCGTACATCAACTCCGCCCGGAGGTTACCCCCACTCGGGACGCACAAACCGATGATCCTTCCTTAACAAACCATCTTCCACCGAGAACTGGAATTTGACCCATCCGTAGCGGCCTCCAAAAGCTCCTTCATGGAGTCATCTAACTCCAATGCCTGCCGAACCCGGTCAGCCAGGTCATACAGCACCTCTGTCCAGTTTAACATTGCTTTGGCGCTCGTCTGCTTGTCAACGCAACAGATCTCAAGCTCCTCCAACTCCCGTACTAGCCGCTCATCATGCACCGACAACCAGTTGGCTCGGGCGGGAGCCCTGCGGCTCAGCGCATCCGCAACTGCGTTGCCCTTCCCGGGTACATAATGTATTTTGAAGGTGTAGTCCCCCAGGAACTCCATCCACCTCCTCTGCCTCATATTAAGATCCTTCTGATCCAACAGGTATTTTAGGCTCTTGTGATCGGTGTATATATCGACCCTTACTCCGTATAGGTAGTGCCTCCACAACTTGAGTGCAAATATCACGGCCGCCAACTCCAAGTCGTGCACCGGATAATTTCTTTCATGCACCTTTAGCTGACGCGATCCATACGCTATCACGCTACCATGCTGCAACAACACGCAACCCAAACCGCTACCCGAAGCGTCGCTATACACCTCAAAGCCCTCGGTCCCACTCGGCGAACTAAGCACTGGCGCCGTGGTCAACCGCCTCTTCAGCTCCTCGAAAGCCTGCACGCACTCTTGCGTCCATAAGAATCTCTGATCCTTCCTGGTCAACTTTGTGAGAGGTAACGCTATCCGCGAGAAGTTCTCCACGAAGCGCCTGTAATAGCCGGCAAGCCCAAGGAAACTACGGACTTCCGCTACCAAAGACAACACAGGCCACTCCCGTATCGCAACTATCTTCGCCGGATCCACCGCTATACCTTCCCCACTCACTATATGACCCAGGAACGCTACCGAAGGTAGCCAGAACTCGCACTTGGAGAACTTTGCGTAAAGCTCATTCCTCCTCAAAGTCTCCAACACCAAATGCAAATGCTTGAAGTGGTTTTCTTCGCACTGCGAGTACACCAAAATATCGTCAATAAAGACGATCACGAAGCGATCCAGGAAATCTCTGAACGTCCTGTTCATCAGATCTATAAACACCGATGGCGCATTCGTCAGTCCAAACGGCATGACCGTGAACTCGAAATGCCCATACCTCGTACTGAACGCCGTCTTTGGGATATCACATTCCCTGATCCTCAGCTGATAGTACCCCGACTTCAAGTCCAACTTGGAGTATACAGATGATCCGACTAACTGATCAAAGAGATCATCAATCCTCGGGATCGGGTACTTGTTCTTCTCCGTCAACTTGTTCAATTCTCTGTAGTCGATGCACAGCCGCATACTACCGTCCTTCTTTTTAACGAAGAGGACCGGTGCGCTCCAAGGCGACGAACTTGGACGCACATAACCTTGCTCCATCAGTTCCTCCAACTGAACCTTCAACTCCGCCATCTCCTTTGGCGCCAATCTATAAGGAGCACGTGACACGGGTTTGGCACCCGGCACGAGCTCGATCGTAAAATCAATCTCTCGCTGCGGTGGGGCTCCGGGAAGGCTATCCGGGAACACATCGGGGTATTCGCAAACCACGGGGATGCTATCCAACGGGGACTTTGGCTCCACAGCCCCCACAATCGCAAAGAACAGCTCTGCACCAGCACGAACCGCCTTCACCACCTGAAGAGCAGACATTAATGTCTTGCTCGACCCCTTAAGCCCCTCGAAAGTAGTCTCCCGCCCTACACCCAGCTTGACCTCCTTACGGTCGCAATCGATCCAAGCCTTCTGCTCTGACAGCCAATCCATTCCAAAGATAACATCGAACTCTACCAACGGCAATAATGACGCTAGCAAGTCAAACTCTTGGCTCCCTATGTGAACCTTCACGGCGCACACTCTGTCCGCACGCATCGAGCACCCGTTTGGTAGCAACACATCTAGCTTGTCCTTTGCCATCGAAGAAGGGACTCCGATGCGCGATATAAACTGTTCGGACAAGAAAGAATGCGAAGCACCAGTGTCGAATAGTGCTCGTGCCGGACTATCGCTAATCAACACAAAGCCTAAGCAAAAGACATTAGCTTAACAAGCAATAGGTAATAGTATTCTCAAGTCAACTTGCATAAATTAACTCATACCTGTCACCACATCCGCTTGCTTGATGGCCTCCTGCTGGCCCAAGTTGTAGACTCTAGACTGAGTCGGAGCATAGTGGGACGCGGTCGACTCCACCGCTTTGCCCTTTTCCTCGTAGGTGGCTCCTTGCTTCCTTTCGGACTTTGCGCGTCCACTCTAGCAGTCACGGGCAAAGTGCTCGGCTTTCCACACGTGAAGCAAGCGCCCGGGGTCCGCTGGGTAGTTGCCCCCGAGGCACCTGCAGAAGAAGCTGGACCCGATGTCTTAGCCTTCTTGAAGAATCTACGGTAGCCCGACTTCGATGTAGTCGGCGCCTTGAACTCTGATTTCTTGCCACCGGATTCCCTTTCTTTCTTTGCTTGCACGTTTCTCATATCCTTCTCCAAGGACCGGGCCGAACTGACCAGGGTCATGAAACCCTGCGTCTTGGGCCCCGACAGCAGCAACCTCAAATCATCCCTTAGCCCTTCATAAAAGCGGCTCGTCTTGCGCTCCTCGTCTGCGAAGGTAGCGCCGGCATATCTCCCCAGCCGAGTAAACTCGAGGAGGTATTCATCAACAGTGCTATCACCCTGCACCAACTTCTGGAATTCGCTCTCTAGCGCAATCCTCTGCGCCGAGGGGAGGTATCGAGCCATAAATAGTCTCGCAAACTCCTCCATCGGGACTTCAGCCAATGGCCTTCCCCTCAACTGATGCAGCTCTAGGCCCTCCCACCACAGTCTTGCATCCCCATCCAAAAGGAACATCGCTATAGTGGTCTTCTGCCACTCTTCAGTTTGCGTCGCAGTCATCACCCTGTTGACCCTTGAGAGCCAATCCTCTGCTTGGGTCGGGGTTTCTGCCCCCGTGAACACTGGTGGGTGAAAGCCCATGACGTGCTTCAGTTGTCTTTCAGTTGCTCTCCTAGGCAACTCTGGCTCCAACACTACTTGCTCAACCCTCCTTCGCTCTGCCGTCTGAACCGGTACTTGCTCCACAGCAGGAGCAGGCTGCTGCACCTGCCTTGCAGGCTGCGCATTTATCATTGCCATGACCGCTTCTGCCACCAACCTAATGGTCTCAGCAGACAAAGGTGTTGCAGGCGCATCGCTTGGCGCACTGCTCGCCTCAGAACCTGGCCGTTCAGACGGCCCAGCGCCACTTCTGGTCACCTAAAATCGTGCAAAACACCGATAAGCGACCCAAAAATTACTGCAAACAACAATTATAGGAACACGCAGGTTCCTCAATCATGTGTATTTTCATTCCTAAGTGGACATTCATGGGTTCTTTTCATATTATAACGATGACGCACACAATGTGCTCACCACCCCTTAAAGTGAATTCGTCCACGAATTCATTTAAGCTTGACCGAAACCAGAAGTCTGATACCAATTTGTAACACCCCTATCCGTCACATAGCATATAGTAGTAGGTCCGGCCGGGGCCCGACGCCATATACTACGGACAGACCGGTTGGTTACGCGTTGAAACCACACAACCAAACAGAGCGTCCTACACAACACCTAGCGGAAGCAATTTAATTAAGTTGCAAAAAGATAAGAACCCTGCCACAGAGCATGAATGTCCACTATAACCCAGGAATGAGTACATACACAAAGAGTTCACGGCCTTAAGGCCTTACAAAAATGTTCGCTTAACAAAATAGCGTCTTTCATACATCGGCACGCAGGCCGGCCATACATGAATATGAAAAAGCTAATAACTACGCCTTCGAGGGCTGGCGCTGCAACTTGGGCTTTAGCCCGCTATTTGCCGCTTGGCTCCGCAACAGCACCTGTAGAAACAACCCACCCAAGAGGTGGCAATACAAAAGGGCAACGGTCAGCAAGAGCTGACCAAATTATAACGACCTCGTCCCGTTTCTCGGGACGGCGGTGCTCCTTCCCTGCATATAAAACTATCATAGCAATTCTATAGAGTATTCTATTCGCCACAAGTGTCGGCACGCATGGCCGCACACTCCGTGCTCTCAGGGCACTAATCGGTGAACCCGGTCCGGACCCAGTCCGACACCGCGATTCCACCACCATCCCTCGGATGGCAACACACGTGAGCATTTAGCCCTTTCAGCCGAAGCCTAGGCCCGTTTCCAGCCCCCCGGGAAGTCCCATGTACTTTAGGTCGCTTCTACCGAGACCACTTGGAATGGGTAGAGTTCCACCCGCCCGTTGCTCACTTCACCACGGCCATTTAGCCATCGGTGCGGGCCAAGTTTCTCCTCATTCCCACAAACGATCAAAACACGCACATAACCCCGTTATGTACCGATTTGCCCTCCAAGGCAACATCGTAGCGGCAATGCGATTCCTCCCAAGCTTTCCGGGTGCGCCTCGAGGTTAACCCCCAAGGATCCCTGTATGCAATCTACCGCGTAGAATTTTCGGAAAACTAAATTCACCGGCGCGGAGTCTTCTCCGACCATGCAATGCAAACATCACCGATCCGGGATAAACCCGAATAGGCTTCACACACAATGCCTACGCCCGTACTCCGATTCCGGGCTCTAACAACGGGGACTTTACATATCTACCCGAAGGGATTCCGCGCCTCAACGCTCACTCGCGAGAGGGGGATTTCCCCATGCATAGAAAGAAGGGCGACTACACATGCCCTAAGAAGAGGATCGTTACCCTCGCATTTTTCCGCGGCGCCATGAAGATTTAGTCGGATGGAAAGCTTCGCCTCGCCCTTGCCTTCGAGGATCCGGACTCGGATCGCAAATCGGTGCTTCACAACTCCTCCGGCAGCCGGATCTTGGGCTCCTCCTTCCTCTTGCTCTCCCTTCTCTCTAAACACTTAGAGAGAGAGTGGACCAAAGAAAAGTGAGGATTCAAAGCCCTAATCCCGGCTAATAACTCCCCAGGAGCAGCCCCCACCGTCGGATCCAGATCCAAGGGAACGAACGGCCGAGATTAGATCCAAAATCCCAAAAACTGGGCCGAACACGGCTTGACACACGGCCGTGTGTCTGGCCGTGTAGCTCATTCGCCGATCGACACGGCTCCTGACACGGCCGTGTGCCACGGGCCGTGTTACCTGGAGCTTCAAGACGATCGTCGGGCTTCCAGAACACGGCTTCGAACACGGCTGTGTTCGAGGCCGTGTGCCCCACACACGGCTTGAGACACGGCCGTGTGTCTCAGGCCGTGTACCTCTCTGACTTGAGACAGCACAAAAACCCAATAAATCCCTGAACACGGGTAGGCACACGGCCGTGTGCCAGGTCGTGTGCCCCTGTTCAGACCTCCAAAAGGCTGCTTGATCGCCCCGCGATCATCTCCGGGGTTGGGGTCTTACAGGATCTATGTGGGGATGTTTCTCCTAGCCTGTGTTAAGGGCAGTTGTGCCTGTGTTTGGTAGTCAGGAGATTACTGTGTGGAGGGCTGTGAGCCTGTGTTGTAAGTCTTAATGAAGACTAACTGATCCGGTGGGATCGTGCTGTAATCTCTGAGGAGCCATAGTTTTTAGAGAAGAGCCTTTTCTAACATACTGTTAGAAAGGCAGAGAGGGACAGTGGATGTATCCATACACTGGAAAACCACTATAAAATCTGGTGTGCTGTATCTTGTGTTTTGCTGTGCTGAGTATTGTGTTCTTGAAAGCTGAATTATGTATACACAGTAGGATATAAGTCATAGAAGATTTTAAAGAACTATAAAAGTCTGCAATAACCTATTTACCCCCCTCTAGGTGATTAGCTACCCTTATAATCAAAGACTTTCAACAAGCCTATGACGTTCTGGATGTGAAGGATTTTCATTTCGGGACCTATATTGTGAATATGAGTAATCAGGTAAGTATTCAGAAGACTCTAAGGGAAATTTGTCGAGTATAGATTAAGGTTTCAATGAATGGGTTTGAATTCGTTGAGTATCATCATGACAGACTCAATGAATCTATCTTAGGTTCATTGAGTATCGTAATGACAGTTTTGACAAATTAGACTCATTCGTCGAATATCGCCTAAATACTTGGGCAGTTTGCCCTGTCTCGATTCGTCGAGTATATACGTGCTATTTCCTTGAATAGTTTTGATTTGTTCGATATCGAAGTATGAACTCGATGAATTTTGTTTCCTCTGGTTTAATTCTTTTAAGTCCGGTTCGGCATGGTCTGCGGGTATTAGTTGTTTCAGTATCTTGAATATATACGATATGTGCAGTAAACCGAGATATGTACTGTTTCTCTTGACCTAATAGTGTGAGTTCGAGGGCGGTGTCTTCTTCCTTACTGACAAAACTTTTCCGCATCGAAAAATTTGCAGCAACCGCTCCTTCCCGCGGACCACCCGACTTGTTGCTGTCGCCGGAAATAGTTTCCCAAGCATCATCTTCATCACCGCCGCATCTCCTTTAACAGATCTAGTAATCTGTTGAGACATTGAGGGAATTACTTCTTCCAACCTAGATCTTGTGTAATAAGATTCTAAGGGTTCTCCATGCTCGTGTGGACATCCGTAGAGGTGTGGATAATATTCGAAGCTCGAAACTCCGGCCGCTAGCGTTCGTTTGACTTTTTCTGAGTACCTTGGTTGAGTTGTGACTTAATCCCACAAATGTATAATTTTATTAATAGCATTTTACTTCTTGATCAATGTTCATCGCAAGATCAGCATTTCTTTTGGGTTTTATTATTCCATATTCCGCTGCGCACAATGGTTGTATCGTATAGCAAAATCCAATAGTGGTATCAGAGGGAGGTTAAGTGATGATCATTGTTTCAAAAGTTGATAAATCTATTGCATGTAGATCTGGAAATTTAGAAGTGTTCTAAATGCCCAAATCTATTCTTGGAACCCCGCCAAGAACGCATGTGATTTCTTTGTGATATCTTTATTTCTCCTTAATAGTAACTGTCCCTCTTGTTGGTTTGTGAAGCCAAGTGTGTAAATTTTTTGAATATCATATAGAGAGATGAGCTTGTCTACTGTGTAGTGGAGTTTGTGTTGCTCATGTCTAGTGCATGTAAATCTGAAGATTTAGAAGGGTTCTAGATGTTCAGATTTAGCTCAGTTCATCAAGTGTTGATGATTTTTCTTGTGCACATCTTGGATGCATTTGGATTGTGAATGCTGTAAGTTTTATTTTGTGAATGTGCACATTGGTTAATTGTTAACCATGAATAAGTGTTAATCAATTTTCTTAAAATCCCTTATGCAATATTAAGTATTCAGATGCCTTCCGATGGATGACACTTTTCCTGTCTCAATCGATGAAGTATGGGTGATGACGCGAACTTCAACTTTTATTTAATTAGTACGTTGGGGTCAAATTTTGCAAATGATTTAAGTTAAAAACAAGTTTTAAAGAAAGGAGGAGAGCACACCTATCACGAGTAGTACATGATATTCAAGGGGAATATCGTGGTCGTATATTTCTCGGGGCGTGGTGGTTATTTTTACTCCTTTAGGAGCTACTATTATTTTACCGAAAATAAGGTGTCAGATTTTAATTAACTAGAGCGACTATATAAAAGCTGGAAAGAGACTTAGAAAATTCGATGAAGTAATAATGCTCGGTACCGAATTGAATTAGGACTAAAAATCTTTTAATAACTATAGAACCTAAATTTCATTTTAATTAAGGGCAACTTGGCCGTGGAGGTTCCATAAATACAAGCTCACCTTTCTCAAGGACTATCACTCACCCGAACATTAAGACTATTCGACCGAGCTCTCATTCGACCAAGGATTCCTCTTAATGTCCTCTTTATGCTAAGAACCCCGCTATTGGGTGGGGAACCCAATTCAGTAGAATTCCGCCCCTCCTCTCTCGAGGTTCAGTGCGCAATTCTCTTTACCCAAGGGTGATCAGTCCATACACACGGCCTCTCGGTAAGCTAGCGTATAGATAACGGAAATAGAGCTCACACATCGATATGTGGTTCTACACATCGTATACCGGGGGTAAAACTTAATTTCTTTAATTAAAGTGAGAAAAAACCCTTTAATTATTATTTGTGATTTTTTATGTCCCAATGCTCTTCGATACCAAGGGCTAAGAGCGATTAACCACTCATCAGAATGGGGATGACTTATGAATTTTATGAGGCATGAGTTCGAAAAAAAGCGCTAAAGGATTGTAAAAAAAACATAAAATAACAAAACGTTAGAAAAATATAAAACTCACTAAAAAGAGAACTCACACACTCAACAAAATCATAAATAAGAAATAAAAGCTAAGTTACAAAAAAGAAACTAAATTACATGAAAGAAAAATTACAAAAAGTAAACTAAGTTACAAAAAAGAAAAATTACATAATTGAAATTGCATAAATTGAAATAAAGCAAGTCCTACTCGAATGAGTAGGCAGGAAATAAATGCAAGTCCTACTCGAATGAGTAGGCGAGAAATAAATGCAAATCCTACTCGAAAGTGTAGGCGATAAATAAATGCAAGTTCTACTCGAACGTGTAGGCGAGAAATAAATGCAAGTGCATAAAGTAAACTAAGTTAATAAAAAAACTAAATTACAAGAAATAGAAAGGGTTAATCTCATACACACACACTCTACATAAATTAAAGAAAGGAATAAAAACCACCTCATACATACACACACTCTACATAAATTTGAAGGAACAAAATAAAGACAAAAACAAAATAAAGCTTAACCTCATAAACTAACACATACAAATTAAAGAGAAAAACAAAGTTATCCAAAAATTAAAATAATAACTTTCCTACTCTTAGAATCTCATAGAAATCAAGGAAAAGTAAAAATAAAAATTAAAAGAGCAAAAGTTTTTTACAAAGTTAAGGCTAAATCAAAGTTATCCAAAAATAAAAACAACAACATATTCATTCTTATAACTTCATAAAAGTCATTAAAAAGTGGAAATAAAAATTAAAGGAAAAAAAAGTTTACAAAATAAAAAGAAAAACTAAGTTAAAGAAAAAATAAAAACACTTTAAGTCCACCTTTATAAATCCATAAGAATGAATAAAAAGCAAATAAAAAGAATAAATGCAAAACAAGGCTAATGGAAAATGATAAGAAATACTATTATAACAACACATAATCATAAGAGAAAACATAAAGCAAAACAAAGTAAAAAAAAAATACTTGAAAACATAAAGAACAAACTTACTCTCATACACCCACACACCCATGGAAAATAACGAAAAATAAGAGATAAAAAGAGAAGAAAAGTGGTGGAACTCACATGCAATCCATCATAACATAAGGATGAAAAATAAGAGCTATTTTATTAAGGAAAACATAGGGTTACAAAACCTAATAGAAACATTAAAGTGAGGGTGAGAAATATCCTTACATAGCAAGAAAGTGCCCCAAGCAGCCCATAAACAGTAAATTGGTCCAAAAAAGTGAACCCTTGGGTCTTACAGATAATTTTTATTTATAGACAAAAAATCAAGATTACACGCCCTAGTCACGGGCGTGACCAAGGGCGTGTAAGGTTGGCGTGCTGGAGAAGCCGAAAACTTGGTTACTGGCGGAATTCTAGAATCTTCTGAAAATTTCACATGGCGATCATGGGTGTATAGGGGGGGTGACTAGACACTTGACAGTTTGATGTCGGCAGTAACAAATTCTAAAACAGATTGAAAATCATGCGTGTCGGGATGACATGGGCCTTTCCACCCCTGTTTCATAGATTCACAACAGGAAGTAGTTTTTTCACTAGCATCAAAGTGACATGCCCCAGTCACGGGTGTGACTGAAGGTCACGGGCGTGTACTATGAAATTTTAACATTTTCTGCAGAATTTTTAGGAGAAGAGAATATACAAAAAGAAACATTTTATTGAAGAATAAAAGCTAAAAAATAACGAAATTAACCTAAAATGACCTAAATTAAGTACTGTAAAATACGTATATTTACAACTCATCAAATACTCCCATACTTAAGCTTTTGCTATTCCAGAACAAAAGTTGGAGATAAATTTATAAGGAATTGAAATAATTTTAAATTAAGCTAACGTTTAAATTAATTGAATGAGAGATCTATATAAAAATAAGGGGTATAAAGAATTAAGTCTTAAATTATGAAAATGATTTAAATAGAGGAAAAGTTTTGGCCAAAAAGACTTCTTGATATAACCAAATAACAAGCAAAAATTGTAATCGTTAGTTAAAAGAAATAGATTGGAATGATAGAAACTTTAGCTTATAAGAATTTAATGGAAGTAATGTAATTTAAAAATTATGCTCTCAAAAAGAATTTATATTAAGTCTAGAATCATCGAATATGGCTAAGGGGGTTGTTTTGGTTTATGAAGAGGGCTTTGGTTTATAAGTGAGTTTTTTCTTAAACCTTTAATGAATTTTTCTTTGTAGGTGGATGTTTAGGAAAATGAATTTTCTTATTTTCCATGACATGTAATATTTTGGAATAGCTTCATATTAACCAAATCTATATGTATAAGAGTAATGAATTTTATCCTCTTACTCCGTACCATATAATCTTTTTAAAAATATTTGATGCCTATGTTTTTAGAATGAAATCTTATTTCCATTGACATAGGTTCTTTTAAGGATAAAAATTTAATCATGCCAAGTAAGACATGATAAATATGGGGAGATAGGTTTTTTCAAAAAGAAAACTAGATTTTAATTAAAAATTTTGAGAGCAAACTTTAATAAATTGAACGATCCTGTGTTTCTAAAAGCTTGAAGTAAAAATAATTGAAGTCTAAGGTTGTTATTTCTAACATAATACACGTGCCTCTATTTTAGATAAATTAGAAGTAGTGCTGAAAAAAGTCCCCTATCTTAAGTAAAGAAACATATGAAAGTATCTAAAACTTAACCTTGAATTTGTAAATCTATCAATCTCCAATTAATGAATGATTATTAAATAAAGAGTTAATAAAATTCGCTTATAAATAAGCCCAAAATAAGATTTTTGGAGAGCAAAAAAGTAAAAAATGGTATATTTGATTTTATTTATTTCATAATAAATTTTTTTTGGAATTTTTGTAGAGTTATTATCTTTTTTTATATTTTTGTGTTTATTTCTTTAATATATACATACTAAAGAAAGAAAAAAATGTGAATTTTTTTTGGAAATTTTTTTGTGTTTTAAAATTTTTATGATATTATATACAAGAAAGAAAAGAGAAAGAGAAGTTATTTACAAAGATGAGAGAGGGGAAAAAGAAAAGAATATTTACAAAAATTGTTTTATTTAAATATTTAAAATGTAAAAATATTTTTGGAATTTTTGTTTTATAATTTTTTTGATTTATTAAATTTTTTGATGATAAAACAATAAATATTTTTGGAGTTTTAATTTTTTGTATTTTTTTTAAAATTTTTAATGAGTGCAGAAAATAGAAGTGCAATAAAGGAAAACACGAAAATACCCCATACTTAATTCCAATATTATCCCCAATATTGCAAGATAAGTATGTGGAACAAACAAAATGAAATTGCACTATGTACACAGATAAAGTGGGAGGGTATAAACTTCCCTGAAACGTGTTGGGGGGGGGGATTTAGAAACCCTGCGGATCGACCACCTCCTTACCGCTATGGAGGGTTATAGTATTGATATTTTCCTAAGGGTTGGGCTCTGTGTTCCTCGGTAGTGCCCCGCACGCACGTTCAAACATCATCTGCGCCAGCTGTCCAATCTGTAATTCGAGGTTTTTTAGCGATCTTGTGATGTTCTGGATATTAGACTCATTGGACGTGATATATCTTGAAAAATTTTCCTCCATCGAAGAAGGTTTCAGAGGAGGAGGCAAAAATCCGGGCGTAATAGAGTTAGGCAGGCGCTGCACGTTGTTTGCATTACTCCATGAGAAATTGGGGTGGTTCCTCCAACCCGGATTATAGTGGTTTCTATACTGGTTGTTATTGGGGTTGAAGGAAGGTCGACCCGAATTTCCCACATAGTCGACGAACTCTTTGGCTACGTTAACGTTATTAATATTATTATTATTCACCCAAGGCAAAGTGGAGGTGGAAGCAGACATCTCCGCCACCTGCTTCGTTAGCCTTTCAACTTGAAGGGATAAGTGAGCTATGGCGTCCACTTCGAAAAGGCCAGTTACCTTCTTTGGACGTCCCCGCGAGACATTCCACTGGTAGGTATTCATGGCAATCTCTTCAATTAAAGCTTGGGCGGCTTTAGGGGATTTTGTTATTTAGAGTGCCCCCGACAGCCGCTTCAATCATTTGACGCATTTGGTAATTTAAGCCATTATAAAAAATTTGGATCGACAGCCACGCTGGCAGCGCGTGGTGCGGGCACCTACAGAGGAATTATTTAAACTGTTCCTAAGTTACATAGAGAGACTCAGGATCGTTCTGAACGAACGAAGAAATATCCGCCCGTAACTTTGTAGTTTTTGCAGGCAAAAAGTATTTCATTAAGAAGCGTTCTGCCAGTTCAGCCTAAGTGGTGATGCATCCCTACGGGAGGGAGTTCAACCAAGCCTTTGATTTGGATTTAAGTGAAAAAGGAAATAGGCGCAAGCGAATGACACCATCAGTGACGGCCAAAAACTTGATGACGCGAACTTCGACTTTTATTTAATTAGTATGCTGGGGTCGAATTTCGCGGATGATTTAAGTTAAAAACAAGTTTTAACAAAAGGAGGCAAGCACACCTATCATGAATAGTACATGATATTCAAGGGGAATATCGAGGTCGTATATTTCTCGGGGCATGTTGGTTATTTCTACTCCTCTAGGAGCTACTATTATTTTACCGAAAATAAGGTGTCGGATTTTAATTAACTATAATGGCTATATAAAAGCTGGAAAGAGACTTAGAAAATTCGATGAAGTAATAACGCTCGGTACCGAATTGAATTAGGACTAAAATAACTTTTAATAACTATAGCACCTAAATTTAATTTTAATTAAGGGCAACTTGGCCGTGAAGGTTCCATAAATATGAGCTCACCTTTCTCAAAGAATATCGCTCACCTAAACATTAAGACTATTCGACCGAGCTCTCGTTCGATGAAGGATTCCTCTTAATGCCCGCTTTACGCTAAGAACCCCGCTAATGGGTGGGGAACCATATTCGGTAGAATTCCGCTCCTCCTCTCTCAAGGTTTAGTGCGCAATTCTCTTTACCCAAGGGTGATCGGTCCATACACACGACCTCTCAGCTAGCTAGCGTATGGATAATGGAAATAGAGCCCACACATGGATATGTGGTTCTACGGGTCGTATACCAGGGGTAAACCTTAAGTTCTTTAATTAAAATAAGAAAAAGGCCTTTAATTATTATTAGTGATTTTTTATGTCCCAATGTTCTTCGATACCTAGGGCTAAGAGCGATTAGCCACTCATCGAAATGGGGACGCCTTATTAATTTGATGAGTCGTGAGTTCAAAACAAAGCGCTAAAGGATTGTAAATAAAAACATAAAATAACAAATTGTTAGAAAAATGTAAAACTCACTAAAAAAAGAACTCACACACTCAACGAAATCATGAATAAGAAATAAAAGCTACGTTACAAAAAAGAAACTAAATTACAAGAAAGAAAAATTACAAAAAGTAAAATAAGTTACAAAAAAGAAAAATTACATAATTGAAATTGAATAAATTGAAATAAAGCAAGTCCTACTCAAATGAGTAGGCGGAAAATAAATGCAAGTACTACTCGAATGAGTAAACGGGAAATAAATACAAATCCTACTCGAACGAGTAGGCGAGAAATAAATGCAAGTCCTACTCGAACGAGTAGTAGGGAAATAAATGCAAGTCCTACTCGAATAAGTAAGCGGGAAATAAATGCAACTTCATAAAGTAAACTAAGTTTACAAAAAAACTAAATTACAAGAAATAGAAAGGGGTAATCTCATACACAAACACACTCTACATAAATTAAAGAAAGTAATAAAAAACACCTCATACACACACACCCACTCTACAAAAATTTGAAGGAACAAAATAAAGACAAAAACAAAGAAAAGCTTTACCTCATACACTCACACACACAAATAAAAGAGAAAAACAAAGTGATACAAAAATTAAAATAACAACTTTTCTACTCTTAGAATCTCAAAGAAATCAAGAAAAAGTAAAAATAAAAATTAAAAGAGCAAAAGTTTTTTACAAAGTTAAGGCAAAATCAAAGTTATCCAAAAATTAAAACAACAACATATTCATTCTTAAAACTTCATAAAAGTCATTAAAAAGTTGAAATAAAAATTAAAGGAACAAAACGTTTACAAAATAAAAAGAAAAACTAAGTTGAAGAAAAAATAAAAACACTTTAAATCTACCTTTATAAACCCATAAGAATGAATAAAAGGCAAATAAAAAGCATAAAGGCAAAACAAGGCTAAGGGAAAATCATAAGAAATACCATTATAACAACACATAATCATAAGAGGAAACATAAAGCAAAACAAAGTAAAAAAAACTTGAAAACTTAAAGACCAAACTTACTCTCATATAGCCATACAGCCATGGAAAATAAGGAAAAACAAGAGATAAAAAGAGAAGAAAAGTAGGGCACTCACTTGCAATCCATCACAATATAAGGATGAAAAATAAGACCTATTTTATTAAGGAAAACATAAGGTTACCAAGCTAAAAGTGGTCCAAAAAAGTGAACCCTTGGGTCTTACAGAAAATTTTTATTTATAGACAAAAAATCAATATTAAACGCCCTGGTGACGGGCGTGACCGGGGGGGGGGGGGGCGTATAAGGTTGGCGCGCTGGAGAAACCAAAAACTTGGTGACTGGAGGATTTTTGGAATCTTCTGGAAATTTCACTGGCGGTCACGGGCGTGACTGAAGGTCACGGGAGTATAGGTGGGCATGAGTGGACACCTGACAGCTTGATGTCGGCAACAACAAATTCTGAAATGGATTGAAAACCATGTTGACCGACACGGGCGTGTCAGGATGACACGGGCGTGTTCCACCCTTATTTCATGGATTCACAACAGGCAACAATTTTTTCACTAGCATCAAAGTGACACGCCCCAGTCACGGGCGTGACTGAAGGTCACATGCATGTACTATGAAATTTAAACTTTTTC
This sequence comes from Platanthera zijinensis, assembly GCA_039513925.1. Classification (NCBI taxonomy): domain Eukaryota; kingdom Viridiplantae; phylum Streptophyta; class Magnoliopsida; order Asparagales; family Orchidaceae; genus Platanthera; species Platanthera zijinensis. The sequence goes on from CM077098.1 coordinate 32,145,012, forward strand.
TACAAAATTTTTAGGAGAAGATAATAGAGCCAAGTTAGAAGGGAATATATGAAAAGAAACATTTTTTTGAAGAAGAAAAGCTAAAGAACAACGAAAATAACCTAAAATGACCTAAATTAAGTATTGTAAAATACGTATATTTACAACTCATTAGGTGGCTTGCTAAATCAAGGTGCATTAATCTTTCTTGGTAAGTGTGCGAGCGGATAATTGTGATATCTCGCTGTCGACATCAGGTCAAACTTAACTGGGTAACCTCAAAAGTTGAGCCTAGAGGCCTAGGATTGGCATACGCCATATGATGGATGCAAATAAAGAGTTATTCACCAACCATATAAGGGTTGTATGATGATGCAATCGACAATTGTTGCCTACCTAAATAACTACATTGTGAGAGAAAAGCCAAAGATGACTCATGGTGTTGGTGAAATACGGATTTTATGCACTAAGAGAGTAGCTCGCATAAGCTCTATGAATTAATACTGAGGGTTATCAGTTTGAATAAAATAGTGGGAGTAATTTTAATTAATGTCCTAATTGAAATAAAAATATATTTTGAAATGTTGTACTGAGTTTTTCTTTGCATAAATTCTTGTAGAATTTCCATGACAAGTGGATCTCACTCCACCCTATTCCTCAGAGCCATCATTGAGAAGGAGAAACTGAGTGGGACTGAAAGTCTTGTTTTCAAGATTAACTAAACACCTAGGGGGGGGGGGTGAATAGGTTTTTGTCTCTATTTAACTTTTCTAACTTGTTATTACATTTTTGTGCCTGCGATTAGGTTAGTTATCAGCTTTCTAGAACATTCATAGATGACACAACAATTTTATAGTGGTTCCCAAATCTTAGGTACATCAATTGTCCCTCTGCGCCTATCTAACAGTGTGTTAGATTCGGCTCTCCCTCCAAAACTCAGCTACTTAATAGCTTACAACACAGATCCCGCAGGACCACACAGGTCACACAGACCTAATACTTAGGCACTAAGCCAGTCAACAGGTCACAAAGACCTTTCACAAGACACAAATTCAAACACAGGTCACAAAGACCTTTATCCCGACACAAAGCCAAACACAGGTCACAAAGACCTTTCACCTGGCACAAAACCAAACACAAGTCACAAAGGCCTTATCCTTTATAATACAAGCTTACAACTCCTGATTCACCAAGAATATTTACACAAGAAGAAATAAAGAATGAGATGATTAGACACTAGAGCAAGATCTCTGTGTCTCCTTCTTCCTGGACTTAGCTGATATCAGTCCAACCAATTGCTGTTGAAGACAATGAAGTAGGCAGTAGATTCTTCCTTTAACAAGCTTTCTTTTTCTTTGTAGAACTTGTAGATATTCTACCTCAGAATGGATTCTAATCCTGCTGTAGCAAATTGTAATCGCTCCAGCTATCTCCTTCCTAGCAATTTTCTCTGTGCAGAACCACTTCTTCAGGCTTGACGAAAATGACGAGGAAGAAGATGAAGTTCGGCCACCCTTTTTCATTTTCAGAAAACCTAGACGGGAAATTGATTGTTGTGTTGTTTTTGCTCTGGAAGATTTGCTTCCTTTTATACTCTGAAGGCCAAATGAGCAGTGGGTCCCACCACCAGGATTGATGGCTGAGATTAAGCCATTCAACACATGCTTTCCATTTAATCTTGATTCAATGGCTAATTGCTATGTGTGGGCCTAGCACTTTATGTTGGAAATATTCCTCGAAAGTGTAGAGGATGATGACAGCTGGCCGCCAATGTCTTGGGCAGCAATTCCGCACCATTTGAATTTTGGTTGACAATTTGACTTTGCTGATGTCAGCATGACTCAACATATCTGGACTTAGACAAAATTCAATCATCAGAACCAAAGGCATTGAGTGAGTAGGTATCACTCAACGCCAACAAAATTCTGTCCAAGTATTGAGCTCGACAAAATCGGAGCTCCGTTCGATGAACGTTGAGCTCAGCTCGGCGAAAGTACAAGGTCAGTTCGACGAATTGTAGACTTAGAACGACAAAAGGCCAAACTCAGTTCGACGAACTCTAGGCACAGTTTGACGAACGCTGAGCTCAGTTCGATGAAGCTGTGCTCGATAAAAGCACAAGCAGTCCACTAATTTGGACTTAGACAAATTTTTGCTTCAAGGTGTTGAGAGCGTCGAGAGCGTTGAGAGCATTGAGAGCATTGAGAGCGTTAAGTGAGCTTGCCTCACTCAACGCTATTTGCCTTAGCAAATATTTCTGCGTCTTGGCGTTGAGATAGTAAGCTCCACTCAACGCTAAACTACCTAACATAATTTTTCTGTTATCTGGCGTTGAGTGAGTAAGCTACACTCAACGCCTGTGGACTTAGTGAAAATTTTGCCCAACTTTTTTGTTGAGTTGACTGACACAGCAACACTCAACGCTAAAGTTGTATGGCGTTGAGTGAGTAGACCACACTCAACGCCTGTGGACTTAGCCACATTTTCAGCCAATTTCTCTAGGCTTAGACTTACTCAGCCTGACTCACATCCCTTTTTGCTGTATGGTGTTGAGTGAGTAGACTACACTCAATGCCCGTAGACTTATCCACATTTTGGATATCTTCCAGTTAGGCTGAGACAGACTCAACACTATATGCTATATGGCATTGAGTGAGTAGACTACACTTAATGCTTTTGTACTTAGTGAATTTTTTTGGCTATTTGCCAGTTAGGATGAGATAGACTCAACGCTATATGTTATATGGCGTTGAGTGAGCAGACCTCACTAACCGCATGGGGACTTAGGCAAATTTCTTCAAAGTAGAATAGAATCCATACCTCTGGCATTGTGTGAGCTTGCTCCACTCAACGTCTCTGGACTTAGTCAATTTTTGCTATGTCCAATAACCACTTATTGTGTCCACATGTCCAATCACTGTGATATGGACAACCTGCACTCAAAACCTCAAATGCACATCAAATACAGTTGATGTGTGTGTCATTAACCTGTTTGACTTCTCACAAATCAGGGACATTGGGAACAATGGACCCAACAATCTCCCCCTATTTGAAGAAGTCAAAACCCTTATAAAAAAAGTGTTTTCTTTCCTTGGTCAATGATACACACAACCTATACATCAAAATAACAATTGAAATTCTGATAAGCTATAAGTAAATGTACCTCATTTCCTGTATGGTGAGCATCACTTACTCTCCCTATTTTGCTTCATGGTTTACTTGAGGGACACATGTATTTCTTTCCCCTTTGCCATCTCTCCCACTTGCTATGACTCCCCCTTGCTAGGACCTTCTCTCTTCTCTCCCCCTTTTTGACTTCAGTAGAATAGGCAGATGGGGGTTGACCCTTCCATTGGTTGACCTTCTCTCTTCTCTCCAGAGTAACTTACTCCCCCTCAATAGAAGCATCAGTGAACTGATACTACTTGGGAGTCTATATGTCCAGTAAGAGGAACAATACCTGCACCAAAAAAATTGCAAAAGGGAGTTCCTGAAGCTTTGCCAAGTTCAACATACCCAACTCAAATTTGAGGGTGTTGAACTTTGCATCATCTACTGGCTTAGTGAAGATATCAACAACTTGCTTGTCTGTGGGGACAAACTCAAGCCTGATGTCTTCCTTCTCTACATGCTACCTAATAAAATGATATCTTATTTCTATATGCTTAGTACTGCTATGTGAGACAGGATTCCTAGTAATAGAAATAGCACTTGTAGAATCATAGTAGAGAGGAGTTCTACTTACCTGAAGCTTGTAATCCTGAAGCTAATGTTGGATCCACAGCAGCTGAGCACAATAGCAGCCTGCTGATATATATATTCTGACTCAACATTGGATATAGCCTCACTAGTTTGCTTCTTGCTGCTCCAAGAAACTAGCCTTCTTCCTAAGAACTGACAGGTTCCAGTAGTGCTTTTCCTATCTTCTTTGCAACCTACAAAATCTGCTTTTGAAAATCCAATTAGATCAAAATCCCTATTTCTAGGGTACCATAGGCCAAGATTTGGTGTGCCCTTAAGATACCTCAAGATTCTCTTTGCAGTAGAGTAATGAGATTCTTTAGGGCAGGCCTGATACCTAGCATAGACACATGGGACATACATGATGTTAGGCCTACTAGTAGTCAGGTATGGAAGGGAGCCAATTATCCCTCTATACAATGACTCATCAATAGGTTTCCCTCCCTCATCTTTTCCTATAGGCATACTTGATCTCATGGGATTTCTCATGGTGGATGCATTCTCCATACCATACTTTTTGATTAGTTCCCTGGTGAACTTAGAGTGGGATATGGACAAGCCATCATCAGTCTGTCTTACTTGGAGTCCCAAGAAGAACTTGAGCTCACCCATGTTGCTCATTTCAAACTTCCCATGCATAAGTTTAGCAAACTTACTATAAAGGTTGTCATAAGTAGATCCAAAGATAATGTCATCGACATATATCTGGACTAGGATAAGCTTGCCCTTTGATTCCCTTAGGAATAGGGTATTGTCTATCTTCCCCTTGAGAATTTATTCTCAATTAGGAAGCTGCACAAGGTTTCATACCAAGCCCTAGGGGCTTTCTTTAGCCCATATAGAGCTTTTCTAAGCTTATAAAAAAATGGGGAGAGTTAGGATCTACAAAACTTAGTGGCTGATCCACATATACTTCCTCTTTTAGGTCCCCATTCAGGAATGCTGACTTGACATCCATCTGGTAGACTATGAATCCCTGATGGACTTTAAATGCAGGGAAGATCCTTATGGATTCTAATCATGATACTGGGGCAAAGGTCTGGTCAAAGTCTATGCCCTCTTCTTTCTTGTAGCCTTTAGCCACCAGTCTAGCCTTATACTTGACAATAATGCCATCTTGATCCAACATGTTCCTGCAGGTCCACTTAGTCCCTATGAAATTTTGTCCTTGTGGTTTGGGGACCAACATCCGGACCTTATATCTCTTAAATTGGTCCAGTTCTTCTTGCATTGCTCCAATCCAGAACTAGTTCTTGATTGCTTCTTCAAACTTCTTTGGCTCTTCTTGAGACAGGAAGCTTGAGTAGAGAGCTGTATTCATACTCCTGCTTCTGGTCTGTGTTGGGTATTGCATCCACAATAACCTAGATTTGCATGAAGTCACCCTTGAACTAAGATGAATTAAGTTGTATTTGATATCCTATTCTAGTTGAATGTTTGCAGATTCTCAGTGCTAAGATTAGACCAATGTCAGTCTACAGTGGGTCAGAAAAATAGGACCATACAGTGTAATCCCTCACTGTGTGATCCAAAGTGTTGACTCATGTGTAGCCTCTCAATTGGGATACACTTCATGTTCAAACATTGGGAGCATGGGATGAAGACAGGACCAGGAGAAAACATTCTCTAAAATTCTTGAAAATTATCTAAGTCCAGTTCTCGAGAAGCAACTTCAGAGTTCTCGAGAAGTGTAGTTTAGTTCTCGAGAAGCTCTCATAGTTCTCGAGAAGCTTAACTAAAAAGTTCATGAGAAGTCTGGATAGATTCAAGAAATTTTCTAAGTTATAGTTCTCGAGAAGTCCTCTTTGTTCTCGAGAAGTCTTGGTCAGTTCACGAGAAGCCGAAGGTATAGTTCTCGAGAAGTCTTACTTATTCTCGAGAAGCTTGACATCAGTTCTCGAGAACTGCCAACTTAATTTCTTGAATAGTCAGGATTTGCCTCAGAAATTTTTCTAAGTTAAGTTCTCGAGAAGTCTTCCTTTAGTTCTCGAGAAGTCCTCCCTCAGTTCTCGAGAAGTCTTTCTCTTTATTCTCGAGAAGTTCAGAAAAGTTTCTAAGTGCTTGTTCTCGAGAAGTTCAGGAATTTTTCTAAGTTAAGTTCTCGAGAAGTCAATTAGTTCTCGAGAACTAAACCTTGTGTTCTCGAGAAGTCCACACCTCTTCTAAAGAATTTAGTTCCCGAGAAGTCTTGATAGTTCTCGAGAACTCAGTTCCTAGTTCTCGAGAACTATAGCCACTTCTCGAGAACTAAGTCGACTTTCCAGGAAATTTTTGTTCTAAGTCCAGAACGGCCGAAATTTCAAATAACTCGACGTGATTGGTCCACGTGCCATCATTAATATCCTTTCTATCCGTTAAGGGTAATCTTATATAAAGTCTTTTCACTAAGACATAACTCTAAGCAGAAAAGAAAAAGAAGAATCTTTTAAGAGCGGATTCCGTACTTTCCAAAATTACTGGTTCGACCGACTTTTCTCAAGAATGACATCTGAAGCCGCCGCTCTCGTCAAGATCGATCTTGCTGCATTTGATCTAGAAGATCTGCTGATTAAGGAATCATTTTTCTCTCCTTGATCGAGTAGATTCAAGCTTTCTCAGGTCAGATTTTCAAAGGATCTTCTTCTATAAATTCTGAAAGAGCCGCAATGATTCAAGAAGAAGACCTAGAGACAAATTCTTTCAGATCTGAGAATATTTCTGTTATATTTTCAAACTCTATTTGTAAATCTTGTAGGAGATTATTCTCCGAGTGTAGGAGCGTTGTTCTCCGAGTTGTTGGAAGTTTTTATATTCCGAGTGTAGATCCGTTTGGATCGAGTTTTGTAGGAACATGGTTCCGAGGTGTAGGATTGGTTTGCAATCCGAGATAGTGGAGTAGCCGAGTCTATTGATTTGCTAGATCAGTGAGGAAAGTGGATGTACCCAAGATCAGGGAACCACTATAAATCTCTTGTCATCTGTGTGATTGCTTGCTTACTTATTTGTGCTAGTTGCTAAATTTTTTATTCCGCATTAGACGCACATCTCACCTATTCACCCCCCTCTAGGTGATTTAGGTAGACAACTTACATCTTTCAATTGGTATCAGAGGGAGGTTGATCATTAAAAGGTTAACACCTTGATCTGATCCTTCCCATGTTGTCTTTAGAGAAGTATAGAGCATGAGTAAGACTAAGGATTTTGCTAAGCTCCCTATATGCACCAAGAACAATTTTCCTATGTGGAAGGAAAGAGTTAAATTCTTCATGGAAGCAGTGGACCCTCAGATCTTCATGATTGTTGAAGTAGGGCCGTATGTTCCTATGATTGCATCTACAATAGATCCAACCAGACAAGTCCCAAAGAAGTTGATGGACTTGGATAAGGACGAGATTGCACTTGTCTCCCTGGATAAGAAAGCTAAAAATATTATAGCAAGTGCAGTCGATGAATCGATGCTGCAAAATCTGATTCATTGCCAGTCTGCCAAGGAGATGTGGCAATCCATGGTGACTCTGATGGAAGGAACTTAAAAAGTTAGGGATGATCGGAGATCCCTTCTAAATCAGAAGTATGAAGCCTTCAGGCAAGGTCACAAGGAAGCCATAACTGATACCTTTAAGAACTTCTTCAAGATAGTCAATGGCCTAAGAGTTTATGGCCGAGTGTTCATAAATGGGGAACTGAATGACAAATTCTTAAGATCCCTGACCAAGGAATGGGATAATAAGGTATGCGCCATTCGGGAGTTCGGAAGATTAGCCGAGACGAACCCGCAGAATCTATTCAGAAAGTTTATGTCTTACGAGCTCCAAATCAACTCAAGAAAAGCTGAAGAAGAGATTAGCAGGTCTGCATCCAAGGAGAAGTCTGTCGCTTTGAAGGAAGATAGCTCAAGGAAGACAAAGGCTAGCTCTCCTGCCCCATCTCCTGAAGCTGATGAAGAAGAATCATCTGAGCTAAGCTCCTCTAGCTCAGAGCTATCTGATGGAGTGTTCTCTCTACTCTCAAGGCAGTTCAAGAAATTCTTGAACAAGAAGAAGCAATGGAAAGGCAAGGATGCCTCCTATAGAAGATCACACAATGATGGTGATCTCCATAGAAAAGGCTCAAGCAGCCACGACAGGTATGGTTCTAAATCGAATAAACATTATTCGACTGACATTGTTTGTTATTACTGTAATAAGCCAGGTCACGTCATTGCGGATTGCCCCCACAAGAAGAAATAGGGTGGCAAACGAGAAGAGAAGAAGTCCTACAATAAAAAGAGGATAGAAAAGAGCCTGTTAGCCAAGAAGGGAAAAACCCTCAGTGACTCCGACTCATCCGAGTCGAGTGTAGAAGAGGAAGAAGCCTACTTGGGCTAATGGCTCTAACTGATGATGAACAAGTCCCCCAGTTCATTGGGGAGGTAAAATCTCACACCCCTCTTTAAGAATCTGATGATGATAATGAGCAAGAGGGCTATCCCTCTGAGGATGAATCTAAACTCATGGGACAATATAAGGAGTTACTCGAGGCTTACAACAAATGTCGCAGAGTCATGAAAACTCAAGCTAAAGAGATAAAGTCTCTAAAAGCTACAGAGAGCACCTTAAGAGAAGAAGTCTCAAAGACTGACTCTCTCAAGGAAGACTTCAATAAATCTATTAAATATAACAAGGCTCTTGAGCACCTTGACCTTAAGGAGAAAATCATCAAGGAGTTGGAAGAACAACTCTCGGCTGAAAAGAAACTTATAGAAGGTTTCTCTAAGCCTAAGACTGTACTTCTTCTGATTGCTGAATTCTCAGCTAAGGCCAAGGGTGCTGGTCTAGGCCACAAAGGTGCTCCTAGTAAATCCTCTAGGAGAAAGAAGGCCAAGAGAAATAATAAGGATGCCAAGAAGGCCTTGGCCAAGGAAAAAGGGAAAGCTCCTTTGGAGCCAATCTTGTTCAAGAAAGTTATCTTTCCTGCGAACGAATTCGACTATGAGTCCACCTATGGACCAAGGTTGGACTCGCCCTCGTAACTTTGGCGAGAGTGTCTTCAAGGCAACTTATGAAGAGATTCTACTTCAGAGCTATGGACCTTATGCTCATGGTCATAACATCAAGAAGGCACCAAAGGTAAAACCTGTTGTGGAAAAGCCTATGAAGGAGAAGACTTCATGTAGTTGCCATCATCATGAAGCTTATTTCTCCAAGAATGCTACCCCTGCTAGACCTCCTCTCAAGAAGGTCAAGCAGGAGATTATAAGTCAAAGATACAACAGATTCGACTGTTGGTGCCGTGGTAGAGTTGGTCACTTTGCCATAGATTGTTGGTTCAAAACTAGAAATGCTGCAACTCCTCAAGTTAACAACGTGAGAATGACCACTCATAAGGCTAATACTCGTAGGGGGAATATTATAACTCGAGACCAAGGACCCAAACGTGTTGGGTTCCTAAGGCTAAGTGATTATAATTGCAGGTACGTCCAAAGGCCATTAAAATGCCAATCTGGTATTTGGACAGTGGATGTTTTCGGCATATGACCGGGACAAGGAGCCTTCTCCAGAACTTTTCACTGGTGTTGAACGGACCAAAGGTCATCTTTGGAGGTTCAGATCGAGGAATTACCAAAGGCTACGATATGATTACTAACGGTAACATCTCCTTTTCGAATGTAGCCTATATTGAAGGATTGGAACACAATCTCATCAGCATAAGCCAACTATACGACAAAGGATACATGGTTGAATTCCATGCTGACAAGTGTTTGATAAAATCGGTTGACAACATGGAAACTATTTTATCAGGCACTCAAAGCAGAAATATTTTTTGTTTAAATTTCATCTGTATTGACTCCTCTATACCAGTATGTCTTTTAGCAAAAAGTAGTGCATCTCTTGCTGATCAATGACACAAGAGACTAACACATATTAATTTCAAAACTATTAATAAACTATTCTCTACGAACTTAGTACGTGATGCCCCTAATGTCAAGTGCGTTAAGGACATCCCTTGTCATGCCTGTATAAAAGGAAAGCAAACAAGGAGTTCATTTAAAAGCATTTTAGACAAGGATTCTAATAGAAGCTTACAGCTTCTTCATATGGACTTGTTCGGTCCACTACAAGTTAGAAGTTTGGGAGATAAGGAATATACGTTGGTTATTGGTGATGATTACTCGCGCTTTGCGTGGGTGTTCTTTCTGAAACACAAGTAAGATACCTTCAATATTTTCACTAATTTGGTTAGGCAAGTCCTGAATGAATACAACTGCTCCATAGTCAAAATCAGAAGTGACAATGGAATAGAATTCAAGTCTGGGGCCATGACAGAATACTGTGAAAGTCAAGGTATCTTTCATGAGTTTTCCTCTCCTCGCACTCCACAAAAAATGGAGTAGCTGAGAGAAGGAACAAAACACTCATAGAGGCTTGCCGGACTATGTTGAGTGATGCCTCACTTCCAGAGTACTTCTAGGCTGAAGCCGTCAACATCGCTTGTCACGTGAAAAACCGAGCACTCATCAACAAAAACCATGATAAGACTCCTTACGAAGTTCTAAAAGGCAGGAAACCAACCGTTTCATAATTTAGAATCTTTAACTGTAAGTGCTTCGTACTTAACAACGACAAGTATCACACTACCAAGCTTAGCGAGAAAAGCTTTGATGGTATTTTTGTAGGTTATAGTAGCCATAGTATGGCCTATATAGTATTTAATAGAAAAAATCTTGTGGTAGAAGAATATATACACATTGTATTTGATGAGACGAGTTTGTTGCAAAGTAACTCTTCTAGTGTGCTCATTGAAGATGCAGGTACAAAGATAAAGGAACTCAGCCTGGATGAACCTACTGAAGATAAAGTTGAAAAGTTCATCAAGATCACCTCTACAAACCCAATTGGAGAGGTAGATGATAAAGATGAAGAATTCATCCCAGCTGAAGATGCAACTCCAGTGGCTGAAGAGATCCTAGATGCAAGGACTCTAGAGCTCAGACACCTGAAGTATCATCCCTTGGACCAGATCATAGGAGATCCCCGGGATGGTGTCAGGACTCGGAGAGGAACAACTAACGAGAATTTATTCTTAAGTTTTCTATCACAGGTTAAACCTAAGAAGTTCGAGGAAGCAAACTCGGATGCATCCTGGATTCTAGCCATGGAAGAAGAGTTAAATCAGTTCAAACGTTGCAAAATTTGGACACTTGTTCCTAGACCCAAGAGTAAGAACGTCATCGGGACAAAATGGGTCTACCAGAACAAGATGGACGAAGATGGAACTATTATAAAGAACAAAGCAAGACTCGTTGCCAAGGGCTATCGTCAAGAAGAAGGAATCGACTTCGATCAAACGTATACTCCAGTGGCAAGACTGAAGGCGATCAGGTTATTCCTTGCTTATGCTGCACTTAAGGGCTTTACCGTCTATCAGATGGATGTAAAATCCGCCTTCCTGAATGGTGACATAAAGGAAGAAGTGTATGTAGAGTAACCGCCAGGTTTTGTTGACTCAACTTTTCCTAATCATGTTTATTTACTGCAGAAAGCATTATATGGTCTTAAACAAGCTCCTCGAGCTTGGTATGAGACGCTGTCTAGCTTTCTTCTAGAGAACAAGTTCACAAGAGGAAAGATAGACAAGACATTATTTCTTAGGAAAATAAATGGCAAGATTTTGCTAGTGCAAATCTATGTCGATGACATTATCTTTGGCTCTACGGATAACAACCTCTGCAAGAAGTTTTCTAAACTTATGCAAGGGAAGTTTGAAATGAGCAGTATGAGAGAGCTGGAGTATTTCTTAGGGCTTTAGGTGAAACAATCTGAGGATGGAATTTTCATCTCACAGACCAAGTTCACCAAAGAGCTACTTAATAAATTTGGAATGGAGAATGCAACCTCTATGAGGACTCCAATGGCCTCAGCTATATCTCTGGACAAGGATGAGAAAGTAAAACATTTTGATGAAACCAAGTACAGAAGCATAATTGGGTCCTTGCTCTACCTTACCACAAGTAGACCAGATATAATGTTTTCAACATGTGTATGTACTAGATTCCAGGTGAAATCTAAGGAATCTCACTATATTGCTGCAAAGCAAATTTTGAGATACCTTAAAGGTACACAAAATCTTGGCTTATGGTACCCAAGAAGTAATGATAGTGAACTGATTGGATTTTCAGATGCAGACTTTGCAGGAAGCAAAGACGACAGGAAAAGCACTTCTAGGACTTGCCAATTCCTAGGAAGAAGGCTTATCTCTTGGAGCAGCAAAAAAAAAATTGTGTCGCAATCTCAACGGCCGAGTCAGAATACATTTCTGCCGGTAGTTGTTGTGCACAGTTGCTTTGGCTAAAGAACCAGCTAGAGGATTACAATATGATGGTCAAGGACATTCCATTGTTCTGTGACTCCTCCAGCGCAATCGCAATCGCAAACAACCCAGTCTCACACAGCCGGACAAAGCACATCGAGCTGAGATACCACTTCATCCGGGAGCATGTGGAGCAAGGGGATGTGGATCTGCAGTACATGCCAACAGATCGGCAGGTTGCAGATATTTTCACAAAGCCGCTGGACGAGACCAAGTTCAATTTCTTCAAAACTGAACTTGGGCTGCTGAACAAGGAAGATTAGGCCAAGGTGATCAGTTCAAAGGCTCAAGAATCGAGGAATCTCCAAAAAGGTCAGAATTTCTCAAGTAAAAGGATAGCTCTCGAGAACCATACTTACTTCCCGAGAACTATCTGCCAGTTCTCGAGAACTATACTTACTTCCCGAGAACTATCTGCCAGTTCTCGAGAACGAAAAAGCTTGTCTCTCGAGAACTATCTGTTAGTTCTCGAGAACCATCCTTTCTTCTCGAGAACTCTCTGCCACTTCTCGAGAATTAAGGCTTGCCTCTCGAGAAATGGCCTGTCATTTTTGCCGATTTCTGCTAACTCTTCTATTTCGAAAACCTTTTGATTTCTGCCCTAATCCAAGGTTAATTAGACTCATAATTGACATTACTAGGGTTCTATATATATAATATTTTAGAAAACTTATATCTTTCAATTGGTAGTCGGCAGCGAACTGGTAGTCGCAGGAATTGTAGAGATTTTAGACGATTTCCAGAACCTTCTCGTTCTTCTCGAAATCGCCGGCCTCATGTTCGTTTTTACAGAACCATGCAAGATTCTCTTTCTTGATGTCGAGGAGTTCTTCAAGAATGCTAAGGTAAAAAGCAATGGTAAGATTCTGAAAACTCAAGTCAGAGGGATCAAGATAAAGTTGAACAAGACGATAGTTTCCCAGCTTCTTAGAATGCCCGTTGTAGATGAGGAAGATGACCTAACTTTGGAAGACTATGAAAGGACCTACTCCTTCTGTGGAGTTTCTGAGGAATTTCACTCCTTCAGGAGAAAACTTTTCAATGATGTAGGGAAATTTCTTGCAGACATTATTGGAAAAATCCTATGGTGCAAAATAGGGTCGATTAGTTTCATTACTAATCATCTATTTGGAGTAATGACAGCCATTGTCTCAAGGAAGAAATTTCAGTTTGGCATGATGATATTTGAGTTGATCAGGGACAACATCCAAGCTCCCAAATTTGCAAGGATAATCTCATTGATTTTGCCAGAGATTGATCCTGTTACCTTCAAAACCTCCAAAGGTACCACGATTTACCACCTTAAGATGATTTCCTTAGCCTCCATCCAGAGATGGGAGTTAAAGCTGAAGAACCCAAGGCAGATAGCTAAAGAAGTTGGAGTTTCTGTCTCAGAGGTGAGGACCCCATCTCCTCCTCTACATCATGTTGCCGAACCATCTGGTGCCGTAACTGAGGGGGAGCCTGCACACTCTGCCTCAGGTATCAGAATTCCTACTCCTCCAGCCAGATCTCATCTAAGAAGCCTAGTGATATCTTCATTTAGGAGCCCTGTGGCAGTCTCTCCAGTGCCAAACCTATCAGATGTTCCAGCCCATGATATTCTTAAAGACACAAATGAAGTTTTAGACAAGATGATAGAAGAGCTCACCTCAGAAGAAACTCTTTCCTCCGTTTCCAAAGATCTCCCTAAAGACCCATCCAGAGAACCCTTACCCCAAGCTACTCCTTCTCCCTCTCCAAGAAAAGAATCAACCCCACTAGAGACCACCCTTCTATGTGAGGAGGATGTGCAAGCCCCTGAGGAGGTGAAGCCCCTCTCGGGAATCTTGATTTCTCCCTTCCTAGATTTGTTGATGAGGAGGAAGATATAGTATCTCATACTGTAAGAGCCCAGAGCTCTGTAATACTGGAAGAAATCCCCCCATGGAAAGCTCCTCCACCACCTCAGATTTTTTCTACCACCCCTGCTCCTACTGCTGCTGCAAACTCAGATATTCTGTCAAAGATTGAAGAAATGTTAGCTAACCAGAGGAAATATTTTGATGAATCTCTTCAGACTGTCAAAGATCAGGTAACTGCCCTTGAGAAAGAAATGAGCAGAGGCTTTGCAGAGATTCAAGCCAACACTGATTCTCTCAAAGGATTGTTCAAAATTGGAGGCAAAGCCATAGATCACACCATCACAAGCATTGGTCAAGTCATGGACCAATGTATCACCCTGACAAACAATCAAATTTAGTTGGACAAGAGAGCTGAAGAGAATATCATGAAAGTATGCAATGAAGTTGGTACCTTCAAAGAAGACACCATTGACCAGCTATCTATAGAAATCAAAAAGGGGGAGACCATAGTGAAAGAACTGGTAGAAAAGCTTACTACAAATGCCAAAACTATCTGGGATGAGAAATTAACTGTAATTAGTAAGGATGTCTTAGAACAGATTCAATCAGTAAAATTCCATACATATGATACAGCTGTTTGGATGCACAACCAGATCTTCCTAGATTTTCAGGATGACCCCAACATTATTCCTTATCACTTAAATCCTCTTGCTCAAGGTGAGTCCAGCCAAGTGCCTCAACCTCAAATGCCTACATTTTCTCCTAGACCAGAAGATCAGGCACCTCCTCCAGCTTCCTATTCCCATGTTTGGGATGACATTATTCCTCAAGATCTACCAGAGGTTCACATCCCCAAGAAAAGGACGTATGGGGAAGGTCCTTCTGCTAGCAGATCTATTCCCCAGCCAGAGGCAGAAAGAAGAAAAGCAAAGGAATTTGCTGAAGTTTGGAGCCCTACTTCCAAAGCTCTAATTCTTGAAACTCTTAAACTAGTCATGGACTTTAATGAGAATAGACATCTTCACTACAGCTCTGCTGAGTGGGAATCATATGAAAAGTCTATGACCAAAAAGAGGGTATATGACAGAGAATATAGAAAGAATAATCCTAAAGCTCCTCCAAAGCCCCCAAGGTACTATCCTAAGCCTTTCAGTTATCAAAGGAGGCAGCAGGAAAAGCAAGACAGGCAACAACAAAGAAAAGAATGATTCATGATGTTTTGTTTTTGAGAATTTTTGAGGAAATGGATGTTGATTGATTCTAAAACATTACTTATATATACAATTCCTAGTTTTGCATATTGTGCCTTTAATTAATCTGTCTTTGCATTTATACTCAATTTCCTTTCTTCCAGTTCTTTCTTTATTATGATAATTCACCTTAGTGTAGAGGGTTCTGACTTCTACAAATAGGGGGAGATTGTTGGGTATTGCATCCACAATAACCCAGATTTGCATGAAGTCACCCTTGAACTAAGATGAATTAAGTTGTATTTGATATCCTGTTCTAGTTGAATGTTTGCAGATTCTCAGTGCTAAGTGTAGACCAATGTCAGTCTACAGTGGGTCAGGAACACAGGACCATACAGTGTAATCCCTCACTATGTGATCCAAAGTGTTGACTCATGTGTAGCCTCTCAATTGGGATACACTTCATGTTCAAACATTGGGAGCATGGGATGAAGACAAGACCAAGAGAAAACATTCTCTAAAATTCTTGAAAATTATCTAAGTCCAGTTCTCGAGAAGCAACTTCAGAGTTCTCGAGAAGTGTAGTTTAGTTCTCGAGAAGCTCTCATAGTTCTCGAGAAGCTTAACTAAAAAGTTCATGAGAAGTCTGGACAGATTCAAGAAATTTTCTAAGTTATAGTTCCCGAGAAGTCCTCTTTGTTCTCGAGAAGTCTTGGCCAGTTCACGAGAAGCCGAAGGTATAGTTCTCGAGAAGTCTTACTTGTTCTCGAGAAGCTTGGCTTCAGTTCTCGAGAACTGCCAGCTTAATTTCTTGAATAGTCAGGATTTGCCTCAGAAATTTCTCTAAGTTAAGTTCTCGAGAAGTCTTCATTTAGTTCTCGAGAAGTCCTCCCTCAGTTCTCGAGAAGTCTTTCTCTTTGTTCTCGAGAAGTTCAGAAAAGTTTCTAAGTGCTTGTTCTCGAGAAGTTAAGGAATTTTTCTAAGTTAAGTTCTCGAGAAGTCAATTAGTTCTCGAGAACTAAACCTTGTGTTCTCGAGAAGTCCACACCTCTTCTAAAGAATTTAGTTCCCGAGAAGTCTTGACAGTTCTCGAGAACTCAGTTCCTAGTTCTCGAGAACTATATCCACTTCTCGAGAACTAAGTCGACTTTTCAGGAAATTTTTGTTCTAAGTCCAAAACGGCCGAAATTTCAAATAACTCGACGTGATTGGTCCACGTGTCGTCATTAATATCCTTTCTAGCCGTTAAGGGTAATCCTATATAAAGTCTTTTCACTAAGACATAACCCTAAGCAAAAAAGAAAAAGAAGAATCTTTTAAGAGCGGATTCCGTACTTTCCAAAATTACTGGTTCGGCCGACTTTTTTCAAGAACGACATCTGAAGCCGCCGCTCTCATCAAGATCGACCTCTCTACATTCGATCTAGAAGATCTGCTGATTAAGGAATCATTTTTCTCTCCTTGATCGAGTAGATTCAAGCTTTCTCAGGTCAGATTTTCAAAGGATCTTCTTCTACAAATTCTGAAAGATCCGCAACGATTCAAGAAGAAGACATAGAGACAAATTCTTTCAGATCTGAGAATATTTTTGTTTGTATTTTCAAACTCTATTTGTAAATCTTGTAGGAGATTATTCTCCGAGTGTAGGAGCGTTGTTCTTCAAGTGGTAGGAAGTTTTTATCTTCCGAGTGTAGATCTGTTTGGATCGAGTTTTGTAGGAACGTGGTTCCAAGGTGTATGATTGTTTTGTAATCCGAGATAATGGAGTAGCCGAGTCTAGTGATTTGCTAGATCGGTGAGGAAAGTGGACGTACCTAAGATCGGGGAACCACTATAAATCTCTTGTCGTCTGTGTGATTGCTTTCTTACTTATTTGTGCTAGTTGCTAAATTTTTTATTCCATATTAGACGCACATCTCACCTATTCACCCCCCTCTAGGTGATTTAGGTAGACAACTTACATCTTTCAGTCTGGACTCCATGATTTGCATCAACAATGATTTGGTGTACTGGATGGTCCCTTAGATGCCTGATAGGTGGAGGCAATCTAGCTACAACTTGCTGATCTTCAAGGTTTTCAGCTAGCTGGTCTTCATTTTCTTCAGGTATGTTGTCCACTTCTATTGGAGTAGGCAGTCCATCATCATTTTCTTGGACTGTGGGGATAACTTCCTTGATGGTCAGCTTGTCCATCATCTGCTCTTTACCTGCAATACTATAAGAGGAGGAGCTTGGCAGCTCATAGTTAACCATGTTGGATTCATCAAAAACAACATGCATTGACTCTTCTACAACTTGGGTAGTTAAGTTATAGATTCTATATGCCTTACTTTGAGTGCTGTACACAACAAAGATCCCTTCATGGGACTTGGCAACAAACTTAGTTAAATGGACTTTTCTATTATTGAGCACATAGCACTTACAACCAAAGATCCTTAAATAGCTCAGGTTTTGTTTTTTGCCCTTTAAGATCTCATAGGGAGTCTTCTTGTGGCTCTTGGAGATAGAAGCCCTATTAAGGACATAACATACAGTGTTAAATGCCTCAGGCAAGAAGTATTCTGGGAGGGATGAGTCACTTAGTAAGGTTCTACCGGCCTCTATGAGAGTCCTATTTTTCCTCTCCTCAATTCCATTTTGCTGGGGTGTTCTAGGAGAGGAAAATTCTTGATGAATCCCTAGCTCTTCACAGAACCTTGTCATGCACTCAGACTAAAACTCAGTTCCATGGTTACTTCTAATCTTGACCATAGTGCTGTTGAATTCATTCTGAATTTGCTTGACAAATGTCTGAAAGAAATTAGGGGTTTCAGATTTCTTCCTTAGAAAGAACACCCAGGCAAATCTGGAAAAGTCATTAACAACCACAAGGGTATAGACTTTCCTACCTAGACTTTGAATTAGTATAGGACCAAACAGATCCATATGCAGGAGGTATAAGCACCTCATTAAGTCTTTGGTGTCATTGCACTTGAAGGAGGTCTTAGTCTGTTTGTCCTTTTGGCATGCAGAGCAGATAACCTCCTTAGTGCATATAAACTTAGTCCCATTCCTAACAAGCTCATTGCTGAACAACTTGCCTATGGTCCTGTAATTTAGATGGGCTAGCCTCTTGTGCCATTGGACATAGGAAGAGGCTTTCTCATCTACAACAAGGTATATAGGTGAGTCTTTGCTAGAGCATAGGAAATCTAAACAGTACACATTTCCACTCCTAGTGCCTGTTAAGATGACCTCTTGGTCACTTAACCTCCTAATTTTGCACTCATCCTTGTGGAATACTATGTTATAGCCAAGATCACAGAGTTGGCTAATTCTTATCAGGTTGTGTTACAACCCTTCCACATAGGCTACTCTAGAGATGGTGACTATGCCTTTAGAGATCTTACCATAACCTCTAGTCACCCCTTTTTCTGACCCACCAAAGATAACCTTTGGTCCATTATTTAATGGAGCATAATCATTTAGCATGCTCCTTGTTCCAGTCATGTGCCAGTAACATCCACTGTCCAAGTACTATATAGGGGTATGGGCACTTAGACTAACCTACAAAATAGATTACTTTACCTTAGGAACCCAATAGGTATTGGGTCCTAGGTTCCTGTTAGTCTGAAAATAATTCTGCCTCCCTGCAGCTTTTCTGATAGGCATGCTAACATTTACTTTATGCACATTATGATTATGCAAGCAATCAAAAGCAAAGTGGCCTACCTTGCCACAACACCAACACTCATGGATGTTGTACCTTCTTTTTGGAGCAGGTCTAGTGGCTGTGTTAACAGCAGCTCTGGATCTAGAAGGAGTAGCAGTAGTCCTATTCCATGGTTTTCAAGCTCCAGTCTGACAAGTGGTGGGTCTGGCAGTATAAGTGCTTGGGATATCTTGAGCCCTCAGAGATGCCCAAGTTAGGTCTACTAATAGCCTTGCACTTTGTCTTAGAGTAGGCTGGAGGAATTTGAGAACAATCAGCAGCTTTACCCTTGACGGAAGGGGCTGTTGCACCAAACACAAATGGTCCAGGATTAGCCATTTGTGTTTTCTCATAGGCACTTGCATCTTTGCTGTAACTACCACCATGTTGTGGAACATCTTTGTTTACACAAGATGGTCTAACATGATTCCAGTGACCATAAATACTCTCATGGTCATGGCTGTTGGAAGGAAATTGCACTCTAATAAATTTTACAGGAGGCTTCGAGGCTAGTGAATCCACTTGAGCTTTTCCCTTTCCCTTGGGATTAACAGCTCTTGTCTTTCCCTTGAATCCCAACCATTTCTTTCCCTTTTGGGAGGAGAATGAGTCTATCAAGGGCAATACTGTGCTAGGCTTGGAATAGCTAGCCACTAGTTCCCTCTCCTTTTGGAGCTTTCCTTCAAAATTCCTGAAATGGTTACTCTTGAAGGTTATGGTGCTCATCTGAATGATTGTTATATTCTTCAGTTTGCTAACTTCTTGCATCTTCAGATTCAACAATTTTACTGATTCTGAAGCAGCAAGCTTTAAAGAAACAATTTCCTGAGCCTGCGGTTTGGCCAGGAGCTTGCTATTCTTTAGATCCTGTAGAAGTGCACCATAATTATCAATCAATTGATTGATGCCTCCCTCAGATTCTGAGCCATTATCATCATTTGATGCAGAGGCACAAGAATCTGGAACTGATTCATAATTTGTACATGCAGAGCTAGTGATAGAAATTACCTTGCTTGGACCAGGCTGATCCTGGCTAGTTTCTTCATCTGACTTAGACATCATCCCAAGGCAGCAACTGCCATCTTCTGAATTCAACTCTTAATCACAATCAGATTATGATAGAGGGGCCCTGTCCTTAATCCTAGCAGTAGGATGAATCTTCTCAGCTTGTTCTTATAAAGCAGACAACATTTCGATGTAGTATGCTTCTACAACTCCTTCTTCAGTAGAGTACAACCCAATGTAGGCTTCTTCTTCTTCTTCTGACTTTGATGTGGAGGAGTCAGTCCATCTTCTTTGCTTCTTGACAATGAGCGATTTCTCCTTCTTGCCTTTTTGCTGGTGGTCCTTTTTCTCACAGTGTTCCTTTCTTTTAACTAGGTAGTCAACTATCACATGCCCAGGTTTTCTACAGTGATAACAAGTCATGTTAGATAAAATATATTTACTAGTTTTAGAACCATACCTGTCCTCCTTAGAGGATTTTTTTCTTCCCTTGTAGTAGTCATCCTTGGGATGAGAGGAGGTGGAAGGCCTGCCTCTCCAGTGCTTCTTCTTTAAGAACTTCTAGAATTGCTTGAGGTAGCAAAATATTCATCAGACCATTGGCAGTCTGATGTGTTGTTCTCTTATTTTCTAGAATCAGCTTCAGCATCTCTCCTTGGTGGAGAGGGAGACTTTCTTCTACTTTTGCAGGATCCTTCAGCTTTGAAAGCTACAGTATTGTCTCTTGCCTGAGACTTGTTGTTGTTCTCCTTTTCTTTCCTTGTAGCCATCTGAATCTCATATGACAACATCTTCCCAAAGAGGGTGTGAGGAGCAGTGTCACCCAGCTTTGCCGCCTCTCTGATGGCACAGATTTTTGTGTCCCACTCACTAGAGAGAGATCTAAGGAACTTATCATTCAGTTCATAGTGACTGAACACTCTTCCATAAGTCTTCATCTCATTCACAATCCTAAAGGAATTTTCATAACAGGTGGTTATGTTGTCCTCCTTGGATTGCCGGAAAGCCTCATACTCTTCGTTGGGCATGAACTTCATATCATCTCTAACTTCATCTATCCCCTCCATGTAAATCACAAGTGTTTCCCACATTTACTTTGCTGTTTTACAATGGATCATATTCTGAAGTATAGAGTCATCAACATCATTCATAATGATATTCTTTTCCCTCTTGTCTATTTAGGTCAGGGCCAACTCATCCTTGGTCATCTCATCACATGTCTTGGGGGTCTTGACATTAACATCCAGTGTAGAGACTTTCATTGAGATGAATGGTTCTTCTTCAACTGTAATGTACATCCTAGGGTCAGCAACTTCCATGAACTGCCTCACCCTTGCTTTCCAGATGCCAAAATATTCCTTCCTACAGATTGGAAGTCTCACAGCACTCAGCTCCCTATTGGTTATTCTTGAACCCATAATGACATACTTTTTGCTAACCTTGGAGGTCTACTCAGATGTTTAAGCGTTTAAAGAGCAACCTCCCTCTGATACCACTTGAAAGTCTGTTTTCAAGGTTAGCTAAACACCTAGAGGGGGTGGGTGAATAGGTTTTTGTCTCTATTTAACTTTTCTAACTTGTTATTACATTTTGTGCCTCTGATTAGGTTAGTTATCAGCTTTCTAGAACATTCACAGAAGACACAACAATTTTATAGTGGTTCCCCAATCTTGGGTACATCAACTGTCCCTCTGCGCCTATCTAATAGTGTGTTAGATTCGGCTCGCCCTCCAAATTACATCTACTTAATAGCTTACAACACAGATCCCGCAGGAACACACAGGTCACACAGACCTAACACTTAGGCACTAAGCCAATCCACATGTCACAAAGACCTTTCACAAGGCACAAAGCCAAACACAGGTCACAAAGACCTTTCACCCGACACAAAGCCAAACTCAGGTCACAAAGACCTTTCACCCGACATAAAACCAAACACATGTCACAAAGACCTTAGCCTTTATAATACAGGTTTACAACTCCAGATTCACCAAGAATCTTTACACAAGAAGAAATAAAGAATGAGATGATTAGACACCAGAGCAAAATCTCCGTGTCTCCTTCTTCCTGGACTGAGCAGATATCAATCCAACCAATTGCTGTTGAAGAAAATGAAGTAGTCAGTAGATTCTTTCTTTAACCAGCTTTCTTTTTCTCTGCAGAACTTGTAGATCTGCTACCTCAGAATGGATTCTGATCCTGCTGTAGCAGATAGTAATTGCTTCACCTATCTCCTTCCTAGCAAGGTTCTCTGTGTAGAACCACTTCTTCAGGCTCGACGAAAATGGCGAGGAAGAAGATTGTAGAAAATGGACAAAAGAGGTAAATAAACTGCAAACTTTATTGCTCAAAAAAGATAAAGATTACAAAGGTATGCCCCCTTATTTATAGAAACTGGGGGAGGAGAGAGAGATTTATAATAAATGATGTGGGACTAAATACAAGCAGTGTGGCTTATGCGGTTTGACATGACCAAACCGCCAACTATACAAGAAATAAAACAACTAACTACAAAGCCGCAATCTCCCAGAGTCAGCCTCTCGAACTGACCGCCTACTGCAAGTTGTCAGACTACAACCAGGGTCAGACCGCTGCGGCTTCAAGCGGACTGCTACACTTTGCCAGACCGCTGCAGCTTCAAGCAGACCGCTGTAGCTTCTCTTCGCCAGACTGCCATACCTCAAGACTGCTGGAACAAATAGACCACTGCGGTTAGAGACCAGGCTGCCCGAACACTCCAAACTTTAACACTTTCCCTCAAGCTAAAGCATATATATCGACCATGCCCAGCTTGCTACAGACCTCCTCAGATGGAGTAACCGGTTTGGTGAAGAAGTCAGCTAGTTCTCTTTCTGATGTAACAAAAAGAGTGTAAACCTGATTCTTCAAAATCTCCTCTTTAATGAAATGACAATCAACCTCAATATGCTTTGTTCTCTCATGAAAGACAGGATTCCTTAAAATTTAAATGACAGCTTTGTTATCACAAAACATAGGAAGAGGATGGTCATAGACTTCTCCCAAGTCAAGCATAAGTGAAAGTTCACCTAGTGTTAACTATCTTCACCTATGGGGGGGGGGGGAATAGGTGTCTCTGTCGCGTATTTGCGGAATTATGATTTAACCTGCACAAGAAAACAAAACAACCAAGCACAGGAAATACACAGACAATTTATAGTGGTTCCCCGATTTGGGTACGTCCACTTTCCCCCTTTGACCTATCTCCCAACACGGGACGACTCGGTCACTTCACCAACAGGATTGAAATCCAATCCTTGCACTCACGGAAGGAACCCTTCCACACGTAGGAGTCAACACTCCCACAGTCCGGGTTGCACCCAACCCTTACAACTAGGGACCAATCGGTCCGTTACAAAGAAATTAAAAACTAGCTTGTAAGAAATACAAACAACGTTTGGAGAGAAGGTGACCCTCTTCGTTTGACGACGTGCTCTTGAAGTCAACGAAGAGTGCACAGCCCTAGATCTCACTTGGAGTGAATATTTCCCGAGACCGGCGGTGGCTTGAGGCGGCGGCAACGTTCTCGGAATCAGCAGCGGCGACGAAGAGCAGCAGCAGTGCCAACTTGATTCAGACTTCGTAGCAAAGGGAGCAAGATCTACCAACGGTCACACAAGGATCGATCGTCTCGATCGATTCGGAAGGGGAAAGATTTTCCCGATCAACGAATCAAGAGACAAGGGATCTCTCGTTAGACACGTGAGACGCTATGCTAGCCTAAGCTTCTGTCCCCGGAGATCTGGAAGACCCTGAGATCAGCAGCGGCGACAACCGTGCGAGCGGCGGAGATGACCGGCGGAGCAAGATCGCGAGATTAGGGTTTGTCGTCGGCCACTCGTTCTTTTTGAAATACCGTATATCCGTGTCTTTTACTGTTCACAATGTATCGTATTTATACCCTAGGTCAAGAAGATGACCGTTGTGGGTCCCACCAAAGTAAGGACCAAAGTCCGGTTCAAACAGCTGCAGGTAACTTGGACCGGTCCAGAACTTTCAGAAAAATTGCCAAGTCAAAATCGGCGAGAATCGTAGGTGATTCTCGCCGAATCGGCGAGAATCACTTACGATTCTCGCCGACTTCTGCTTAGCCGAAATCTGACTGCACAGATACAGAAGCCGGGGAGAATCGGCGGGAGTCACTTTTGATTCTCACCGAAACGTCGAGAATGCAAGGTCATTCTCGACGAATCGGCGAGAATCATAAGTAATTCTCGACGATTCTGCCTTAGAAAATTTCCTGACTGTGACGAAGCTGCCGGCTTCAACCGGCGAGAATCAGCTAGTGATTCTCGACGACTCGGCGAGAATCCCTAGTGATTCTCGCCGAATCGGCGAGAATCACTTAGTGATTCTCGTCGATTTGTACTTAGGCTGTTTCTCCTCTTTCTTTCCTTGAGCTGGTCTTTGGCCCATCCTTGCTCCTTGTCTGCTCTTGCTTTATCATAGCCCTGTACCTGAAATTAAGTACTCCCCAATAGAGAGAGTACACGTAGGCCAACACACTGATCTGCTCAACGAGGGATTACGTTGCACAGACCCGTGTATATTGACCCACTGCACCCTGACATTGGTGTGTACTTAGCATGGAATATCTGCAAGTACAACTAGAAATATTTCATCAAATACATTGTCTATTTACCTTGGCTTGCACAGGGGCTTCTTCAAATCAGGTACATTGTGGATGCAATACCCAACAATCTCCCCCTATTTGAAGAAGCCTAAACCCTACAAGCTAAGGTGAATAGAGCATATAGGAATGAAAAACCGAAGCTTAAAAATGAAGTGATAGGGATAAACATTACCCGTTACTTGAGAGCAAATGAGAGCATTGAGCTACCTTAGCCTTAGCCGAGAGGGTAATCTCCCCCTTTTCAGCTTCTGCAAATTTGGGTCTGGTGCACCGGACACCATGCTCCCCCTCAGTTCGTGCACTTATGTTGTCACTTGAAATGCTGGCAGATGCTCCCCCTAGAGGCACGAGCCAGGAGCGTCTGGAGGCTTTATTCTTCATAGTTGAGCATCCCCAATTCAGTTTTGAAGAGACTGAACTTGGCCTCGTCTAAGGGCTTTGTGAAAATATCTGCAATCTGCTTGTCCGTGGGGACATAGCAGAGAGAGATGTCCTTGTTCTCCACGTGCTCCCGAATGAAGTGGTAGCGCACTTCAATATGCTTTGTTCTGCTATGCGATACTGGATTGTTTGCGATGGCAATTGCACTTGAGGAGTCGCAGTACATGGGTACTTCCTTGAACTGAAGATCATAGTCTGCTAACTGGTTCCTTATCCATAGGAGTTGTGCGCAACAGCTCCCTGCCGAGATGTATTCAGACTCTGCTGTGGAGGTTGCGACACAATTTTGCTTCTTGCTGTTCCAGGAGATAAGCCTTCTTCCGAGGAATTGGCACGTCCCGGAAGTGCTTTTCCTATCATCCCTACTCCCTGCAAAATCAGCATCTGAAAAACCTATTAGCTCGACATCATTGTTTCTCGGGTACCACAAGCCAAGATTTGGAGTACCTTTAAGGTATCTAAGAATTCGCTTTGCAGCGACATAGTGAGATTCCTTAGTGTTCACCTGATATCTGGCACAAACACATGTAGAGAACATGATATCTGGTCTACTGGCAGTAAGGTAGAGCAGGGATCCAATGATGCTTCTGTATTTGGTTTCATCGAAAGGTTTGCCTTTCTCATCCTTATCCAGAGACATAGTGGATCCCATTGGAGTCCTCATAGAGGTTGCATTCTCCATTCCGAATTTCTTGAGGAGTTCATTTGTGAACTTTGTCTGAGAGATGAAGATTCCATCCTCAGACTGTTTCACTTGAAGTCCCAAGAAGTACTTCAGCTCCCCCATACTGCTCATTTCAAACTTTCCTTGCATGAGTTTGGAAAACTTTTTGCAAAGATTGTTGTCCGTGGAGCCAAATATAATGTCGTCAACATAGATTTGCACTAGCAAAATCTTGCCTTTGACTTCCCTGAGAAACAATGTCTTGTCTATTTTTCCTCGAGAGAATTTGTTCTCAAGAAGAAAACTAGACAATGTCTCATACCAAGCTCGAGGAGCTTGTTTTAAGCCATATAGTGCTTTATTAAGAAAATATACATGACTAGGATAAGTAGGATTGACAAAACCTGGAGGTTGAGCGACGTATACTTCCTCTTTCAACTCTCCATTCAAGAAAGCTGATTTCACGTCCATCTGATAAACTGTGAATCCTTTGTGGGAGGCATAAGCTAGGAATAGCCGGATAGCTTCGAGCCGTGCTACTGGTGCAAACGTCTGGTCAAAATCAATCCCCTCTTCCTGACGGTAACCTTGATCCACTAGCCTGGCCTTGTTCTTTATGATGACACCATGTTCATCCAGTTTGTTCCTGAAGATCCACTTGGTGCCAATCACATTTTGCTTGTGAGGTCTGGGCACAAGCGTCCAAACGTTGCATCTTTCGAACTGATGCAATTCATCTTGCATGGCCAAAATCCATGCAGCATCTTTGTTTGCCTCGTCGAACTTCTTTGGCTCAACCTGTGACAGGAAGCTAAGATGCAGAATCTTGTTAATAGTACCTCGGCGAGTTCTGACTCCGTCACGAGGATCTCCGATGATCTGATCTCTGGGATGATCCCGCATGTGTCTGAGCTGTAGAAGTCTGGCGTCAGGAGCGTCGACTACTTCTTGGACATCGCCTTCTTCTAAAGGAGTTGCTCCATTTTGATTTTCAACTTCTCCGATCTGCGTAGAAGTGGATACCTTGACGTATGTTGGAGGTGCATCTTTCTCGGGCTCATCCAGTTGCAACCTTTCGAGTCTGTCACCTGCATCTTCAGGAAGAAGACTAGAAGTCTTGCCATTAAGCAAACTTCCTTCATCAAATACAACATTGATTGACTCCTCTACCACTAGGGTTTTCTTGTTGAAAACTCTATAAGCCCGGCTGCGGCTACTATAACCCATAAATATGCCTTCGAAGCATTTTTCACCGAACTTAGTACACGGGTACTTCCCATTATTCAGTACATAACATTTGCAGCCAAAGATCCTCAGGTAGGACATGGTTGGTTTCTTGCCTTTCAGTAGCTCATAGGGAGTCCTACGATGGCTTTTGATAATCAATGCCCGGTTTTGTACATGACAAGCCGTATTGACAGCCTCGGCCCAGAAGTATTCTGGGAGAGAAGCGTCATTCAACATTGTCGTGCTTGCCTCAATGAGTGTTCTATTTCTCCTCTCCGCCACTCCGTTCTGTTGAGGAGTGCGAGGGGAGGAGAATTCATGAAAGATACCAAGTTCTTCACAGAACTCTGTCATAGCCCCAGACTCAAACTCTGTTCCGTGGTCACTTCTGATTTTGACCACCGAGCAGGTAAGTTCGTTCTGTATCTGCTTGACAAAATTAGTGAAGATGTCAAACGTATCCGACTTGCATTTTAAGAAGAACACCCACGTAAACCAAGAGTGATCATCTACAATCACTAGCGTATATGACTTTCCTCCTAAGCTATGAACTTGCATAGGACCAAACAGGTCCATGTGCAGAAGGTAAAGACATCTGGAGGAATCTTTGTCTGGGATGCTCTTAAAGGTAGCCCGAGTCTGCTTGCCCATTTGACATGCAGGACATGGACTATCTTTAATGCACTTAATAATGGGAGCATCCCTTACTAAGTCTTTTGAAAATAGCATGTTAATTGTCTTGTAATTAATGTGTGCCAATCTCTTGTGCCATTGTTCGCAAAGAGATGCACTGCCTTTTGCTACTAGGCATACAGGGGTAGAAGAGTCTAAACTAAGAAAGTCTAAACAGAAAATATTTCTGCTCCTAATGCCTGTTAATACGGTCTCCGAAGAGTCACATGATATTATCAGGCATTTGTCCTTGCAGAACTTAACGTCATACCCTTTATCACATAACTGGCTTACGCTGATCAGGTTATGATTTAACCCTTCAACATAAGCTACGTCAGAGATAGAGAGTATACCGTTGGAAATCATACCGTAACCTCTGGTGACTCCCCGATCAGATCCCCCAAAGATGACTTTGGGTCCATTCTCGACTGGGGTGTACTCCCGCAGCAGGCTTCTTGTCCCAGTCATATGACGGGAGCATCCACTGTCCAAATACCAAATAGGAGTTTTGTTGGCCTTTGGACATCCCTGCAAAACAGAATTAATTTGCCTTAGGAACCCAATCAAACTTGGGTCCTAGATTCCTTGTTAGCATACTCCCCCTCGATTGGTTAACTCTACGAGTGGTCGGCCTCGCATTGCTAACATAAGGAGTCTCGTTATACCTTGGATTAAACCAACAATCCATGGCAAAGTGACCAATTTTGCCACAGCACCAGCAGTCAAACCTGTTATACTTCCTCTTGGGCGCCTGCTTTACCCTTGAAACGTGGGGTCCAACTGGGGCCGAAGACCTGGAGGTGGAGGCAACATGATGACCACAGTCACATGACTTCTTCACCTCTTGGCTTTTCAGTGTAACATGTTTGGCCTTAGGTGCCAGCTTCCTATTATGGCCGCTAGAGAATTGACCATAATTTCCCAAGTGGATTTCCTCATAGGGTGCCTTGAAGACACTCTCACTGAAGTTACGGGGAAAGGTCCACCCATCATATCGGCTCTTCGGCTTTGCAACCGAGGGCCTGAAGTGATGCCCATATGTTGACTCAAAGTCATGTTGGTTACAGGGAAAGCTAGGCCTTCTGAACTCAACAGGACTGAGTGGGGCCTTTCCTTTCTCATCAGCAGAGGCTTTCTTGGCAGCCTTATTCTTTCTCCTGTTCCTGTTTCTCCTGGACGAGGAACTGGACACACCTACATGCCCCAAGCCAGCTCCTTTGGCCTGAGTAGAGAAGGTATCAACTAATGGGAGAACAGTTTTTGGCATAGAGAAGCTCTTGACGATCTTCCTTTCTGCCGCAAGTAGTTCTTCCAACTTGTCGACTTCTTCCTGCTTGAGATCAAGGAGCTTAAGAGACTCTGAATGCTTTGAAGTTAGTTCCAAGTGCTCCTGTCGGAGAGAGATCAAACTGGTGATCTCTTCCCTCAGGGATACACTTTCACTTTTAAGGGATTTTACTTCCTTCTTCGCAGCCTTCATTCTCTTTCGACATTCCAGAAAAGTATTGAGCAGAAGCTCATACTTATCGAGAAGCTCAGCTTCACGGGCAGAAGAGCTATCATCAGCATCATCATCCTGAGACTCAGGATCAGAGTCAGAGTCGGAGAGAGGGGTGTGATCTTTTACCTTCCCCGTAAATGGGGGGCAATCTCCTTCTGAGTCAGAGCGACCCATTAGCCCAAAGTAGGCCTCCTCATCATCGCTGGTGTCTGACGTGTCAGATTCACTCAGCGTCTTTGGCTTCTTTGCGATGTAAATCCTCTCCTTCTTCTTGTCTCTTGAGGACCTGTGCTCCTCTCCCTTTCTCTTTTCCCTTTTGCCTTGATGGCAGTCGGCCACGACGTGTCCTGGCTTGTTGCAACCAAAACATATAATGTCAGAAGAGCGGTGTTTATTCGGTTTGGAAACATACCTGTCAGAGGAATAGTTCTTCTTCTGATCCCTTGAGGAGGAGCCGGTTCTCTTTCTCTGATTCCTCAGCTTGAGGAACTTCTTGAATTCCCTTGTGATAAGGGATAAATCTTCCTCAGATAACTCTGATCCGGAGGAGCTTGGCTCAGAGTCTTCCTCTTCATCCCTCTTCCATGCCCGGGAGGAGGCGACACCCTTACCCTTTCTGGAGTGAATGGCTTTCAGGGCCACCGTCTTTTCCTTGGCCGCGGCTTTCTCTGCTTCCTCTTCAGCCTTCCTTGTGTTCAACTGAAGCTCATAGGACATGAGCTTCCCGAACAGAATCTGAGGGTCGGTTTCCGCAAGTCTGCCAAACTCGCGGATGGCGCAGATCTTTGTGTCCCATTCCTTAGTGAGGGACCTAAGGAATTTATCATTGAGTTCACCGTCAGTGAACACTCTTCCATATCCTTTGAGTGCATTGACGATCTTGAGGAAGTTTTCGAAGGTGGCTCCGATCTCCTCCTTTGGCCCTTGTCTGAAGGCCTCATATTTCTGATTGAGGAGGGATCTCCGATCGTCCCTCACTTCATCTGTGCCCTCCATTAAGACAATCAGATAGCTCCAGAGATCCTTGGCTGTCCTGCAATTGCTGAAGTTCTGCATCATAGAGTCGTCAACTGCGCTCACCAGGATGTTCTGAGCTTTCTTGTCGAGTCCGAACAGCACCATTTCGTCCTTGTCCATTTCCGAAAGTTGCTTGGGTACTTTCCTGGTAGGATCAATGGTGGAGGCCTTAGTGGGAATGTAAGGTCCCTCCTCCACTATCATGAAGAGCCGAGGGTTGACCGCTTCCATGTAGAATCTGATTCTTTCCTTCCAGATAGGAAAGTTCAGTCTGGTGCATACTGGGATTTTGCCGGAGTGCTTGAGTCCGTCCATGGAGGATATCTGTCTGCTTCTTGACACTGGGGGCAGGATTCTACTCAAGGTGTGAACCTTTTTGATGAGCAACCTCCCTCTGATACCACTTGAAAGTTCACCTAGTGTTAACTATCTTCACCTATGGGGGGGGGGGGGGGAATAGGTGTCTCTGTCGCGTATTTGCGGAATTATGATTTAACCTGCACAAGAAAACAAAACAACCAAGCACAGAAAATACACAGACAATTTATAGTGGTTCCCCGATTTGGGTACGTCCACTTTCCCCCTTCGACCTATCTCCCAACACGGGACGACTCGGTCACTTCACCAACAGGATTGAAATCCAATCCTTGCACTCACGGAAGGAACCCTTCCACACGTAGGAGTCAACACTCCCACAGTCCGGGTTGCACCCAACCCTTACAACTAGGGACCAATCGGTCCGTTACAAAGAAATTAAAAACTAGCTTGTAAGAAATACAAACAACGTTTGGAGAGAAGGTGACCCTCTTCGTTTGACGACGTGCTCTTGAAGTCAACGAAGAGTGCACAGCCCTAGATCTCACTTGGAGTGAATCTTTCCCGAGACCGGCGGCGGCTTGAGGCGGCGGCAACGTTCTCGGAATCAGCAGCGGCGACGAAGAGCAACAGCAGTGCCAACTTGATTCAGACTTCGTAGCAAAGGGAGCAAGATCTACCAACGGTCACACAAGGATCGATCGTCTCGATCGATTCGGAAGGGGAAAGATTTTCCCGATCAACGAATCAAGAGACAAGGGATCTCTCGTTAGACGCGTGAGACGCTATGCTAGCCTAAGCTTCTATCCCCGGAGATCTGGAAGACCCTGAGATCAGCAGCGGCGACAACCGTGCGAGCGGCGGAGATGACCGGCGGAGCAAGATCGCGAGATTAGGGTTTATCGTCGGCCGCTCGTTCTTTTTGAAATACCGTATATCCGTGTATTTTACTGTTCACAATGTATCGTATTTATACCCTAGGTCAAGAAGATGACCGTTGTGGGTCCCACCAATGTAAGGACCAAAGTTCGGTTCAAACAGCTGCAGGTAACTTGGACCGTCCAGAACTTTCAGAAAAATTGCCAAGTCAAAATCGGCGAGAATCGTAGGTGATTCTCGCCGAATCGGCGAGAATCACTTACGATTCTCGCCGACTTCTGCTTAGCCGAAATCTGACTGCACAGATACAGAAGCCGGGGAGAATCGGCGGGAGTCACTTTTGATTCTCACCGAAACGTCGAGAATGCAAGGTCATTCTCGACGAATCGGCGAGAATCATAAGTAATTCTCGATGATTCTGCCTTAGAAAATTTCCCTGACTGTGACGAAGTTGCCGGCTTCAACCGGCGAGAATCAGCTAGTGATTCTCGACGACTCGGCGAGAATCCCTAGTGATTCTCGCCGAATCGGCGAGAATCACTTAGTGATTCTCGTCGATTTGTACTTAGGCTGTTTCTCCTCTTTCTTTCCTTGAGCTGGTCTTTGGCCCATCCTTGCTCCTTGTCTGCTCTTGCTTTATCATAGCCCTGTACCTGAAATTAAGTACTCCCCAATAGAGAGAGTACACGTAGGCCAACACACAGATCTGCTCAACGAGGGATTACGTTGCACAGACCCGTGTATATTGACCCACTGCACCCTGACATTGGTGTGTACTTAGCATGGAATATCTGCAAGTACAACTAGAAATATTTCATCAAATACATTGTCTATTTACCTTGGCTTGCACAGGGGCTTCTTCAAATCAGGTACATTGTGGATGCAATACCCAACAATAAGCCCCTGTAGCCATTTTAACTCGCAGGTAGTTGAGGCCATGCTCCTATATTCTGCTTCAGTACTTGATCTTGAAACCACTGTCTGCTTCTTGCTTTTCCAGCTAACCAGGTTTCCTCCTACAAAAGTGAAAAAACCTGATGTAGACTTTCTATCCTCCTTATTATCAGCATAGCTGACATCAGAATATGCTTCAATCTTTAGATGACCATTCTTTTGAAATACTAAGCCCTTTCCTGGAGACCCTTTCACATACTCCAAAATTTTCATGGCAGAGCGTAGATGACACTCTCTAGGACTTTGCATTAAATGGCTAACCTTCCCAACTGCATAACAGATATCTGGTCGAGTTACAGTCAGATATATAAGTTTTCCTAAAATTCGCCTGTATATAGTGAAATCTGGGAGAAGAAGAGAATCATCAGTCTAGACTTTATCATCACCAACAACCATCGGGCAACGAGCAGGTTTCGTGCCAAGAAGACCCGTCTCCTTTAGGAGATCTAGCGCATACTTTCGCTGTGAAAGAACCACCGAGATCCTCTTTCGTGAAATCTCAATTCCAAGGAAGTACTTGGGCGGTCCCATATCCTTAGTGACAAAGTGTTGTCGAAGATGTTGTTTGGCTAGATCTATGCCATCCTTATCATCACAAGTCAATAGAATATCATCAACGTAGACAGCAAGAACTACAAGGCCTTTAGTAGTCTTGCATATAAATAAAGAATGATCAATAGAGCTTCGACTGAACCCAATAAGAGAAATAACTTCACTAAACTTTTCAAACTAGGCTCATGGACTCTGCTTTAAACTATAAATCGCCTTCCAAAGCTTGCACACCTCAGACTCCCCCTGAGCAACATACTCAGGAGGTTGCTCCATATATACAACCTCTTGCAAATCCCCATAAAGGAATGCATTCTTAACATCTAACTGAGACATTTCCCAGTCTCTATTAACAGCCACAGAGAAGAGAATACAGATAGTGCTGATGCGAGCAACAGGAGAAAAAGTATCGAAGAAATACACCCCATATGTCTGAGTAAACCCTTTGGCAACAAGACATGCCTTATATAATTCAACAGAGCCATCTGGAAGATATTTAATCACAAAGACCCACCGACAGCCAACCACATAAATGACCAAAGGTGGTGGAACAAGAGTCTAAGTCCCTCTCTCAGTTAACGTGCTCATTTCTTCATCCATACAAGCCTTCCACTGAGGAAGATCAAGAGCTTCTTGATACATTTTCGGAATGGCAGTAGAAGAAATAACAAGAGAAAAACGCTTGGCAGTTGGGGAAAGCTAAGCATAGGATACCACTGCACCAATCGGATGCTGAGTACATTGGCGAACGCCCTTTCGCAGGGCAATTGGAAGATCGAGGTAACTGCTGACTGGAGGAGGCAATGTACTGGCAGAAGACAGAAGAGGCTCCGGAACAGACACAGAGGGTTCCAAGGGTAACCCATCAGGCTCCCGAGAAAAGATGGAGAACAGGAGGAGATGCTGAAAGAACCGGCTCTGGCGGAGGTGCCGAGAGAATAGGTAGGGAAGGAGAAGTATTGGCAGGTACGAGAGAAGAAGGAGAGGAGAAATATGGAGTATCTTCAAAGAAGGTAACATCTGCGGAAACATACTATTTGCGTAGGAGAGGATCAATACATCGATACCCTTTTTGAGTAGGACAATAGCCAAGGAATATGCATTTAACTGATCGGGGAGAAAGTTTGTCTCATCCAGGAGAAGGGACGTGAACAAAGGCAGTACAACCAAAGGTTTTAAGGGGCAAAGGAAATGGTTCGGCCTCTGGATATAAGACTGAAAAAGGAGTCTTGCCTTGAATAACAGACGAGGGAATATGGTTAATGAGATAGCAAGCAAGAAGAACCGCATGACCCCAATAAGACCGAGGGACATTCATTTGTAAAGAAAGACTGCGAGCAACATCTAGAAGATGAGGATTCTTGCGTTCAGTAATGCCATTCTGTTCAGAGGTATATGGACAACTTTTCTGATTAATCAAACCCTTGTCTACAAAAAATATAGAGAACTAATGGCTTACATATTCTTTGGCATTATCAGTATGAAGAATCTGAATGGGCACACTAAACTGTGTGAAGATCTCATGAAAAAAAGTGGTGAATACAGAGAACAGTTCAGAACGTTCCTTCAAGAGATACAACCAAGTGCATCTAGAGAAATCATCAATAAATGTGAGAAAGTACAAGCTTCTGCAACCAACAGAAGCAACTGGAGAAGTACCCCAGATGATAGAGTGAACAAGCTCAAAAGGACGCGAAGAACAACGGCCCGTTCGAGTTGGGAAAGAAGAGAGATGATGTTTGCCCAACTCACATGCTTCACAGTTCAAAGGAAAATCGTCGAAAGGAAGGTCTGGAAAAAGTTGATGAATGAGGCGAGAAGGAGGATGACCAAGACGACGATGCCACAACTGAACTGAGGAAGAAGCAGACAGAGAAACAACTTTGTCAAGATAAAACAGGCCACTACGAGCAGTACCAGTAAAAATCATAGTCTTAGAAACAGAATCAGAGAAAGAACAAGTGGTGCCAGTAAAATTAACTGTGCAACTTAACTGGGTTCAAAGAGCATGAATAGATAGTAAATTGCATGGGAAAGTAGGGACATAAAGAGTGTCCTATAATAGCAAAGATGAAGAGAGATGTACAATGCCAATACCATGCACATGCACAGAGGTCCCATCAGCAACAACAACAACATGAGATAACCTGTTTGTCTCAAGCAAAGAGGAAAACAAATGAGAGTTGCCAGTCATGTGACAAGTGGCACCAGAGTCAATAAGCCACTTATCAGAGGAGACTGCAAGAGAACGATTAGTAGAAGAGAGAAGGGAATTCATTTGAAAGAATAAGCCGGAAAGCAGGTAAACAAGCCGCTCAGGGAGAAACTAGCCGGCACAAACAATGAAGAAGAAAGAGAGACCAAGGAGATCGCCCGGTCAAAGATACACAAACCAGCGGCTAGAAGAAGCCACGACCAGAAGGGCGGGAAGAGAGGAAGAAACCGGAAGAAACTGGACCAAGGAGCGGAAACCGTAATGGGTAAAGAAACGTCAGTGAGAAAAGAGAAGAGGTGAAGCACGCAGATAAGGAAAAACAAGCCACCCGGTCTCAGTGTCAACACACAAGCAGAAAAAAAGTTACGACCGAATGGCGAAAAAGCCACGCAAGAAGAAAGAAGAGACAGAGACCGCGTGAACACGACGCAAACCACACGAACAAAAAGAAAGAAGTCGTGCGGTGTAAAAAGACAAAACGATCAAGAACAAGGTGCAGAAGGAGACAGAGACTGCATGGTCATGGTGTCAACACACCAGCGGCAAGGAATAAGCCGCGACCAAAATAAGGACTTACACCAAAGAAGAGACAAGTGACTAGCAAAGAAGCAGCAAGAAGAAAAAAGAGCATGAGGCCGCCCGGTCAAGGCGAAAACACACCAGCGACAAGGAAGAAACTGCGACCAAAGGTGAAACTCGCAACAGAGAAGAGAAAATGCGGGAAGAGAAACCACGCGGTTAGCAAGGGAAGCCGGGCGAACAGAAAGGCCCGGGAGGAAGCAAGATGCAAGCACCGGGATAAGCAAGGGAGGGAAGGGAAAAGAAAGAAGCCGAAAAAACTGGCTGAAGCCGGTGGAAGAGGCCGCGCGATTAGAGCAACAAACCGCGATCTTCTTGAAGCAAAGGATCGGTTTCCTCTGATACCATATAGAAAATGGAGAAAAGAAGTAAATAAACCGCAAACTTTATTGCTCAAAAAATATAAAGATTACAAAGGTATGCCCCCTTACTTATAGAAACTGGGGGAGGAGAGAGAGATTTACAATAAACGATGTGGGACTAAAAACAAGCCGTACGGTTTATGCAGTTTGACATGACCAAACCGCCAACTATACAAGAAATAAAACAACTAACTATAAAGCCACAATCTCCCAGAGTCAACCTCTCGAACTTACCGCCTACTATAAGTTGTCGGACTACAACCAAGGTCAGACTACTGCAACTTCAAGTAGACTGCTACACTTTGCCAGACCTCTGCGGCTTTAAGCAGACCGTTGCGGCTTCTCTTCGCCAGACCGCCAGACCGCAAGACTGCTGGAATAAATAGACTGCTGCGGTAAGAGACCAGGATGCCCGAACACTCCAAACTTTAACAAAGATGAAGTTCGGCCACCCTTTTTCGTTTTCAGAAAACCTAGATGGGGAATTGATTGTTGTGTTGTTTTTGCTCTGGCCGATTTGCTTCCTTTTATACTATGAAGGCCAATTGAGCAGTGGGACCCACCACTAGGATTGATGGCTGAGATTGACCATTCAGTGCATGCTTTCCATTTAATCTTGATTCAACGGCTCCATGCTGTGTGTGGGCCCCAACACTTTATGTTGGAAATATTCCTTGGAAGTTCAGAGGATGATGACAGCTGACCGCCAACGTCTCGGGTAACAATTCCACACCATTTGAATTTTGGTTGACAATTTGACTTTGATGACGTCAGCATGACTCAGCATCTCTGGTCTTAGAAAAAATTCAATCATCAGAACCAAAGGCGTTGAGTGAGTGGGTATCACTCAACGCCACAACACTTAGACAAAATTCTGTCCAAGTATTGAGCTAAACGAAATCTGAACTCCATTCGACGAACTTCGAGCTCACCTCGACGAAAGCACAAGTTCAGTTCGACAAACTGTAGACTTAGAACGACGAAAAGCCAAACTCAGGTCGATGAACTCCAAGCTCAGTTCGACGAATGCTGAGCTCAGTTCGACGAAGCTGAGCTCGACGAAAGGCCAAACTCAGTTCTGAAAGGAGGGAGTTATTAAGATTTACTATAGAGGGGGGGGGGGGGTGAATAGAGTGTTTAAAAACTTTCGGCTATTTTAAATTATTCTATCAGAGTACTAAATAAGTGATACCAATAAATATATAAGCAGATGGAAAACTAGAGAACTATTCTAAATATCACAGGAACTAGCAAGAGCAATAAGAAAAGGTGCAACCAGACGACACAAGAAATTATAGTGGTTCCCCAAATCTAGGTACATCCACTCTTCTACCACCCTGGTAGGAATCACTCTCAGGTTTTTGATCAGGCGACTGCCACCAAATAATATCTATTTCAAGGGAGATATTGCAACCCTTCTGGATTTTGATCAGGTGCCGGAAAACAAACTTGAAGTCTTTTGATCAGGTTACCTCATAACCAGGAATTACTTTTGAAGGGAGTAAAAACCCTTTACATAGAGGGGGGAAGGAAAAAGTTGAGTTGTCTTCTCTTTTCTCAAGCAAATGAGAGAAGACTTGAGAGTGATCCTGATGGAGTCAAGGCTTGTCCGGTGATTTGAATGGTTTAGGAGATCAGAGCCTTGTACAAGATGTAGGACTAGAAATCCAGAAAGCTGAGACTGATTGAAGAGGATTGTCTCCATAAGCTTCCTGAATGAACTCTTGTTTTTGGAACTGAGATCTGTTCTTCTTCTTTTTCTTGTAGCCTTATGATTTCTTTCAAAAGTCTGTCGACTGCATCAAGAAGTACTGAATAATAATTCTTTGGGTCTTTTATTCTCTGAGTCCCTTTTCTTTGAATAATTCCAAACTGAATTTGAAATTGTCCACAGTGATTGACTGCCGGAATCACGGGAACTTGTGTGTTGGTACCCTAGATGTGATTTGGCTTATGTAATCCCTTTCCAGCCCCTCTTGATCCATATAAAGATATATGATCATGTTTAGACTTTGCTTAGTCTCCCTAGGGCAGTATGTAACTGACCTAGAGCTTAGGTTAGAAGTTCTAGATGTTTTTGTAGTTAAGGCTTTTCCGTTCGACCATCGTCGAACGAGGCCTCGCGATCGTCGATCATTGGTCGACGATAGCAGGGCTAGTAAATCGTTGAAGTCAAGACAATTATCGTCGACCGTTGGTCGACGATCTCAGAGCAAGCTTACTACGCTCTGAAGGATGGTCGACGATCTGTCATCAACAGGTCGACGATCGTGTTCTTGCTTCACGATTTCTGTCTCGACAGATATTTGCTTTTGCTGGTCGACTATCTGTTTGCTGGTCGACTATCTGTTTGCTGGTCGACTATCTGTTAGCCGGTCGACGATCTATTAGCTGGTCGACGATTTCTGGTCGACGATTTTTGTTCCGACAGATTCCTGCTATTAGTCGACGATCTGTTTGCAGGTCGACGATCATCGAACTCCTGTTCGACGTTTTCTGTCTGCTTTTATCTGTTCGTATTTATTTTATTCCTTGGTTTATTTCCAAGTGTGTTAGCTTGTGGTTAGAAAGATTTTCTGAAGAATGTTTGTGCTAATTTTTGGCTTAAATTCAAATGAATTATTTACAAAATATGTCAAGCATAAATCACGGGATTCAGTATTCTTGATAAAGCATTTTTGTCTTATTATACAAAATATATTGCCAGGCTGTATTCTAGCCGTTGGCGGTGTATGCTATTTCCAAGAACGATAAATCTTTATGCTGAGATATTTTCCTATTCATTTATTTCCTTATTGGGACTGACAGAAAGTTAATAGGTCTTTCTATTCCTATTGCTATATTCTATTTTGAGATAATCTGTTGCAGGGCTCGAGAATTCAAATTAATAGAGCCGTTCCAAAGGAAAAACGTGAAGACATATTTTAAAGAGATTTCTGCTCTCAGAAAAGAAGAAGTTACAGACACAGAGAAAGATTATTCATTCGCTCAAGCATTATCAGAGCTGCTCTTCACAATTTCACAAGAAGAAGAAGAAAAGTTTTCCTGAAGCAAAAACCCAGAGCAATCATCTTTCATTCTCAAGTCTCCTGAGCATTTGCTTAGAGTTTTCAAGACTTCAGAAAGAGCTCCAGTTCTGCTTCAAGTGCTCCAGAATCTTAAGACCTGATAAAAATCAGTCTTCAGATCTCTGAGGATTTAGTTTCAGTTTATCTGAAACTCCTTCATCCTGAAGCAAAGGCTTTCCCTGGACTTCCACTGAGCCAGGGGGAGACTTTGATTCTTTAGAGAATCCACAAATCTTCTCTAATCTGTATTTAAAACAGAGAAGATAATCTAACCCTCTCAACCCCTTTGTAAAAAGAGTTTGTTCACACCTCTTCAAAAGTGAACGTTGGTGACAGGGCACCTTATCAACAACCTGTGGTTGAGCATCCTTATCAAAAGCTCAAAGGGTCTGTTTGATCTACCTGAATCAGATCATTGGTGGCAGGGCACCTTAGCAAAAACCTGTAGTGGATTCCTACCAGGGTGGTAGAAGAGTGGATGTACCTATTTAAAGGGAACCACTATATATCCTGTGTCTCTCTGGTTCTTGTTGATTTGTTTATTCTGTGGCTGTGTTAGAACTACCTAGGGTTGCTAGTTGCTGTGATAGGCTTGAAGTTAACT
Source organism: Platanthera zijinensis (assembly GCA_039513925.1). Lineage (NCBI taxonomy): Eukaryota > Viridiplantae > Streptophyta > Magnoliopsida > Asparagales > Orchidaceae > Platanthera > Platanthera zijinensis. Next base: position 32,184,488 of record CM077098.1, read on the forward strand.
GAAATTTCAGTCAACCTCTTCACTTGTGCACCTCACTGTGTTAGGCTCTTAGGGTTCAAGTATCAGATTTTTTATTCCGCAAATAAACTCCAAGGGAGCTGACTAAGTGTTCATAAAATTTTGAATACTCTATTCACCCCCCCTCTAGAGTAGTTTACAACTTATCCCCTCACTTTCATTGTGCAATGGATATAAGAGAAATAACTCATTTCCTTAACTGTCCCGAGAAAGGCTGTATAATAACTCTGTGAAAACCAACAATTAATGCTTGCCAAGGAACGACTATATTCAGAGAATATATGCATTAATCACTCAGAGTCATATAAGCAAAAGAATAAACAGTCAATAAGGAAAACAATAACTGCATGGAATAAAATGTTGATCTGCCAGAAATCATCGATCTAGTCCTGAGATCGTCGAGCTCAAACATACTCTATCGTCGAGCTGAGCCCCGTGGTCGTTGACCTGAAAATCTGCTTTCCAAATTGGGCTTCAAGATCGTCGAATTGAGATGGTTGAACGTCGATCTCAATCCTGAAAGTAGATTAGAGATCGTGGACCTGAGTTCAACAATCGTCGATCTCAGCATTTAGAGATTTTACTCTGAGATCGTCGAGCGCAGAACGAAGATCGTCGAGCTCACTTCAGAGATCATCAAATGACTTTTTACTTAGAAAAATGTCTGCCTTGTTCACTCTCTATTGTCTTCTAAGTCTTTGATGTCTTGGTCTTGTCTCACTGAGTTGTTGACCTGACTGACACCTAAGATACTAGAATAGACCCTGGCTATATAATGTGGGTCTGACTTAGCCTAGATTAGTGAACCTAGCCCAAATCCAATCTAGGGATACAACAATCTCCCCCTATTTGGGTGAGGTCACTAAACAACAATAAAAGTAAACAACAGGAAAACTATATAAATATATCTGTCATGAGATATAAGAAAAGTTCAACGGATGTTTACAATGATAAATATAGACACAAAAAGAATACAGTTACTAAGACTTGTCTGAAGTTGTCTTAGTAAATTCAATTCTTCTTTTTGGATCTACTGCTTGCTGTCTTATCATTTTCAAGTCTGCTTCACCAAGAATTTTAATTGTAGCTACTCTGGGAACAATTGCCTTAGGATGTACCTTTATATAAGCATTAGCATCAAAGATATTCTTATCAATATCAAATTATTCCAGCTCTTTCTCCCTATACTTAGACATAGTCGAGAACTGAGAAGGATCAGTTCCTTCTTTTCTAGCTTTGTTTATTTGAGAGAGAGCAATCAATTCATGAAACCTAGCCATCCTGAAGTTAGGATCAAGCTCAGGTTCATACTGAGATAATTCTTCTTTAGAGTCAAGAGAGGTCTTCTGAAGCTTCCTGTGCTTGATAGATTGTTCTTGGAATTTTGTTTCTATTGTTGTATGTTGAGAATGACTGTCATGAAGGTTTGGAGGAGGTTTGACTTGACTGAATTTTTCATGAATTCTGAATCTCCTGCTAGAATCTGAAATATCTTCTCTGTCAGCCTGATCATTCTGTCTATCTCTCCTTCTTGAATATCCCCTTAAATAAGACCTTGATGGTCTGCTGTGATAGTGAGGAGCATAAGAAGTCTGTTGATGGGAGGAGGTAGTAGCCCTAGAAGCAACATTCCGACTAGCACTTGCTGAAGGAGGAGGTGGATCCTTCCTAAAAACTTTGATAGGAGAGGAGCCAGTATTTCTCCTTTTCTTCTGAGCCTTCATCTCATTCTTGGAAAATCTCATCCAGTGAGGAGTAGTTGATGTGAGAGTAATATTGTGCCTGATGAAGTAAGGAATGTAATCTTGAGGATTAGACTTAGGCACTTCCTTCACTTGAGCTTTTCTTTTCTTGGTCACTTTCTTCTTCTTGCTGACATCTGGATCTGAATCATTATCAGATAAGCCTGGTGGATTATCATACAAATCATCAATCTCTTTGATAACTGAAAGTTCTTCAGCTGCATCATCATCCATAATTTCATCCAAGTCTGGGATTGGAGAAGTAGAACAAGCATAGGTTGGAGGAGAGAAGGCCTTGGGCTCTGGACTCTCAACCTCTGGCATACTGATCAGCTCAGGCACTGGAACTGTAGAAGGAGCTACAGAAGGCTCAGGCTTAGGAGCTGCCAAGAACTCAGACACTGGAGTAGCAAAACTCTGAAGAAGCTAAAGTAAAAGATCTTTGCTAACAGGAGCAGTATAACATACTATATCTGAACAAAATTGAAAAGCAGCAGGGGGAAGACAATTTTTATACAAAAGATCAAAAGAGCTTAGAACTGAAGTCAGTTCAAAAGCTGGAGAGATGAAACAATCTCCATGAAGGATGTCTAAGGGTTCTTCAGGGATTTCAATGTCATCTTCCAAAAATGCAATAACTTCTGCATTAGGAATATCAATATCTACATTCTCTGTATCTGCCAAAACTGTATCTACAATCACTGTATCTACAACTGTCAAACCTGTGACTGCCTCTGCCAAAACTGTGTCTGCCTATGCTATTGCAACTGCTGGAGGAGGAGGGAATTCTTCACTGGACATCTCCCCCTGCCTGGTAGCAGTAATGTCTGCTGCCGGGCCCCTAGATGAAGAAGGGCTAGAAAAAGAGGCAACAAAGGAATTAAAAGAAACTAGTAGAGGTGCAATTGCATCCTCTACAATGGCTTTGATGGTAGGGTTGAGGAGGCAATGAGAGTAGATGGAGAGGATGATGTAGATGGAAGAGAGGAAGTGGAATGACCACAAGATGTGCAGATGTTGGAGATGGTAGGTTGAGTGGTGGATTCAGGGATAGACACTTGTTCTGGATGGGGGGAAACATGAGGTGCGGGTTCATGAGAAGGTAAATGAGTTGGTGAAGAGAAATGAAGATCAAAAGTTAGTGAGGTTTTGATTGAGATGTTGGTGGAGGGGATATCATCTAGATAATGTGGTAGAGGAGACAAAGGAGTAGGAGTTCCTGGAGGAGGGATTTGAGGTGGAGTTGGTTGATGTGGCAAATGGGAAGTTGGTCTAGCTGGGAAGGAGGAATCTCTGGCTCATCTTCTCTAGGGTGAGGAGTGACTGGAGTTGTCCTTGTGTCCTCAAAAACACTGTTTGTGGAGGGAGCCCTGGAGGGCTTTGAGATAGTCCTCTCCAACTTTCCAAAGAGAGCTGGGGCCAGTCTCTTGGAAGAATTGATGAATGTTGTTGGGGATGTCAACAACTCAGGGCATTTTTCAGTGATAAAAATCCCTAAAATTCTGCAAAGAGAGACCTCTCTCTTATTAGCTTTCTTCCTGATCAACTCAAACAAAACTTCAGCCCAATTCACTGATTTCTGATTAACCAAGGCACTCATCAAAATAAACTGGTGCCTGGATATATTATCATGGGCAGTGTGCTTCCCAAGCAGCACTTTTCCCATAATATCTGCCAATAATTTGTATTGAGGAGACAAGTTCTTTTTCAGAAGCTTGATAGGGTTTGCCTCAGCATGACCCATTTTGGAAAGCATGGCAGCAAATTCCTCTTTATCCAAATCAATATCGTATTCTCGATTAATAAAACCGAAAATTTCTGTAAGAATGATAGGGGTTAGATGTAACTCCTGTCTAGAAATAGTTCCTATCATCGTCTGTCCGTCTGAAGAAGAGGTATAAGCCCATTCTTTAATTTCTGATACTGGTAACTTCATCCAGGTAGTCAGAAACTTCTATAGCTTCGGTGCATCAAATAGCTTCAACACATCCTGAAACATCTGATCACTATGCTTGAATGAATCCAGATCAATATCAAAACATGAATCAAACTTCATGCTGGACACAATCGCCACTGGAATTGCCATTGGAGAGTTCCTGCAGAGAAAACAAAGATCAAGTGCAGAAGGGAAATGGAAAGCGCGGGACTATTTCCGTCTAAACCCTAGTTTATAAGGTTTAACAAAACGAAGAGATGGGGTTAGCCAAGCGTATTCACTACTAAAAAGAATTCAAAACCAAGGTTGGCAAAATATTTTAATACAAAATGAGTTCGGTAACCTCAGATCGAAGAGAAGTAATAAATCGTCGATCTCAGTTCGACGATAAATTCTCTGAACCAAAAAATCGTCGATCTCTGTTCGACGACAATTGTTTCACTAAGAAGTGATCGTCGATCTCTGTTCGACGTTCAACTTCACGAGACGTTAGCAGATCATCGATCTTTGTTCGATGATCTGTCAACAAATCGTCGAGCTCAGACAGAAAGTCAAATAATCTCATCTCCATTAATCATACCTAGCTGATTCATGAAGAATATATGTTTCTTTTCATCTAAGGGTTTAGTGAAAATATTTGCCCTTTGCAAATAAGTAGGGATGAAGGTGATATTGATTTTCTTTTTGTCTACACACTCCCTAATGAAATGATGCCTTACATCTATATGCTTAGTCCTAGAATGATGGACTGGATTCTGTGCTATAGAAATAGCACCAGTACTATCACAAAATATAGTTGAATTATTTAAGTTGTATCCATAGTCTAGTAGCTGATTTTGTATCCATAGCATCTAAAAACAGCAACTGCCAGCTGCTGTGTACTCAGCTTATACAGTTGATGTAGACACAGATGTTTGCTTTTTACAAAACCAAGAGACAAGCCTAGCATGCAGGAACTGGCATGTTCTAGAGATACTTTTCTTATCTACTCTACATCCAGCAAAGTCAGCATCTGAGTATCCAGTCAACTCAAATTTTGAATCAGTAGGATACCAGAGTCCTAGATTTGGGCAACTCTTTATATATCTCAAAATCCTTTTTAATAAAATAAGGTGGGATTCTTTAGGATTCACCTGGAACCCAGCACAAAGACATGTGGCAAACATTATATTTGGCCTACTTGCTGTGAGATATAACAGAGACCCAATAATGGCCCTATATAATTTCTGATTAACAGGTTTCCCATGCTCATCAGAATCAATCACAACATTGCCAGCCATGGGTGTTTTCTTAGCTGAGGCACTAGCCATCCCAAACCTTTTGATCAGCTCATTAGCATACTTGGATTGGGATAGGAAAATGCCATCAGGTGCCTGCTTGACTTGGAGACCAAGGAAGTAGGAGAGCTCACCCATACTGCTCATCTCAAACTTTGAATGCATAAGGTTGGAAAACCTTTTCATAGTTTGGGATTAGTAGAACCAAATATAATATCATCTACATATATTTGTACTAATAATATTTTATCATGATGATGTTTAACAAATAAAGTCCTATCTACTATGCCTCTAGAGAATCTATGTTCTAACAAGAAGCTAGCTAGGGTCTCATACCAAGCTCTTGGAGCTTGCTTAAGACCATAAAGAGCTTTATGCAACCTATAAACAAAAGAAGGTTGAGTTGGAGAGATAAAACCTGATGGTTGTTCAACATAGACTTCTTCTTTCAGTTCTCCATTCAGAAATGCACTTTTAACATCCATTTGATAGACTTTAAATTTTTGAGAAGCAACATAGGCCAAGAAGATCCTGATTGCCTCTAACCTTGACACCAGAGCAAAGGTTTGATCATAATCAATGCCTTCTTCCTACCTATACCCTTGAGCAACAAGCCTAGCATTGTTCCTTATAATTACTCCTTGTGCATCCATCTTGTTTTTGAGCACCCATTTTGTTCCAATTACTTGGTTGTTCTCTGGTCTGGGGACCAATTACCAAACTCTACACCTCTCAAATTGGTTGAGCTCCTCTTGCATTGCAAGGATCGAGTGGGGATCTTGCTCTGCATCTTGAATGGATTGAGGTTCAACTTGAGAAATGAAGCAGGCATGCATCAAATCCTTGTAGAGTTGATGTCTAGTCTGCACACCTGTTGATATGTCTCCAATCACTTGAGATACAGGATGATCTCTAAGTGTGACTAAATCAGCAGGAGGAGTTGGTTGCTCAACAGCTGGTGGAGCTAATTCCTCTTGTGGAATTATTTCAGCTGCTGGGACACTATCAGTTGGCTCACTGATATCTTCATCATTGCCTTCAACTATTTGTGGAGATGATGGTGTAACAACCTCAGGATAGAGTGTCACAACATCCAAATTCTCACACAAAGTAGGTACCTGCAAGATCTGACTGGTAGAAGTATTCTTCTCCTTATAAAACATGTTAGTTTCATCAAAGGATACATGTACAGACTCTTCAATTTTCAAGGTAGATTTGTTATAGACCCTATAAAACTTGCTTACTTGGGAATATCATAAAAAAATTCCCATTTCAGACTTGGCTTCAAACTTTCTAGTGTATTTTCTGTTGTTAATATGAATGCAATAAACACAACCAAATACTCTAAAATAGTCTACTTTAGGTTTCTTCCCATTGAGTATCTCATAGGGGGTCTTAGCCTTTAGCTTATGTATTAAACTTCTATTCAGGATATGGTTAGGTGTGCTCACTGCCTCTGCCCAAAAGGAAAGGGGCAAGTATGCATCAACAAGCAATGTACCTGCAGCTTCAATCAGGGTTCTATTTTTTCCTTTCAGCTACCCCATTTTGTTGAGGAGTTCTAGGAGCAGAAAAATAATTCCTGATACCTTCCTTTTCACAGAACTCTTGCATAAGAAGAGACTCAAATTCAGTACCATGATTAGTTCTGATCAATACAACTTGAGTAGAGAACTCACTTTGTATGCACTTGAGAAAATATGTAAGAACCTTGAAGTTATCTGACTTATTTTTCAAGAAGAACACCTAAGTGAACCTGGAGAAGTCATCTACAATAACTAAGGTGTAAGACTTCCCTCCTAGGCTTTGTACAGCAATGGGTCCAAAAAGATCCATGTGAAGCAAATACAAAATCCTAGGTGAGTCACTCTTATTAATGGATTTGAAACTATTTTTAGTTTGCTTGCCTAGTTGACAAGCCCTGCACAGGCTTTCCTTCTTATAGAGGTACGAAGATAATCCTCTTACAAGGTTGTCCTTAGATAGCCTAACAATGTATTTTAGATTTACATGTCCTAGTATCCTATGCCATAATTCATTTTGATTACATGATTGGTTAAATAAACAAATTTCATTTATGGCTGAATTGAAGTTAACAATATAAATGTTACCTACTTTAGAACCAGATAAAACTACTATGCTTTCAGCTGAAGAAATAATGCAAGAGGACTGATTGAAAGTTACCTGAAATCCTTCATGACAAAGATTACTAATGGAGATCAAGTTATGCTTCAAGCCACTTACATATGCAACCTTCCTAAATGTGACAACACCTATCCTGATTTCTCCATAGCCTTCAGTCTGGCCAAAGTTGGAGTCACCAAAAATAACCTTAGGTCCTAGCTTTGACTTATTGTTGGATAAGTTGTCCTTCCATCCTGTCATGTGCTTTGAGCACCCACTGTCCAGATACCATTGCTGGTTTTATGGTGGACTGTTCTTCACCTGCAACAATCAAAAGATTAATTATTCTTGACCCAGGTTACCTTGGGTCCTTTGTTTTCTAAATAAGAAAAACTTAAGATAACAGACATGGTTGGCTGAGATTTATATCATAGTGGATGGTATCCCTTAGGTGGAATTTCCCAAAGGGTGAAAAGATTGATTGTTTGTCTTTTCTGATTAGGGTTTCTGTTACAGTTAAAGGTTTTATTAATTCTCACTGGGTTCGATGATTGGAAGTGAGATCGTTGATCTGAGTTCGACGACATGGGTTGAGATCGTCGATCTCTGCTCAGAGAAGTATAATATTCATTCTCTGTGCCCCAAGTTCGTCGATCTCTGCTCGATGATCCATACAGAAGTCGTCGATCGCTGTAAGACGATTGATTATAGTAGAAATTTTTGTTTAAAGATCGTCGACCTGGGTTCGATGATTTGTTCACATTTCGTCGATATGAGTTCGATGAAAACTGCTGAACATTGTTTTTGTTTTGATTTTGTCTGTTTCTATTTTTCTGTTTGTTAGGTTTGTTCTTATTTGAAGTTGAGGGTTTCTCATAGATTAGTTCTTTACCTTTTTTAGAAATGAATTTTACTGGGGTCCTTAGTGCATTTTTCTGGACCAGGGGGGGTTGGCTTGATGAAACACCCAAGCCCAGTTTGCCAGTGAGTCTTGCACAAACAATGCTTGTAATGTCCATCAGCTTGAGGCTTCTCCCATTAAGGGATTCTTCAAGTTGCCTTGCCTCAGCTAGTTCAGTTTATAGTTTAATTATCTGTTCATTTGCAAGAGTATTTTCATTTTTTAATTTATGGTTTTCTGCAACTAAACTACTTTGATCATTCAATTGCTCTCTAGGTTGTTTAATTTCCTTTTCTGAACTAATTAGGTCCATGCACATAGTTTTGAATTCATGTACAAAAGCTTCAGAATTGAAGTCAAAAGAAGAGAGTACCTGATCCACTTCTGAAAGTGGTTGTTCATCATCTGATGAATCTTCTCCTGAATGAGTGCTAGAAGCATCAATTGCCATTATGCAAAATTCCTTTGCCTTTGCTTCCTCCTCATCTTCATCACTGGAGCTAGAGGATGAGGAATCCTCTTCAGTATCACTCCAGGTTTCTGCTACAAAGCCTTTCTCTTTCCTCTTATGCTTGCTTGAGGAAGGCTTACTGTATTTCTGTCTTCTGGAGTCCTTGTCCTTTCTTTTCTCCTTCTTTTGATTCTCTGGACACTCAGAGATATAATGTCCAGGTTCCCTGCAACCAAAACAAATAACCTATTTGGTTGGTGTTTTGTCATACTTGGGTTTATCTTCTTGTCTGGATGACTTCTTCCTGAAGTCTCTTTTTCCCATCTTGTAGAATCTCTTTGCTAAGAGACTCAAGAAATCTTCATTAACAGCAGGAGTTGCTGTTTCTTCTATAGACTTAAAAGCAATGTTCTTCTCTTTCCTTACTAGAGTAGAGACCTTCTGCTCTGCCTCCCTAGTGTTTGTCAAGTGCTCAAAGGATTTGAGCTTTCCAAGAAGTATTTCTGTGGAAATTTCTGAAATACTTCTGGTATCTTTGATAGGCCAGATTCTTGTGTCCCAAGAACTGGGAAACACATCAATATTTTATCACTGATCTCTGTCAGTGAAATGTCCTTGTCCAATGTTCTTAGTTCACTGATGATGGAACTCAGTCTGTCATACATCTCTTCAACTGATTCAGCATCTTCCTTTCTAAAGTTCTCATACTTAGAAATAAGAAGGGATCTTCTATCTTTTCTTTCTTCCACTAAACCTACCACCATTTGGTTCAAATAATCCCAGATGGCATTTGCTGATGTGCAGTCAGTAACCTTTTGGAAAATATCATCTAACATAGTCTTGGATAGTATGTTCATGACCTTGGCATCTGAAATTTTTTCTTTCTTTTGAGCATCAGTCCAAGTTGGTGGTGGTACTACATGAGTGTTAGTAGATGTAGAAGCAGCTTCTGTTGGTTGAGGGGGACCTTTCAAAATTGAGTTAAAAATATCTTCATCAATTGAGTTCATGTAAAGTCATATTCTTGCCTTCCAGATACTGAACCTATTTAAGTTACAGACTGGAGGTCTGGTTCTTGCATAATCCTTGTTCTGTGCCATGTGATGAATGAATAGCTAAGGAAAAGAAAATCTGAATAAGCAGGGATCTTGATTCAAGTGTTAGCTTGTACAACCAAAGAACCACAATCTTCTGATACCAATTGAAAGGAGGGAGTTATTCAGATCTACTCTAGGGGGGGGGGGGGTGAATAGAGTGTTTAAAAACTTTTGACTATTTTAAATTATTCTATCAAAGTACTAAATAAGTGATACCAATAAATATATAAGCAGAAGGAAAACTAGAGAACTATTCTAAATATCACAGGAACTAATAAGTGAAATAAGAAAAGGTGCAACCAGACGACACAAGAAATTATAGTGGTTCCCCAAATCTGGGTACATCCACTCTTCTACCACCCTGGTAGGAATCACTCTCAGGTTTTTGATCAGGTGGCTGCCACCAAATAATATCTATTTCAAGGGAGATATTACAAACCTTCTGGCTTTTGATCAGGTGCCGGAAAACCAACTTGAAGTCTTTTGATCAGGTGACCTCACAACCAGGAATTACTTTTGAAGGGAGTAAAAACCTTTTACACAGAGGGGGAAGGAAAAAGTTGAGTTGTCTTCTCTTTTCTCAAGCAAATGAGAGAAGACTTGAGAGTGATCCTGATGGAGTCAAGGCTTGTCCTGTGATTTGAATGGTTCAGGAGATCAAAGCCTTGTACAGGGTGTAGGACTGGAAATCCAGAAAGCTAGGACTGATTGAAGAGGATTGTCTCCACAAGCTTCCTGAATGAACTCTTGTTTTGGAACTGAGATCAGTTCTTCTTCTTTTTCTAGCAGCCTTATGATTTCTTTCAAAAGTCTGTTGAATGCATCAAGAAGTACTGAATAATAATTCTCTGGGTCTTTTATTCTCTGAGTCCCTTTTCTTTGAATAATTCCAAACTGAATTTGAAATCGTCCATATTGATTGACTGCCGGAATCACAGGAACTTATGAAACAGCTATAAGAGAATTAACTCATTTCCTTAACTGTCCCGAAAAAGGCTGTATAATAACTCTGTGAAAACCAGCAATTAATGCTTGCCAAGGAACGACTATATTCAGAGAATATATGCATTAATCACTCAGAGTCATATAAGCAAAAGAATAAACGGTCAATAAAGAAAACAATAACTGCAGGGAATAAAATGTTGATCTACCAAAATCATCGATCTGGTACTGAGATCGTCGAGCTCAAACATCCTCTATCATCGAGCTGAGCCCTGTGATCGTTGACCTGAAAATCATCTTTCCAAACTGGGCTTCAAGATCGTCGAACTGAGATGGTTGAATGTCGATTCAATCCTGAAAGTAGATTAGAGATCGTCGACCTGAGTTCAGCAATCGTCGATTTAAGCATTTAGAGATTTAACTCTAAGATCGTCGAGCGTAGAACGATGATCGTTGAGCTCTCTTCAGAGATCGTCGAACGACTTTTTACTTAGAAAATTTTTTGCCTTCTCTGCTGTCTTCTAAGTCTCTGATGTCTTGGTCTTATATTACTGAGTTGTTGACCTGACTGACACCTAAGACACTAGACTAGACCCTAGCTATACAATGCGAGTCTGACTTATCCTAGAGTAGTGAACCTAGCCCAAATACAAACTAGGGATCCAACAAGTTCGACGAACTCCAGGCTCAGTTCGACGAACGATGAGCTTTGTTAGACGAAGCTGAGCTCGATGAAAGCACAATCAGTCCACTCATTTGTACTTAGCCAAATTTCTGCTTCAAGGCGTCGAGAGCGTCGAGAGAATTGAGAGCATCGAGAGCGTTGAGAGTGGTGAGAGCATTGAGTGAGCTTGCCTCACTCAACGCTATTTGTCTTAACAAATATTTCTGAGTCTTGGCATTGAGAGAGTAAGCTCCACTCAATGCCAAACTACCTAACAAAATTTTTCTGTTATCTGGCATTGAGTGAGTAAGCTACACTCAACGCCTCTGGACTTAGTGAAAATTTTGCCCAACTTTTCTGGGAGTTGACTAGCACAACAACACTCAACGCTAAAGCAGTATGATGTTGAGTGAGTAGACCATACTCAACGCCTGTGGACTTAGCCACATTTTCAGCTAATTTCTCTAGGCTTAGACAGACTCAGCCTGACTCATAGCCTTTTTACTGTATGGCGTTGAGTAAGTAGACTACACTCAATGCCTGTGGACATAGCCATATTTTGGCTATCTTCCAGTTAGGCTTAGACAGACTCAACACTATATATTATATGGCGTTGACTGAGTAGACTACACTCAACGCTTTTGTACTTAGCCAAAATTTTTGGCTATTTGCCAGTTAGGCTGAGATAGACTCAACGTTATATGTTATATGGCATTGAGTGAGCTATCCTCGCTCAGCTCCTGTGGGCTTAGGCAAATTTCTTCAAAGCAAAATAGAATCCATACCTCTGGCATTGAGTGAGCTTGCTCCACTCAACTTCTGCGGACTTAGTCGATTTTTTCTATGTCCAGCAACCACTTATTATGTCCACATGTCCAATCACTGTGATATGGACAACTTGTACTCAAAACCTCAAATGCACATCAAATACAGTTAATGTGTGTGTCATTGACCTGTTTGACTTCTCACAAATCAGGGACATTGAGAACAATAGACCCAATAAGGACAAATTATCTGGACTGGTACAGAAACCTGAGAATTGTTCTCAGGAAAGAGCATAAGCTCTATGTTTTGGAAGAGGATTCCCTAAAAAGCCATTTGGGAATGTGTCCTGAGTTGATAAAGATGCTTATAAGAAGTATCAAGATGACTCCTTGGATGTCGAATGCCTCATGCTCGCCACCATAAACTCTGAGCTTCAGAAGTAACATGAGAACATGAGTTATAAGGAGATTGACGAGCGTCTTAAGAAAATGTTTTAAGTGCAAGCTCACCAAGAGAGGTTTGACGTCACCAAGGCATTGTTTCAGTGTAAGATGGGAGCTCGAGACCTAGTAGGGAATCACGTACTCAAGATGATTGGGTATATAGATAACCTTGAAAGTCTAGGTTTTCCTCTAGGCTAAGATTTGGCTACAGACCTGATCCTGCAATCATTGCCAGACCGTTATGAGCAGTTTGTCTTGAATTACAATATGAATGAAATTGACAAGACACTGCCCGAGCTCCTAGGCATGTTTAAAACTATTGAGATCAATGTGAAGAAGGTCAATCATGCTAGCCCTATATTGATGGTGCATAAGGGCAAGGGCAAGGACAATGGTTTCAAGAAGACTAGGTTGGACCTAAGTCATCTCTTGAGCCCAAGTCTTCAACACTGAAGAAGAAAGGATTGGCAAAGGAAAAGAAATGCCACCACTGTGACAAGGCTGGTCATTGGAGGAGGAACTGTCCTTTTTATATTGAGGGTCTGCAGAAAATGAAGGGAGGTATGACTTTCTCTTCAAGTGTTTATGTTATAGAGATAATCCTTTCTGCTCCTTCAACTTGAGTATTGGATACCGAATGTGGTTCTCACATTTGTATAAATGTGTAGGAATCTGGAAGGAGAAGAATGCTGAGTAAAGGGGAGGTGGACCAACATGTTGGCAATGGAGCAAGAGTTGTTGATGTCGCCGTAGGAGTTTACCCTCTTTCTTTGCCCAGTGGGCTTGTAATAGAACTAGATAATTGTAATTAAGTTCCTTTCATAACAAGAAACATTATATCCATATCATGTCTTGACATGAAAGGATTTTCGTTTATAATTAAGAACAATTATTGTTCAATTTTTATGAATGATATTTGTTATGGTGTAGCCCAAATATTTAATGGTTTATATGTTTTGAACTTAGACCATCGGATCTATAATATTGAAAATACTAAAAGACTAAAAACAAATGACTCAAATCCTACTTACCTTTGGCATTGTCGTTTGGGCCATATAAATGACAAACGTATATCCAAGATCCATTAAGATGGACTACTGGACTCATTTGATTATGAATCATTTGAGAGATGCGAATCATGTTTATTAGGCAAGATGACTAAAGTCCCTTTCACTAGTTTTAATGAGAGGGCTGATGATCTCTTGAGTCTAATACATAGTGATGTATGCCGACCCATGAGTTCTATGGATAGAGGTGGGTACTTCTACTTTATTACATTTACTGATGATTTCATTAGATACGGATACGTGTATCTTATGATGTGCAAATCTGAGACCTTTGAAAAATTCAAAGAGTTAAAGAAAGAAGTAGAGATCAAGCTAGGTAAGAGGGTTAAAGCACTCCGACCTGATCGAGGTGGAGAATACCTAAGTCATGAGTTTCGTGATCATCTGAAAGAGTGTGGTATTGTATCACAGCTCACTCCACCCAGAATGCCGTAGCATAATGGTGTGTCTGAGCTGAGGAATCGTACTCTATTAGACTTGGTACGATCGATGATGAGTCATGTAGATTTGCTTGTTTCCTTTTGGGGATTTGCTTTAGAGACTACTGCTTTTACCCTGAATCGCGCTCCAATGAAAACATTTCTAAAGACACCATATGAGATATAGACTGGGAGGCATCCTAGTATGTATTTCATTAAGATTTGGGGCTATGACCCATACGTGAGACGTCAAATGCCTGATAAGCTGGAACCCAAGTCAGATAAATGTTATCTTATGGGGTATCCTAAGGAAACTAAATGGTACTATTTATACCTACCATCTTAGGGCAAAGTGTTTGTTGCGAGGACTGGTGTCTTTCCTGAGAAAGAGTTCTTAAGTAGAGAGACTACTAGTGTAACATCTCTCAAGCAACTAGACCCCCTAGGAGTAGTTTTGTCATGACTAGGTCTTGACAAAACCCTAGAAGCCCAAGAAGACTAAGTGGACTTAGGAATATAGGTGAAATCATTATGGTCTGCAAATAGTAGATTCCTAAACCGTAGTTTAGGATGATCATGAGATTCCTAGACCCCACCATGACCTCACCAATCTATTGAAAGGCCCTAAGGGTCCATTTGAGTCAACCCAGGGTGGCCAAGTTGACTTAGGATCATCTTAGACCTAAATAGGGCAAGATGCCCTAGCTAAGGGCAATGTGCCCTAATGAGACCAACTAACCCTACCAAGGTCTCCCTAGAACTAGAATGGGGTCAATGGGTCACCAAAGATCCATTAGGGTCAACCTCAGAGCTTAAGTTGACCTAAGTCAACCTTAACCCTAAATGGGTCAAACTGACCTACATAGGGTCAATTGACCTTCCCTTAGCCATGTGGACCCCACCCATGCCCTCCTATCCCTAAAGTGAGGTCGAAGGGTCACCAAGGACCCATTGGGGTCAACCCTAGTGGCTAAGTTGACCCAAGTCAACTCAAACCCCAAAATGGTCAAAGTGCTCTTAATAAGGGTCAAGTAACCTTCAAGGTGCCAAGTAAACCCTACCCATCCCTACCTAGACCCTAGGGGAGGCCAAGAGGTCACCAAGGACCCATTGATGGTGACACAAGGTCAATTTGACAAAAGTCAACCCTAGGCTAGGTCAAGTCAAACTTAGCTCAAAAAGAGCTAACCCAAGCTTAAGCCCCGAGCCAATTAGGCTAACCAACTCCTAACAACTTTATATTAGCTTAGTGGGCTGCATTTAGTCTAGTGCCATGACATAATTCGGCCATGAGAGACAGGAGAGAGAAAACTCCAAATTCCTCTTTAATGGAGGAGAGAGAAAGAGGAAGGAAGAGGTCATTCATGGCTTAGGGAGGGCAAGGGCCACCTCTAATGACTGGATTTAACTCCTCTGGGGAAGAGGAGAAGTTTCCAGCCATTTCTCGGCCACCCAAAGGCAGGTTCACCCCCCCCCCCACTACTTGTCCGAAAGCTTCATTCTTGGCCATTAATGGCATTGATGCCATGACCACCCTCTCCCCCATTTTATTATTTTTAAATTTCACTGGACTCTAAGGAGTCGTTTCCACACTTGCCCCGACGATTTCGAGTTACTCCATTATGTAGTTGTAGAAACCCGAGCGACGCCACCACCACCATGGCATCCCGGCGATCGGCGCGCCTCCAGGCCGCAAATAAGGTTCGGGCTCAATTCTGCTTGTCGGGATCGCCGGAAAATGCCCCTCCGGAGGCTGTGCCACCGCTTGGCGATATCCACCACCTTGACGGAGGTGCTGGTAGCGGTGACCGGCCAGGGAGGCTGCCGGATGGCCGGGAATTTGGCTGGGAAGTGGCTCCAGGACGCGATGATCCTGGCCATCGGCTGGATCTTGAAGATGACCAGATTCTGCTGGATGCGCTTTAAGATTCGTGCTAGAGCTGATTTAAACTATAGGTTATATTTTCATAATATTTCATTTCTGTCACAGAAATTCTATTTAATGTTTCTATTTATTAAAAATACCTAGGGATAGCCAAAGAAAAAGTGAAGAATATCAAAGTTGTAGCTATAGGAGTGTACTTTATTTTAAAATTGGTTTTGACCAATTTGAGTGCCTGGTTTGACCAGGGCACTCATTTTGGTGGGGTCTATACCTAGGGCTTGACAGAGATTAAAATGTGTACCCCCACTTCATCACAAGTCTAAATGACTTGAAATTTGGACAGGGAGTCACACTAAGATATACCTAGGTTCTGTCAAAAAATGAAATTTTTTGGAGTTAATTTTTCTATAGTTTTAGAAATTATTTAATAATCATAGGGTAAATTAAGTTAGGGACTTAAAGACCTCCAAACCCTCCCAAAGTGTGGTGAGTCGTCCTTTGGGTCATCATGAGGTTCTGTATAAATTTTCACCTCATTGTGAGTTGGTTTGGTTGGGAAATGAGAAACCCTAATTTTGCCCTATAAGGGGTGTTTAGGTCAAAAGTGCACCTTGTGGGTTTGGGTGGCCAAACCACCTCAATAGAGGCTGAGATTTGGGCCACTGGTTTGACATGTCATTTAACACCCTCATAGGTATTATGGGGTGGTTTGGGGTAGGATTTCCCTAGGATCCAAGTTCAAACCTTAAGTTTGGACTTTGGGGGTTGAGAAGGGCATAGGGTCAAAGGCCCTTGTATGGACTTGAAATTTGGTAGAGAAGACACTAGGGTATCTAAGGTCCTCTAGTAAAAATTTTAAAGGATTTGGAGATGGATTAACCCCTCAAAACCCTAACCCTAGTTTAGGACAACCCTTATTCATGTAAGATATGCCACCAAAACTTAATGAAAAGTTATGAAACTTGGATAGTATTGTCATAGGGTTAGTATGAGTCTTTGCTAGTTTTATTGGAAATTTTGGAACAATAATTTTAATACCTCCTTTGCAATCAATGTGTTAGCCCTTATTAATTATTTGTTTATTATGACCTCTCTATTCCTTGGATGATTATGGAATTGATGCAGAGGGAGTTTTAGACCATTATGCTCATACATGAATTTTGATGTAATTTTTAGATGTAAATTACCAATACTTACTTCACAAGTTTATAAATATGAGAATATGATCAATAATAGATTCAGAGCCCCACACTCATTGAAAAAAATGTGGAACTTGATCTGTAGTGTTTTTTGGACAATTTTTCTTATGTGGGAATTTTATTACAATTTTTAGATATACAATTTCTGTATTTAGTTCATTAATTTATCAAGTTGGATTATTGTGTGGTGGGCCAAAACCCGAACAGGCAAGCGTACCTGTCGAATTGTAGTACCAAGGTCGTATTTAAACACGGGGCTGTCAATTACTTCTACTCACGCCTTAACTATTATCCTACCGGAGAACTAATGGGATTTGAGAATTTTTTAAAGTAAAACAAAAGACAACTTGCGAGACGAAAAAAAACTTATAATAAAAAGCTAGCATTCGATCAATGATTCACCATGAAATTAGATGAGAGAGATAAAAATAAAGATAGTTTTAATTTTGCAAATCAAACTCGGCCGTGACGGATCCGAAAATAAGACAAAATCTCGCTAGAGCATTAGGTCTCCTAACTTATAGACTCTTTGATCGAAATCTCTTTACAAACCAAAGAAGCCTAAAGTTGCATTATCGAGGTGATCCGCACTATTGGATTTGACTCCAATCCGGAGGATTTACGTCGTCCTATCTCTAGGATTGCGTTCAACTCCTTCCTTCTTTGAGTGATCTTTCAAATCATGAGTCTCTCGACTACTATGAAATGAGAACAAGGCCTACTACCGTATATCGAAAATACGGAGTCGACACAAATTAATCAAAGAAGGACCGAGTAGAAATAACAAAAATAAAACTAAGAAAGAAAGTAAACTCTCATCTCACTTTATGGATCCTCACGATCGAATGCTATAGGAAATTAGCTATGCTTAATTGACAAAGAAGACAAAATAAAAGAAGAGAGAAACATTTTCATTATTATTACTAAAAAGAAACGTTCATAATGCTAAACAAAATGATCTTAAACAAAGCTTTAAAACAACAATTGAAATTACAACTAAAAGGGAAACTAGAAATGAAAATTACAATGAAAAGAACTCTCTTGAAAAGTACTCTCTTGCTCTCTTGCTCCAATCCAACCTCTTCAAAGCATGGGATATGGGTTCCTTTTATAGGAGAGGAGGGAAGCATCTAGAAGAAGGGGGAGATCAAGGGTGGCCGGCCACATGGGGGAGAATAGGTTCATGCATGATATTAAATGGAGGGGAGAGAAATGCATGCATGTGTTAAATGACAAAATATGTAATGGGAAGGGGGGAGTGAATGGGAAATAAAGGGGAGGAGAGAGATGGTAGGGGCCGGCCATGCAAGGGGAGGATGCATGCATTGCATTAAATGGAGGAGAGAGGGGTGGAAAAAAATGCATGCATGAGAGGAAAGGTGGCTAGGGAATAATAAAGGGGAAAGAGTGGCCGGCCACATGCATGAATAATTGCATGCATGTGGTCGGGTTGCATGGAAAGGGGGCTTCAATGGGCTGCTCTTTTGGTGGGCTTTGGGCTGCTTCAAAGAAGGGAGCTCGGGCTGCATAGGAGGCTCGGGTAGCTAGGTGGCTGCTTGGTTGTGGCCGGGCTGCATGAAGTGGCTGCTCCAAGTTGAGGTGGGCCAAGAGGAGGAGGCCGGGCTGCACCAAGAGCTGAATGGGGGCTCGGGCTGCTACACATGTGGCCGGGCTGCACCAAGAATGATTGGAGGGCTGCATGCTTTAAACCTACAAAATAATACCAACCATTACACACAATATTATGTAAAAAATATTAAACATAATAAGCTAAACATCTCATAAAAAAATGCAACATAATATGATATAAATATAACAAGGATAAGACATAAAACAACACAAAATAAATAACAAATATATTAAAACTTAAAACTAAACATGACAAAAACACATAATAAAGTTTAGAAATTATAGAATCCTAACCTAAAAGACATTTAGACAAGAAATAAAACAAAACAAACATAAAATAAGAGAAACTATAAATAAACTTAGGAACTTAGGCTACTAAATTACCCCAAAAAATGATGACTAAAACTAGTCATCATTGTGCAAAATTAAGTTTAGAGTTCACTACTCACTGCAAAAATTATGAAACTTGACCTAGAGTGTTTATAAGTCATTATATATATATGCTTGGATTTTCTCAGAATTTTTTGAAGTAGTTTAGCAGTACTTGTCTCTTTAAAATGATTAATGTAGGTTATGTTCAAAATTAGATTTAGAGGTCTAAACCTTCCTGACAAATTGGGATACTTTGAATTTGCTATTAAATAGTCATCTTGTATTTATCTTAATTTTATGGAGCATTTTTCATGACTATAAGGGCAACTTCATATTTAAACTAGGGCATTTGGATTTTTAGGAGAAATAAATAAAATGTCAGATTTATTAGGAAAATTCCAAGTTTCTGGATTTAGTCTATAAGTGTCATGATAGGTCTCCATTAATTATCCTAGGTTATTTGGATGAGGATTTAGTGTACCTCCTATCAGACATGTCATATATCATAAGATGGTCTGCATTTAGTAATGCTGCAAAAATCGAGTTAACTTGGGGAATGGTCATAGGGAGATGGGATTGTAGTTTACTATTTTTGGGTAAGTGGATTGGAGTATACCATTGAAGTTGGGAAGAGTAGGTAGTGGAGTTGTCTAAGTTTAGGTGGTACTCAGGATCGACGAAAGATCGTCTGTCCTGTGAAGGGAGAGAGAAGGTAAAAATTCTTTAGGGTTAGAATAAGTGTAATACTAAAGGGATCATGAATCGGGTATTAACCAATAATAATAAGTTCCTTGCGAAAGGGAGCTTTGGGATTAATCCCATCGTAGTTCCTAGTACCCTCTGAGAGCCCTTCACGTGGTATCCCGGGGGCAATCCTGGGCTAACTTAAACTATAGGCAAAATAAACTACAAGTGTAACTATCATAATTAGGGATTCACTTTCAATCACCTCGATGTCTCAGGATGTTAGGTTGGGTTACTCGGGCTGTAGGCTCGGTGGATTTGGTGATGGGCAGGTTTGCCTGATGAGCTTTGGCTCGCTTGTTGGTTGTGACGACAGGATGGTCCGAGGATCTTTGGCTCGGTAGGTGATACATAAGGTTACATGTGCATAAAGTATAAGGTGGTGGGTCTTTGGTATTGTAGGGTCGATGCACCGATGCCAATACGTTGACTCGGCAAGTGTGGTTTTGCACTTCACCAAATTAAGTCCAATGCGCCAGCTGGCAAGAGTACGCAGGAGCTCCGCTTAGTGCACCAACATCGAGGCATACGATAGGTCTGATTGGTAGTGCAATTACCGGTTTAGAGGTGGGAGAGGCCCAACCTACCGCTTCCGTTTTCCACTACAGAGGTATCCTGGGAAGTTAGGCTCCAGAAAGGGGGAACTAAAGGTCTGTATACACAGAGTCGAGTGGGTGAGTTGCACTTGCATGTTCACATCATAGTATATCTTGCATTTCATACCATCATCATTGCATATAACCCCCGACACCTATTGTATAAAGTGGTATGGGATGCTCTATACAATAGGCCCTACAAAACGACCCCTTGGCTTATAAGCTCGCGTGAGCGTTCTTATAAGTTAAGGTTTTTTACTCTGTAGATATATATATGCTTCTAGAAAACTGACACCCTATCATATAAATTGGTATGAGACTTTTTATACGATAGGAGCCTTGTAGAAGATCCCTTAGCTTATGTATTTTCATATAAGTTAAGGTTACATATTATATATTCAGTCTTTCATACTTTCATTCCTGTCACATATACTCTTAGAACTGCTAGATTAGTTCTGCCGTCACCTGTACTTTGTTATTCTCCACCTTCATTATCTCTCCTTTGCTCCTCCCTGCTCGGTGCCTAGGAGCCATGGGGGAAGGGGCGGGGGATGATAGGACTTAGTCTTTTAGACTAACAGTTTTCGAACCACGTCATTTTAGGGGATCGTGGAGCCCAGCATGGAGGAGCAGCCCCGAAGGTCGGCATGTTTGGAGATGGGACAGTCTAGCACCAGAGTTCAGACAGATGGGACTGTGAGTCCCGATCGTTAGTAGATGTTTAACTTTTACTTCCACACTAAGTGATTGTAGTGAGGATATTGATGTACCGGACATGAGCCCTATTTTCTCTACCTTCATTATTTCTGTGAACACTCCCATCGTGGAGATTATTTACTATATATGTGATTTCTGTGGACTTGCCTTTTACTATTTGCTGCTTTTTTGTGATCGTTTTGGCCGGCAGGATCAGCGTTTTGTAGTGGCGACCTTCCCGGGCGTGAAGGTATCACCGCAAAACGGCAGTTCTGGGCCTAAGACCCGGTGGTTTAAAAAGAAAAAAAATGGGGTCTTACAAGTGGTATCAGAGGAAACCTCGATCGAAAAAGTAGCACTCCATAATCCCAGGGTCACCCCCGCATGAGTTTAGTTTAGGGACAAACTAAGCAGCGGAAGCAGTGGTGTGCCCATATGGGGGATCACATGTAAATTATCCACTTTTTAATTAGGTTTGGGACATTTACTTACGATGGTTCTTGTTGTGTAGCCTTCAGCACATCCCACACCACAGGGCGGAGTCCAGCAAGCTCTGAATATTGCACCACCTCCCCCAACTCCCACTCTGTTTCTACAGTCGGAGATGGGGCAGACCCTAATAGCTATTCTGGAGGCTTTCAGGGACCAGCAGGTTCTGGCTCCGTAGCTAAACCCGGGGGCCGATTGGTTGAGTATTTTTCGAGGACTTTCTCCCCCGTCTTACTTAGGGATAGAGTCAGCAGTTTGGACGGAGGAGTGGCTGGACATCATGTATGAGATGCTGACTAGGATACGGTGCACATGGGAGGAGAGGGTACCTTTGGTGGTCTCTTGCTTGGATACCCATGCCAAGAGATGGTGGAATACACTACTGGACACGACGTTTGCTGATAGAGAGGTTGTAAAGATTTCTTGAGAGGAGTTCAGGGCCGCACTGTTGGAGCATTTTGTTCCGCAGTCGGCCAGAGATGAGCTGGAAGATAGATTTCTATAGTTGAGGCAAGGCAACAAGATAGTGGTGGAGTACCACCGGGAGTTCAATCATCTAGCCAGATTTGTGGATTCTTATCAGTTGGATGAAGCAGGATACACCAAGAGGTTCTATAAGGGCCTACGAGAGGATCTGAGAGAGGCTCTACTATTCGTATCTGATGGACCTATTCCTCGGATATTGGAGATGGCGAAGAGGATTGAGGCAGATTACCACACTACTCGAGGCCGGAAGCGGCAAACTGAGGATCAGGGCCGGGGAGCCAGAAATGATTAACGACGGGGCCGCATTGCTTATGGGAGAGATATGAGAAGAGCAGAGGACCAACTTCGTCAGGAGGTGAGACATGAGCCTAGGGAGCCGGTGGTAATGGCTCCTCAACCTCTCCAGATGCGGGAGATGCAAATACCTGGGGGTATGGAATATCCCCTGCCAGAGTGCTTCAACTGTCATCAGGTAGGGCATATATGGAGAAACTTCCCCATGAGGGGGGCACCACTACCAACACCACAGGTTGCCCCGCCTGCTCAGTATTTTGGAGGCCGAGGATGTGGTCGAGGACGTAGATACTAGGGCGAAGATCGCAGGCAAGAGAGGGAGCAAGTGTATGCACTGGATCTTGCTCAATCTCGGAACCCGGAGCAAGTGATCACAGGTATGTCAGTAAATTTTAAGTTCTTTCTTTCCAAAATAATTAGACTCGTGGATATGTAATTGACAGACTAGGAAAGAAAATCATAACTAGATTTTTAAGATATTCAACTACCCCAGACATAGTCTTCATCAACGGCAAGCCCGCTTATACACTATTCGATACAGGTGCTCCACACTCATTTGTGTTGGAGGCCTTCGTGGAAGGGTTGGAAGGCGTGGAGCGATTCACACGCTTGATGATGATGATACGACTACCCGACGGATCAGAGCTATTCACCTCTGCCCACTGTAACATGGAGACAGAGTTTGGAGAGAAGGCATTCGAAGCACCAGCAACAATCCTAAGGATGCCATCCTATGATCTGATCTTGGGCATGACATTGTTGCATTGGAACCATGCCCAGGTTGACTGCCTGTCAAAGAGGATCACCGTAAGGCACGGGGATTCCCACGCCGTCTTCGATGGTACTTGACCTATTCCCCCTCTCTTGTTATCATCAGTGCAGGCCGTCAAGGTCCACTTGTAGGGAGAGGAAGTCTATGAAGTGCTGTTTGAAATGGCCGAGGCCAAGGATTCAATCTCTGGTATCCCGGTGGTGCGGGATTTTGCTGACGTATTCCCAGAGAAGCTGTCAGAGCTACCCCTGCACCGGGAGCAGGATTTCTAGATACAACTGGTGCTTGGGGCTAACCTGACATCTAGAGCCCCTTACCGGATGGCCCTAAAGGAGTTGACGGAGTTTCGAAACCAGCTGAAGGAGCTAGTGGAAGCCGGATTTGTCTGGCCAAGCTCTTCACCATGGGGATCCCCAGTGCTGTTCGTCAAGAAAAAGGACGGGACACTCAGATTATGAATCAACTACCGAGCACTGAACAGACTGACAGTTCAGAATACCTATCCACTGCCAAGGATAGATGAGCTGTTTGACCAGCTGGAGGGGGTGCATTTCTTCTCGAACTGGATTTGAGGTCGGGCTACTACCAACTACGGATTCGGGAGGAAGACATTCGGAAGACTGCCTTCAGTAGAAGATATGGGTTATTCGAGTTTACCGTGATGCCCTTCGGGCTCACGAATGCACCGTCGACATTCATGAGCCTCATGAACTTGGTGTTCGAGGCTTATCTGGATGTGTTCATCATCATATTTATTGATTACATCCTCATCTACTCGAGGACGGAGGAGGAGCACACACGACATCTGACACTGACTCTAGAGAGACCATGAGAGCACCACCTTTATGCGAAGTTTAGCATAATGCCAGTTCTGGTTGAAGGAGCTGGCCTAACTAGGCCATATTATTAGTGGAGCTTGGCTGGCAGTAGACCCAACAAAGATTCAGGCAGTTCGGGATTGGCCGCAGCTGAAGGCGGCCATAGACGTGCGGAGTTTTCTAGGACTTGTCGGTTATTACCGGAAGTTCTTGGAGGGATTCTCTCGAATTGCCCTCCCACTCACATCCCTGACGAGGAAGGATGTGCCCTTTGTCTGGACCCCGCAGTGCGAGACGGCTTTCCAGGAGCTGAAGGATCGACTCACATCGACTCATATTCTTGCCCTTCCTTCGGGGAGAGAAGGATTCCAGGTCTACACTGATGCTTCCTACCAGGGCATGGGTGCAGTGCTGATGCAGAAGGGCCACATGATTGCTTATACTTCCCGCTAGCTGAAGAAGCATGAGCAGAACTACCCTGTTCATGACATAGAGATGGTAGCAGTCGTATTTTATCTGAAGGCTTGGAGACATTACCTGTACGGCATCCACTGCGACATATACTCTGATCACAAAAATTTGAAGTATGTGGGCACGCAGAAAGAGCTGAACATCAGGCAGAGGCAATGGGTGAAATTTTTTGCAGATTACCAGTACGAGATGCATTACCACCCACGGAAGGCGAATGTAGTAGCCGATGCACTGATTTAGAGAGCCGCCACCTCCAGAGCAGAGCCCCAAATTATGTCCATGGAGCTGGTGCAGAGATTAGAGGATATACACATCACGCTGGTGTCGTCTGATGACCCCGAGCTTTATGAGGAGTATTTAGCCGCGATGAGCACCACAAATGACATTCGAGACCGAGTCAGAGATGGGCAGAGGCAGGATGCCAAGCTGGAGCCGATATTCCGAGCCTTGGAGGAAGGTACTACGGGAGATTACACACTGAGGGATGGCCTAGTGTGTTTTAGAGGACGGGTTTATATACCAGAGGGAGGCCAGATCCGGGAGGATATAATGATGGAGGCCCACTACAACCGGTATTCGATACACCCGGGAGTTACGAAGATGACCGTGGATCTGAAGAAGACCATGTATTGGCCAGGCATGAAGAAGGATATCACCTACTTTGTGACCCACTGCGAGACATGCCAGCTGGTGAAGGCGGAGTGCAGAAACCCCGCAGGATTGTTACAACCACTCCATGTGCCGGTGTGGAAGTTCGAGGATATCGCGATGGACTTCATACATGGGCTACCCCGATCGCGAACGGGAAACGATTCGATCTGGGTAATCGTCGACTGGCTGACAAAGGTAGCAAGATTTATCCCGGTCAGGAAAGATGTCTCGGTTTGTGTGCTGGTTCGGAAAATTATGGAGCAGTTCGTCCGTTATCATGGCGTACCCAGGACGATCGTATCAGATCGAGATGGACGGTTAAAGTCCAGGGAGTGGAGATCAGTGCAGACTTACTTGGGCACTCGGCTGACATTCAGTACAGTTTTTCATCCCCAGACTGACGGGCAGACGGAACGCACCTATTAACCAAAATCCGCAACATGTTTGGCAGGACAGATCCTTCTCAATATTCGGTAGACTCGTCTTTGACAGTCCGCTCAGGTCGTCAAGATCATTGATCCAAGGATCCCCCAGCGGCAGACTTCAAATCTCAGTCTGCCCATGTCACCTAGCCAGGTTCCCAGCGCCAACCTCCTTCAGCGGCAGACTCCATCATCCAGTCCGCCCAGGTCGCCCGACCTCTGATGATTAGCTTCCAGATCGCTCGCTAGCTCTTCAGGCGAACTCAAGCACCAGTCCGCGCAGGACGCGGCCCTTCAGCCAGGATTGCGCCCTGTAGCCAGATTGAAGCTCCAGCTCACGAGCCCAGTCTGCCCCTCTTGTGCGGACTGCGTGTCTTTTTTTTTATTCCCGTCACCGCTGCCCGGTTCTACTATACCCCGGGCAGCTGATTATTTTAGCACTGCCCGTTTTGGCAGGCCCCCGGACCTATAAATAGGGGGAAGCGGTGCATGCAAGGCAGGCAGACTCGAGCCCAAGAGCCTACTTGTTAAAAGTTGCAGACTCGAATCTTGGGATTTGCGGTCTCTAGCTTACTCTTTGTTTAGTTTTCTTTCCTCTACTTGTAATCAGTTTTCTGCAATCAAAGGAAAGCCCGTCGCAAGAGAGGCATTCAGGCCGCGACGGGCGAAGTCTGTTATTGCCGTGGCTCATAGCTCTGCTTTCTCTAGTCCACCAGTAGATAACAGCTTGCAGTCTTTTCTTTTCCTCCTTACTTTCCCCCGTGTTTGAGCCGTTAACTGGTGGTGTTTTTTTTTCATGCATCAACAGTTAACATGTGACCATCAGATCTAAGCAGTTTTTCGAAGTCCGCGAACTAGAATGTCAGACTGCCGAGCTCGCCGATCAGACCGCTCCAGTTCGTCAGAGGATTCACTTTGGGATGCAATCGAGCAGTCTTGTTGAGAGGCTGAACAATCTCACAGAGAGACCGATCACCGTCTAGATACGATCAGTCAGGCGCTCAGCGTGCTGACTCAGCGGCTTCCTCCTCAGCCCACATCAGATCTCGCGGACACTCCAGTCCGCCAGACCCCAGTCTGCCGAACTCTGCTTCGGCAATCTCTAACAGCTGATCCTTATCCTCTAGCTCTCCCTCCAGCTTAGACCGCAGCTCCTCTGCAGCCTCAAGAGGACCAGTTTGCTTCTTTTATGGATTTCTTCAGAGAGGCCGCCAGGGGCAGTCCAGCCCGCCAACTCGATTTTGCTGATCGTCAGTCTGCCCAGCCCGCGGACCTTCCCTCTCCAGTCCGCCTCACCTACCCAGCTGATGTAGAAACCCCCTCTCCCTTCGTGGATAGAATTCGATGGGAGGCAGCTCAAAGCAGTTTCTGGGAGCCTCATCTGCCTCTATATTCAGGGGAGACTGATCCAGTGGCTCATCTGCAGGCCTTTGAGGGGGCAGTGGCTTTGAGATGCCTCTTAGACGCTCTTAAGTGCAAGCTTTTATTCACTACTCTCGATGGTCGGGCGAGAGAGTGGTTCTATGACCTGCCAGTAGGTTCAATCTCTTCTTTTGCTGAGTTCCGCAGTGAAATCCTGCTGAGGTTTGCTACCTCTAAGAAGAGGAAGGATGGTCCTGTAGCGCTTTTCGACATCAAGCAAAGGGATAACGAATCAACTGCCCGATTCGTTGATCGCTTTCAAAAAGAGATCCATGGGGTGCAGAACGTCTATCTTGATTATTACAAAATCGCTTTGGTCGATGGCCTCTAGGAGGGTCCTTTGAAGTTCAAAGCCACGACCAAGGCGCCAACAACCTACCAAGAGCTTATTGCTCTCGTCAACCGCTTCATCGAGGGCGAGAATGCCAATCCATCTTATATCTCATCCCTGACGGCTAAGGCTGAAGGAAGGGATGGTTCCAGCTCTTCTGCCGATCATCGCTCTGCCAGGCCTCCTCACGCTGATTTTCAGCCTCCTTCTCAGAGGGGCCGCCAGTTCCGTCATAAGAAACCGATCCTTGGCCATCAATAGTTTCATGATCAGATACTGCCGTTGGCCGCCGCTCCAGCTCCGCCAGTTCAGGTTTTGCCAGTCCTTCAAGAGGTTCCGTCTGCTCCAAGGCAGCCAAGCAGTGACTACGCGGAGGAGTTTGTAGATCTGGGCCTTGATATTGATGAGGTCTTGCAGATTCTGCAGAGGAGATCTGATGAGAAGAAGCAGGGCCCTCCAAGGGAATGGAAGCCAAGGAACTCAGACCTTTTCTATGAGTTCCATAAGGAGAAGGGGCACTTGACTGAAAACTGCAGAGCCCTGCGTCAGCTGGTGGAGAAGCTGATTGCCGAAGGTAAAATGAAAGATTTGGGCAAGAAGGATGTTTCTTCAAAGCCATCTACCTCCAAGGGCAAGGAGGTAGTCGAAGCTCGATGGGAGTGCGAGGAAATATATGACGTTGGCCGTCTCGGGTCAATCAACATTGAAAGAGAATGCTTCAATGCCAATGATGAAGGAGCCTTGGGGAGTCTCTTCTGCATTCACAGAGGATCAAGGACCGAGTCTACTCGGAAATCTTCCATTTCAAGGGTCTCTCGAGCAGAGGTTGCCTCCACCTCTACTTCTGATCCATCAGCAGGTGTGGTCACTTTTGGTCTAGGAGACCTTCCCCGGATCGCCAATCCGTTCGATGATGCCATTGTGATCAGAGGCCTCATTGAAGAGTACACAATGGATAGAATCTTGATTGTCACTGGAAGTTCTGTCAACCACCTGTTCAAGCCAACTTTTGAGGCCCTGAAGACCGAAAAGCCTCTGCTTTCCACCGAAGGGCCATCTATGGCTTTTCAGGCGAGAGAAAGGAGGATGAGGGATGCATCACGCTCTCAGTGGGGCTTGGGGGGGGGGGGTGACAAAGCAAATTCAGTTCGTGTGAGTTGATGCTCCAAGCAGCTACCATGCCATCTTTGGGAGGCTGCTACTCAATAAATATCAAGCTATCATCTCAACTTATCACCTTATGATCAAGTTTGACGCTGATGGTCGTCTATGCAGGATCAGGAGTGATCCTAAGCAGGCCCGAGAATGCTACGTCCGTACAGTCAACATGACTGAGACCAATCCTCCCGCCTGTTTAGCTGTAGCTCCAGAAGAGTCCTCCATTTCAGAAGCAGCCGATGATAGAGAAGGAGCTCACCTAGAACCTGCCCAGGTGACTCAATGTGTAAGATCCGTCCCCCCCTCTCCGGGGCTAACCCGGATCTTATGCCCAAAACTGCTGCCTTACGGTGACACTAACACACGGGTTAGTCGACACCGCAAGTCGCCGATTCTGCCGGCTAGTACGATCATAAACCTGTCGGCCAATATGAGTAATAGAGGTATAAAATAGAGTAAATATCACAGTCCACAACCACAGTCTAATCATACATATATCAAATGAAAAGTACATGAATATAGTCCAAAATGAGTACGAAAATGAAAGTGAATAAGGGCTTATGCCCAGTACATTAATATCAAACCACTCTCTCTCTCTCTCAATCTAACAGCAGCGGAATCTAACATCTCAACTCATTACACCTGAACATGTGCTCCAGTAGTGGTAGTAGGTGGTATCGACATCTGCTCCTCAAGTCCTGGCTCCTCGACGTGCTGCTCCATCTCCTCGTGCTCCTAAAATAATATGGTCACCGACCATTAGTCAAAAATACTAAGTCGTTTCCTCCGCACCTCGCCCCGTAGCTCCTAGGCACCAAACGGGAGGACGAAGTGGAGGATAACAAGGGGTAACAAAAGTGGAAGCAGGTGACAAGAGCTAATTAGCAGTTGTAATAGGTATTAACATTATACTATAGCAGTTCCAAGTATATAATATAGGTAAGTAAAGAGCAGTATTAGTAAAGGAAGAACTGAAAGTAATGCAGGAAAGTAAAACTACACTACCACTACACTATCATCACAGAGCGTACCTTAATTTATAAAAATGCCCATACAAATTTATAAGTTAAGCTTTCCAGGAAATATAACTTATCATATAAAAGAGCCCATACTAATTTATATGATAAGGATCTATGAAGCGTATGCTCTAATATGAATGAATGTTATGATGCAAATTATGCAGCAGGCAAGTGCAACTCACACACAACGACTCCGTGATCACAGACCTTTAGTTCCCACTTTTTGAGAGCTAGCATCACTCTCAGGTACTGCCGTCGTGGCTCCGACAGTAGCGAATCGGGCTTCTCCGCTTTCTAGGTGGATATACACCTACCAGGACAAGACCTCTCCTGTACGCCTCTGTATACTGACAAGTGCACTCTAGAGTCCTTGCGTACTAATTGCTAGCTGCCTGCTAGACTTTTAGGTCGGGTGCACGTCTTCGGGGATTGTCTGCTTGACCGCATTATTAAACAACATACTGGCCCCTCCACCCGTACACCTCACCCGAGTCACCGTACTGCGATCGGTGTGACGATTGGCCAAGTACCGCATGAACCACCACCATTTTCTTTATACACACGCAATAATTTCAACTCGAGCCTCTAGCTCGCAGGGCCAACCTGTCCAGATTCCTCCAACCCTGCCCGGGTGAGCAAGTAAACCAACCACTTCTTCCAACTCTGCACGGGTGAGCAAGTAGTCAACAGACTCCAAGTCCTTCCAACCCGGCACGAGTGAGCATATAACTCAACAATTCCCTCCATCTCTGCACAGGTGAGCAAGTAGTCAACAGACTCCAAGTCCTTCCAACCCGGCACGAGTGAGAACATGTACAGTTTACCTAGCTTATTAGACTACTCTTGCCTACCGGTTATTATACTTAGTAAATTAGGGTTAATCCCAAGACTGCCCAAGGTATGCTCATTGAAGGGGTCTCGAAGGCACTAGGAACCAAGATGGGATGACAAGCCCAAAGTTCCCTTTCGCAAGGATAATTACTTTTAGTTGTTGTCTACCCATGATCCACACTCAACTCTCCTTATTACTCTTGGACGATCCTAATGACTTGAGTTATTATCGGGAGGGCGACGGTCTTCCGCCGGCCTCCATTCCAGTTGTTACCCAATGACTTGCACTTTTACTCTCGTCACTAAGACGACACTAACCATAAGGGTTATACTTCTAATCATGTTCTCTAGCTCAATTGTTGATCTATCCCCTGGTGGGCCTATAGTATAACCTACTTTTACTATGCGCAGCCCATGACCTAACTCCACCCCGGAATCAAACTTCTAATTCCTTGTCCCATATGTCTCAAATTATTTATCCTAGGGTGGTATTGACCTATATGATGACCATGCTGATTTTCATAATTTTCCCAATTATTTATACCACTAATTAATTTCTTCAAATAATCCTTCAAGTCATTTAACACATGGAGTATATCATATAATAATCCTACTGATGTGAGAAATTAATTTGAACTATAACATAGTGAAATATCATTGTCTTCCAAGATTTATAATTTTCCTTTAAGTATTTCTATTTATTCCTTAATTAATACAAAATCATCATAATTATCATTTTACAAAGGAAGTATAAGGAATTCAATTAAAAAAATTCTAGGAAAATTACAAAGCATATAATACATTAAGTTAAGACTAATGACAGAGTTTCATCAACCTCTATGGTGTAATGGCCTAACAAATCCATTCTTAAATATTTACCAAAATGCCATTATGTAGATTTAAAAATTATCAGTACATCCATAAATTTTGAGATAATTATAAAAGACTAATAATACAATTATACAACACTAGGAATATTTCCAAATTTTTCTGATATGTATTTCCATCAATTCATGAATAAATGCAATAAGGGTAAAATGATCATTTCAAGGTATTTTACTCCAGAAGTTCTCAAACAGAAAGATCAATTTTTTCCTAAGTCAAATATAACCTTCTTTTTAACTTGGCAAGTTTGAGGATTTTTGCATGATCAAAACCTATTTTCTCAATTTATTTTCCAATAAGGGCTATATTTTCAAAATTCCAAATAATGGGAATTTTTATTTCAAAAATCCCATAATTAATCTGAGGGGTGAATTTTACCCTAATGAACCACTGGAATCAAATCCATGATTTTTTGCATGCCTCCAATAGGTTGAATGCACATCATTTCATTTATTGCTATTTGCACACCAAGCCTATAACAAGCCAACACATGTAAGTGGATTTACCCAACATGCAGAGGTCCAAATAGGATTGAATTTTAAAAAAAATATATAATGTCCCTAAGGACATGCCACCAAAATTTGGGGCCATTTGGAGTCCCACAACTCCAAATATTTCATTTTGGGTATTTTAGTAAAAACTATATGAAAAGTTTTTCCAAAAATTCTCATTTTTGTATAGCGGTTCACTAAGCCCTAAATATGCATGCAACCAAAATTTTGGGCCATTTGGATGACTGGTTTGACTTGGGCATCATTTTGAAATTCTGCCCTAGCTAAGGACAAACCCCAGAAAAATGGTCCTACATGCAAGAACACAGGACCAAAATTGATGATTAAGGTGTCAAACTAAAGTTAATAGATAGGGCTACATTGTTCATTCAGGGTTCAAGTTGTGATGATGCCTCTATGTTCCCTAAAAATCACATGCAATGTGACTGTATATTTGTGACAGAAATACACAATTCATATTAATTAATTTAAATCATATTAATTCATTTGCACGAATCCTAAAGCAGTCGTGGACGGCATCCGGTTATCTTCCCAAATGGTTCAACGACTGAGATCGAGCCGACCTGGGGGATTTTGCGGGGCCATTTCCGGCCACCTGAGGCGGCGCCACCCCCGGCCAACGGTGCCATCACCTTAACGGTGGTGGTGGCTATCTTTTGCCGGTGATGTGGCGGCGGGAGATGGCGGCGACGGTGATCCCGAGCGGTAAGAAAATCTTGGGAAAATCTCACATTTCTCACATGGCATCGGGCTCAATTGAGCTTGATATCTCCCCTAGTTGATCTAGGATTCTAGTACGGGTAGAGGTGAGGCGAAACGGACCTGGATTGGGGCTTGGCGGCAGGTCAGGCGGCGGTTTGCCATGGTGGTGGTGCGCCGACGAGCTCCTCCCCGATTTCTTGATTCTCCACCGATTTCTCTGCTCCAGCTATCGATCTCCACTCGTTTCCCTCTTCTGAAGCTAATGGAATGGTTTGTTTTGGCCGAGAGTGGGTATAAGTTGAGATATGGCCGAGGTGAGCTCGGGGTGAAGCTTTGGATGCTTCACCCATGGTGCCAAGTGGCCACCATGCCCTAAATTCTTATGAAATGAGGTGGGGTGGTTGGCCAGCAAGTTTTTGGGCTGATGAGATGAGCCCATGTGGCCTCCTTTCATCTCCTCCCCATTTCTCTCTCCTCTTTTAGGTGATTTCTCATAAATACCCCTTTGTATGTAATCTCTCTCCTCATTTTGGGGGTTAGGGGCTGTCCTTGTTCACTTGGGCTGGTCATGGGCCAAGTTTGGTGGGCTTGGCCCAAGGGAAATGGCTTGGCTCCTATTTTCATTCCTTAGGTCAAAATGTTAACTTGTTGACTTTTGGGTTGACTTGGTCAACATGGTGAGTGGGCTGACCCCACTTGATGGTCATGAGCCCAATGGTACCATCCAACTTGGGTTGGGTCAAGGGGGTGCCCTACTTAGGCTAATTGGGCCTATGAGTATGGGTTTGACCAAATTAGGCCCAAGGTTGACTTTGGTCAACTGGGGTCAAAGTGTTGACCTAATGACATGCTCTAGGGTCAACTTAGATTATTTTTAGGGTTAGGTCAATGTGGTGGGGTCATGGTGTGGCTGGGGTCCTTATTTAGGTTAGTTTGACCTAGTTTGACTTGGTCCTATAGTGGGCCCCACATGGCTACAACCCACTACCTAGGGTCAAACCTAGCTAATTTCCCTAAAACCCACCCCATGCCTAACCCAATCTAAGTTAAGGGGTCTAGAAGTAACATGGGATGTTATAAATCTTATAAAAAAATAATTTCGTCCCCGAAATTTAAGTTCGGGTCTACGGGGTTCTACTTGCAAGAATTTTAAGCAACTTTAAAACATAATTAAAAGTACCTGATACAAATAACTCCGGGTGTTGCTCCAGCATCAGATCCCTCGGCTCCCAGGTGTGCTCCTCCCATCCATGGTTGGACCATAACACCTTCACGAGAGGGACCTTCTTCTTCCGCAACACTCGGACGGCCGTATCGTCAATCCGGATCGGCTCCAATATAACTGACCTGTCAGGCTCTACCGGTCTGGCTATAGTAGTAATGTGCTGCTCAGACCGAAGGAGAGCTCTTCGCAAGGAGGAGACATGGAAGACGTCATGTAAGGTACTCAACTCAGGTGGCAGCTGCAGTCGGTAAGCCAAGGGGCCGATCCGCTCCAGGATCAAGTAAGGCCCCATGTATCGCGGGCTGAGCTTCTTGTGCCTCCGCACCTGAGAGACACCATGTACTGGATGTATCTTCAGGAAAACCTTGTCCCCAACCTGGAACTCCACCTTCCGGTGCCGAGCATCATAGTACTTTGCCTGCCTGCTCTGTGCCTCCAATAGCCAATCCCTAATCAAACGAATCTGGGCCTCCGTATCTTCCACGAAATCTGATCTGAGAGCTCGAGTATCCACATCCTGAACCCAAGATAGTGGCATCTGGCACTTCCTCCCATAAAGTGCCTCATATGGAGCCATCCCGATGCTAGCCTGGTGGCTGTTATTGTACGAGAACTCAATCAGTGGCAGCAGCCTCTCCCAAGGCTTCCCCGTATCCAATATGCATAGTCTGAGCAGGTCCTCCATAGTCCTGTTTGTCCGATCCGTCTGAACATCGGTCTGCGGATGGAAGGCAGTACTAAAGGTGAGTCTGGAACCCAAGTAAGCATGCACTGCCCTCCATTCCCTGGAGGTGAAGCGACCGTCTCGGTCCGAAACAATAGACCTGGGGACGCCATGGTATCTGATGAACTGCTCCACAAACACTCTCACCAACACAGAAACTGGAGCATCCTTTCTGACCAGAATGAACCACGCTACCTTGGTCAGTCTGTCTACAATAACCCAGATGGAATCGTGCCCAGAGTGGGAGCGAGGCAATCCGTGAACAAAATCCATTCTAATGTCCTCGAACTTCCACTCTAGGACTGGCAGTGGCTGTAATAGACCACCCGGGCTCTTGCACTCGGCCTTCACTAGCTGGCAGGTCTCGTAGTGTGTCACAAAATAGATGATCTCCCTCTTCATCCCTGGACAATACATTGTCCGTCGTAAGTCATCCCACATCTTGGTGATGCCGGGATGCACTGAGTATCTGGAGCAGTGTGCCTCTCTGAGGATGTCATCACAAATACCATCTCCTACTGGAATGTATACTCGACCACGAAATCGAAGAAGATCGTCCTGCAGCATGTAGTCCTCATACTTGCCCCCTTCCAGGGCGCCGAAAATAGGCTCTAAATTAGCATCCAATCTCTGATTTGTAACTATGCGCTTCCGGATATCGTCATCGCCGACCAAAGAGCTCAGGTACTCTCGGTATACCACTGGCTCGGCCTCTAAAACCATGGTAATGTGCATATCCTCCATCATGCGAAATAGCTCTATAGACATCACCCGAGGCTCCGGTCCAGAAGTACCGGGTCTCCTGCTCAAGGCATCCGCAACAGTGTTCGCCTTCCCCGGGTGATAATGCATCTCATAGTCATAATCACAGAGGAACTCAAGCCCTCTCCTCTGGCGCAGGTTTAGATCTTTCTGCGTGTCAATGTACTTGAGATTCTTGTGATCTGAATAAATATCACAATGGATCCCATATAAGTAGTGTCTCCATGTCTTGAGGGAGAATACCACAGCCCCGAGCTCGAGATCATGTACTGGATAGTTATGCTCATGCTTCTTCAACTGTCGCGAAGCATAAGCGATAACGTGTCCATGCTGCATCAGGACAGCACCCATCCCCTGATAGGAGGCATCTGTATAAATCTGGAATCCTTCACTCCCAGATGGGAGTGCAAGGATGGGGGATGAAGTGAGTTGGTCCTTCAGCTCCTGAAAAGCCGCTTCGCACTGCTCTGTCCAATCAAACACCGCATCCTTCTTCGTCAAGGACGTGAGGGGGAGGGCTATCCTTGAGAACTTCTCCACGAACTTGCGATAATAACCTGCTAAACCCAAGAAACTGCGGATGTCTGACGCTGTCTTTGGCCGTGGCCAGTCCCGCATTGCCTCTACTTTGGCTGGATCTACTGCCAATCTAGCCCCACTGATTGTATGCCCTTGAAAAGCCACCTCCTGTAGCTAGAACTGTCACTTTGAGAACTTTGCGTACATCTGAAATTCCCTCAGCCTCTGTAAGACCTGTGCCTGGTGCTCTGCATGCTCCTCCTGAGTCCGGGAGTAAATCAGGATGTCGTCGATGAATACTATTGGGTATTGTATCCACAATTACCTGGATTTGAGGAAGCCACCTGTCAAGCTAAGATGAATTCATAATGTATTTGATGAACTATTTTTTAGTTGTGCTTGCAGTTATTCCACGCTAAGTACACACCAATGTCAGGATGCAGTGGGTCAATATACACGGGTCTGTGCAACGTAATCTCTCGTTGAGCAGATCAGTGTGTTGGCCTATGTGTACTCTCTCTATTGGGGTGTACTTAATTTCAAGTACAGGGCTATGATAAAGCAAGAGCAGACAAGAAGCAAGGGTGGGCCAAAGACCTGCTCACGGGTGGAAAGACGAGAATTCGTCTAAGTATAATTCGTCGAGAATCACTAAGTGATTCTCGCCGATTCGTCGAGAATCACTAGTGATTCTCGACGAGTCGACGAGAATCACTAGTTGATTCTTGCCGGGTTGGGCCGGCTGTCTCGACGCAGTCAGAAAAATCATCTAAGGCAGAATCGTCGAGAATCACCAAGTGATTCTCGCCGATTCGTCGAGAATGACTTTGCATTCTCGACGAGTCGGCGAGAATCCAAGGTGATTCCCACCGATTCTCCCCGGCCTCTATAAC
The DNA here is from genome assembly GCA_039513925.1 of Platanthera zijinensis. Classification (NCBI taxonomy): domain Eukaryota; kingdom Viridiplantae; phylum Streptophyta; class Magnoliopsida; order Asparagales; family Orchidaceae; genus Platanthera; species Platanthera zijinensis. The sequence continues at coordinate 32,220,841 of CM077098.1, forward strand.
CTGTGTAGCCAGAATTCTCTAAGTAGAATTCGGCGAGAATCGTAAGTGATTCTCGCCGATTCGTCGAGAATCACTCACGATTCTCGCCGAATTTGACTTGGGCATTTTTCCAAGTCTGCCTGGACCGGTCCACGTTATCATCGGGATTTTGAACCGGACTTCGGTCTTTCTGCTGGTGGGGCCCACAACGGTCATCTCTTGACCTAGTGTATAAATACTCTGGTATTTGTTTATAGTAAGACACACAGAAGACATACGAAAGAAAGCGGCCGACGAAACCCTAATCTCGCGATCTTGCTCCGCCTTCGTCGCCGCAGCCGATCACCGAAGCCGATCTCGATCTCCTCCAGATCCTCGGTGATAGAAGACAAGTCCCGCACAGCGTCTCACGTATCTATCCAGAGATCCTTTGTCTCTTGATTTGAGATAGGGAAATTTTTCCCCGTCCGAATTGATCGAGACGATCGATCCTCGTGTGACCGTTGGTAGACCTTGCCGACTTCGCTAAGAAGATTGGATCTCCAGTGCTTTGCTGCTGTGTTCAGTTGCCGCCGCCAACACTGAGAGCCTTGCCGCCGCTTGCCGCCGCCGCCGTTCTCGGGGGAGATCCTCTCCAAGTGAGATCTAGGATTGTGGACTCTTCGTTGACTTCAAGAACACGTCGTCGAACGAAGAGGGACACCCTATTCTCCTTACGTTGTTTGTATTTCTTACAAGCTATTTTCATTTTCTCTTTCATTGTAAAGGACCGATTGGTCTCTAGTTGTAGGGTTGGGTGCAACCCGTGTTGTGGGAGTGTTGACTCCTACGTGTGGAAGGGTTCCTTCCGTTAGTGCAAGGATTGGATTTCAATCCTGTTGGTGAAGTGACCGAGTCATCCCTGGTTGGGAGATAGGTCGAAGGGGGAAAGTGGACGTACCCAAATCGGGGAACCACTATAAATTGCCTGTGTCCTCTCTATGCTTTGTTGTTTTATTTCTTGTGCAGGCATAATTTCAATTCCGCTAACACGCTGCAAAGACACCTATTCCCCCCCCCCCATAGGTGAAGGTAGTTGACACTAGGTGGACTTTCAAATACGATGACAAAGCGATCCAAATAAGGTTCGAATACACAGTTCATGAGCGTCATGAATGCTGAGGGGGCATTCGTGAGACCAAATGGCATGACCGTGAATTCATATAATCCATAACGTTAGCTGAATGTTGTCTTCGGTATGTCTTCCTCCCGGATGCGCAACTGATAATAGCCGGATCGTAAATCTAGCTTAGAGAACCAGAAGGCTCCCTGAAGTTGATCAAACAACTCATCTATCCGGGGCAATGGGTAGGTGTTCCGAACCGTCAACTTGTTCAATTCCCTGTAATCTTTACACAGTCAGAGGGATCCATCCTTCTTCTTCACAAATAAAACCGGTGCTCCCCACGGCGACGAACTCGGCCGCACAAATCCCGACTCTACAAGTTCCTGCAGCTGAGTCCTGAACTCTGCCAACTCTCTAGGATCCATCCTGTAAGGTGCCCGAGACACTGGTCTCGCCCCCGGCACCAACTGAATCCTGAAATCCAAGTCCCGAGCTGGTCGTAGTCCGAACAACTTCTCCGGAACACATCGGAGAAATCCCGAGCCACCGGGATGTCAGCTATGGAACTCTCTACTACTACCATCTCGAAGCAAATGAGGTATACCTCCTCCCCCTGCTCATAGGCCTTGACAGCCTGTACTGAAGATAAAGAAAGGTGGGGGATGGGACGGATACCTTCAATGGTGACGTAGGAATCTCCATGTCTGAGTGTGATCCTCTTCGAGGGGCAGTCTATCTGAGCATGGTTCCAATGGAGCCATGTCATGTAACATCCCCCAAACAGCTACACCCCCCAGGTGAATTTGTCATGATAAGGTCATGATTAGGCCATGGTAATGTAAGGACTCCTTTAACTTAGGCAAAAATTAGGGTTGAAAGCACCTTGGTCTGCAAATAGTAAATTGCAGATACCCTATCTACGGTTTGACCTAGGGGCCTTAACTTGACCCAATGACCCCACCACAACATCCCTAGGCTATTTAGGAGCCCATGGGGGACCTTTAGAACCCATTGGGGCCGGTCAAACAGGTCCAGTTGACCAAAATCAACCCTAGCAATAATTGGGTCAGAATGGTCATCTCTCCAGAAATTGACCTAACAAATCATCTGTATGTGAAATTGATCTCACTTCTAGGACTAAAACTTGATAAGAGACCTAACAAATCATCTGTATGTGGAATTAGAGGGAATTTTAGGAGTTTCCTGGAGGAATTGAAGGCAGGGGGGAGGTATAAGGGTGGCTGGCCATGGGGGAGAGGAGGGGTCACATGGTGCCTCTTAATGGAGCCCTCCTCCCCTTAAATTAAGTCCACCATCAGATTTAGAGGGGTTCAAGGAGTTGGAACCCCCACTTATTCGAGTGAATTGAGTTCTCTGTGCAGGAATACCATGGCTCCCAAAGCTCCAAAGAGGAACAATGGCGGCCGCCGATCGGAGCAAGGAGAGGCTCCAAATGAGGTGCATTCCTTCTCCCCTATGCCTGTGAATAGATCTAAGATTGTTAGTTGGTGAAATCGGGCTCGAATCGAGCCCGATTTGGAGAAAAAGATTCCATAAAAACGCAATTTTCGGCCCTTACGGGTTGCCGGAAAACGCCTCCTCCGGCAGCTTGGCCGCCGCCAAAGGCCGGCCACCACCTCGGTGGAGGTGGTGGCAGTGGTGGTTGGCCGGGGTGGTGGCTGGTTGGCCGGCAAAATGAGGAGAAAGGGGCTACAGGATCAGGAAATCGGGGCCGTCTACTCAAGGAAGAAGACGACCCCTCTGCCGCCCGATCCTGCTTTAGGATTAGTGCATGGATAGAATTATTCCGTTTTTTTTTGTATTTTTCTGCCCTTGTTTTAGGGCTGATTTTGAAATAAATTTTAAAAATAGTCAGTGGCTCCTACAGAAAAAGTTGTCAACACAAATATTGTAGCCCTATGAGTCTAGGAAATTCTAAAATTTGTTTCAAGTGATTTGGACCACTGGATAAACCTCATCACTCATTTTGGTGAGGTCTATCCATTGGGCTGTCCTGACCTTAGAAAAATTACCCACTCCAATCCAGTCATCAAAATGACTTGAAATTTGGGATGTGGCCTAATATTACCTATATCTAGGTGCTGTCCAAAATTTAGGATTTTTGTAAAACATTTTTCTAAAGTTTTTAGAAAAATTTAATAAATCTTGTGTATTTTAATTAAGTAGCCTAAACACCACAGTGCTCCCCAAATTTGGGTGGGTGGCCTTAGAGGACATAATAGGACACTGGAAAAATTTTCACCTCATTTGGAGGTGTTTTGACTAGGGTTTTACTCAACCTTAGTTGGCCCATAAAGGGCTATATAGGGTAAATTTTCCCCCCTTGGTAGTTTGAGTGGTCTTATCATCTCAACAGAGGCTGATATTTTGACCTCTGACTTTTTGGGGCATGAAACACCCTCCAAGGGAGTTTGGGGTGGTTTGGTGTAGGGTAGCCCTAGAACCCTAGGGTAGGTCCCTTAATGGGGATTTGTGGGGTTGTGAAGGTCATGGGGTAAAATGACCTTGGACTCGCTTGAAATTTGGTGTAGAGGACCATAGGGCCATTATAGTTCTCTGGAAAAAATCTTAGGGGATTTGGAGACAAATGGGCCACCTAAAATCCTAACCCTAGTTTAGGGCACCAATCTTATTTTGAATTATTAAGCTATCAAATGAACTTCAAATCACATAAAGTTTGGGAAGAGTGATTATCTGGTCTAATTGACCATAATATAATTTTGTTGGGATTTTTGGGTTAACAAAAACAGTACTTCATTCACAACCCTAGTTGTGCCCTAGATATTTATTTTGATGATTCTAGAATTTCTGTTCACTGGAATATGATGGAACCTTGGATTATGACACCTTATAGCATCTTATACCTTCTGTATTTTTCTTGGGAATTTTATCTGGTTAATTTTGGTACTTGATTCTTTAACTCACCATTTATGAGATGTAGTCACAAATACAAATAGTGACCATTTATTGTTTGGAAAATTATGAAATTTGGTCAGTGGGTGTTTTAGACCATGTTCGTCATTCTGTAAACTTCTCTGGATTTTTAGATAACTAAAAATAGTACCTCCTTCACTAAGCTAGGAAAATTAGTATTTTACATTAAAATAAATTCAGAGCTCACATAGTAGTGAAAAATTATGGGACTTGGTTTCTGATTGATTTAAGTCATCATAAAGCTTATGTAATTTTCTTGTGATTTTTTGATACATAATTACAGTACTTGCTTCATAATATAGTAGAAGTGGCCCTAAATGGTAAATTAGGAAATGTAGGCCTAAACACCTCTGAAATTTCTCAAAATTTGGAATTACTGATTAAATGCCTTATAGGATTTTTACTGATTTTATGGTAATTTATTGTTGGCTCATTAGTGTACTTCATGTTCATACTAGGGTATTGAGAGGCTTAGAATAAATAAATTAAATGCCTGATAAATAGGAAAAATTTGAAAATCTTGGACTTAGTTATATTAGGTCATGGTGGACTCCCAGTATTGATTTTAGGGTATTTGGATGAGAAGATTGGAGTACCCCCTAACGGGAGCACCATGTAGCTAGTGTGGTCTGCATACAGTGATAGGACCGGAGTAGGCTAGCTCGGAGGTTAAAGTCACCTGGGAGTAGAGCTACTTAATATAAAGAGGGTTTGACTCAAGGGTAGAAATTAATAACAATAAGAGCCTTGGAAAGGAAGCTTTGGGATTCACCCCGTCGTAGCTCCTAGTACCGCTGCGAGCCCTTCACCGAGTAGACCTCGGAAAGTCCAAGGTTAAACTTAAATCGTAGGGATAAATGATCAAGAGTAACCCTAATAATAGTTGCACCTCACACATACACTTGTACACTTAGGAAGAAGAATTGACGTGGAGTGGGTAGAGTAGGTCCGCGGTCTAAGGGCCTACTATTATGTCAATGATCTGGTTTGTGATTGGGAAGCCCGGGGAGCTGGATGCTCAGGGACTTGGTATAAACTTGGAAGTCCAGGGAGCTGGATGCTCGGGGACTTGGTATAGGCTTGGTAGTCTAGAGAGCTGGAGGCTCGGTAACATGAGAACTTGTACAAATATCATTGTCATGATGCATGTGCATAAAAGTGGTGGGACATCGGTACTTGGCGATCGATCACACCATCGTCAGTACGATGACTCGGTGCAGACTAGCTGGCTTGCTAGGAATACTACGGAAACGTACGAAAAGGGGCTAGGCTGGGTAGTGTGATTAACAGTCTAGGAGTGGAAGGACCACCCCACTATCTCCGTCCGGCAACGTCAGAGGCTCCTGTGGAGTTTAGCTCACTCCAGAAAAGGGGAACTAAGGTCTGTGCGCATAGAGTCGTGTATGTGAGTTGCACTTGCATGTGCATACCATAGCATATTTGCGTGTCATAGCATAAACATTGCATACAACCCCTGACACCTATCGTATAAAATGGTATGGGACGTTTTATACGATAGGCCCTGCAAAACGACCACTTGGTCTATAGGGGTAATCCCTATAAATCAATGGTTATTTTCCTTTTACTTTACTTACTGTTTTATCAGTTTACTACTCTTAATGTTTACTTTGATGCTTTCATTTTGCTACACTCAATTCATTTATACTCTGTCATTCGTTATATTGTACTCCTTAGGATAGTTGTCACCTGCTTGATTCCACCCTACTTTTGGTCCTCCTCTTCACTCCTTTCCGCTCGGTGCCTAGGAGCCACGGGTATAGGGGTGGAGGAATGTTTGACTGAGTTTAGTTTGACTGACGGTCGTTTGACCACCATATTTTAGGTGCTCCGGATGGGAGGCAGGGAGCAGCCGCTAGAGATGCAGCACCAGAGGCCTACGGTGCAGATGGTGACGGGCCAGTGTAGTTCAGGTGGACAGACATCCGGATCAGTGAGTGGAGCTCACTAGATTGAGTGGTTTTACATTTCTGAGCGAATTGTAGTGAGGCATTTTTGTACCGGGCATAAGCCCGTATTTACTTTCTGTTTACGTACTTAGACATTATTCTGGTGATGATTTACTTACTAAATGTTTTTCCTCCTTTGGTTACTGTGGACTTGAGTACTTGGCATTTTCACTCTATGTACTTTCTGGCGATGGCGATCGATTTGGCCGGCAGGATCGGCATTTTGTAGTGACGACCTTCCCAGGCATGTTGGTGTCACCGCAAAGCGACGGTTCTGGGCCCAAGACCCCGGTGTTTTAAAAAAAGGGGGTCTTACAAGTGGTATCAGAGGCGAAACCTCGATCCGACAGAATGTAGTCCACAAAACCTGGGACACCTCGCGCGGGCATAGTTTGAGGACAAACTAGCAGCGGAAGCAATGGTGTGCCCATGGGAGAAATCATGTGCAAGTTCCACCAATGACAAGCGTTTTAGGACGATATACTAAATAAAATTTTCTTTGTAGGGTGCGACGAATCCTACCCCGCCGCAGGGGACACCACCGTTCCCGAATGTGGTTTCCTTTCCGCCGGCTCCGATTCCTTTGCAGCAGACAGAGTTGGGACAAGCTTTTGCGGCCATTTTGGAGGCCTTCAGGGCACAGCAGGCCCCTGCTCCTCAGCCGTACCCCAGAGCGAATTGGCTGAGTGCATTCAGGGGACTTGCCCCACAATCATATCTGGGGACGGAGACAGTGGTGCGTACGGAGGAGTGGTTGGACATCATGTACGAGATGTTGGTCGGCATCCAATGTCCAGTAGATCAGGCAGTATCTTTGGTGGTTTCATGCTTGGAGTCACATGCAAAGAGGTGGTGGAAGTCGGTGAGGGACACCACATATGCTGGAGTATAGTTGATTGATATTACTTGGGAGGAGTTCAGGGCGGCGCTACTAGAGCATTTTGTGCCGCAGTCGGCAAGGGATGAGCTAAAGGAAAGATTCTTGCAGCTGAGGCAAGGAAGAAGGACGGTGATAGAGTATCACCGAGAGTTCACACATTTGGCCCGGTTCGCGGACTCGTACAAGCTGGATGAGGCGGGTTACGCCAAGAGATTCTACAAGGGCCTCCGTGATGATCTGAGGCAGGCCCTTCTATTTGTATCTGATGGCACCATGGCCAGGATCTTGGAGATGGCCAAGAAGCTGGAGGCAGACCAGCTTGCAGTTCAGGGCAGGAAGAGGCATGGTGATGATGCTGTGATGGGAGGAAGAAGGGACCCGCAGAGGGGTCGGGTCATGGGGGAGAGAAGGAACGGGGATCAGCCCCGTCAGGAGGACAGGCAAGAGCCAAGGGAGCAGGCAGTGCTGGCTCCGCAGCCATTACAGGAGAGGGAGGTGCCCAGGATATGGCAAGGACCACCCCCACCAGAGGTTTGCTATTAATGCCATCAGCCTAGGCACATTCGCAGGAACTGCCCTGCGAGAAATGGGGCCGCACCTGCAGCACGGGGTGGGCCATCAGCTCACCAGATGAAAGGTCGAGGACGTGGACGCGGTCGCGGATTTCAGGGCGGTGACCGCAGGCAGGATGGGCAGCAGATGTATGCTCTGGACTTAGCACAACCTCGACACCCGGACAGGGTGATTGCAGGTATGAGTGCAATATTAGCTATAAAATTTGTTTTCCTGCCCATAATAAGGATTGGTAGTTCTTCTATATACTCAGGTTAGAAAACTTTGGACCTAAGATATTTCCATTCAATTAGTTTAGGAATAGTGATGGTGTGCGGCAAACCTACACATACCTTGTTCGACACAAGGGCATCACACAATTTTGTGTCGGAGGAGTTCGTCAAAGATCTGGAGCAGATCCGATATTATACGGGAGTCGCCAGGAGAGTGCGTCTCCCCAATAGGATGGAGATCCAATCCACAGAGAAATGCCTCCTGAAGGTCACTATTGACGGATTGACGCTCGAGGCTCCGACGACGATTCTGAGAATACCGGACTTCGACCTAGTCTTGGGCATGACATGGTTGGTCTGGAATCATGCCCAGATTGATTGCCCAGCAAGGAGGGTCGTACTACGATATGATGACACGTACGTGACATTCGAAGGTACTACCTCGGTCTCCCGCCCCTTCCTTTCATCTATTCAGGCCGTCAAGGCCCATCTGCAGGGAGATGAGGTATATCAGGTGATGTTCGAGATGACGGAGGAGAAGGATAGGATTACTAGTATACCGGTGGTCCGTGACTACGCCGATGTGTTTCCGGAGAAGCTGCCAGGATTGCCTCCACATAGGGAGAAGGATTTCCAGATCTAGTTGATGCCGGGGGCTAAGCCGGTATCCAGGGCTCCCTATCGGATGGCCCCGAAGGAGTTGGCAGAGTTTCAGACTCAGCTGCAGGAGTTGGTGGAGGCGGGATTTGTTAGACCGAGTTCCTCACCATGGGGAGCTCCGGTCTTATTCGTGAAGAAGATGGATGGGACACTTTGCCTGTGCATCGACTATTGAGCACTAAACAGGCTGACTGTCCGGAATACCTATCCGCTCCCACGGATAGACGAGTTGTTCGACTAGCTGGAGGGAGCCCATTATTTTTCGAAGTTGGATTTGAGGTCAGGCTACTACCAAATGCGGATCCAGGAGGAGGATATCCCGAAGACGGCCTTCAGCAGTAGATATGGCCTGTATGAGTTTACCGTGATGCCCTTCGGGCTCACGAATACTCCGTCGGCGTTCATGAGCCTCATGAACCGGGTTTTTGAGGCCTACTTGGATGTGTTCGTAATTGTATTCATAGACCGAGTCAAAATACCGGAGGGAGGCCAGATCTACTGCTATGAGATGCACTACCACCCGGGGAAGGCTAATGTGGTAGCAGATGCACTGAGCAGGAGAGCCGCTACAACAGGAGCAGAGCCGCAGTTGATGTCCATGGAGTTGCTACAAAGGCTGGAGGACATGCAGATTACCCTGGTATCGTCAGATGACCCCGAGCTCTATGATGAGTATCTGGCAGCGATGAGCGTCACCAATGATATCAGAGACCGAGTCAGGGAGGGGCAGAGGCAGGATGCATAGTTAGAGCTTATCTTTCAGGCCTTGGATGCAGGCACTGCAGGAGATTACACACTGAGAGATGGCCTGGTATGCTTTAGAGGACGGGTGTACATACCGGAGGGAGGCCAGATCCGGGAGGATATTATGACGGAGGCACATTGCAGTCGGTACTCTGTGCACCCGAGGATCACGAAGATGACCGATGATCTGAAGAAGACGATGTTTTGGCCGGACATGAAGAAGGACATCACTTACTTCGTGACCCACTGTGAGACATGCCAGCTGGTGAAGGCGGAGTGCAGGAACCCCGCAGGACTGTTGCAGCCACTCCCAGTACCGGAGTGGAAGTTTGATGATATAGCCATGGATTTTATACATGGGCTTCCCCGGTCTCGGACGGGGAATGACTCGATCTGGGTGATTGTTGATCGGTTGACGAAGGTGGCCCGCTTTATACCAATCAGGAAGGATGACTCGGTGGGAGTGCTGGTACGGAAGTTCATGGAGCAGTATATTCGATATCATGGCGTGCCCAGGACGATAGTGTCGGACCGCGATGGACGGTTTACGTCCAGGGAGTGGCGGTCAGTGCAGGCATATCTGGGAACCCGATTGACTTTTGGCACAGCCTTCCACCCTCAGACAGACGGGCAGACAGAGCGCACCAACCGGACGTTGGAGGATCTATTACGGCTGTGTATACTGGACCGAGGGGAGCCGTGGGAGAAGATATTGCCGTTGGTGGAGTTCTCCTACAACAATAGTCATCAGGCCAGCATAGGCATGGCTCCCTACGAGGCTCTATATGGACGGAGATGCAGGACTCCCCTGTCATGGCTACAGGATGAGGACCACAAGGTCCTGGGCTCGGAGTTTGTGGAGGACACCGAGGCCCAGGTGAGACTGATACGAGACCGGATGCTGGAGGCGCAGAACAGGCAGGCCAAATATTACGACGCGTGATATCGTCAGGTGGAGTTTCAGGTAGGAGACCGAGTATTCCTGAAGATACGACCAATGCACGGGGTTTCTCGAGTTCGCGGACGGAGGAAGAAGCTTAGCCCAAGGTATATGGGGCCCTATAGGATCCTAGAGCGGATCGGCCCCTTAGCATATAGGCTGGAGCTGCCACCGGAGCTAGAGGGCTTGCACGATGTCTTCCATGTCTCCTCTCTCAAGAGGGCTCTGTTACGGCCGGAGCAGCGGATAGACATTACGGACGGGCCGGTAGCATCGGATCGGTCAGTGCACATGGAGTCGGTCCGGATAGACGACACGGGTATACGGGTCTTGCGCCGCAAGAAGGTCCCACTGGTTAAGGTTCTGTGGAAAAACCACGGCCAGGTGGAGCACACCTGGGAGCCACAGGACTTGATGCAGTAGAGATACCCAGAGCTCTTCGTCTCAGGTACAATCTAATCTGAACGTTGGGATGTTACAATTCATTTACTTCAGTAGAACCCCGCAGGCCTAACCTGAATTTCGGGGACGAAATTTTTTTTATTATGTGTTGGGATTTGTAACATCCACCAGACAGCTAGACCCCCAGGTGAATTTATCATGAAAAGGGCATGACTAGGCCCTGGTAATGTAAGGACTCCTTTAACTTAGGCAAAAATTAGGGTTGAAAGCACATTGGTCTGCAAATAGTAAATTGCAGATACCCTATCTAGGGTTTGACCTAGGGGCCTTAACTTGACCCATTGACCCCACCACAACATCCCTAGGCCATTTAGGAGCCCATGGGGGACATTCAAAACCCATTGGGGCCTGCCAAACAGGTCCAGTTGACCAAAATCAACCCTAGCCATAATTGGATCAGAATGGTCATCTCTCCAGAAATTGACCTAACAAATCATCAGTATGTGAAATTGATCTCACTTCTAGGTCTAAAACATGATAAGAGACCAACTGGGCAAAAAATCCCCACCCTGGGGCCTCCACATGGCCAAATGACCAAAATACCCCTTCTAGGTCAAAATGGCAATTCTTCACTAAGTGCCCTAATTGACCACCACCATATTAAATTGACTTTACCCATAGTGTTATAATATCGTAGGGGACCCAGTGGAGGGAAAAGCCCATGACTGGGTCAACCCTAGGGCTCAATTTGACCAAAAGGGCAACTTTGCCCAAATTGGGTCAAATCACCTAACCTAGCCCAATTCCCTTGGGCTATACCCAAATGGGGTGGTCAACTAGCCTGAATGGTTAATAATTAAGAGGGGGAGAGAGTGAGATTTCGGCCATGGTGAGTAGGAGAGAGAAAATTCAAGTTTTGGAGGAGAGAGAAGGTGGTGTTCATGGCCATTAAGGGGATACACCCCTTGGAATCCCCCATTGTTGGCTCCATTCATCTCCCCTGATGAATTAGAGGGAATTCCAGGAGTTTCCTGGAGGAATTGAAGGCAGGGGGGAGGTATAAGGGTGGCCGGCCATGGGGGAGAGGAGGGGTCACATGGTGCCTCTTAATGGAGCCCTCCTCCCCTTAAATTAAGGCCGCCATCAGCTTTAGAGGGGTTCAAGGAGTTGGAACCCCCACTTATTCGAGTGAATTGAGTTCTCTGTGTAGTAATACCATGGCTCCCAAAGCTCCAAGGAGGAACAATGGAGGCCGCCGATCGGAGCAAGGAGAGGCTCCAAATGAGGTCCATTCCTTCTCCCCTATGCCTGTGCATAGATCTAAGATTGTTAGTTGGTGAAATCGGGCTCGAATCGAGCCCGATTTGGAGAAAAAGATTCCATAAAACGCAATTTTCGGTCCTTACGGGTCGCTGTAAAACGCCTCCTCCGGCGGCTTGGCCGCCACCAAAGGCTGGCCACCACCTCGGTGGAGGTGGTGGCGGTGGTGGTTGGCCGGGGTGGTGGCCGATTGGCCGGCAAAATGAGGAGAAAGGGGCTACAGGATCGGGCAATCGGGGCCATCTGCTCAAGGAAGAAGACGACCCCTCGGCCGCCCGATCCTGCTTTAGGATTAGTGCATGGATTGAATTATTCCGATTTTTTTTTGTATTTTTCTGCCCTTGTTTTAGGGCTGATTTTGAAATAAATTTTAAAAATAGTCAGAGGCTCCTACAGAAAAAGTTGTCAACACCAATATTGTAGCCCTATGAGTTTAGGAAATTTTAAAATTTGTTTCAAGTGATTTGGACCACTGGATAAACCTCAGCACTCATTTTGGTGAGGTATATCCATTGGGCTGTCCTGACCTTAGAAAAATTCCCCACTCCAATCCAGTCATCAAAATGACTTGAAATTTGGGGTGTGGCCTAATATTACCTATATCTAGGTGCTGTCCAAAATTTAGGATTTTTGTAAAACATTTTTCTATTTAATAAATCATGTGTATTTTAATTAAGTAGCCTAAACACCACAGAGCCCCCCCAAATTTGGGTGGGTGGCCTTAGAGGACATAATACGACACTGGAAAAATTTTCACCTCATTTGGAGGTGTTTTGACTAGGGTTTTACTCAACCCTAGTTGGCCCATAAAGGGCTATATAGGGTAAATTTTCCCCCCTTGGTAGTTTGAGTGGTCTTATCACCTCAACAGAGGCTGATATTTTGACCTCTGACTTTTTGGGGCATGACACACCCTCCAAGGGAGTTTGGGGTGGTTTGGTGTAGGGTAGCCCTAGAACCCTAGGGTAGGTCCCTTCATGGGGATTTGTGGGGTTGTGAAGGTCATGGGGTAAAATGACCTTGGACTGACTTGAAATTTGGTGTAGAGGACCATAGGGACATTATAGTTCTCTGGACAAAATCTTAGGGGATTTGGAGACAAATGGGCCACCTAAAATCCTAACTCTAGTTTAGGGCACCAATCTTATTTTGAATTATTAAGCTATCAAATGAACTTCAAATCACATAAAGTTTGGGAAGAGTGATTCTCTGGTCTAAATGACCATAATATAATTTTGTTGGGATTTTTGGGTTAACAAAAACAGTACTTCATTCACAACCCTAGTTGTGCCCTAGATATTTATTTTGATGATTCTAGAATTTCTGTTCACTGGAATATTATGGAACCTTGGATTATGGCACCTTATAGCATCTTATACCTTCTATATTTTTCTTGGGAATTTTATCTGGTTAATTTTGGTACTTGATTCTTTAACTCACCATTTATGAGATGTAGTCACAAATACAAATAGTGACCATTTATTGTTTGGAAAATTATGAAATTTGGTCAGTGGGTGTTTTAGATAATGTTAGTCATTCTGTAAATTTCTCTGGATTTTTAGATAACTAAAAATAGTACCTCCTTCATTAAGCTAGGAAATTTAGTATTTTACATTAAAATAAATTCAGAGCTCACATAATAGAGAAAAATTATGGGACTTGGTTTCTGATTGATTTAAGTCACCATAAAGCTTATGTAATTTTATTGTGATTTTTTGATACATAATTACAGTACTTGCTTCATAATATAGTAAAAGTGCTCCTAAATGGTAAATTAGGAAATGTAGGCCTAAACACCTCTGAAATTTCTCAAAATTTGGAATTACTGATTAAATGCCTTATAGGATTTTTACTGATTTTATGGTGATTTATTGTTGGCTCATTAGTGTACTTCATGTTCATACTAGGGCATTGGGAGGCTTAGAATAAATAAATTAAATGCCTGATAAATAGGAAAAATTTGGAAATCTTGGACTTAGTTATATTGGGTCATGGTGGACTCCCAGTATTGATTTTAGGGTATTTGGATGAGAAGATTGGAGTACCCCCTAGCGGGAGCACCATGTAGCTAGTGTGGTCTGCATATAGTGATAGGACCGGAGTAGGCTAGCTCGGAGGTTAAATTCACCTGGGAGTAGAGCTACTTAATATAAAGAGGGTTTGGCTCAAGGGTAGAAATTAATAACAATAAGTGCCTTGGAAAGGAAGCTTTGGGATTCACCCCATCGTAGCTCCTAGTACCGCTGCGAGCCCTTCACCGGGTAGACCTCGGGAAGTCCAAGGTTAACCTTAAATCGTAGGGATAAATGATCAAGAGTAACCATAATAATTGTTACACCTCACACATACACTTGTACACTTAGGAAGAAGAATTGACGTGGAGTGGGTAGAGTAGGTCCGCGGTCTAAGGGCCTACTATTATGTCAATGGTCTGGTTTGTGATTGGGAAGCCCGGGGAGCTGGATGCTCAGGGACTTGGTATAAACTTGGAAGTCCAGGGAGCTGGATGCTCGGGGACTTGGTATAGGCTTGGTAGTCTAGAGAGCTGGAGGCTCGGTAACGTGAGAACTTGTACAAATATCATTGTCATGATGCATGTGCATAAAAGTGGTGGGTCATCGGTACTTGGCGATCGATCACACCATCGTCAGTATGATGACTCGGTGCAGACTAGCTGGCTTGCTAGGAATAGTACAGAAACGTACGAAAAGGGGCTAGGCTGGGTAGTGTGATTAACAGTCTAGGAGTGGAAGGCCCACCCCACTATCTCCGTCCGGCCACGTCGGAGGCTCCTGTGGAGTTTAGCTCACTCCAGAAAAGGGGAACTAAGGTGTGTGCACATAGAGTCGTGTATGTGAGTTGCACTTGCATGTGCATACCATAGCATATTTGCGTGTCATAGCATAAACATTGCATACAACCCCTGACACCTATCGTATAAAATGGTATGGGACGTTTTATACGATTGGCCCTGCAAAACGACCCCTTGGTCTATAGGGGTAATCCCTATAAATCAATGGTTATTTTCCTTTTACTTTACTTACTGTTTTATCAGTTTACTACTCTTAATGTTTACTTTGATGCTTTCATTTTGCTACACTCAGTTCATTTATACTCTGTCATTCGTTATATTGTACTCCTTAGGATAGTTGTCACCTGCTTGATTCCACCCTACTTTTGGTCCTCCTCTTCACTCCATTCCGCCTGGTGCCTAGGAGCCACGGGTATAGGGGTGGAGGAATGTTTGACTGAGTCTAGTTTGACTGACGGTCGTTTGACCACCATATTTTAGGTGCTCAGGATAGGAGGCAGGGAGCAGCCGCTATAGATGCAGCACCAGAGGCCTACGGTGCAGATGGAGACGGGCCAGTGTAGTTCGGGTGGACAGACATCCGGATCAGTGAGTGGAGCTCACTAGATTGAGTGGTTTTACATTTCTGAGCGGATTGTAGTGAGGAATTTTTGTACCGGGCATAAGCCCGTATTTACTTTCTGTTTACGTACTTAGACATTATTCTGGTGATGATTTACTTACTAAATGTTTTTCCTCCTTTGGTTACTTTGGGCTTGAGTACTTGACATTTTCACTCTATGTACTTTCTGGCGATGGCGATCGATTAGGCCGGCAGGATCGACGTTTTGTAGTGACGACCTTCCTAGGGTGTTGGTGTCACCGCAAAGCGACGGTTCTGGGCCTAAGACCCTGGTGTTTTAAAAAAAAAATGGGGTCTTACATGTCATGCCTAAAATCAAATCGAAGTCTGGTAACTTCAAGACCGCTGCCGGAGCTTCGAACGCCTTGCCTCCGATCTCGGCCTCCATGTTGCAGCTAACCGTAGTCCGCAGCTCCGAGCCATCAGGAAGACGCACCCTCCTCTCTATGCCAAGGAACCTTTCCACTCCCTCTAGTCCTTCAATAAAGGTGTCCGACACAAAAGAGTGCGAAGCACCCGTATCGAAGAGGGTATGAGCGGGCTTGCCGCTGATCATAACTATGCCTGGGTTTTGTTTGAGTTCAAAGATAAAGATTATTTCTAAGGTTCTCAAGGTACTTATTAAAGTTGAAAACTTCTAAACCTTACAATAATTAAAGTACCTGTAATCACTTCTTTGGAGTTCCTCTGCTCTGTGAGGTCCAGCGCATACACCTGCTCCCGGTCTCGGCCTCGGCCGTAATGTCCTCGGCCTCAGCCTCTACCTCGTCCTCGTCCTCGGCCCTGGTGTGCTGGAGGGGCCACTGGAGGTGGAGGAGGAGGAGGAGGGAGTGGGTGGATCTGATGTGGGCACTGCGACTTGAAATGCCTAGCTTGGCCGCATCCAAAGCATGTGAGTTGTCTCTGGCCACGATCCTCCTGTCTCATCGGCCCGTGAGTCTGTAGAGGTGGGGGAGCTAGCACTGTAGGAGGCCTCTGCTCCTATCTGAAGTTGGGACAATGACGTCCCCCACCCCTCCTGTGTCCAATGACCTTGCCTCTTTGCGATGTCCTGCTACCTTCTCCGGATGATGACCCCTTTAGCGATCTCTTCCCTCTGCCTTGTACCATCAGCGGGTCAGCCTCCAGCTTCTTCGCCATCTCAATGATCTTTGTAATGGTGCCATGCGATATGAACAATAAGGGCTGCCTCAAGGTGTCCCGGAGCCCATGGTAGAACCTCTTTGCATACTTTCGGTCATCCCAGTCGTGGAATCCCGCGAACCTAGCCAAGTGGGAGAACTTTCTCTGATATTCGATCACGGATCGACTTTCCTGTTGGAGGTTCAGAAATCTAGCTTCCAAGGCATCTCGGTCTGTGGAGGATACATAGTGCTCCAAGAACTCATCACTGAATTCCTCCCAGGTAATATCCATCAGCTCCCTATCAGCGTATATAGAGTCTCGTACAAACTTCCACCACCTCTTCACATGAGATTTTAGTACCGAGGTGGCAAGGGGGACTGCCTGTCTGACTGGGCAGCTGATGCCAGCTAACAACTCCTGAATGGTATCCAACCACTCCTCCGTCTTCACAGTATTATCTGTCCCGCAGTACACCGGTGGAGACAGACTCTTAAAGGCATTCAACCAGCTCAACCCTGGGTTTGGCAGCTGTGCCGGGGCTTGCTAGGCTTTGAAGGCATCTGGATGGCCGTCAGAGTTTGTTCCATCTCTGTCTGCATGAACGGAATGGCAGCCGGAGGGGGAGGAACCACATCTTGCGGAGGCTGCATAAAGGTAAGGTAAACGTCAAAAATTGGCCTAACTCATTGTTTAATGGACTGTTTTATGTGACTTTTTTACACATGGGCACACCATTGCTTCCGCTGCATAGTTTGTGCGCAAACTAATGCTCGAGCGGGGTGTTCCAGTGTTGTGGATGTTTTTCTCATATGATCGTTTGTTCAAGTAATATCAGTTTGTAAGATTCGTCCCCCCCTCTCCGGGGCTAACCCGGATCTTATGCCCAGAACCGCCGCCTTACGGTGACACTAACACACGGGTTAGTCGACACCGCAAGTCGCCGATTCTGCCGGCTAGTACGATCATAAACCTGTCGGCCAATATGAGAAATAGAGGTATAAAACAGAGTAAATATCACAGTCCACAGCCACAGTACTAATCATATATATATATATCAAATGAAAAGTACATGAATATAGTCCAAAATAAGTACGAAAATGAAAGTGAATAAGGTCTTATGCCCAGTACATCAATATCAAATCACTCTCTCTCTCTCTCAATCTAACATCAGCAGAATCTAACATCTCAACTCATCACACCTGAACATGTGCTCTAGTAGTGGTAGTAGGTGGTATCGGCATCTGCTCCTCAAGTCCTGGCTCCTCGACGTGCTGCTCCATCTCCTTATGCTCCTAAAATGATTTGGTCACCGACCATTAGTCAAAAATACTAAGTCGTTTTCTCCGCACCTCGCCCCGCAGCTCCTAGGAACCGAGCGGGAGGACGAAGCGGAGGATAACAAGGGGTAAAAAAGTGGAAGCAGGTGATAAGAGCTAACTAGCAGTTGTAATAGGTATTAACATTCTACTCTAGCAGTTCCAAGTATATTGATGGCAGCAACCCCCAGCGTGATAAAGTTGAAGATGATGACGGCGACGGCGATGACGTTCTCCTTCATGTTAAAGATGATGACGGCGATGGCGGCGATGACGACGTTTGCCTACATGTTAAAGATAATGATGGAAGAAGAAGATGGTGACCCCAACATGATGGCGACGACGACGATGAAGACTTATGAAGGCTATAAATATTATTTTAATTATTTGCATTTTAATTTTAATCATGTTATTTTTAAATTTTGGTAATGTTTAATTTTTATTTGGGCTGCAAATAGCCAAGTCTTGTTGTAAGCCTATATATAGGCATGGACTCTATTATTTTCATTAGAAAAAGAATGAAAGAATTTTGAAAACCTAAAATTTGTTTCCCCCCTTTTTCCCCTCTCTCCCTCTTCAAAATTCCGGATCTCTCTCTTGCTCCCCTCTCTTGACCGCCAGCCTCCTTCCCCTCTCCTTCCCTCCTTATGGAATTCGGCCACAAGCCTCCTCCCCTCTTCCTCCTCTCTTTTCTCCTCCACCTAGCCGACCACCCTCAACTCCACCTCCAATAGTTCAGCCACCACCACCCTCTTAGCCGACCCACCATCTCCTTCATATTGAGATCGGCTAAGGCAAAAAAAAGAGGCTCCTCCCTTTGTGATTTTCATCCATCCCGGCGTGAAGCGAAGGAAGCGGACGAGTTTCTCTCCATTTGGCGAAACTCCGGCGGAACCGTGGAAGAGCGATCCTCAAACGAATCAGAATCATCCATTCCGGTTGGGTAACGAGATTTTCTACCTCTTGTGTGAATCTATTTTCTAGAATTTTATTTGGTGGAATACCGTTGTGTTATTTTGGAATTGTTTTTCGATCATGGTTTCATCTTTCCGATAACATAAGTTGTTTTTTCAAGTTGCTTAATTTTCCGAGAGGTTTGGTGAGCTTCACTTTCATTTTGTTGGGGGAGATCTACCATTTCCGAATCGAACTTTTCGATAGATCTCTTTCGGTACAACCATCGCTCGGTCGGACCCAATATTGGTCCTTTTAGCTTAAGAGAACATCAACCTATAATCGTTTGTTCGATCTTTATTCGGCGTGGCTACCGTACATTAGCAATAGTTGATAACGTTGTTCGTGAGTGTGCTGCGTTTAATTATTGTGTGAGCGTAATATCGGGAATAGAGAGGCGTACGTGTAATTCCCTTAGCCGTTATAGTGGCAAACGTAGTGGCCTACATCAATTTGGTATCAAAGGGAGGTTGTGTCGATTTCTTAATTTACACCATCCTAATTAATTTTAGTAGGCCTACACGCACGTGCACAAAATTTTTCAAACAAACAAAAGCAAAAAAATATTTTTTTGTGGTCTGCCAATAGCAGCCTAAATTTTTATTTTTCAGCAAAAATTCAGAAAAAAAATTTAATTAATAATCTCCATATTTTTGCCAGCAAGAATATCAAAAAAATATATATATTATTTTGAAATATTAGCGGGAACAAATCTATCTTTGAAAATTAATCAGGATCAGACTATATTTCTTTGTATTTGTACACTTACTCCGCGTAGTTTATCCCCATTTTCCCGCTGAAAATTAAAACAAAAAATAGCCTACGATGTTCACGTTTCCCGAATGAAATCTTTAGGTTTCGTCATGAACGTTAGAAAGCCTTTCTATTATCCGGTAGTGGAAGAGATTAAGGGGTTGATTGGCCAACTAAAGGCTAATCAAGTTGTACCACACTCATCTAGGCATGTTAGAGTTGCAGCTCCGACCTATGATGGGCTAGGTGGAACGCAAGAGTTTTTATGCTGGGTGAAGGCTATGGAGCGCTATTTTGAGAGATATCAGATTGTGGACCCCCACAGGATCCCCGCCGCGAGACTTCTATTATTTAGTAGAGCCCAGACCTTCTGGCTAAATGAGGAGAGACGTTTTGGGACATCCCTCGAAGAGTCACCTATAGGTTGGAATATTATAAAGAATCTATTAACGGATGAGTATTACCCTCCCCACTGTCGTTCTCAGTCATCTGAAATTCTGAGTGAAATGCCACCTATGATTATGCCTACACCATACCAGTATGATACCCCGTACTCCCATGCTAGGACGTCACATAAGTTTACTTCTCCCCGCCAGGGCACTAGACCCCAACTTGATTATGGGAGTGTTCCTATCCTTGTAGGTAGTCAGGCGATCAAGACACGCGAGACTAGGGAAACGACTGGGTTTGGCACTATCGATCATTCTATTCTGACTATGCCCGTAGTCTCCTTAGAGTCGCCCCCTGAGTTGTTAGATCTAGTTATTGACTCCCCTGATGAGTCTGAGGCTGATTCTATGGTTGCACTCGTCACCGAGGATGAGGCTATTATCACTAACGAGTGTAGCGACGTTGAGGAGATTGGTTACCCTAGTGACCTGGATGAGGATTTCTCTTCTGAGGAATCATCTCCACTCCCCTTCGACGACATTTCAGAGCCATCCATCTTGATCGTAGTGGAGTCTTTGGATGACCCTAAGTCAATTGATAATCTGGCTGAATCGGAAGAGATACCTTATGCTGAGAGCTTACCCAGTCGTGATTTAGACGACGTTTGGAATGATGATAGTTTGACCTGTGAGAGTATTACTTTGCCCATTACTAGCCACACTAGAGTTGTGACTGATCACCCTAGTGTTGAGAGCCCTCTCCAAACTACAAGCCCCGTCGTGATAGAGTGTACGATTACACCTAATGAGAATATCTCTGATTTTCCTGAGGAGCTTGTAAGTGAGGATGTTCTAGTCGACTTCTCTAATCACGAATTAATGGATGCCCCAACTGATTGGGAAGACTTACTATATGATCAAAATTTATTGTTGGAAGAACTTTCAGATGAGTTGGTAGAGTCCTCCTGTGAGGAATGTTATTCGGAGAGTGAGTTGGGTGATGACGAGCCAGATGAGTTTTTCGTGAGGGAAAATCTTCTGTTTGATTTACCGTTTGATTTTGATGGCTTGCACCCAGAGAATTTTACTTGGACGATAAATCCGTATTTTGACATTGGGTATGACTTAGCCCCTCCTCCAGAATTTATCGATGCGCCCATTCCTGAGATTTTTACTGCTACTGATGTCACGATTTATGAGTTGGAAGAATTTCCAAGTGAGAGAGTTATACTTTTGGAGGACGATATTGAGGTAGACCCGGATAAGCGTCCCCTGATGTTAACTCCGTGGCGTGAACTTAAATACGATCTTAACTCTTTCCCGTTGTTAGTGTTACCGACAATCCCTCCTGATATGTTGACCCGACCAGCGGATCCTTTGGGTTGTGAGTTTATCTTGCCTGATTTGAGTCAATTGGTTTTACCATCCATGCTGGACCCTCCTTAGGACATGTCGCGTCGTGTGTTATTAGATGTTGTGTTGGGTCATGATGACAGTATCGTTAATGCTGTACCCTCTCGATTTTCTAAGATTAACCAAATCTCTGAGAGTACGTTAATGACGTGGTCATCTATTGTGCCATCGGATTGCATTCAGTTAGTACCACCTGATTTTATTCTACTAGTGCCTCCTGATGTAGTTCCGCTAGTGCTACCCTATTACTTTCCGTTGGCGCCACCATATTTATTTCCGTTTGTGCCACCTTATGTAGTTCCATTACCGCCATTTTCTATGACAAGTCAACATGCACTAGTATTTGCCTCTCTTGTTCTTAATTTACATAAGCACGGTAAGGAAGCATTAGTCACACACATGTCTTCTTATCAATATATCGCTAACTTACATAAGAGGGTGTCTCCTTATAAGGTTTTCGGTTTACTCTTGGTGTGTCTCGTCCCTGAACGGATGCCTTCGGGCACTATAGAAATGTTGGCGAGTCGGCGAGTTAGAACTTTTCGGTTTTTTAATCAATTAGGAGAAACAACATGTGTGTTGAAGTTAACCACTGAATGAGGTAATTTCCCTAGTTTAAATGATTCCAATTTCACTCATTGTGTTTTTCCACCATTTAAAATATCTAACTCTACGTTTGGTGCCACTATATTGTCATTTGGGTTGGGGGGTGAGCTTGTTCTTGGATCGTTCTCTCCATTGATCTTCAACGGAGGTACGCTGACTGTTGATGCAGAAATTATTCCTCTTTATTTGCGTAATGCATTTCCCAAGTTCCGCAGGACAATCTTTTTGTTGGACAGGTTCATATTTGGTGTTTTGCTCTCCTCTCCAAGCGGTGGTACTCAGCGTTATGTGATACGATGGTGTGCTCGCCCGGTCTCCGGCGACCCGACGATGGTTCATTTGGATGATGTTCTTCGGCGCCAGCACCTCCATGCCAACTCATCGGTGATGAGTTATTTTGAGCGGGGGAGGATTGATGGCGGCAACCCCCAGCGTGATAAAGTTGAAGATGATGACGGCGATGGTGACGACATTCTCCTACATATTAAAGATGATGACGGCGATGGCGGCGGCGACGGCGTTCGCCTACATGTTGAAGATAATGATGGAAGAAGACGACGGTGACCCCAACATGATGGCGACGGCAACGATGAAGACTTATGAAGGCTTTAAATATTATTTTAATTATTTGCATTTTAATTTTGATCATGTTATTTTTAAATTTTGGTAATGTTTAATTTTTATTTGGGCTGCAAATAGCCAAGTCTTGTTGTAAGCCTATATATAGGCATGGACTCTATTATTTTCATTAGAAAAAGAATGAAAGAATTTTGAAAACCTAAAATTGGTTTCCCCCCTTTTTTCCCTCTCTCCCTCTTCAAAATTTCGGATCTCCCTCTTGCTCCCCTCTCTTGGCCGCCGACCCCCTTCCCCTCTCCTTCCCTCCTTGTGGAATTCGGCCACAAGCCTCCTCCCCTCTTCCTCCTCTCTTTTCTCCTCCACCTAGCTGACCACCCTCAACTCCACCTCCAATAGTTCGGCCACCACCACCCTCTTAGCCGACCCACCATCTCCTTCATATTGAGATCGGCCAAGGCAAAAAAAAAAGAGGCTCCTCCCTTTGTGATTTTCATCCATCCCGGCGTGAAGCAAAGGAAGTGGACGAGTTTCTCTCCATTTGGCGAAACTCGGGCGGAATCGTGGAACAGCGATCCTCAAGTGAATCGGAATCATCCATTACGGTTGGGTAACAAGATTTTCTACTTCTTGTGTGAATCTATTTTCTAGAATTTTATTTGGTGGAATACCGTTGTGTTATTTTGGAATTGTTTTTCGATCATGGTTTCATCTTTCCGATAGCATAAGTTGTTTTTTCAAGTTGCTTAATTTTCCGAGAGGTTTGGCGAGCCTCGCTTTCGTTTTGTTGGGGGAGATCTACCATTTCCGAATCAAACTTTTCGGTAGATCTCTTTTGGTACAACCATCGCTCGGTCGGACCCAATATTGGTCCTTTAGCTTGAGAGAACATCAGCCTATAGCCGTTTGTTCGATCTTTATTCGGCGTGGCTACCGTGTGTTAGCAATAGTTGATAACGTTGTTCGTGAGTGTGCTGCGTTTAATTATTGTGTGAGCGTAATATCGGGAATAGAGAGGCGTACGTGTAATTCCTTTAGCCGTTCAATTCATGAATAAATGCAATAAGGGTAAAATGGTAATTTCAAGGTATTTTAATCCAGAAGTTCTCAAATAGAAAGATCAATTTTTTCCTAAGTCAAATATAACCTTCTTTTTAACTTGGCAAGTTTGAGGATTTTTGCATGATCAAAACCTATTTTCTCAATTTATTTTCCAATAAGGGCTATATTTTCAAAATTCCAAATAATGGGAATTTTTATTTCAAAAATCCCATAATTAATCTGAGGGGTGAATTTTACCCTAATGAACCACTGGAATCAAATCCATGATTTTTGCATGCCTCCAATAGGTTGAATGCACATCATTTCATTTATTGCTATTTGCACACCAAGCCTATAACAAGCCAACACATGCAAGTGGATTTACCCAACATGCAGAGGTCCAAATTAGATGGAAATTTAAACAAATATATATAATGTCCCTAAGGACATGCCACCACAATTTAGGGCCATTTGGAGTCCCACAACTCCAAATATTTCATTTATTTCATTTTGGGTATTTTAGTAAAAACTATAGGAAAGGTTTTCCCAAAAATTCTCATTTTCGTATAGGGGTTAAAGAAGCCTTAAACATGCATGCTCCTAAAATTTTGGGCAATTTGGATGACTGGTTTGACTTGGGCATCATTTTGAAATTCTGCCCTAGCTAAGGACCAACCCCAGAAAAATGGTCCTACAGGCCAGACCCCTGGACCAAAATTGATGATTAAGGTGTCAAATTAAAGTTAACAGATAGGGCTACATTTTGCATTCAGTGTTTAAGTTGTGATGATTCCTCTATGTACCCTACAAATTACATGCAATTTGACTGTATATTTGTGACAGAAATACACAATTCATATTTATTAATTTAAATCATATTAATTCATTTGCACGAATCCTAAAGCAGCCGTGGACGGCATCCGGTTATCTTCCCCAATGGTTCAGCGGCTGAGATCGAGCCGACCTTGGGGATTTTGCGGGGCCATTTCCGGCCACCTGAGGCGGCGCCACCCCCGGCCAACGGTGTCATCACCTTCACGGTGGTGGTGGCTATCTTTTGCCGGTGATGTTACGGCGAAGGCGATCCCGAGCGGTAAGAAAAGCTTGGGAAAATCTCTCATTTCTCACATGGCATCGGGCTCAATTTAGCCCGATATCTCCCCTAGTTGATCTAGGATTCTAGTACGGGTAGAGGTGAGGCGAAACGGACCTGGATTGGGGCTTGGCGGCGGGTCAGGCGGCGGTTTTCCATGGTGGTGGTGTGCCGGCGAGCTCCTCCCCGATTGCTTGATTCTCCACCGATTTCTCTACTCCAGCTATCGATCTCCACTCGTTTCCCTCTTCTGAAGCTAATGGAATGGTTTGTTTTGGCCGAGAGTGGGTATAGGTGGAGATATGGCCGAGGTGAGCTCGGGGTGAAGCTTTGGATTCTTCACCCATGGTGCCAAGTGGCCACCATGCCCTAAATTCTTCTAAAATGAGGTGGGGTGGTCGGCCATCAAGTTTTTGGGCTGATGAGATGAGCCCATGTGGCCTCTTTTCATCTCCTCCCCATTTTTCTCTCCTCTTTTAGGTGATTTCTCCAAAATACCCCTTTGCATGTAATCTCTCTCCTCATTTTGGGGGTTAGGGGCTGTCCTTGTCCACTTGGGCTGGTCATGGGCCAAGTTTGGTGGGCTTGGCCCAAGGGAAATGGCTTGGCTCCTATTTTCATCCCTTTGGTCAAAATGTTGACTTGTTGACTTTTGAGTTGACTTGGTCAACATGGTGAGTGGGCTGACCCCACTTGATGGTCATGAGCCCAATGGCACCACCCAACTTGGGTTGGCTCAAGGGGGTGCCCTACTTAGGCTAATTGGGCTTTTGAGTGTGGGTTTGACCAAATTAGGCCCAAGGTTGACTTTGGTCAACTGGGGTCAAAGTGTTGACCTAGTGACATGCCCTAGGGTCCACCTAGATTGTTTTTAGGGTTAGGGAAATGTGGTGGGGTCATGGAGTGGCTAGGGTCCTTATTTAGGCTAGTTTGACATAGTTTGACTTAGTCCTATAGTGGGCCCCACATGGCTACAACCCACTACCTAGGGTCAAACCTAGCTAATTTCCCTAAAACCCACCCCATGCCTAACCAAATCTAAGTTAAGGGGTCTAGAAGTAACATGGGATGTTACACAATGAGTCCCCATTGCTGAAGGGGAGGAGAGAAAGCTTTCCATCAACTCCGAGTTACTAGAAGATAAAAAGGCCGAGTTGATCTCTTGCTTGCTAAAGAACCTGGATGTCTTCACTTGGTCAGTGGAGGACATGCCAGGAGTTGATCCTGATGTTTCCTGCCACCATCTCAACATTGGTATAACTGTCAAGCCGGTGCAGCATAAGAAAATATATGTCGCGACAAAGCTTGCTGAACCGATCAGAGAGGAGGTTTCTAAACTCCTCAAGGCACAATTTGTTGGTGAAATTCAATAACCTGCTTGGGTTTCAAATGTTGTAATGGTTAAGAAGTCTGGAGGGAAGTGGAGAATGTGTGTAGACTTCGCTCATTTAAATAAAGCATTCGCTAAAGATTGCTACCCCCTGCCTCAGATAGATTCATTATTTGATTCTGCGGTAGGATATTCTTTTATGAGCTTTCTAGATGCATTCTCTAGTTACCATCAAATAAGAATGCATAAGCCCGATATCCCTCATACCTCTTTCATTACCAATGACGGCTGCTATTGTTATTTGGTAATGCCTTTCGGGCTTAAGAACGCTGGCGCAACTTACCAACGAATGATGGATCACGTTTTTAAAGAGCAAAAAGGAAGAAATCTTGAAGTTTATGTTGATGATCTCTTAATCAAAAGTAAAATCATCTCGCTGCACTTGCATGAATTAACAGAGACGTTTGCTACTCTGCGAAAGTATAACATGATGCTTAACTAACTCAAGTGTACCTTTGGAGCAAGTAAGGGGAAATTCCTTGGTAATCACCTTACTCCGGAAGGGCTTGCCCCCAATCCTGACAAAGTCAGAGCCATTCTTGATATGTCACCTCCCAAATCACCTAAGGAAGTTCAACAGTTAGGAAGGATGCTGGCAGGTCTCAGGAGATTTATCTCACGAGTTGGAGATAAGAGTGCATCATTCTTTAGAACTCTTCGAGGAGCGTCCAAGTTTGAGTGGAACGAAGAGTGTTCCAAAGCCTTTGAGCTGTTGAAAAGGCAGTTAACTTCAAACCCCTTATTGCAGAGCCACCG
This sequence comes from Platanthera zijinensis, assembly GCA_039513925.1. Lineage (NCBI taxonomy): Eukaryota > Viridiplantae > Streptophyta > Magnoliopsida > Asparagales > Orchidaceae > Platanthera > Platanthera zijinensis. The sequence continues at coordinate 32,247,424 of CM077098.1, forward strand.
ATCAGGGGAAATATTTTTTTTATATTTAGGAGTTGGCCCGAAAGCAATCAGCTCAGTTCTTGTTCGTGAGGAGAATAGGAGGCAGTTTTCGGTTTACTATGTTAGCCATATCCTCAAGAGCGCGAAAAGGAGATACCCAATTTTGGAGAGGTTGGCTCTAGCATTGGTAATGTCAGCTCGAAGACTTTGCCCATATTTACAAGCTCATGCAGTTCAGGTGGTAACAGATCAACCTTTGAGGAGTGTCCTGGAAAAACAAGAACACTCAGGAAGATTGGCTAAGTGGGCAATTGAGTTGAGCAAATTTGAAATTTCTTATGTGCCCAGAACAGCGATCAAAGCTCAGGTGTTAGCAGAATTTTTGATTGATACAACAGAGTCCACCTCTGGTCAAGCATAAAGATCTCCTTTGGCTTGGACCATCTATGTTGATGGAGCCTCAGGCAGAAATTCCTCAGGAGCAGGAGTGGTTCTCATTAATCCTAATGGCAACAAGCTGGAGCAAGCAATAAAATTCTTCTTTCCAACGACCAATAATCAGGCAAAGTATGGAGCATTATTGGCCAGTTTGAGGCTTACGAGAGAGCTTGGAACAGATCATGTTCATATCAAGACGGATTCTTTGGTGATGGCTTCACAAGTGTTGTGCAATTTTGAGACCAGAGAGCCTATCTTGAGGAAGTATCTTGCTTTGGTTAAGGTTGAGGTTAACAAATTCAAAAGCTTTACGATTGAGCATATCAGGAGGACCAAAAATGAAGAGGAAGATGTTCTAGCCAAGCATGGCCTTCCTTCAGGAGGAACAACTTCAGAACTCTTCCGCCCGGCTGTGGATGAAGAAGAGATGATGCAGATTGATCAACGCCCCTCCTGGATGGATCCATTTGTCCTTTATCTGTCAACATGCAACTTCCATCCTTCAATCAAAGATCAGAATAATTTCAAAATCAAGGCAACACATTATTATTTGGTATCAGGCATCTTATACAGAAAGACTTTCTTGTCTGCTTTGGCAAGGTGTGTTTCAGAAGAAGAAGCTCCTGTTGTGCTTCAAGAAGTTCTTTCTGGTGAGTGCGGAAGTCACTCAGGAGCAAGGACTTTAGAGAAAAGAATCCTCTAGCATGGTTATTTCTGGCCCACTATGAAGAAAGACTCAGAGGCTTATGCAAGAAAATGTGCTTAATGCCAGAAGTTCGCTCCGCTGCAACATTAGTCAGCTTAGTCGCTCAGGTCAATTACAACTCATGGCCTTTTGCAGTTTGGGGAATGGATCTCCTTGGTCCTTTTCCCATGGCAAGTGGACAACGACGTTTCATTATATTGATGGTTGACTACTTCAGCAAGTGGACTGAGGCCAAAGCATTAGCCAAAACAACAACTCAAGTAGTGAAGAACTTCATTTGGGGAGAGATAGTCTGCCGACACGGGATTCCTATGGCAATTATCACTAACAACAGGCCACAGTTCAACAATAGCGAGATGATTGATTTTTGCAAGTAGATTGGAACAAAGCTTTGTTTTGCATCGGTCCATCATCCCAGAAGCAATGGCCAAGTTGAAGCAGCAAATAAGCAGATTCTTAACCTTCAAGAAGAAGGTGCAGAATCTCAAAGGTAGTTGGGCTGATCAGCTTCCATCAGTTCTCTGGACCTTGAGGACAACGCCTTCATCAGCTATCGGGGACACTCCATTTAAGCTCTGTCATGGTTCAGAGGCCATCATTCATGTGGAGTTTGAAGTTCCATCACCAAGAGTTCTGCTTGCTAGGCACAGCAGGGAAGACTGGCTTGAGCTGAATAATGAAGAAATGAAATTCAGTTTAGATCGTATCGAAGAGATCAGAGATGAAGTAACGATCAGACAAGAAGAAGTAAAAAGAAGGATGGCTAGATACTTTGATAAGAATGTAAGGATCAAACACTTTCGAGTGGGAGACCTTGTTCTTAAAAAAGTTGATGCTGCTGCAAGGACCGGCTCAGTAGCAAAGCTGAATCCAACTTGGGCCGGACCATTCATCATCAAAGAAGTATTAAAGAGCGGGGATTATCATTTGCAAACCTACGAAGGAAATGATGTACCACATGCATGGAGTGGGGATGATCCTAAATGGTTCTATTCCTGAACCAACTCCTCTCTTACTCTCTTCCTTTGAAATTTTTCAAAAATTATCATTAATGAAAGGCCCCTTACTGACACTTTCTTGAGTGTTTTTTGTCTCCTATTCTATTCAAAGCAAGGATAACTGACTCTAGGAGACATCATTGTGATAAGCTTGGATCCCCCCTAGAATCATTGTCATTAGCATAACACCACCAAGACCATGTGTTGCAGGGAGATTTCGCACCGTGTTGTGGGAGCTTGCAGATTCTAGCGCGGTGGACCACTGAATCTCGGATCCTGGCTGGTATCTAACGTCATCTCTGCATTTTGGAGGGACAGGGTGAGTGCTAGCTATACCTTGCCTTATAAGGGATATCATTACAAATGTGATGATCACGTGAGGAAAGCAATGCTATATGCTTCTGCCTGCAGATCATCCTAGCTTGTGACCCTCGAATACTCTTTGGAACCCTCAAGTAGTGCCTGCAGGAGACCCACAACCATGTTGATCTCATAGGAAAGCAATGTTGTATGCACCTGCCCGAAAGATCAACCTGGACTGTACTCCAGGCAAAGGGGGTAGTAGACCTTTATCCTCTATTTTCTGTTGAGGATTGAGTGCTCAGCTTTTGTGACCTTGCGTGGAAAGAAATACTATATGCACCTGCACGCTTGGCCACTTAGGTTGAAAGCTTATTCTCATCTTCTAGGTGATTCTGGCAGGGTGCGTATTGTATCCCTTGAGTCCGCTTAGTTCGCCGTTCTCTGCCAGGGTTTGATTTTGCAACTGTGACCTTGCGAGGAAAGTAATGCTATATGCACCTGCCCGCACGATTAAGTTGTGAATCATTTGTCTTTGCGGATTGTATTTTTGGTATCCGCTCAGTCCGCCATTTTGTGCAGAGTTCCTATAGATTTTGTGACCCTGCGAGGAAAGCAATGCTATATGCACATGCTCGCTTGGTCACCTAAGCTGTGGATCATTTCTATTCATTCAGACTCAATACTAGTATTCGCAGCAGTCCGCAAGGCTCGATTTGTAAGGCAGCCGAGTTATAATTCAGTTTATTTATAATCCTCAGTTCGCATCAACGATCGTTGATCTTTCTTAGCTCGCAAGAATTTATTGTTGATTAATTTATATGCGAACTGGAATTGGTATCTGCTAGAGTTCACCGATTATCCGATTCTTTTTTAAACAAGTTATATGAACCTGGCGAGCTACAAATCAACTTCCACGACCTGGATTATTATCGACCTCGGTTATCTTCAAGCCTTAATTATCCTAAGTATGCGACCTAAAGTCTACATAATGCGGACTAGATTTTATTAATCAATGATGGCTATTATTGGTCAAACACAGCAAATCTCATTACAACATTGAAGAAGCAAGAAGTGAATAATAAAAATAGCGGAATACGTGGACTGAGCAAAATATCCTTTATATTCATTCATTCAAATTTTTTTTTACATCTTTTGTATCTTTGGCAACCTCAAACAGAGTCCGCCCCTTTACAAAAAACAAAAAAAAATACAAAATTTTTATTCTGTGGTTGTCTTTTGCCTCCTTTCCGCAGTCTCATCCGGGCTAGAAGATCCGTCAATATCGAACTCAGAAGAATAGCCTCCTGAGTCACTGCTGCTCGCTGAACCTTTACTATCCGCGGACTCCGTCTGCGGACTGCCCTCGTCGGAACTTGAAGATGACTCAAACTGCCTAGACTGGCTCCCCTGTAGCTGGCTTGAAGAAGCGTCGTTAGGAACGTCTTCAACTAGTTCTTCATCTTCTTCACCTTCTTCGTCAGCAACTCCTTTTCCTTTCAAAGCCCGCTACCAATCAAAAACCCTCTCCTTTAGATCGGGGAAGAGCTATAGGAAAGGGACCTCTTTCACCCCTTCTTTGGCGACGCCATCGTTGATAAAGCGCCCGAGTGCGACCTCGACACTTTCCTTTATAAAAGGGAACATAGCGTCCTGGAAGCTGCGGTTGGTAACATCATACGTGGTCTGCAAAAAGAAAACGAGTCAGTCCACCGCGGATAGGCAACAGAAATCGCAGCGAGCACCGAAACTTACCGCTTCATTCTCTTTGTGAAGATTAATCTTTTTTCCTAACCGCTTATTCCTGTCCTTCAGCGACTTGTTTTCTTGTAGGAGGTGGTCATTCTCTTAAAGCAGCCCGCACGTCAAGCGACCCATAAAGTGGTTGGCCACGGCGCTGTGCGCGCTAGCTTGAGCGGAGAGCAAGGGGATATCCACAGGCGGAATGCTCTTTAGGTCGTGCAGATTGCGCTTCCCATATAGCGCGGAGATCGCCACATGGGCATAGCGCGAGATCCGCAGACTCTTCCAGGAGGGAAGAGCGGTGGATAGGCGGACGTGCTTATTCTATCCATGCTAGTTGATCATCGGGTTTCCCCTCAGATCCTTCTGGTTCTTTCCGAAGCCCTGCATGTCGAAGATTTTGGAGGAAGAGTAGTCCGCAGTGGGATCCCATTCCTCCTTCCTCCTCTTTGCTATTTTCTTCTTTCTTTCTCCTTGGGTAGGAGTCAGCCCGCCCGGTGTCTGTGGAGGATTCGCTTGCACCGCCAAGGTCGCTGCAAGAAAAGAAACTATATTAGTATACTGCAGGTCACTGCAGATATACTCTAGGCCGTGGAGGATACAAAGACAGGTCGCGAGACTTACTCTCTTGGCGGGCTACAGTATCCAAACTATGCAGGAGCGGAATGTAGTGGTCAATGTCAAGCCTCACCCTTGCCAAGAACTGGACGAGGGCGTCCTCCACCGCATCTAGCTTAATGCTTTTGAAAGCGGAGTCCGCCCGTACCTGCAGATAGGTATGAGAAAACCCTAGGTTGCCCTCAAAGATGAGGTACCTCGAGGTCCAGTTATGGATCTTATTCGGTAAGCCAATAACTTTCATTCCTCCGCAATAGAAGTATATAATGCCTTTATATTAGCGGCCTTCGGAGGGAGTAATCGAGCGGATAGAAAAAATCTTTCTAAATATGTTTAAAGAAAATGCAATCCTTTCAGATCGTAAATAAGACAGGTAGCTGTAGATGGCGGCCAAAGTGTTTGCCGCGAGCTGCCCTAGGATCATGCCGTAGTGTTCGAAGATTTCAGCGATCTCCCACAACAACGGGAACTTGAATCAACAGTAAAAGTGGTCGATAGGCACGACGATCTACATTACGGTAGAGAAGTTGATTCTCTCTTGATCTTCAGGCAGGCGGGCGAGCCCTGGCGAGCCCGCCATATGCTTCTCGATGAAGGCATCCAGGTCGGCCTCAGTCAGTTTGCCTTTCTTATGGTCGGCGGAGTGGAATGCAACCGCTGCATCAGTACGTGCGAACTCAATTTTCATAGACCACATGGACTTCTGCTTCGATCGCAATTCCTATATGGAGGGAAGACTTGGGCTCTATTTATAGAAAAACCCGTCTGAAAGCTTTCAGCCAGTCTGCAAAGATTGATCATTCAGTCCGCCCAGCTCGCATTATCCTATTTTCCTTCAAATTCAAAGCAAGTCTACAAGCAAAGACAGCGGACTCCAAGGCAGTCCGCCCAAATCGCATTATCCTATTTTCCTGCAAATTCAAAGCAAGTCTACAAGCAAAGACAGTGGACTAAAAAGGCAGTCTGCCTAGCTCACATTATCCTATTTTCCTGCAAATTCAAAGCAAGTGTACAAGCAAAGACAGCAGACTCCAAGGAAGTTCGCCCAGCTCATATTATCCTATTTTTCTGCAAATCCAAAGAAAATTTACAAGTCAAGATTGCGGACTCAACAGTTAGTCCGTACAACTCGCATTCAACATTAACCTGCAGAAAGACTCATCATACAGATTGCAACATTGTTCAAATCTCAGAGCTATATTATACACAACAAATAGTCCACATCGCAGTTCAATTGAAACAACAAGCAATGTCTAAAAGCTCACCAATTATACAGCATACAAACAAATCAAATCATTGTTCTCGCTCTCTCTCGCGGACTCAGTTGCCTCTGCGGTCAGGTTGGGCAGGTCGCTCCTGCTTGTCCTTCCCGAGATGGGCTGTCTGGTCACTCCCTTGCAATATATCTCCGTAAAGCTTGTAGACCAGGTGGTGCATCGTGTTAAAAGTGCGATGCATATGTGCAACATCCCTATCGATCCGGCTCAACAGAACCACTGGTTCACCTGCCGGCCTCGGCTCCTCATTCGCTGCGGGCTGCCTTCTGGTTGCTGGAGCTAGAGCTTGAGCCTCCGCTGAAGCAGGCCGATCGTGTAGTTGCGGCCTCGCCAGGGAGACATCGTCATCTTGTTTCTTCTTCCCTTCCTGCACAAGGGCCAAGTATCTACTCCTATAGTGGCGGGAATCATCACCTAACCTCTGCTTCTCCTTCTTCAACTCCTCTATCTCCGCTGACATGTTGGTGACCTGGCTCTCTAGAGCTTTCTCTTGCTCTATCTGCCTTTTTAGTTCCGCTTGAAATTTTTCTAACTTTTCTCCATATTTCTTTTCTAACAATGCTAAGTCCAGGCCGGATTTCTTGCCTTATGCAGACTCATCATGAGAGATCGCGTCAGTCTTCTCCGGTACATTCATTTCAGGTGATGACACAATCTCACCAGCCTCAACAGAGTTGGGTGGCAACTTCCGCACTACAACAAAGAAAAGAAAGTTTACATTAATTCCCAGGTCGCGGCGAACTCAAAAGGTAAAGATAAAATCACTTTTTGTAATCATTACAGCGATCTGGCAACTATCTACGACAGACCGTCTCACACGCTCTGGGGAAAAAGCACTTAAGCATTGCTTCCATTCACGATGAACTTTTGCTCTTGTCTCGGCCATCAATCTACTTGAAGCGACTATATCATCAGTGTCCGTAATAATCTTTATTGGCCGCGATTTCTAAGGAGGAGATTTATAAAGCCACGGACGCTAAAATCTCCTGGGTGTCAGTTGCAGTTTACCTGACCGCATCAGCTCAGCCGCAATCCGCAAATCTATAGCCCGCCTGTCCGCATCTGTGGCCTGCCTGTCCGCATCGAGCTTTTCTGAGGCCGCCTCAACCTTGGCCTTCATGATGGCAAGCTGCTCCTTTGTCGTCTTCTCTCTTTCTTCAGCCGCAAGCAAGGAGGGGAATCAAAATTTTTTTCGCCCACTATCTCAACATCAGACTGCAACACCTCAAGCAGAGATTGATTCATATCAGCGAGCTGCTCGTTATCGATGTTGTCGAGTATTTCAGTAGTGGACAAACTGACCGTTGATAAAGAATTGCCTCCTGTGATGGGAGTGTCTGGAGTTACTAAGCCAGTATCTGGGACTTCCTTTTCTCGCGGCTTGTGCTGCAGGCTCGCGACACTAGTTTGCGCAGAGATGTTTTTCTCCTTCTGAGCTCACAACTTCTTCTCCACTCGCTCAGCGACAGTGGACTTGTCCCTTTTCCTCTTTTTCTTCTCAGGTGTCCTTTTCTCTAGGTCAATGACGACCTGCTGCGAGTCTGCCAGACCCTCGCGGTCTGTGATCGGGTCGACGAAAACCAGAGCCCTAGAGGACACTGGTGCCTCAGCTTATTTTTCAGTTTGTTCTCCAACCGTTTCCTCAACTTGTTTTTCAAGTTGCCTTTCAGGTCTCTCTTCAGCCAGTTCTTCAGCAGGCCGCTTTTCCACATCGGAATGCCGAACTTTCGGTGACGAGACCTCCTTGTCAAGGTCTATCTGTAGCATATATGTTCCAGAGGCAGAAGGAATTATTGCCATACCCCCTGAGTTCACAGGGTTCTGGTCAGAAATCAGCGGCGGATTAGAGATTCTATCCGCACTCTTCGATGGCACATTCTGAGCAAAAGAGGCATCCATAGACTTTTCGCGTTCTGATTCTTTGATCCTGCAGACTAAGTCAGTTTTCTCCAGTACCTTCTGCGAACTTTCCCCCACATGGCGGACAGTCGTTCCGCTCCAGCGGAAAACCTTCTTGGTTTTCATGCTCGTCTTGGGTTTCTCCATTTTAGCAAAGTTACGAAAGAACTATCTAAGTCTAGGCATACTGGACTAAAGAGTGCAGACCGCAAGAGGTGAAAACCGACCCGTGGCGTGACAGTTTTGCTAGAATATTGAGTTTCCAGCGGTATTTATATCACTGAGAGCATTTATAACAGTTGCGGACTCGGAGGTTAAGGAAACATTTTCAAAATTTTCCAAAACTTGAAAATGTGCGGGGATTATGTTAATAAGAATCCGCAACATGTTTGGCAGGACAGATCCTTCTCCACCTTCGGCGGATTCAGCTTTGACAGTCCGCTCAGGTCATCAAGATCATTGATCCAAGGATCCCCCAGCGGCAGACTTCAGTTCTCAGTCCGCCCAAGTCACCTAGCCAAGTTTCCAGCACCAACCTCCTTCAGCCGTGGACTCCATCGTCCAGTCTGCCCAGGTCGCTTGGCCTCTAGTGATCAGCTTCCAGATCGCTCGCCAGCTCTTCAGGCGGACTCAAGCGCCAGCCCGTGTAGGACGCGGGCCTTCAGCCAGGATTGCGCCCTGCAGCCAGATGGAAGCTCCAGCTCGCGAGCCCAGTCCGCCCCTCTTGCACAGACTGCTTGTCTTTTCTTTTTTTATTCTCGTCACCACTTCCCGGTTCTCCTATACCCTGGGCAGCCAGTTATTTTAGCATTGCCCGTTTGGGTAGGCCCCTGAACCTATAAATAGGGGGAAGCGGTGCACCCAAGGCACGCGGACTCGAGCCCAGTAGCCTACTTGTTAAAGGCTGTGGACTCGAATCTCGGGCTTGCGGTCTCCAGCTTGCTCTTTGTTCAGTTTTCTTTCCTCTACTTGTAATCCATTTTCTGTAGTCAAAGGAAAGCCCGTCGCAAGAGAGGCATTCAGGCCGCGACGGGAGAAGTCTGTTGTTGCCGTGGCTCATGGCTCTGCTTTCTCTAGTCCGCTAGTAGATAACTGCTTGCAGTCTTTTCTTTTCCTCCTTCCTTTCCCCCATGTTCGAGCCGTTAAATGTTTGTGTCCATTTTCACGCATCAACATCACCAATCAGACCTTGGAGGATCTACTGTGACTATGCATTCTAGATTGTGGAGAGCCTTGGGAGAAGCTGTTGCCAGTGATCGAGTTCTCTTATAATATCAACTACCGGTCCAGCATAGGGATGGCTCCTTATGAGGCCCTATATTGATGAAGGTGTAGGACTCCGCTGTCATGGATACAAGAAGAGGATCCGGAGGTTTTGGGTTCAAAGTTTGTTGAGGACACCGAGGCTCAGGCGAGGCTGATACAGGACAGGATGTTAGAGGCACAGAGCAGACAAGCTAAGTATTACGACGCTCGACATCGTCAGGTGGAATTTCAGGTGGGGGACCAGGTATTCTAGAAGATCCGACTGATGCATGGGGTTTCACGGGTGCGTTGTCAGAAGAAGAAGCTCAACCCGAGATATATGGGGCCTTACAGGATCCTGGAGCGGATTGGTCCCTTAACATACAGGCTGGAGCTGCCACCGGAGCTGGCAGGTCTGAATGATGTGTTCCATGTATCCTCTCTTAGGAGGGCTCTACTACGCCCGGAGCAGTAGATTACGGCCACGGATGGGCCGGTAGCATATGATTGGTCAGTTCACCTAGTGCCGGTCTAGATTGACGATAAGGGGATGCGTGTCTTGTATCGCAAGAAGGTTCCGTTTGTCAATGTCCTATGGAGGAATCACGGTCAGGAGGAGCACACCTGGGAGCCGCAAGATCTAATGCAACAAAGGTACCCAGAGCTTTTCAGTCAGGTATTCCTCACAACCTCTTGGGATGTTACAATTTATTTTTCATATTTGAAACCCCGTAGGCCTAACTAGAATTTCAAGGACGAAATTTTTTGTTTATGTATTGGGATTTGTAACACCCCTCAGGCAACTAGACCCCCTAGGAGTGGTTTTGCATGACTAGGTCATGATAAAACCCTAGAAGCCCAAGAAGACCAAGTGGACTTAGGAATATAGGTGAAATCATTATGGTCTGCAAATAGTAGATTCCTAAACCCTAGTTTAGGATGATCATGAGACTCCAAGACCCCACCATGACCTCACCAATCTATTTAAAGGCCCTAAGGGTCCATTTGAGTCAACCTAGGGTGGCCAAGTTGACCTAGAATCATCCTAGGCCTAAATAGGGCAAGATGCCCTAGCTAAATGCAATGTGCCCTAATGAGCCCAACCAACCCTACCAAGGTCTCCCTAGACCTAGAATGGGGTCAAACAGACCTACATGGTCAATTGAACTTCCCTTAGCCATGTGGACCCCACCCATGCCCTCCTAACCCAAGAGTGAGGTCAAAGGGTCACCAAGGACCCATTGGGATCAACCCTAGTGGCTAAGGTTACCCAAGTCAACTCAAACCCCAAAATGGTCAAAGTGCCCTTAATAAGGGTCAAGTGACCTTCAAGGTGCCAAGTCAACTTAATCCATACCTACCTAGACCCTAGGGGAGGCCAATAGGTCACCAATGACCCATTGATGGTGACACAAAATGTCAATTTGACCAAAGTCAACCCTAGGCTAGGTCAAGTCAAACTTAGCTCAAAAAGGGCTAACAAAAGCTTAAGCCCCTAGCCACTTGGGCTAAACACCTCCTAATCACTTTATATTAGCTTAGTGGGCTGCATGTAGGCTAGTGCCATGACATAATTCGGCCATGAGGGGCAGGAGAAAGAAAACTCCAAATTCCTCTTTAATGGAGGAGAGAGAAAGAGGAAGGACGAGGCCATTCATGGCTTAGGGAGGGCAAGGGCCACCTCTAATGACTGGATTTAACTCCTCTGGGGAAGAGGAGAAGTTTCCAGCAATTTCTCGGCCACCCCAAGGCAGGTTCACCCCCCAACCACTTGGCCGAAAGCTTCGTTCTTGGCCATTAATGGCATTGATGCCATGACCACCCTCTCCCCCATTTTATTATTTTAATATTTCACTGGACTCTAAGGAGTCATTTCCACTCTTGCCCCAGCGATTTCGAGTTACTCCATTATGAAGTTGCAGAAACTCGAGCGACGCCACCGCCACTGTTGGGATTTATCTCCACAATACCTCAGATTTGTAGGAGGTCAGACCTTGAACTAAGATGAATTAAGGTGTATTTGATGCTGTGTTTAAGTTGTATGTGTGCAGGTTCTAATTGCCAAGTGTAGACCAATGTCAGTCTATAATGGGTCACCAAACACAGGACCATACAATGTAATCCCTCATTGTGTGATCCAAAGTGTTGGCCCATGTATAGCCTCTCAATTGGGATACACTTCCTATATGCACTTGGATTGATGGACAGAAGCATTGGAACTAATTTCCTCAGAAAATTTTCTAAGTCCAAAATACTCGAGTAACCCCTTTGTTATACTCGAGTATCAGACTTAATACTCGTGTATATATTTCCATACTCGAGTAGTTAATTAGACTTACTCGAGTAATCAGTTAGACTTACTCGAGTAGGCTCTGAATACTCGTGTATATATTTCTATACTCGAGTAGTTAGTCAGTCACTCGGGTAAGGTGTTTTCATACTCGAGTAAGTAAACGTAATCACTCGAGTAAATCATATATCATACTCGAGTAGATCCTTTTCTTCTCTTTTCTGCAAGTTCAAGTATTGATACTCGAGTAATTGATTTTGATACTCGAGTAAATTATTCGATACTCGAGTAGTTGGTCTTAATACTCGAGTAAGCAGTTGATACTCGAGTAATTGATTTTGATACTCGAGTAAATTATTCGATACTCGAGTAGTTGATTTTAATACTCGAGTAGGTGAATGTTTCCCGGATTCATATACTGATACTCGAGTATATCTATGCTGATACTCGAGTATATCTTTGCTGATACTCGAGTATATCTTTTCTGATACTCGAGTATATCTCTTCTAATACTCGAGTAGTTCATTTCTCTATCAAGTAAATTTCTATTCTCATACTCGAGTATATGTCTCTTTGTCACTCGAGTATCTAAATTCCCATACTCGAGTATTTCTTCTCTTACTCGAGTATAGCAGTTCCCTATTCCAGAATTCTTCTAAGTTCGAATTCGCTAAGTATCTTGAATCCGTCATTTCTGATTGGTCCACGTGTCATCCTTAATTAAGATTATGACCGTTGGAGTCCACCTATAAATAGGTCATTTCAGAATTGACTAATTAACAAGATTACAGAGATATTCTTTTGAAGAAAGAGAAAATTCCGTGAACCCTAATCCTCACGCCGCCGCCGCCGCCATCGTTGTTCACGGAAGAAATTCTGGATCGTCGATCTCCGTCTTCAAGGACTATTTCTCCAGCGATCCAGACAAGAGTGAATCACTCGATCTCGCCGAGCCTCAAGGATTTCAGATCTATCTTCTCGATCGAGGTGGTTCTAGTTTTCAGATTCGTGGATCTTTCTCTCAAGTCATCTTCAACCTTTTCTGATCAAGTCAAAGCTCCTAAAGAAGAAGACTGTCAAAGATCCAGATCTGAAATTTGTTGTGTTGATTTTTATTCTCAAACCAAAATTTCATTGTAGGAGTTTTTCTCCGAGATTTGTAGGAAGATCTTTCTTCCGAGTTTTGTAGATCCAGTTGGATCGAGATTTGTAGGAACGTGGTTCCGAGGTGTAGGATTGTTTTTAATCCGAGATAGTGGAGTAGCCGAGTCTAGTGATTTGCTAGATCGGTGAGGAAAGTGGACGTACCCAAGGTTGGGGAACCACTATAAATCTCTTGTCGTCTGTGAGTGCTTGATGTATGCTGTGTTAATTTTTTAATTCCGCATTTGACACGCATTTCACCTATTCACCCCCCTCTAGGTGATTTAGGCTAACAACTTAGACCTCTCAATTGGTATCAGAGGCAGGTTGATCGTTAAAAGGTTAACACCTTGATCTTATCCTTCTAAGTTGTTTCCTGAAAAGTATCAAGCATGAGTAAGACCAAGGATTTTGCTAAACTCCCTATTTGCACCAAGAACAACTTTCCTATGTGGAAGGAAAGAGTAAAGTTCTTCATGGAAGCAGTAGATCCCCGGATCTTCATGATTGTTGAAGAAGGTCCCCACATTCCTATGACTACTTCCACCATAGATCCTAACAAGCAAGTTCCCAAGAAGTTGATGGATCTAGACAAGGATGAGATTGCACTTGTCTCTCTGGACAAGAAGGCTAAAAATATTATAGCAAGTGCAGTCGATGACTCAATGCTGCAGAATCTAATTCATTGCCAGTCTGCCAAGGAGATGTGGCAATCCCTGGTGACTCTGATGGAAGGCACTGAAGAAGTGAGGGATGATCGGAGATCCCTTCTGAATCAAAAGTATGAAGCCTTCCGGCAAGGTCACAAGGAAGCCATAGCTGACACATTCGAGAACTTTTTCAAGATAGTGAACGGCCTAAGAGTTTATGGCCGAGTCTTCACCAACGGGGAACTCAATGACAAATTCTTAAGATCCCTAACCAAGGAATGGGACAATAAGGTATGTGCCATTCGGGAGTTTGGAAGGTTAGCTGAGACGGACCCGCAAAATCTATTCGGAAAGCTTATGTCTTACGAGCTACAAATCAACTCAAGAAAAGCTGAAGAAGAGACAAGCAGGTCTGCATCCAAGGAGAAATCTGTCGCTCTAAAGGCAGATAGCTCAAGGAAGATAAAGGCTAGCTCTCCTGCCCCAGTTCCTGAGGCTGATGAAGAAGAATCATCTGAGCCCAGCTCATCTGGCTCAGAACTATCTGATGGAGAGTTCTCCCTACTCTCAAGGCAGTTCAAGAAATTTTTGAACAAGAAGAAGCAATGGAGAGGCAAGGATGCCTCATATAGAAGATCACGACATGACAGTGATCATCGGAAGAAAGGCTCAAGTAGCCATGATAGGTATAATTCTAAACCGAACAAACAGATTTCTACTGACATCATTTGTTATTGTTGCAATAAGCCAGGTCACGTCATCGCCGATTGCCCTCACAAAAAGAAAGAGGGTGGAAGAAGAGAGGAAAAGAAATCCTCACACCACAAGAAGAGGACAGAGAAAAGCTTAGTAGCCAAGAAGAGCAAAACTCTCAGCGACTCTGACTCATCTGAGTCGAGTGAAGAAGAGGAAGCTTACTTTGGGCTCATGGCTCATTCGGATGATGAACAAGTCCCCCAGTTTACTGGGGAGGTAAAATCTCACACTCCTCTCTCTGATTCTGATGATGACAATGAGCAAGAGGGATATTCCTCTGAAGATGAATCTGAGCTCATGGGTCAGTATAAGGAGTTACTCACCGCTTACGAAAAATGTCGTAGATTAATGAAAACTCAAGCCAAAGAGATAAATTCTCTACGAGCTAGTGAGAGCAGCTTGAGAGAAGAAGTCGATAAGACTAACTCTCTTCAGGAGAACCTCAATGCAGCTATGGAGGGATACAATAAAGCTCTCAAGCACATCGACCTTAAAGAGGAAATCATCAAAGAACTGGAAAAACAACTCGAGGCTGAAAAGAAGCTTGTTGAGAGTTTCTCTAAGCCTAAGACAGTTCTTCCAATCGTTGTTGAATTCTCTACTAAGGCCAAGGGTGCTGGTTTAGGCCACATTGGCTCTTCTAGTAAATCCTCTAGGAGAAACAAGGCCAAGAGAAAGAATAAGGCTGCCCGGAAGGCTCTAGCTAAAGAAAAAGGGAAAGCTCCCTTGGAACCTGTTGTGTTCAAGAAAGTTATCTTTCCCACGAACGAACTCGATTATGAGTCCACCTACGGACACTTTTCTAGGCCGATCCCTGAGAAGCCTAAGTCAAGATACCAAGGTTGGACTCGTCCTCGTAACTTTGGCGAGAGTGTCTTCAAGGCACCTTATGAGGAGATTCAGCTTCAAAGCTATGGACCTTATGCTTATGGTCATAATTTCAAAAAGACACCAAAAGTAAAACCCATTGTAGAAAAGCCTATGAAGGAGAAGACCTCATGTAACTGCCATCATCATGAAGCCTCCTCCTCCAAGAGTAAAGCTCCTGCCAGACCTTCATTCCAGAAAGTCAAGCAGGACTACACAAGGCAAAGATACAACAGGTTCAACTGTTGATGCTGTGGCAGAATTGGTCATTTTGCCAGTGATTGTTGGTTCAATCCTGAAAATGCTGCAACCCCTAAGGTTAGCAACGTGAGAGTGACCACTCATGAGGCTAATACTCGTAGGGGGAGTATTCTAACTCGAGACCAAGGACCCAAACTTGTTTGGGTTCCTAAGGCTAAATGATTGTAATTGCAGGTATGTCCAAAGGCCACCAAAATGCCAATCTAGTACTTGGACAGTGGATGTTCTCGGCATATGACCGGGACAAGGAGCCTACTACAGAATTACACCTCAGTCTGTAACGGACCAAAGGTCATCTTTGGAGGTTCAGATCGAGGAATAACTAAAGGCTATGGTATGATCTCTAACGGTAGCGTATCCTTTTCGGATGTAGCCTATGTTGAAGGATTGGAACACAATCTCATCAGCATAAGCCAACTATGCGACAAAGGATATGTAGTTGAATTTCATGCTGACAAGTGTTTGATAAAATCGGTTAACAATATGGAAACAATTTTATCAGGCACTTGAAGCAGAAATATTTTCTTTCTGAATTTTATTTGTATAGACTCTTCGACACCAGTGTGTCTTTTGGCAAAAAGTAGTGCATCTCTTGCTGACCAATGGCACAAGAGACTAGCACATATTAATTTCAAAACAATTAATAAATTATTCTCTCAAAACTTAGTGCGTGATGCACCTAATGTCAAGTGCGTTACGGACAGTCCTTGTCACGCTTGTATCAAAGGCAAGCAAACAAGAAGTTCGTTTAAAAGCATAATAGGCAAGGACTCCAATAGAAGTTTGCAGCTTCTCCATATGGACTTGTTTGGTCCACTGCAGGTTAGAAGTTTGGGAGGTAAGGAATATACGTTGGTTATTGTGGATGATTACTCGCGCTTTGCGTGGGTGTTCTTTCTGAAACATAAGTCAGATACCTTCGGTATTTTCACTAATTTTGTGAGGCAGATCCAGAATGAATACAACTGTTCCGTAGTCAAAATCAGAAGTGACAATGGAACGGAATTCAAGTCTGGAGCCATGACAGAATTTTGTGAAAGTCAAGGTATCTTTCATGAGTTTTCCTCTCCTCGCACTCCACAGCAAAATGGAGTAGCTGAGAGAAGGAACAGAACACTCATAGAGGCTTGTCGGACTATGTTGAGTGATGCCTCACTTCCGGAGTATTTCTGGGCTGAAGCCGTCAACACCGCTTGTCACGTGCAAAATCGAGCACTCATCAACAAGAACCATGATAAGACTCCTTACGAACTTCTAAAAGGCAGGCAACCAACCATTTCATACTTTAGAATCTTTGGCTGTAAGTGCTTCGTACTTAACAATGGCAAGTATCACTCTACCAAGTTTAGCGAGAAAAGCTTTGAAGGTATTTTTGTAGGATATAGTAGCCATAGTAAGGCTTATAGAGTATTCAATAGAAAAACTCTAGTGGTGGAAGAGTCGATACATCTTGTATTTGATGAGACGAGTCTGTTGTAAAGCAACTCGTCTAGTGTGCCTATTGTAGATACAGGTACAAAGTTGAAAGAACTTAGCTTGGATGAACCTAGTGAAGATAAAGATGAGACATTCATCAAGGTCCCCTCTCCAACCACCATTGGAGAGGTGGGTGATCAAGATGAAGAAGACATCCCAGCTGAAGATGCAACTCCAGTGGCGGAAGAGATCCCAGATGCAAGGACTCTAGAGTTCAGACACTTGAAGGATCATCCTGTTGACCAAATAATAGGAGATCCTCGGGATGGCGTCAAAACTCGTCGAGGTACAACTAACGAGAATTTACACTTAAGTTTTCTCTCACAGGTTGAACCAAAGAAATTTGAGGAAGCCAACTCCGATGCATCCTGGATTCTAGCCATGGAAGAAGAACTGAATCAGTTCAAACGATGCAAGGTTTGGACACTTGTTCCTAGACCCAAAGGTAAGAACGTCATCGGGACAAAGTGGGTCTACCGGAACAAGATGGATGAAGATGGAACTATTATAAAGAATAAGGCCAGACTTGTCGCCAAGGGATATCGCCAAGAAGAAGGAATCGACTTCGACCAGACTTATGCTCCAGTAGCAAGACTGGAGGCGATCAGGTTATTTCTTGCCTACGCTGCACTCAAGGGCTTTACCGTCTATCAAATGGACGTTAAGTCCGCCTTACTAAATGGTGACATAAAGGAAGAGGTGTACGTAGAGCAACCGCCAGGTTTTATTGATTCAACCTATCCTAATTATGTATATTTATTACAAAAAGCACTATATGGTCTTAAACAAGCTCCTCGAGCTTGGTATGAGACTCTGTCTAGCTTCCTTCTTGAGAACAAGTTCACAAGAGGAAAGATAGACAAAACATTATTTCTTAGGGAAATAAAAGGCAAGATTTTGCTAGTGCAGATCTATGTCGACGATATTATTTTCGGCTCTACGGATAACAACCTCTGCAAGAAGTTTTCTAAACTTATGCAAGGGAAGTTTGAAATGAGCAGTATGGGAGAGCTAAAGTATTTCTTAGGGCTTCAGGTGAAACAATCTGAAGATGGGATTTTCATCTCACAGACCAAGTTCACCAAAGAGCTACTTAAGAAATTCGGAATGGAGAATGCAACCTCTATGAGGACTCCAATGGCCTCAGCTATGTCTCTGGACAAGGATGAGAAAGGGAAACCTTTTGATGAAACCAAGTACAGAAGCATAATTGGGTCCTTGCTCTACCTCACTGCAAGTAGACCAGATATAATGTTCTCAACATGTGTATGTGCTAGATTTCAGGTGAACTCTAAGGAATCTCACTACATCGCTGCAAAGCGAATCTTGAGATACCTCAAAGGTACACCAAATCTTGGCTTATGGTACCCAAGAAGTAATGATAGTGAACTAATTGGATTTTCAGATGCAGATTTTGCAGGTAGCAAAGATGACAGGAAAAGTACCTCCGGGACTTGCCAATTTCTCGGAAGGAGACTCATTTCCTGGAGCAGTAAGAAACAAAACTATGTAGCCATCTCAACGGCTGAATCAGAGTACATCTCTGCAGGCAGCTGTTGTGCACAGCTCTTATGGATCAAGAATCAGTTTGAAGACTACAACATAAAGTTCCAGAACATTCCCCTGTTCTGTGACTCTTCCAGCACTATAGCAATAGCCAACAATCCAGTCTCCCACAGCCAGACCAAGCATATAGAGCTTCGCTATCATTTCATCCGGGAGCATGTGGAAAATGGAGATATAGATCTACAGTATGTCTCCACAGACAGGCAAGTTGCAGATATTTTTACCAAGCCGCTGGACGAGTCCAAGTTCTCGTTCTTCAAAACTGAGCTTGGACTGCTCAACAAAGAAGACCAGTGATGGACTCTCAAATTAAGAAGATATCAGTAATGTTGGCTACTCAGAGGTATAATTTTTCAGTGGAGATAGACATCTACCAGGGCAATTCCTTCAAGTATTAGAGACTCGAGCATCGCTACACTTACACGAGTAAACGGCTAATACTCGTGTAAAAAGGTTCATATACTCGAGTAATCCAAAAGATACTCGTGTATGAACTTCTTATACTTGAGTATGAAAATTCGTTAAGAACTTAATACTCGTGTATGCTGATTACATACTCGAGTATGTATGATTGATTACTCGTGTATGATATGCCTACTCGAGTATACTACACCTAATACACGTGTATGCTGTCATCTACTACTCGAGTATTCGGAAGTATTTTGGATTTTCAAAATCTCTACTCGCACCCAGCAAATTGCCGCCTTGTTCAGGTATGCCATTATACTTAATTCTCTTTAAACCTAATTAGGATTATTTATATATATATTCAAAACGAAAAAGTCCTTTCCACTTCTCATTCACTCGAGTAGCCGCCGACTTCTCGTATTCCCGACTCCTGTTCTTCGTCTTCCTTCACCGCAAGATTTCCGAATCGCTGATGGCTCCTCCCTCCTCCAAGTTTGGAATCGGCTCTGAATTAGTGACAGATGGCATTGAAGATATCTCGGATGACTTCAAGAACCTACTGATTCTCCTGGACACGGCCGGACTGACCTTCGTTCTTCAAGAACCCTGCCGTCTCTTACTTCCTGATGTTGAAGAGTTCTACAAAAATCTGAAGGTTAGACACAATGGCACCGTTCTGAAATCCAAGGTAAGGGGAGTTGAAATTCGGTTAGATAAAACCTCAGTCGCCACTCTGCTTCGGATGCCAGTGGTCGACGAAGAAGATGACTTAGACAAGGCAGATGCCGACCGCACCTCTCTATTCTGTGGTCGGGATCCAGAAGGTGGAGGTGAAACCCTGAATCGTTCTTTGTTCAATTCAGAAGGAAAGTTTCTCGTTGACATCATTGCCAAAATCCTATGGTGCAAGACTTACTCCATTAGAGATGTATCCCAAAATCTATTTGACGTTATGCAAGTTATTGTCTGCAGGAAGAAATTCCAGTTTGGAATGATGATACTGGATAAGATCAGAGAAAGCGTCAAACATCCCAGTTTTGCCAGGATTATCTCCCTCCTCCTCCATGAGATCAATCCTACAGTGTTTGACTTCTCTAAAGGGACTCCTCTTCACCACATGAAGAAAGTTTCAATATCTTCCATTCAGAGGTATGACCTCAAGATCATGAACCCTGCCCAAGCCTCCAAGGCTGATGCCATCTCAGCACAACAACAAGACAGCAGTTTACCTGAAGTCAGGATCCCATCTCCTCCTCTACATCAAACTATTGCTACCTCTGGTGCTTTAGTTGAGGGGGAGCCTGCCTCTTCTCTTTCTCAGCTTCAAGTTACTTCTGAATCAGTGATTCCAGCACAAGAAGAAGTCAGAGTTGCTACTCCTCCAGTTTCCCCTACTCCAGCTCATCTTCAATCAGAAATTCCTGAATCTGAGATTCCAGATACAGCTCACCTACTGTCTACAGCTGAAGATATAGACAGATTCATTGATGAGCTAAGCTCAGATGCTCCTCCTTTTCAAAATGATTCAGCTGCCAAGTCTCCTGCCAAGTCTCCTGCTCAGTCTCCAGCTCTCTCCCCTTTAGGTGCCACAGATCTTCATGATGATATCATTCTGTCCGATGACGAGGAGGATTCCCCAGACCCTGTTGACCCTCCTCTGAGGACACTTGATTTCTCTCTCCCCTCCTTCACTGATCCCTGTGACTCCATTGAGTTAATCCAAACCAAGAGAGCTGTAAGCTCAGTGGTTGTGGAAGAGATCCCCCGTTGGACTGCTACTGCTCTACCAGTCCCTGGATTAACCTCAGCTCCCTCTTCCTCCTCCTCTTCAGATCTAGTCAGCAAGATTGAGCTCATGCTCAAAGAACAGAGAGATTACTTTGATGCCTCTCTGCAGTCAGTCAACTCCAAGGTCTCTGCTCTTGAAAAGGAGATGAGCAGAGGCTTTGCAGAAATCCAGGCAAATACTGATGAACTAAAAAGATTGTTCCAGCTAGGTGGCAAGGCCATAGATCACACCATCACGAGAATAGGTGAGCTAAGAAACCAAGCAGAGACAGTAGCTCACAATCAGCTCAAGCTAGATGAGAGAGCTGAAACCAATGTTGTGAAAGTATGTAATGAAGTGAGCACCTTCAGGGATGAAGCTATTGCCCAGCTATCCATAGATATCAGCAAGGGGGAGAAGATTGTAAAAGAACAAGTTGAAAAACTTTCTGAACAAGCTGAAGCCCAGGTCAAACAACAGTCTACCCAATCTCAAGAGGCTATAAGTGATCTAGTAAAAGGATTGAAAGAATCCATTCTTTCCCAGCTCCAGTCAGTCAAATTCTATACCTATGACACTGCTGTCTGGCTGCATAATCAAAACTTTCCTGAGTTTCAACTGGACCCTACCATTATACCTCAGCATCTAAATCCTCTTACAGAATAGCCTCCAGCAGATGTCTCAGCTCAAGCAACCCTTCAAGGAGGTGTGCCAGTTTTCTCACCTAGAGCTGAGGGTGATGTGACTGAGCCTCCCCTTTCCTATTCTGAAGCATGGCAAGATGATTTGCCTTCCAGTTCTCAAGGCCCTTCTAATAAGAAAAGAAAATATGGTGACGGCGCTTCTGCCAGCCGTTCTGCACCCAGGAAAGAGCCAGCTTCTGAAGGTAGACCACCTGTTGTTCATGCTGAAGTGTGGAGTCCTACCTCTAAGTCCCTAATTCTTGATACTTTGAGGTTAGTGACTGATCTTGGGGAGAACAGAGATAATTACTACAGTTACTCAGAGTGGAAAGCCTATGAAGCATCTCAGATAAAGATCAGGCTGCATGACAGAAATTGGGGGCATAACAACCCAGCTGCTCCTCCTAGGCCCAGGACTTACTTTCCAAAACCTTTCAGCTACCTAGAGAGGCAAGACTTGAAAAGAGAAAGGATGCACAAGGATGCCCCATCTTGAGTTGAACTAAGAATGTGGAATTGGACTTTTTGTTTCTGTGCTTAAAACATTTATATATATATATATATTTAATTCTGATTATGGCTATCTCATTGATTATCTTGCTTTAACTTATGTTTTGTTTTTCAAGTATATCTGCATTGTTCTTTTTACTCTGTATAATTCACCTTAGTATAGAGGATGCTGACATCTACAAATAGGGGGAGATTGTTGGGATTTGTCTCCACAATACCTCAGATTTGTAGGAGGTCAGACCTTGAACTAAGATGAATTAAGGTGTATTTGATGCTGTGTTTAAGTTGTATGTGTGCAGGTTCTAATTGCCAAGTGTAGACCAATGTCAGTCTATAATGGGTCACCAAACACAGGACCATACAATGTAATCCCTCATTGTGTGATCCAAAGTGTTGGCCCATGTATAGCCTCTCAATTGGGATACACTTCCTATATGCACTTGGATTGATGGACAGAAGCATTGGAACTAATTTCCTCAGAAAATTTTCTAAGTCCAAAATACTCGAGTAACCCCTTTGTTATACTCGAGTATCAGACTTAATACTCGTGTATATATTTCCATACTCGAGTAGTTAATTAGACTTACTCGAGTAATCAGTTAGACTTACTCGAGTAGGCTCTGAATACTCGTGTATATATTTCTATACTCGAGTAGTTAGTCAGTCACTCGGGTAAGGTGTTTTCATACTCGAGTAAGTAAACGTAATCACTCGAGTAAATCATATATCATACTCGAGTAGATCCTTTTCTTCTCTTTTCTGCAAGTTCAAGTATTGATACTCGAGTAATTGATTTTGATACTCGAGTAAATTATTCGATACTCGAGTAGTTGGTCTTAATACTCGAGTAAGCAGTTGATACTCGAGTAATTGATTTTGATACTCGAGTAAATTATTCGATACTCGAGTAGTTGATTTTAATACTCGAGTAGGTGAATGTTTCCCGGATTCATATGCTGATACTCGAGTATATCTATGCTGATACTCGAGTATATCTTTGCTGATACTCGAGTATATCTTTTCTGATACTCGAGTATATCTCTTCTAATACTCGAGTAGTTCATTTCTCTATCAAGTAAATTTCTATTCTCATACTCGAGTATTTGTCTCTTTGTCACTCGAGTATCTAAATTCCCATACTCGAGTATATCTTCTCTTACTCGAGTATAGCAGTTCCCTATTCCAGAATTCTTCTAAGTTCGAATTCGCTAAGTATCTTGAATCCGTCATTTCTGATTGGTCCACGTGTCATCCTTAATTAAGATTATGACCGTTGGAGTCCACCTATAAATAGGTCATTTTAGAATTGACTAATTAACAAGATTACAGAGATATTCTTTTGAAGAAAGAGAAAATTCCGTGAACCCTAATCCTCACGCCGCCGCCGCCGCCATCGTTGTTCACGGAAGAAATTCTGGATCGTCGATCTCCGTCTTCAAGGACTATTTCTCCAGCGATCCAGACAAGAGTGAATCACTCGATCTCGCCGAGCCTCAAGGATTTCAGATCTATCTTCTCGATCGAGGTGGTTCTAGTTTTCAGATTCGTGGATCTTTCTCTCAAGTCATCTTCAACCTTTTCTGATCAAGTCAAAGCTCCTAAAGAAGAAGACTGTCAAAGATCCAGATCTGAAATTTGTTGTGTTGATTTTTATTCTCAAACCAAAATTTCATTGTAGGAGTTTTTCTCCGAGATTTGTAGGAAGATCTTTCTTCCGAGTTTTGTAGATCCAGTTGGATCGAGATTTGTAGGAACGTGGTTCCGAGGTGTAGGATTGTTTTTAATCCGAGATAGTGGAGTAGCCGAGTCTAGTGATTTGCTAGATCGGTGAGGAAAGTGGACGTACCCAAGGTTGGGGAACCACTATAAATCTCTTGTCGTCTGTGAGTGCTTGATGTGTGCTGTGTTAATTTTTTAATTCCGCATTTGACACGCATTTCACCTATTCACCCCCCTCTAGGTGATTTAGGCTAACAACTTAGACCTCTCAGCCACCATGGCATCCCGGCGATCGGCGCGCCTCCAACCCGTAAACAAGGTCCTCCCCTTCTTCTTTCATGGGTAGATCTTAGGACTAATTAGGGTCAAGGTTTGGGCTCAATTTAGCCTTATCCAAACTTTCAAAACCATGGATTTTGGGAAAACTTCCGCTTGTCGGGATTGCCAGAAAATTCCCCTCCTGCGGCTGTTCCGTCGCCTGGCGATAGCCACAACCTCGACGGAGGTGGTGGTGGCGGTGGCCGGCCGAGGAGGCAGCCGGATGGCTGGGAATTTGGCCGGGAAGTGGCTCCATTACGGGATGATCTTGGCCATCGGCTGGAGCTTGAAGACGACCAAATGCCGCTGGATGCGCTTTAAGATTTGTGCTAGAGCTGATTTAAACTATAGGTTATATTTACATAATATTTCATTTCTGTCATAGAAATTGTATTTAATGTTTCTATTTATTAAAAATACATAGGGACACCTACAGAAAAAGTGATGAATATCAAAGTTGTAGCCCTAGGAGTATACTTTATTTTAAAATGGTTTGAACCAATTTGGGTGCCTGGTTTGACCAGGGCACTCATTTTGGTGGGGTCTATACCAAGGACTTGACAGAGATTAAAATGTGTGCCCCACTTCACCACAAATCCAAATGACCTGAAATTTGGATAGGGAGTCACACTAAGCTATACCTAGGTCCTGTCCAAAAATGGAAATTTTTGGAGATAATTTTTCTATAGTTTTAGAAATTATTTAATAATCCTAGGGTAAATTAATTTAGGGACCTAAAGACCTCCAAACCCTCCCAAATTTTGGTGAGTGGTCCTTAGGGTCATCATGAGGTTATGTATAAATTTTCACCTCATTGTGAGTTGGTTTGGTTGGGAAATGAGTAAACCGTAATTTTGCCCTATAAGGGGTGTTTAGGTCAAAAGTGCACCTTGTGGGTTTGGGTGGCCAAACCACCTACAGAGGCTGAGATTTGGGCCACTGGTTTGACATGTTATTTAACACCCTTATAGGTATTATGGGGTGGTTTGGTGTAGGATTGCCCTAGGACCCAAGTTCAAACCCTAAGTTTGGACTTTGGGGGTTGAGAAGGGCATGGGGTCAAAGGCCCTTGTATAGACTTGAAATTTGGTAGATAAGACACTAGGGTATCTAAGGTCATCTGGTAAAAATCTTAGAGGATTTGGAGATGGATAAACCACTCAAAACCCTAACCCTTATTTAGGGCACAACCATTATTCATGTAAGATTGACCACCAAAACTTAATGAAAAGTTATGAAACTTGGGTAGTATGGTCATAGGGTTAGTATGAGTCTTTGCTAATTTTATTGGAAATTTTGGAACAATAATTTTAATACCTACTTTGCAATCCATATGTTAGCCCTTATTAATTATTTGTTTATTATGACCTCTCTGTTCATTGGATGGTTATGAAATTGATGCAGAGTGAGTTTTAGACCATTATGCTCATACATGAAGTTTGATGTAATTTTTAGATGTAAATCACCAGTACTTACTTCAGAAGTTTATAAATATGGGAATATGATAAATAATAGATTCAGAGCCCTACAGTCATTGAAAAAAATGAGAAACTTAATTAGTTGTGTTTTTAGGACAATTTGCTCATGTGGGAATTTTATTGCAATTTTTAGATAAACAATTTCTGTATTTAGTTCATTAATTTATCAAGTTGGATTATTGTGCAAAATTATGTTTAGAGTTTACTGCTCACTGAAAAGTTATGAAACTTTACCTAGAGTGTTTATAGGTCATTATATACATGCTTGGATTTTCTCAGAATTTTTGGAAGTATTTTAGCAGTACTTGTCTCTTTAGAATGATTAATGTAGGTTATGTTCAAAATTAGGTTTAGAGGTCTAAACCTTGCTGAAAAATTGGGAGACTTTGAATTTACTATTAAATAGTATTTTTGTATTTATCTTAATTTTATGGAGCATTTTGCATGAATATAAGGGCCACTTCATATTCAAATTGGGGCATTTGGATTTTTAGGAGAAATAAATAAAATGTCAGATTAATTAGGAAAATTCCATGTTTCTGGATTTAGTCTATAAGTGTCATGATAGGTCTCCATTAATTATCTTAGGTTGTTTTGATGAGGATTTAGTGTATCTCTTATCAGGAACGTCATATAACATAAGATGGTTTGCATTTAGTAAAGCTACGGAAATCGAGTTAACTTGGGGAATGGTCGTAGGGAGATGGGATTATGGTTTACTGATTTTGGGTAAGTTGATTGGAGTATACTATTGAAGTTGGGAAGAGTAGGTAGTGGAGTTGTCTAAGTTTAGGTACTACTCGGGATCGATGAAAGATCGTCTGTCCTGTAAAGGGAGAGAGAAGGTCAAAACACTTTAGGGTTAGAACCAGTGTAATACTAAAGGGATCATGAATCGGGTATTAACCAATAATAATAAGTGCCTTGCGAAAGGCAGCTTTGGGCTTCAGCCCATCGTAGTTCCTAGTGCCCTCTGAGAGCCCTTCACGGGGTATGCCGGGGGTAGTCCTGAGCTAACCTAAATTGTAGGCAAAATAAATTGCAAGAGTAACTAGAATAACTAGGGATTCACTTTCACTCACCTCGATGTCTCAGAATGTTAGGTTGGGTTACTTGGGCTGTAGGCTCAGTGGATTTGGTGATGGGCAGGTTGGCCCGGTGAGCTTTGGCTCGGTTGTTGGTTGTGACGGACAGGATGGTCCGGGGAGCTTTGGCTCAGTAGGTGATACATAAGGTTACATGTGCATAAAGTATAAGGTGGTGGGTATTCGGTATTGGAGGGTTGATGCACCAACGCCGATACGTTGACTCAGCAAGTGTGGTTTTGCACTTCGCCAAATTAAGTTCGGTGCGCCATCCGACAAGAGTACGCAGGAGCTCCGTTTAGTGCACCAACGTCGAGGCGTACGATAGGTCTTACTGGTAGTGCAATTACCGGTTTAGAGGTGGGCGAGGCCCAACCCACCACTTCTGTCTGCCACTATAGAGGTATCCTGGGAGGTTAGGCTCCAGAAAGGGGGAACTAAAGGTCTGTGTGCACAGAGTCGAGTGGGTGAGTTGCACTTGCATGTCACATCATAGCATATTTTGCATGTCATACCATCATCATTGCATATAACCCCCGACACCTATTGTATAAAGTTGTATGTGATGCTCTATATTATAGGCCCTGCAAAACGACCCCTTGGCTTATAAGCTCGCGTGAGCGTGCTTATAAGTTAAGGTTTTTACTCTGTAGATATATACATGTTGCTAGAAAACCGACACCCTATCGTATAAATTGGTATGGAACTTTTTATACGATAGGAGCCTTGTAGAAGATCCCTTAGCTTATGTGTTTTCATATAAGTTAAGGTTACATATTATATATTCAGTCATTCATACTTCCATTCCTTTCACATATACTCTTAGAACTGCTA
Source organism: Platanthera zijinensis (assembly GCA_039513925.1). Lineage (NCBI taxonomy): Eukaryota > Viridiplantae > Streptophyta > Magnoliopsida > Asparagales > Orchidaceae > Platanthera > Platanthera zijinensis. The sequence continues at coordinate 32,274,439 of CM077098.1, forward strand.
GATTAGTTCTATCGTCACCTATACTTTGTTATTCTCCACCTTCATTACCTCTCCTTTCCTCCTCCCCGCTCGGTGCCTAAGAGCCATAGGGGAAGGGGCAGGGGATGATAGGACTTAGTATTTTAGACTAACGGTTTTCGAACCACATCATTTTAGGGGATCGTGGAGCCAAGCATGGAGGAGTAGTGTCGGAGGTCGGCACGCTTGTAGATGGGACAGTCTAGCACCAGAGTTCAGACAGCTGGGAACGTGATTCCCGATCGTTAGTAGATGTTTAGCTTTTGCTTCCATACTGAGTGATTGTAGTGAGGATATTGATGTATCGGGCATGAGCCCTATTTTCTGTACCTTCATTATTTCTATGGACACTCCCATCATGGAGATTATTTACTATATATGTGATTTCTATGGATTGCCTTTTACTATTTGCTGATTTTCTGTGATCATTTTGGCCGGCAGGATCGGCATTTTGTAGTGACGACCTTCTCGAGCGCGAAGGTGATACCGCAAAATGGTGGTTCTGGGCCTAAGACCCCGGTGGTTTAAAAAAAAAACAGGGTCTTACAACTAGGGTAGAATTGGAAGAAGTTCAAGAACCACAAACCGTGAATGAATCGGAATTGGGACCTGAGCAAGGAGTACAAGTTGTTGTAGCTAGAGAGCCTGCCCAAGAAACACAAGTCCTACATAGATCTGGTAGACCAAGGTTTGAGCCTGAGAGATATGGATTTCTCATTTCTTAAATAGGTAATGTATTGCTTATGGATAATGATGATGAGCCTGCAACCTACCAAGAGGCTATGTGTGGGACAGACTCCAAGAAGTGGCTTGAGGCAATGAAATCTGAAATGGACTCCCTGTATGTAAACCATGTTTGGACTTTGGTGGAGCCACCTGAAGGGGTTAGACCCATTGGGAACAAGTGGGTTTTCAAGAAGAAGACTGACATGGATGAGAATGTACATACATTCAAAGGGCGATTAGTGGCTAAAGGTTTTAAGAAAATGTATGGTGTTGACTATGATGAGACCTTTTATCCTGTTGCTATGGTTAAGTCCATCAGAATTCTGCTTGCTATTGCTGCATATTATGACTACAATATCTAGTAGATGGACAACAAAACAGCTTTCCTAAATGGAATCCTCCTTGAGGAAGTGTATATGACACAACCCGAGGGTTTTATATCTCCAGGTGAGGAAACTAAAATATACAAGCTGCAGAGATCCATTTATGGATTAAAATAGGCTTCTCGAAGTTGGAATCTTCATTTTGATGAAAAGATCAAAGAGTATGGTTTTATCAAGAACGAAGATGAACCGTGTGTTTACAAGAGGATTAGTGGGAGCATTGTTTTCTTCCTGATATTATATGTAGATGACATACTGCTGAACGGGAATGACAAATCGACCCTACAAGTTATTAAGAACAACCTAGGGAACTGCTTTTCTTTGAAAGACTTGGGCGAAGAGACTTATATACTTGGGATTAAGATCGATAGAGATAGATCGAATAAGTTGTTGGGTTTGACCCAAAGTACATATATTGAGAAGGTGTTGAAACGATTCAACATACTTGAGTCCAAGAAAGGATTCTTACCCATGTCTTATGGTGTGAGTCTCTCTAAGGGCCAGTGTCCTAAATCTTATGAAGACAAAGACCACATGAAATTGATTCTATATGCTTCGGCAATTGGATCAATCATGTATGCAATGATATGTACTCTACCAGATGTCTCTTATGCTTTGAGCATGACTAAAAGAAATAAATCTGATCCTTGTGATGACCATTGGATAACTCTCAATAATATATTAAAGTACATAAGAAGGACTAAGGATACGTTCTAGGTATTTGGTGGAGAGGAAGAGCTCGTTATAAAGGGTTACACAGATGCTAGCTTGCAAACTTATAGGGATGACTCAAAGTCTCAGTGAGGGTTTGTATTTTGCCTAAATGGAGGAGCTATTAGCTGGAAGAGTTTCGAGTAGGAGATAGTTGTTGATTATATAAATGAGGCTGAGTATATCGCCACTGCGATTGCGGCGAAGGAGGTTGTATGGATTAGGAAATTCATCGGTGAGCTAGATGTAGTTCCTAGTATTGTTGGTCCCGTAGTTCTTTAATATGACAATAACAGTGCAATTGCATTTGCTTTGGAACCTAGATCTCATCAGCTCTCCAGGCACATACTTTGGCAGTTCTATATTATTTATGAGTCTGTTGATCGAGGAGATGTGAACATTTGCAGAGTGCTGGCTGAAAAAAATATTGTGGATCCACTAAAAAAACCTCTAGCGCAGAGAATAATCAACTCTAGTAGGAGTCTTGTGGATTGTATATTTGTCGGTTGTTGTAATAATTCATTTGATGAATAGAGTACTATACATTTCATTTTATATTTATGGCAAGTTCTTTTATTGTGTAAATTTATTTTTATTATGATAGATTAATTTAACGTAATAAATGCCCTTAGAACGTTTGCTTCCATAGGAGTCAAGTAGAGACTTGAATGTGAGAGCCTATGTTTTTAGAAGCTTCATTCTTAAATGGTCCCTGGTCGACGTATCATTTTAGAAGTTGAGGGCGATGCTGATATATTAAGGCTGGCATGTGCATTGACTGATGACCGGTTCTCACAGGTCATGATATGGTGATATCAAGTCATCATATGGGTACTTGTTAATGAACAAGTTGTACTGGGCAGGCCCACTATGAGAATACTTTATGGATTGTTATATAAACATGTCACAAGTATGTTTCAAGTGGCATTAGTGTTTGAGGTTATTTGACATGAAGTCACAGCATTCATTGAGTGAGGAAGAGCATAATTTGATGCAATCAAAAGTCTAGTCTTGAGATAGTTGGATGATAAAGGTGGTTATTGAGTATGTTACGAATCATTTGGGTGTTACGAATTATTTGGGTGTTTACATATGGAAAGAAATGGGATTTGTCCTCCTATATGATAAGAGTTGCATCCATGGGCCCCTTGATAGAATGGGACTGAGAAATGCATGGCTATGCTTGGTTGTGTCAATATAAGATATTGGACTCACCGATTTCTAGAAGTCTATTCTAGATCAGAAAACTAGGATTAAACAATTATGTTGTTGACACGGTATATACCTCTAGTTCTATCCGGATGTAAGGGGCAAAGGGACATGATAACACTGATACATTGGTCACAATGACTTTTGAGTTTTAAACTCTTATTGCTTGAGGAGCAGTGATTCATTGCTAGATGCCACTCTTTATTTGTGAAGCTTTTTTTGATACTTTCAAGATCAAGTGGGAGACTGTTGGTGTTACCATGGTGATCTGGAAGTGATCAAGCATGTATTCTCACTGCCAACGCAATATGAGCCTAAGGGGTTGCACAAAAGAGAATTAGAGAAGTTGGAAATGTTTGTGCTTGCCTTACTCATATGTGATAGGAGTGAAGGACCAAGCCTATGATTTTTTGGATGTGAAGGATTTTCATTCCGGGACCTATATTATGAATATGGGTCATCAGGTAAGTGTTCAGAAGAGTCTAAGGTAAATTTGTCGAGTATAGTGTAAGGTTTCAACGAATGGGTTTGAATTCATCAAGTATCGTCATAACAAACTCAATGAATCTGTCTTGGGTTCGTCGAGTATCGTAATGATAGTTTTGACAAATTAGACTTATTCATCGAGTATCGTCGATTCTTCAAATATCTCCTTGATACATGGATGGTTTTTTATGTCTTGATTCTTCGAGTATATACGTGCTATTTCGACGAATGGTCTTGATTTGTTGAATATCGACGTATGAACTCGACCAATTCTATTTCATCCTGTTTAATTTTTTTAAGTCCGGTTTGACGTGGTCTGCAGGTATTAGTTGTTTCAGTATCCCGTATATATACGATACATATAGTAAATTTAGATAAGTACCATTTTACTTGATCTAATCATGTGAGTTCGAGGGCGGCGTCTTCTTCCTTCTCGACAGAACTGTTTTGCATTGTAAAAGTTGCAGCCACCGCTCCTTCCCGCAGAGCACCTGACTTGTTGCCATCATTGTAAATAGTTTCCCAAGCATCGTCTTCATCACCGCCCTCTCTACTTTAACGGATCTAGTAATCCGTGGAGACATTATGGTCATTCCTTTTCCAACCAAGATCTTGTGTTACAAGAATCTAAGGGTTTTCCGTGATCGTATGGACATTCGTAGAGGCGTGGACACTATTCAATGCTCAGAACTCCGACCGCTAGCGTTAGTTGGACTTCTTCAGAGCACCTTGGTTGAGTAGTGACTCAATCCCGCAAAGGTATGATTTTATTAATAGCATTTTACTTCTTGATCAATGTTCATCGTAAGATCCACATTTCTTTTGTGTTTTATTATTCCCTATTTTGCTATGCACATGTGATGTGTCTTATTATAAAACCCAAAACTTGAGTCACTATTGCTAAGAGACTTTGACTTCTTCGCGACAAAGCTCTTTTCTTCTTTCCTTTTACCCTTGAAGGATATCTTCTCTTCTTTCTTGGATCCTTCCTTCTTTTTGTAAGGACACTCTGTGATCTTGTGTCCTGGCTTATTACAACAATAATAAAAAATGTCAGAAGAAGAATATTTGTTCGGTTTAGATATGTACCTGTCATCTCTATTGTAGCTTTTCTTAGAATGATCACCATCACGATGTGACCTTCTATAGTAAGAGGAGGATGAATGGCTTTTCATTTGCCTCCTTTTGCTCAACATTCTTTTCAATTGCTTGGAGATTAGTGAGAACTCTCCATCAGGTAATTCAGATCCTGAGGTGCTTGGCTACGAATCTTGTTGAGCATCAGAAGCTTGTGTCCTTACCGGTGACATAACCTTTGTATTTCTTTGTCCCTTCGACCTTCAGTGCTATAGACTTCTCTTTGCTTGAAGTCTTATTATTTTGCTCTTTTTTCTTCCTTGCATTCATTTGTAGTTCATTAGATAATAGCTTCCCGAATAGATTCTTATGATCAGTCTCAGGAAACTTTCCAAATTCTCTAAAATGCATGAACTTAGTATCCCATTCTTTCGTTAGGGATCTTAAGATTTTATTGTTCAGTTCACAATTAGTGAATTCCCGACCATAGTTCCTCAGACCATTAACAATCTTGAAGAACTTTTCATAACTGTCAGCAATGGTATCCTTCGGCTCTTATTTGAATGCTTCATACTCCTGGTTAAGTAGAGATCTTCGATTATCTCTCACTTCTTCAGTACCTTCCATCAGCACAACTAGAGAATTCCACTTCTTCTTGGCTGACTTATAGTGCAAAAGATTTTTCAACATAGAGTCATCCACTACACTTGCAATTATATTTTTAGCTTTCTTGTCTAAGGAGACTAGAGCAATCTCATCTTTGTTCAAGTTCTTCATCTTTTTAGGAACCATCACGTTTGGATTCATAGAAGATGTTTGAGTAGGAATGTGAGGTCCTTCTTTTACAATCGAAAAGATTCTCGGGTCAGCTTCTTCCATAAAGAATCTTACTCTTTCTTTCCACATATGAAATTTCTCTTTAGTGTACACTAGAAGCTTCATTGAGGACATGTCCTTTCTCTGATCCATAGAAGTAAACTTGTGCTCTTACAACTAGACTGGGATCTTATTTAAGGTGCTAACCTTATGATGAATAACACCCCTCTAATACCAATTAAAAGTGTCTATTCGCCTACATAAATCACATAGAGGAGGTGAATAGGCGAGTTCTGCGTCTTAAAGTGGATTAAAAAAATATTACGAGCATGCACACAGAACAAACACATCACAACACATGAATTTATAGTGTTTCCCCGATTTGGATACATCCACTATGCAGCCTCGCCTATCTACCACAAAGGGCTAGATTCGGCTACATCACCTTTCTCAAATTTAATTAAATCTTACAACTTGGAGTAAACACTCTTTCTTCTCGGAGAATAACCTCTCCTACACTCAGAGAACCAAACTCTCATACAACTCAATCCAATCACAAGGATCTACACCTCAGAAGAAAAAATCTTCCTACTTTAGTACAAAATAAATTATACAATGCATTTAGATTGAAAACCAATCTACTCCTTCAGATCTGAAAGTATCCCATCTTCTTCTTCCTTGGAATGAAAAGCTTGAAGTTCTTGTGGAAGGAGAAGACTAGAAATTTCTCTTGAAAGCTTGATCTGAAAATTTTGATCTGACTAGATCTGAAATCTTCTGATGTACTTGAAACAAGATCGGTTGAATCACTTCTTGAAGGAATCGCTGATCGAGAGAAGCTAGGTCGACGTTCTTCAATTTCCGAAAGATGTGTGTTTGACTTAAACTAGCGTACGAATTATCGATTTCAAAGTAGAAAAATAGCGATTAGGGTTAAATGAATTAACCCTAGGTATTTATAGGATTACTTCTTCTAATGGCTAGAAAATTCTTTCCTAAGAGAAACGTCCACGTGTACTATACTTGGCCGTCGGCTTGAAGCTGAAACCCGTCAGATAGAAATTCAGAAAAATTTTACGAAATCCATTCGTCAAGTATCGTAGTATATCCATTAATATACTCGACGAATCACTTAATATCTGACGAATTTAACTAGACAAATCCAGAAAAGTAAGTTTGAGAACACAGAAGCTTTTTCAGAGAGACTCGATGAATTCGGCGTGTATCGACTAGTATATTCGACGAATTCGACGAGTGTTGATTTGTACACTAAATGAATTAGAGGAGTATACTTGAGGATACTCGACGTATCTTACTTAACCGATTTCCAAGGCCAGTTAAATTATTTTCCAAGTAAACACAACGAATTCGACAAGTGTCAGTAAGTATACATGATGAATTCGACAAGAATTTATAATTAAACTCGGAGAATTCGACGAGTATCCATTACCATACTCGACAAATTTTACTTAGGAAAATTTACTGTATCTTCTAGATACAGGAACTTGTCCTTCCTTTATTCCCCTAATGAACTTGTAATAGAATACAATCCAATAAAGAGATTACACGTGAGTCAAAACTTTGGCCTACATAATGAGGGATTACATTATATAGTCATGTGTTTCATGACCCACTATAACCTGACATTAGGTTGTACTTAGCAATAAACCCTACAAGCACATGACTAAAGAAACAACATCAAATACAAACTCAATTCATCTTAGTTCAAGGGACACTTCTTCAAATCAAGGTCATTGTGGATATAATACCCAACAAAACAATAACATTTATGAATCCTAAATCAAAGTGCATTCTAGCGAAAGTAAATAAATTAACTTAGAACCCAAACAACAGAATGTCCACTAACAACACTATTGTAATGCTATTCAAAATACACAAATTGTTTCAGCCTTAAGGACTTACAACTGTTCTCTTCAACAAATTATATTACACACATCGGCACACAGGCCGACCACACATGAAAATAATAAAAGTTTGCCTTTGGGCCTTTGAGGGCCAACCAATGCAGCATAGGGGACTTCAGTCCGCTAATTTCCACTTGGCTCTCTAGCACCTGCAAAAATAAGGCCCACCAAGATGTGGTAAAATAAGGCAACCATCAACATTAGATGACAAAATTATAATGACCCCACCCCTCACTCGGGGAGGCGGTGCTCCTTCCCTAAAAACAGTAGTATATATCTCTTTTTGAAACAAAATGTGCAATTAAGCTCCATTCACCAAAGACGTATTCACGTATGTCCATACGCCCCGTGCACTCCTGACATATTATCGGTGTACCAGATTACCCAGGGTCCCACCACCATTCACAGTCCCATACTTGTTGGTCCAACATTTAACATTTTTTGTCACACATAAAGCGAACGACCCTCTCCTATACACCCAACCACACCAGTTACTTTAGGTAGTCTAGTCAAGCGAAAAAGAGCAGGTACAGATTAGCCCTTTCCCCTTGCTAAAATTTCCATTGCCACTAATGAGTAGCAAAATATACATATTTTAAGGTTATATTTTTTGTTTTGATTTAATAAAAAATGTAATTATATTATGAAAATACTTAAATAAATCGTTTCTTTTTATTTTCAGTTCTAACTTAATCTTTTTTTGTGCCCTATAGGTATTTCTTCAAATTTTGGGCAATTCGGGAAAATTTCCAAAGTCACGCCCCTAAGTCACGCCCGTGACTTAGGGCGTATAACTTTAAAACAAGCAATTCCAACATTTTGGCAGATTTTGGCCCCCAGCCCGCTGTCACGCCCCAAATAAGCCAATCTGCCACACCATGCAGACACACCTAGATGACATACACGTGGCAGTTAAGTCACGCCCATTTACTTTTTCAATTTAATCCAGAAGCCTTCAGAGTTTCTATCTAAAGATGCCACATCAGTAACACGCCCAAGAGACACGCCCTAGGGGGCGTGTACCTCAAAAATTTTGGTTATAAATAGAGGGCCAAGGCAAAGGTTTAATGAGAACTTGTTGAGTTCCACATTACTGTATATAGTAGTTAGGTGTAGTTTCTGAGTGATATTTTCCTAACCCTAGTTTGGGTTTCCTAGTGTGTAACACTTTTTAAAGTAATAAATTTTCAGCTTTTAGTAATTTTTCAACTCTTATTGCTTTTTAACTTAGTTTTCATTTCTCGTGAGATAGGGTGTGTGCATATTTCCTTTCTTTTTTCGTAATTCTTTTACTACCATCCTCATCCCGGATGAGATCCTAAGAACTTTTTAGCGCTTGATTAAGATTGTTGGGACAGATATTATTTCTGCACTTTAAAAGTCTTTTATTTTTCTACTACTGCCCCCATCCCGATGAGAGGCTAAGAACCTTTTAGCACTCGATTGAGATGAGCTTTGGGAAGGATATTAATTCTGTAATTTCAAACCCTATTTTCTAAATTAATAAAAACTTAAGATTTATACGGAATTGATCATTCTCAGGTAAAGAGAAACTGTCTCTCACTCTCGAAAGAGATGAACGTAAGCCTCCAGGGTTGATCCTTCGAATTGCAGTAGGAGGTCAATAGAGGGGTTCACCACGTAAAGCATTTTAAAGATATTTTTGATTAAATACGAAATTTCAGTCAAAGTATGTAATCTCAGGTGGATGTATCCTCGATAGAGGTGCACTCATATTTATGGAACCTTCACGGTCAAGTATTTTAATTAATAAAGAAAAGTAGAGTTTTTCCAGTTTAAAAATTATTTCTCAAAATATGTCAAAAATTGAGGGCTCTCTACCTCATCTATTTTCAAAACCCTAAATAGTACTTTTATTTTAACATTTAAAAATCTTCAACTCTTTTCGATAAAATAATAGTTCCAGCCCTTAAAGTAGAGTACTCGACATAGATCTGTGGAAAAATACGACCTTGATATTTTAAAATAATATACTATTACGTGATAAGTACGCTTGCCTTATTCATAGTATATAAGTAGAAAGAGATAAAACACATAAATGCCTAATTTCCAAATCCAACTTAATTTTCAATTTAAACTATCTCCATATTTTACTTATCAAGTTTTTGGCGCCGTTGACAGAGATCATTTTGTGTTGATATTTGAAATAAAAAGGAATTACTATTACTTTTATCTTAGTTGTTATTAAAAACTAATGTTTTTATAAAAATAAATAAACCTCAAATTCTCCTTTCATTACAAAACCTTTGTTTTTTAAAAACTATATTTTTGTTTACAACACTTTTATTTTTGTCTCTTTTATTTTCCAAAAATTAAAAAATAAAACCAAAATATATATATAAAAAAATAGTAAACAAAAACAACAAAAAAGAAAGTTTTTATATATATAATAGTTTTTTTAGTGCATGACCAGACGAAACTCTCTTATTGATCCTAATCTTGATTTTGATCCTAAAATCGACCGCACCTATCACATGCGCCTTCGATATCGTGACCAAGACCAAGCATTTAATCTGGAAGAGTCTATCGAAACCACGCCCATTGAAGCTATGACAGAAAAAATTCTAGTCGTGGCCCGCAATGGACTATATCTTATTATGCGCGACCAAACTTGGATGACACCGGGTCAAGTATCATTCTTCCCACAGTCACTAATAATAATTTTGAAATCAAACCTAGCATTATCCAAATGATTCAAAACTCAGTACAATCTGACGGATTGCCTGATGAAGATCCTAACACTCATCTGTCAAATTTCATAGAAATATGTGATATATTTAAAATAAATGGCATCACTGATGATGCTATTAGTTTGCGTTTATTTCCATTTTCATTACGGACGAAAGCCAAACAATGGTTAGGTTCTCTACCTATAGGATCCATCACTACTTGGGCTGATATGACCGAAAATTTTTTAACTAAGTATTTTCCGCCTACTTAAATTGCTAAATTACGTGCGGATTTTTCTTCGTTTGTTCAAGGCAAGTCTGAGTCTCTCTATGAGACTTGGGAACGCTTTAAAGAATTTTACGTAGGTGTCCACATCACGCACTACCGTTTTTGCTCCAAGTGCATACATTTTATAATGCTTTGAATTTCCAAACCAAACAAATGATTGATGTTGTCGTTGAGGGAATGCTAAATAATAAAACCCTGAGGTCACTCAAGCATTGTTTGAAGAAATGGCCATGATTGCCTACAAAGTGAATGTGCCTAGGTCACGCCCTAATAAACTCGCTGGGATTTATGAGCTCGACTCTTCTTCTAATTTAGAACTACAAGTAGAATATCTAACTAGGAAAGTAGCGGAGATGTCGACTTCCTCTGCCAACCCTACTTGGAATTCAACAAATAACATAATAGAAGAACACGTCGATTGTATGGGGAATCCATAACAACCTCCCTCCTATAACCTAAATATTATTAATAATATATACAATACAGGGTTTAAGAACCATCCAAATTTATCATGGAGCAAACCCAATAATGCTCAGGGCCTGTCTAATGCAAGTCCAATTTGATTTACACCACCACCATCACAATCACAACAACTATAACACGCCCCGATAGAAGAAATCTTCATAAAATATGTCGTCACAATTGAGTCCAATATCTAGAATCTCATTGGATCAATTAAAAATCTCGAAACTCAAATTGGACAATTTTCTAAGATGTTATCAGTGCGCCATCCTGGAGCTTTACCAGGGAACACGGCAAACAAAGCACTTGTGAGAGCCTCCCCGACCTCCATTCAGAAAAGCCTCTTTACTCCATTGTCTTTTAGTTTTGTATATATCATCTTTTTCTTCATATTTATGCATAACGTAAGTATGAGGGTATACATCTCTTTTCAAAAAAAGCATTTAAATGTATAAATATTTTCTAAAATCTTCTTTCTAAAAACTGCATTTATACATATAAATATTTTCCAAAAATCTTCTTTTCAGTTTTGTTTAAAAATTATATATAAAGAAAATCCACCTAAAAATATATATTTTTGCGTAATCAATCATCCGAAAATAAAATTAAAACCCCTACTTATTTGTCTCTTTTCCAAAAACCATAAAAAAATGACGAGTTGATATATACGCAGTTATCTAATTTTTCAATTAACTAGTCGTTTATTTACCATAAATAGATAGATCAAAATATCTGGGGTTAAGTTTTAAAAAATATCTTCTGTATTTAATTTAAAGTTAGAAGATTTGTTTTGAGCACTACTTCTGGTTTACGATAAATAAAGGCATGTGTATTATGTTAGCTAAACATCTGTAGACTGTAATTATCTATACACCACTCTTATTGAAATATAGGAAGTTTCAAGCTATTTCAATTGATCTCAAAATTTTTTATCACAATTCAAATATTGTTTTAAACCCCTACCTAACAACTAATTGCTTGGCATGTTTTCTTAAGCAGGCAATCGTCTAGGATATGTGCTCTTAGAAAAAAAGATCTTATATCAATGGGAATAAGATTTCATTCCGTAAACCTAGACATCCAATAATTATTAAAAGACTATATGAAATGGAGGATGTGCTCCTAAACATATACAATGGATTAAAATAAAATTTAATTTTGCTATGTTTTTTTTTCTGCCTTGAAAAATATTTTCCTAAGCAGTTGTAACAAAGCAAGAATAAGGTGAGAGGATAAAATTCATCACCTCCTATATCAAAGCCTACTATATAGGCAAATGCCAAGTTTGTACCCCATAAAACCACTACAAATTAATCTAATTTTTTCTAAAAATTTTGGGAGAGCATATTTAATAGGTTGTTTATTTTCCATCATATCTCTTTCAAAGTATAGTTTTTATAATTCCAATCTAACTTATTACTAATGATTGCAATATTACTTGCTATTTGGTTTTCTCAAGATGTCTTATGGGTACGAACATTTTTGTCTGGCTAAATCATTTGCATAATGTAGGACTTAACACTTATTACTTCGAATTTTTATGTCTATCTTCCCTTGATTTAATAAATTGATAGTTGAATTAGAAATTTTATGACTCTTCATATAGTTGACTCATACTTTTGCTCTGGAATAGCAAAACTTAAGTATGGGGGTATTTGAAGAGTAACAAAATATACATATTCTTAGGTTATATTTTTGTTTTGATTTAATAAAAAAATGTAATTATATTATTAAAATACCTAAATAAATCGTTTTTTTATTTATTTTTAGTTCTAACTTAATCTATTTTTGTGCCCTATAGGTATTTTTACAACTTTTGGTCAATTTGAAAAAAATTCCAAAGTCACGCCCCTAAGTCACGCCTGTGACCTATGGTGTGTAACTTTAAAACCAACAATTCCAACATTTCGAAAGATTTTGGATAGCAAGTCTGCGACCATGCCCCGAAGAAGCTAATATGTCACGCTATGCAGACACACCCAGATGACACGCCCGTGACCTTCAAGTCACGCCTGTGTACATTTTCAATCCAATCTAGAAGCCTTCAGAAATTCTATCCAGAGATGCAACATCAGCAATATGCCTAGGCGACATGCCCTAGGGGGCGTGTACCTTAAAACTTTCGGCTATAAATAGATGGCCAAGGCAGAGGTTTATGGAGAACTGATAGAGTTCCACATAGTTGTACATAGTAGTTAGGAGAAGTTTCTGAGTGATATTTTCCTAACCTTAGTTTGGGTTTCCTAGTGCGTAACACATTTTTAAGTAATAAATTTTCAACTTTCAGTAATTTTTCAACTCTTAATGCTTTTTAACTTAGTTTTCATCTGTTGAGATAGGGTGTGTGCATATTTCTTTTCTTTTTTCATAATTCTTTTACTACCACCCCATCCCGAATGAGAGGCTATGAACTTTTTAGCCCTTGATTAATATGGTTGGGACAGATATTATTTCTACACTTTATAAGTCTTTTATTTTTCTACTACCACCCCCATCCCGATGAGAGGCTAAGAACCCTTTAGCACTCGATTAAGATGAGCTTTGGGAAGGATATTAATTCTGTAATTTCAAACCCTATTTTTTAAATTAATATAAACTTAAGATTTATACGGAATTGATCATTCTCAGGTAAAGAGAAACTGTGCCTCACTCTCGAAAGAGATGAACGTAAGCCTCCCGGGTTGAACCTTCGAATCACAGTAGGAGGTCAATAGCAGGGTTCAGCACGTAAAGCATTTTAAGGTATTTTTGATTAGATACGAAAGTTCAGTCAAAGTACGTAATCTCAGGTGGATGCATCCTCGAAAGAGGTGCACTCATATTTATGGAACCTCCACGGTCAAGTATTTTAATTAATAAAGAAAAGTATAGTTTTTCTTGTTTAAAAATTATTTCTCAAAGTAAGTCAAAAATCGAGGGATCTCTACCTCATCTATTTTCAAAACCCTAAATTGTACTTTTATTTTAATTTCTAAAAATCTTCAACTCTTTTTGATATAATAATAGTTCTAGTCCTTAAAGTAGAGTACTCGACATAGATCCGTGGAAAAATACGACCTTGATATTTTAAAATAATATACTATTATGCGATAGGTACGCTTGCCTTATTCACGATATATAAGTAAAAAGAGATAGAACACACAAACGCCTAATTTCTAAATCCAACTTAATTTTCAGTTTATACTTTCCCCACATTTTACTTATCAGCCACACAGCGGTCGACAAGACGTGGGTCGACTTCTCTTTTCCTGTAATATGTACATAACCAAGTTATGTACAAGGTTGTCACTCACGACCACCATAACTGGGCACTTCAAGCTCTCAGCTTCAGATGCTACCCACCTTAACTTATGAACAGAGGCTTCAGAACCACAATAAGGTTGGCTCTCACGACCACCATTGCTGGACTCTTTAGGCTCTCAACTCAATCATTTGTCCCCTAAGTCTCCAAGAGGCAGGCCTACAATAATAACTCTCTGGGAGCTATCACCAGCGGTATCTCTACTGACGTGCTGTAGGGGACATAATCTCATTTGTTCCCCCAATTTTGGTGTTTTTCTAGAGATAATCTACAGTACTATCACTGTAGCATCCTGCACACCACATAAATTGGTAAAGTACATGTTTAACCACGAATTCTTCTCTAGCACGCAAATCAATCATCACCAATCCAGACCAACCTGTCCGGATGGGCTTTACACAACATGCTAATTACGTACTTCATTTCTGAATTCTATATGCAAGTTTTATAACAGGAATATCAACGATCAATTAATTGGAAATCTCTCGTTCTTCACCATTTGGTGAGAATTTCCATGTATTTGACAAATATGGACTTCACTTGTCCATGGAGAAAGGTCGTTACCCTTGTTGATTGCTTATGATCCATGATCTTACACTTGATCTGGATGAAAATTATCACCACACCTTCCTCTCAACAAATCTGGCTTCAACTCACAGATTCGATCATAAGAACGCCTTCACAGTAGCTCTCAGAACGCCTTCACAGTAGCTCTCCTTCAAGGTTGGATTCAACCTTTCCCATGCTCTTGTATCTTTCCCCTTCTTCTACCTCAGGATCCAAGAGAGAGGTAGAGAGAAAAGAGAGAAAATAAGAAAAAAAATCTCATCTAAACCTCTTATCAAAGACCACCATCGCCTGGTACCTTGCTACCGCCACACAGTATCTTAGGCGGTGGTCGTTTGGCCCAATCAGCGCCTTTTTGATGCTCAAAGCCCGCCTCAACCTTATCCGACATGTGGCACACTACCGCCAGCATTACCTCTATCGCCAGGCGGTATCGTCCAGAGACGAAGGTTGATTTAATTCATTAGCTACCACCGCGCAATATCATACCACCACCGCACGATACCAACAATAGACATTGGTCTATTAAAATCAGCTGGCTACCTCCAGCGCTAGCTCTACCACCTGGCGGTTACTTCCAGTGACGAACTACCTGTTATTTTCATAAAATTTGGGGTATTACAATTCTCCCCTCCTTTAAGAGATTTCATCCATAAATCCACACTTAATAGGAAACAACACAGAAGTACACAACATATCAAATGTACCTCAACGGAACAGCTCGGGGAACTCTTCTCGCATTGTCTGCTCGCGCTCCCAGGACAAATCCTTACAGCCACATTTGTCCCAACGGACTTTGACCTTTCCGATCACTTTGTTCCACAGTTGCTTGATCTCCGTGTCATTAATTTGAATGGGTTTGAATTTCATAATAACCCACTATCAACCAGAACTTGATCTGCATCAATCACTTGCGTAGGCTCTTTCATAGCCTTCCATGTAAGACCCCTCCTTACTTCGGAGGTAACCCGGTCTTATGCCCATAACCCCTGCCTTATGGTGACACTTAGCGCAAACAGGCTAGTCAACACCGCAATATGTCGAACCTACTTTCTAGTACGATCATTCAACCTATCGACCAATTGAGAAGAGAAGCAATATAAGTAATTATATATCAAGTCCACATCACAACATCATCGTAATATAAGTAAAATTAGAGATCTAATAGTCCGCAATGAGTACAGAATGAAAGAGAAAATGGCTTATGCCCAGTACATAATAATCAATCTCTCTCTCACAAAATCAAAATAAGCAGAAGCTAATCTATCATCAGTACATGCGTCATCACCTGACACTGGGCTGCAGTAGTAGTAGTAGGTGGTAATAACTCCTCATGTCCTGCCACCTCGTCCTGCTTGTGCTCCAGCTCCTCGAGCTCCTAAAATGATACGGTCACAACTGACAGTTAGTCATAAAGACTAAGCCATTTTGTCCCCACCTCACCCCCGCGACTCCTAGGTACTGAGCGGGATGATGAAGCAGAGAACAACAAGGGGAACAAAAGTAAAGAAGGTGACAGTGGATCTATTCTATCATGGTTATAGAATAATAAGTATATCTCTACTTTAGCAGTTCTATATAGTACAAGTAATGGAGTAAAACAGTACTGAAAAAAAGTGCGATAAGTAGAGTGAAGTACTGGGCAGAAAAGTAAACTAGCTACTACTACATTAACATCACAAATATACCTTAACTTATATGAATGCCCATATAAACTTACAAGTTAAGGTTTCACAAATGTAACTCATCATATAAAAGAGCCCATACTAATTTATATGATAAGGATCTATGGTACGTATGTCCTAAGTATGTATGTATGGTATGCGGGTTATGTATCTTACAAGTACAACTCACCCACACGACTCTATGCGCACAGACCTTTAGTTCCCACTTTTTGGAGTTAGCTTAACTCTCAGGTACTACCGTTGTGGCTATGACAGCAGTGGAGCGGGCGTCTCCACTCCTAGGCGGGTATATACACTACCAGGCCTAAACCTTCCGTACGCCTCTGAAGAACACACTAGAGTTACCACGTACTAAACCACTGGCTAATCCACCATACTTTTAGGTTGGGTATGCGTTTTCGTGGATTTTCCTCTAGACCGCAGTATAAACAACCTACTAACCCCTCAACCCCTCACACCTCACCTGAGTCACTGTATTGCAATCGGTATGACGATTGGCCCAGTACCGCATGACCCGCCACTAAAATGTTTTATGCACATGCAATTTATTTCTAACCCGAGCCTCCAGCTCGTAGGAGAAAACCCATCCTGTATCTAAACATCCGAGCTTACAGCTCGCAGGACAAAACCCATCCTTTATCCAAACATCCGAGCCTCCAGCTCGTAGGACAAAACCCATCCTGTATCCTCCAACCCTACACAGGTGAGACTGTCATATCGTTCCCTTAACCTATTAGACTAGTCTTGTCTAACGCTTATTAGCCATATCAACTTATGGTTAGTCCTTGGACTACCCAGGGCATACCCGATGAAGGGCTCTTGGGGGAACTAGGAACTACGATGGGCTGAAGCCCAAAGCTCCCTTTCTCAAGGATACTTACTTTTATTTGTGTTTACCCATTATTAATACCCAACTCTCAATGTTGCTCTTGAGTGAACCTAATGAGTTAAGGTATTATTGGGAGAACGACGGTCTTCCGTTAGTCTCTGTTCTAATTACTTTCCTTGCGCTTTACACTCCAACACTCCTTACTATGTAGTGACCCACTTGACAACAATTGGGGTTTCAACTTCCCAATACGCTTCTCAATCCAACTACTTATCATATCCCTTGTGGGTCCTAATGTTGTGTTACTTAAGCTAAGCGCAACCCATGACCTAATGTTATCCCGTATGAGATGACTGCCAATTCCTTCGGCCAAATGCACCTAACTATTTATCATAGGTTTATCATGTATATAATATTGATCATTAAGAATTTCATCATTTCTTCCAATTATTTTTGACCATAATTTAAATTAATTAATTAAGTGACCTAGATCACATTGAATATAAACTACTCTAACCAGTTGTCCATTATGTCTAAACATATTATCTGAGGTTCATCTAGGTTAAAAATATCTGTTCATCAAAAATCATGATTTTCCAATTTGAATTTCCATATATTTTCTATTTATGATTAAATCTATAAATAATTCATTTTACAAATGAAGTACTTAAAGTATACAACAAAAAATTCCTAGAAGATCACTAGTGATCAAAATTGTAATAATAATACTCATGACAGAAATTCATGATCCTAGTCAGATATCTGACCTAACATAATTTCATATGGACATTATTACCAAAATGCCACTACTAGGGTTTTCAGCATATATGATCATCCAAATATTCTCAAATAATTATATTGGGTTTTAATCACAGAAATATGATGTTATAAATTTTTCCATAATTTTTCAACAGTATTTTCCCATACTTTTAAATAAATTTCCAAAAAGGGTAAAATTGTAAATCTACTATATACACAAGATATAGTCCTCGAATAGACTTATAACTTTTTCCAGAGATGTAAAATGTCCTATTAGAGCATGCATCAAAATTTTAAAATTTTACAAGGTCAGTAGACCTATATATCATTTTTATTTCTAAAAGAACTTATTTTCCATTAAATCAAAATAATGGGATTCTTTGTTCCCAAAAATCCCACTTTTTCTTTGGGAGGTGTAACTAATCCCTATAAGCCTCTATACAAAATCACATAGACATTCATTAGGCCAAATGAGCTTTCTTCCAATTTTTTACTTTTGGCACAATATATTTACAAATTTACCTCCACCTTGCATGTTGGATTTCCCCGACATACCGAGGTCCAAATGACCTAAAATTTTTACCATGGTCATATAATGTCACAATGTCCATGCTACCCAAATTTTGAGGCATTTGGAAGAGAGAATCTTCCTATATTCCATTTGTTTAATAAATGATATTTCTATAAAAACTATAGAAAACCACATCCCAAAAATTTTGAGTTTTGTACAAGAACTAAGTCTAGGATAAACACATGCGTGTCCAAAATTTCATGACATGAGTAATTAGGGTTTGGATTGTGCAGAATTTAAAATTCTACCCTAGCCTAGGACCAGTTTTTGTAGAATGGCCCTACAGGGAGTTGCAGTGCTCGAAATTACAACTTTAGGGTGTCAATTTAAAGGTACGACCTAGATATACCTTTTTCGTGTTGAGCATCATTTCTAAAAATGCCTGTAAGAGGCCTAAATATTGTATGTGAGTTGACTGTATAAACTGGAGCAGAAAATACATTTTTAATTATTTCATAAAAACAAATCAAGGGCATCGGGTCATCTTCTCCAATGAGCCAACGATCAAGATTTGCCCCGACCTGGAAAATCCTTGATCTTGCATTTCCTGACCTTCTGGACGCCTCCACCGGCGGAGATTATCGCCACCACCTCCATTAAGGTGACAGCTAGCATTTCCCGACGACATGGCCGCCGGAGGTGGATCCTCCAGCAAACCCGAGCAAGAAGAAATGCTCGGCATGCTCCCTTTCACATGGAATCAGGCTCATTTGAGCTTGACATCTCTCCTACTGGATCTAGAAGACTAGCACCTAGGGAGGGGAGGAGAAAAGGACCCTTAGACGAGCTTGACGGTGGGTTTGGTGGTGGCGCGCCATGGCCAACCTTTGCTCCAGCGAGCTAGCTCATTTGCTGATTTATCAGGCTAATCCTCGGCCCACTTGTCGGTTTCTAATCCTTAGGTCTCAATGAAGGTGATGGTGGGGTGGAATGGAGGTGAGGTTGGCTGATTTAAAGGCTTTGACTTAAGAGGAGTGGCTGGGCATGGCGGGGACTGGCCGACCGTCATTGAGAAGGATTCCTCCATGCTGCCACATGTCACCATTTTATAGGACCGTCAATTATTGTTTAAAGATAAATCTTATTGAGAAGATCAACCTATTAAATAGGTTGTTAGAGAGAATCGTTTTCAAAAATGCCTTTTCTGAAAACCCGATTTAGGCCGGACAGAGCAGATAAAGCTTATACAGAAAATAGCTCTAAGTACAAAAGCGTTGAGTGTGTTGATACCACTCAATGTCGCGTTGAGTGGTGCCGACACCACTCAATGCCTTCAGCACCCCAGCGTATCTTAAGTCAAAAGCATTGAGTGATGTTGACACCACTCAATGCCACATTGAGTGGTGTTGACACCACTCAACAACATCAGCATTTCAAAACATCTCAAGTCAAAAGCATTGAGTGTATTGACACCACTCAACGCCGCGTTGAGTGGTGTTGACACCACTCAACGCCGTCAGTATTTCTAAACTTCTTAAGTCAAAAGCGTTGAGTGTGTTGACACCACTCAACACCGTGTTGAGTAGTGTTGACACCACTCAACGCCGTCAACATTCCAGCAATTCTAAGTCAAAGCGTTGAGTGGCGCTGAGACCACTCAACGCCAACATCATTCCGCAGATTTTAAGTAAAACGACGTCGAGTGCATTGAGACCACTCAACTCTGCATTGAGTAGCGTCGAGTTCACTCGATGCTTCGTCGTATCTGAAAGCGAGAAGATAGATCTGTCTTTACTCTAGAGGGGGGGGGGTGAATAGAGTGTTTTAAAAATTTTGATTAGTTTTTATAGCGAATTTAAAATAAGTGATATTAAAGTATATAAAGAGAAGTAACAACAAAATTATGAAAACACATAAAAAAAAGAAATAGAATATCCAGACGACATAAGGAAATTATAGTGGTTCCCCGAAACTAGGTACATGGACTCTTCTACCACCCTGGTAGGAATCCACTAGCAGGTTTTTGTTCAGGTTCCCTGCCACCATAGGTTTTTGCACAGGTGCCCTGTAACCATAAGATCTATTTCAAGGGAGATCTCACAACCCTTTTAGCTTTTGATTAGGTGCCCCAAAACAAACCCAAGTCTTTTGATAAGGAGACTTGACAACCAAAAGTAACTTTTGAAGGGAGTTATAAACCCTTTATATAGTGAGGTAAAGTAAAAGTTATGTTGTCTTCTCTTTCTCAATAGCACTGAGAAGACTAATGGATTGTTGTGATGTCAAAGCTCCCCCTGAGATGAAGATTTGTTCAGGAAGCTGGAAGCTTTGCACAGGGTGTAGGCATTCAACTTGGATTGTTGATCTTCAGGATATTTTAGACAGATATTGATTGTTGTCTCTTGAAAGGTCCTGAAGTAGAAACTAAAGAAGAATGAAGATGGGTGTGAGCTGTTCTTCTTCAATTTCCTGTAAGCACAATAACAAAAAGAATTTCTTCTGTGTGTCTTGTATCAGTAGTTTTATGTCTCTTTTACTGAAGAAAAAATCTTTTATATACTGAGTAGATTTCAGCCTTTGAATTTTGAATAATATCCTTGATTTACTACTGAAATCCTGGTAGTAGAACGACTAGAATTTGTCTTTAATGTGTTTCCTCAACTGTCCTAGTAAATAAGCCAAGTAATTAACTTTGTGAAGGCCATAATTAATGCTACCATGAAACGACTATATTCTTGAGAATATGAGCATTAATTATCAGAGAATTACTTCCTTAGAATAAAATAGTTTGAAGTCATGCTGATAGAAAATATGATAAACTGATTTTGAAAGGAATTAGTCAAACTCAGAATAGATTTCGTTGAACTGAACTCCAAGTTCATCGACCTGAGAAATCTTCTTCGTCAAGCTGAGCTTAGAGATTATTGTTTTGGAAAATAACTGTCAATACTGAGTTCCAAGATCGTCGAGTTAAGATAGACTATCGTCGACCAGAGAATCTGAGTAGAAGAAAAAAAATTGTCGACCTGAGCTCGGATATCGTCGAGCTTAACTTAGAGTTAAAACTCTGAGTTCGTCATTCTGCGATCGACGATCATCGAGATGAGTTCGAAGAACTTTGAACTGATTTTTTGAACTCATTAAAAATGTATTTCTTATAAGTCTGAGTCTCTGAAATATTCTGAAGGCTGGATCAAAGTTGTCTAACCTAATCAGACTAACTTTAACCTTATAACTAACAGATGACCCTAGACTATAAATGTTGGGTAAACAAACCTAATAGTGAACCTAGCCCAAATCCAAACAAGGGTTCTAACAATCTCCCCCTATTTTGGTTAGGTCACTATGAACAACAACAAGAAAAATCACAAAGCATAAAAATAATATATGGCAGAATCATAAAATTTTAGTAAGATATAAACAATAGTGCCTTGTGATAAATATTACTTCAAAAAAAATAAAAGATGAGTTCAAAACAAAAAAATGAGAAATCTATCAAACTCTTTTAGATGATCCCTGAGAAGATCCTGTAGAAGGCTTGGAGAAGATGATTTCTCTATTAGGATTAACAGCTTGCTGCTTGGACATCTTCAAATCTTTAGCTCCAAGAATTGTGACAGAGGCAGCTCTTGGAACAACTGCTTCTGGATGCAGGGTCATATAAGTATCAATATTAAAGATGTTTTGTTGTACTTGATATTTTTCAAGTTCTTTCTTTCTTAAGGAGGACATAGTTGTAAATTAAGAAGAGTCTTATCCTTATTCTTGAGCTTTCCCGATCTGAGAAAGTCCAATCAATTCTTTGAACCTGGCCAACCTAGAATTGGGGTCCATTTCTGGATTATATGCTGGGGATAGAGGCTTTTCAGGACTAGCTATCTGAACATTTTGAGCTTGATGTGCTGCTGCTGTTTGCTGCTGTGTTGAGAATCTGATTTGGAGGGTCTATCCTTGCTAATGTAGGGAGATCTTTATTGATATGATTGAGATGTAGATCTTTGACTTTGAGAAATATTCCCAGAGGATCCACCTGCTGGAGGAGGACCTCTCCTCAATGGATGTGGAGGAGAGTATCTCCTACTCTTCTTCCTGGATTTCATTTCATTAATAGAATATCTCATCCAATTTGGAGAATTTGGAGTGAGAGTTACATTATGAAGATTATAATAAGGGATGTCAGCATTTGGATTGGGCTTAGGAGCAGCCTTAGGAGGGGCCCTTTTCTTGGCTTTTCTCTTTGTAGAGCTTGTAACTTGAGAATCATCAGAATCTTCACTATCATCATCATCATCAGAAGAAGAGTTTACTGGATGATTATAAAGATCATGAATCCTTTGCAGCATGTAATCATATAGAAAGGGATGAGCCCGAATTTGTATAACTTCAGCCTGAGGCTGTTCTTGAATTGCTGGCTCTATAAAAATTTCTGTAACAACCTGGTTACTTTCTTCTTCCATGTCTTCAAACATAAGATCATCAATATTTGGCATGGGAGACTCAACCCACTTAAAAGTTGTAGGGGAGTGAGCCTTTGGCTCTAAGTCAACTGCAGGCTCTATAACATTATTATAAGCTGATAAGCTTATCCTGATTTGGTCAAAAATTTCAGGATTTATTGGGGAGGAGTAACAAACTATGGCTTTAGATATTTCTGGAAATGGAATCCTGCTGCTATATAAAGAATAAAAAGAATGCAGTAAAGATTCCAAATCAACTGTGGGATTTATAATGAAATCACCAACAATGCTTATTTCATCATCTATATCACAAACCATATCAGAATCTGAATCATCAATAATATCAATTATCTCTGCTGCTGGAATATCTGCCTCTGAAGAAACTATTGCTGGTACTATTAGAGGAGAAGCTAAAACTTCTTCATTGAACATCTCCCCCTGCCTGGTTTCAGATGGCCCTGAAGCCAGGCCCCTAGAAGAAGGGATAGAAGTGAGACTAGCAACTTGAGTAGAGAGAGAGGAGATGGAGGCAGAAAGAGGAGCAATTGCCTGAGCTATTAACAGCTCTAGAGTTGGATATATGAATTGTAGAAGGTCTTTTGCAATATCAGAGAAGTTTAAGTACAAAGGTTCAGGAGTAGAAGGGGTATAAGTGGGGTGATGACCACAGTTAGAACATACAGAAAAAGAATGTGGGAAGTCTGTATGTAAGTATTCTGGGAATGTAGAAGGAGGGTTGGATGGAATGGTGGATGGAATTGTAGTAGTGGTGGTAGGAATTGTGGTATTTTCCTGAATGGGGGATTGAACAAGGGAATGGTGTGGAGATGGTGGAGGAGGAGAGAGCAAGTTGAAGTTTTGCTGTGAGGAGGTGGATGGAATATCATTTAGATGAGTTTGAAGTGGAGATTGAGGTGGTGGAGATGGAATATCCTCATGGATGATGATTGGTAAATGTGGAGGTGATGGTGGTGGAAGAGGTTTAGTAGGTGGTATAATTGAGGATGGTTGTTATTGTGGATGAGGTGAAGGAATTCTGATGGAAGGGGCATCTTATTCTGGTGGTGGGGGAGTGGATATTCCTGCCCTGGTGTCCTCTGAAGTCCTGGAAGAGGAGGCCATGGAGGGCTTAGGGATGGTCCTCTCCCATCTACCAATTAAGGCAGATGTTAACCTCTTGGAGGCATTGATGAATATGGTCTGGGAGACCAATAGTTCAGGAGCCTTGGCCTGTAGGAAGATTCCCAAAATCCTCCCAAAATAAACTTCCTTCTTGGAATTCTTCTTCTTGATCAACTCAAATAACAACTTACCCCAATTTACTGCTTTCTTATTAACCAAGGCACACATCACCAAGAATTGGTGCCTGATAATAAATTCATGGCAGTGTGCTTTTCTAGCAAAACCTTCCCAACAACATCAGCAAGAAATTTATATTCTACAGATAAATTCTTCTTCAATAACTTGTTAGGGTTTCCTTCAGAGTGACCATTTTAATCAACATATCATCATACTCAGAACTATCTAGTTCTATGTCATCTTCTGTAGTAGACAATTCAAAAATTTCAGTAATTATAACAGGTGTTAGAGAAACCTGTTGACCTGCGATGGTGCCAATCATGGTTGTTGCATCTGGGGAGGTGGAGGTATACACCCATTCTCCTATCTCTATTGCTTGCAGTTTGATCCTTGTAGTCATCAGTTTCTTGAGTTACTGATCTTCAAAAAGTTTTAGAATATCCGTGAAGACCTGATTAGAATGGCTAAAGGAATCAAAGTCAATGTCGAATCCTATGTCATATTTCATACTGGAGAGAGCAGTCGCCAAAATCGCCATTATTTTCCTGCAAAAACGAGAGAGAGATCAAGTGCAAGAGAACTAGAAAGCACGAGATTGAGTTCGATGAAAACCTAGATATAAAGGTTTCAGAATATAAAGCGACGAACTCCGTCCTATGAAAAGAAAAGCTTCGAGCTCAGTTCGACGAAATTACCCATAATAAGATAAGCTTCGTCGACCTTAGTTAGAAGGGCGGGAAAATAGATCGTCGATCTCCGTTCGATGAAATATCTTCAGAAATAAATTCATCGATCTCCATTCGATGAACAAATTTCATAAGAGATTTCGTCGATCTCCGTTCGATGAAAGTCTCTAGAAGAGTTCACGGATCATCAATCTGTGTTCGACAAAATGTGACCAATTCTTGAAAACTCAGACATAAATCAAATTTAGCCTTCCCCATTAATCATACCTAACTGATTTAAGAAGAACAGATGTTTCTTCTCATCCAAAGGTTTGGTGAAGATGTCTGCTCTTTGTAAATCAGTAGAGATAAAGACAAGGTTATTTTTCTTTTTGTCCACACAATATCTAATGAAATGATGCCTAATATCTATATGCTTGGTCCTACTATGATGTACTGGATTTTGTGCAATGGAAATTGTACTGGTACTATCACAAAATATAGTTGAATTATTTAGATTGTAACCATAATCCAGAATTTGGTTTTGAATCCACAATATTTGTGAACAATAACTACCAGCTGCAATGTATTCAGCTTCTGCAATTGAAGTGGACACAGATATTTGTTTCTTACAAAACTAAGACACAAGCCAATCACCAAGGAACTTGCATGTTACTGATGTGCTTTTCTTGTCAACTCTACATCCAGCAAAGTCAACATCTGAGAATCCATTCAATTCAAATTCTGACTCAGTTGGATAAAAGAGTCCTAGATTTGGGCAACGCTTTATATATCTCAAAATTCTTTTAAGTAAAATATAGTGAGATTCTTTAGGATTCACCTGGTACCTAACACAAAGACATGTAGGAAACATTATGTCTGGCCTACTAGCTGTGAGATACAACAAGGACCCAACAATAGGCCTATATATTTTATGATCAACTGGCTTGCCATGTTCATCAGAATCAATCACAACATTGGAATCCATGGGTGTTTTCTTGGCTGAGGCACCAGTCATCCCAAATCTTTTAATTAGCTCCTTAGCATATTTGGATTGAGAGATGAAAATGCCATTAGGGGATTGCTTCACTTAGAGACCAAGGAAGTAAGAAATCTCACCCATGCTACTCATTTCAAACTTGGCATGCATCAGGTCAGAAAACCTTTTGCATAGTTTGGAATCAGTAGAGCCAAAAATGATGTCATCTACATATATTTGTACTAACAATATATTATTATTATGATGCCTAGTAAACAAAGTTCTATCTACAATGCCCCTAGTGAACTTTTGCTCTAAAAAAACTAGCTAGGGTCTCATACCAAACTCTTGGAGCTTGCTTTAAACCATAGAGAGCTTTATGCAATTTGAAATTAAAGGAAGGATGAGTTGGAGAAATAAAACCTGGTGGTTGTTCAACATATACTTCTTCTTTGAGTTCACCATTCAAGAAAGCACTCTTGACATCCATTTGGTAGACTTTGAACTTTTTGTAGGCTGCATAGGCAAGAAAAATTCTGATAGCTTCAAGTCTTGCAACAGGTGCAAAGGTTTTATCATAGTCTATTCCTTTTTTCTGTCTGTATCCTTGTGATACCAACCTTACTTTGTTCCTTATAATATCTCCTTGTGCATATAATTTATTTCTAAATACCCATTTAGTTCCAATGACTTTGAAGTCTTTGAGTCTAGGAACTAAATCCAAAACTCTGCATTTCTCAAACTGATTGAGCTCCTCCTGCATTGCAATAATCAAGCGGGGATCTTGCTCTGCATCTTTTATAGATTGGGGATCAAGTTGAGATATGAAGCAAGCATGCATCAAATCTTGGTTGAGTTGATGCCATATTTGCACACCAACTGATATGTCTCCAATCACTTGAGATACAGGGTGATCTCTAAGTGTTACAAGATCAGTTGGAGGAGTTGGTTCAACAACAGTATTGGGAATTAATTCCTCTTGAGGAATTATGTTTATTGTTGGTGGTTCAGCAACCATTTCACTGAATTTTTCTTCATTGTCTACATCAATATGTGGAGAAGGATGTGATATAGCCTCATTGGTGAGGTTTAAATCATCCAATTTCTCACACAGTTGGGGTACCTGCAATAAATCTTTGGTAGAAGGATCCTTCTCCTTGTAATACATGTTAGCTTCATCAAATGTTATATGTACAGATTCTTCCATTTTTAAGGTAGATTTATTAAAAACCCTATAGGCCTTGCTGACTTGGAAATATCTAAGAAAAATTCCCACTGCAGCTTTGGCTTCAAACTTTCTGTGATGTTTCTTGTTATTATTATGAATGTAACATCTACAACTAAAAATTCTAAATAAATCTATTTTAGGTTGCTTCCCTTTAAGTAATTCATAGGGAGTTTTACACTTAAGTTTATGTACTAAACTCCTGTTCAGGACATAATTTGCTGTGCTTACAGCCATTGCCCAAAAAGATAAGGGCATGTAAGCATCTGTAAGTAATGTTCTTGCAGCTTCAATGAGGGTTCTGTTTTTCCTAAATGCTACCCCATTTTGTTGAGGAGTTCTAGGAGCAGAGAAGCAATGCCTGATACCTTCCATCTCATAGAATTTTTGCATAAGAAGAGACTCAAACTCAGTACCATGATCACTTCTGATCAATGCAACTGGAGTAGAGTACTCAATCTTAATACTCTTAAGAAAGTCTGTAAGAACTTTAAAGTTATCTGACTTATTTCTCAAGAAGAACACCCAAGTGAACCTAGAGAAGTCATCTATAATAACTAAGGTATAAAATTTCCCTCCCAAGCTCTGTACAATAATGGGTCCAAATAGATCCATATGTAGCAAGTACAGAATCCTTGGTAAATCACTCTTATTAATAGGTTTAAAATTATTTTTTGTTTGCTTGCCTAATTGACAAGCCCTGCAGAGGATTTCCTTCTTATAGGGGCCAGAAGGCAATCCTCTAACAAGGTTGTCCCTAAAGAGTTTAACAATATTTTTAAGATTAACATGTCCTAATCTTTATGCCATAATTCATTATTATTACTAATTTGATTGAATAGGCAAATTTCTGAACTAGCTGACTTAAAATAACTATATAGATGTTCCCTTATCTAAGTATAGTTAAAACAGTTTTGTTATCTATAGAAGTAATAAAACAAGTAGATTGGTTGAAAGATACCTGATAACCTTCATCACATAACCGGCTTAAGGAATCAGGTTATATTTTAGACCACTCACATATGCAACCTTCTTGAAGGTGATAGCTCCAATATTGACATTCCCATAGCCTTCTGTTTGGCCACAGTTTGAGTCTTCAAAAATGACCTTTGGTGCAAGCTTAGACTTGTAGTTGGTTAAGTTATCCTTGCTTCCTATCATGTGCTTTTAACAACCACTATCCAGGTACCATAGTTCCTCTATGGTAGGATAGTTCTTCACCTGTAAAAGGAAAAATTAGGTGTTCTTGACCCAGGTAACCTTTGGTCCTTGATTCTTTTCAAATTTAAAGCTAGAGATATAGGAACATTCAGGTTGACTCTTATATCCTAAAGGGTGAAATTTCCTAGGTGGAATTATCCACTGAGTAAATGGGTTAACAAATTTTCTTGGTTGATTACTGGTTCTAGAATAATTTAAGTTTTTGTTAAAATGAACTAGGATCAACGAATCTTGATAAGTTTGTCGATCTGCGTTCGAAGAATAGGGATGAGTTCATAGAAATTTGCTCAGAGAATGAAGGTATTCATTTTCTGTGCCCCAATATCGTCGATCGCAGCTCGAAGAACCATTTTTGTTTTGTCGATCGTAGTTCAAAGAATAATTATAAGAAAAATTTGCGTTCAGAGTTCGTCGATCTGAGTTTGACGAACTGTACGTATTTCGTCGATCTGAGTTCGATGAAAGCCACTGAGCATAGTTTTTATTATAGTTCTTATTTTTCTTTCTCTTTCTTTTGGGTTTCTGAATTATCTCAACTTGTTCATTATTCTCATCTAGTTTTTCTTTTCCCTTTTATGATATAAATTTTTTGGGGGTTGAGAGAATATTTTCTAAATAAGATGAGGTTAGCTTGATGAAGTACCTAAGCCGAGTTTTCCATTTAGCCTGGCATTAACAGTGCTTGTGATGTTCATCAATTTGATGCTTCTCCCATTAAGGGATTCTTCAAATTACTTAGCCTCACTTAATTTAGTTTTAATGATATGATTTGTTTTGAGGCTCTAACAAGTTCATCTTTTTGCTTTATATTTTCAAAAAATAGGTTATCATGTTCATTTAATTTTTGTTTAAGAAGTTTGATTTCCTTCTAAGATTTAATTAGGTCATTACATAATAACTTAAAATCAGTTTTAAAATTATCTGAATTAAAATCAAATGAGGATATTACCTGATCCTCTTCTGATTTAGAATCTTCATTTTCTGAAACTTCAACTTCTGAAGGATTGCCTGATGCATTGATAGCCATCAAGCAAATTTCTTATGCTTTAGCCTCTTCTTCATCTTCACTGGAGATGGAAGATGAAGTTTCCTCTTCTATCTCACTCCAAGTTTCTGCAACAAGGCCTTTTTCCTTCCTCTTATGCTTGCTAGAGGAGGGCTTGCTGTAATGCTTCCTATATTCCTTCTCTTTTCTTTTATCCTTCTTTTGAGCCTTTGGACACTCAGGTAGAATATGTCCAGGCTTCTTGTAACTATAGCAAACAATTTCCTTAGTAGGAGTCTTGTCATACCTTGGTCAGTCTTCTTGTCTTGATGATTTCCTCCTGAAATCTTTTTTGTCCATCTTGTAAAATCTTTTGGCCAGTAAGCTTAGGAGTTCATCATTTGCTGATGGATCTTCTGATTCTTCAGATGCCTTGAAGGCAATGCTTCGCTCCTTCCTTCCTGAGGTATAAGACTTCTGTTCAGCTGCTTCCCTTGTCTTGACAAGCTGCTCATAGGACTTGAGCTTGCCTAGTAAAGACTCAGTAGAGATTTCATTTAGGATTTTGGCCTCATTGATTGGCCAGATCCTAGAATCCCACGTGCTTGAGAAGCACATAAGGATCTTGTCATTGATCTCAGTCAGGGATATGTCCTTGTACAATGTTTTCAGCTCATTGATGATTAAGCTGAGTCTGTTGTACATATCAGCCATTGACTCTGACTATTCTTTCTTGAAGTTCTCATATTAGGAAATGAGATTTGATCTTCTATCTTTTCTCTCATCAGCTGATCCTGCTACCATTTGGTTTAGGGAATCCCAAATGGCTTTTGCTGATGTGCATTCAGCAACCTTCTGGAAGATGTCATCTGACATTGTTTGTGCCAGAATGTTCATAGCCTTAGCATCAACAACTTTTACTTTCTTCTGTGCATCAGTCCACTCAGGTGGTGGAACTGCACTTGAACTTGACGTAGTTGACACTGAAAGTGGAGGACCTATCAAAATGGAATTATAGATATCTTCATCAATTAAGTTCATATACAATCTAATCCTTGCCTTCCAGATTGCAAACTTATTAAAGTTGTATACTAGATGTCTGGTGCTTGAATATTCCTTATTTTGTGCCATGATATAAAAGATACACTGGAGGTATTAAGATCTATCAAAGGATCTTTTGATTAAGGTATTAGCCTATGAAAACAAAAGAACACCCCTCTGATACCAATTGAAAGTGAGGGGATAGATCTGTCTTAACTCTAGAGGGGAGGGGGTGAATAGAGTGTTTTAAAAACTTTGATTAGTTTTTATAGCGGAATTAAAATAAGTGATATTAAAGTATATAAAGAGAAGTAAAAACAAAATTATCATAGCACATCAAAACAAGAAATAGAACAACCAGACAACACAAGGAAATTATAGTGGTTCCCCAAAACTGTGTACATCCATTCTTCTACCAACCTGGTAGGAATCCACTAACAAGTTTTTGTTCAGGTTCCCTACCACCACCGGATTTTTCTCAGGTGCCTTGTCACCATAAGATCTATTTTAAGGGAGATCTCGCAACCCTTTGAGCTTTTGATCAGGTGCCCAAAAACCAACCCAAGTCTTTTGATAAGGAGACTTGACAACCAAAAGTAACTTTTGAAGGGAGTTATAAAACCCTTTATACAGTGAGGTAAAGAAAAAGTTATTTGGTCTTCTCTTTCTCAATAGCACTGAGAAGACTAGTGGATTGCTGTGATGTCAAAGCTCCCCCTGAGATGAAGATTTGTTCATGAAGCTGGAAGCTTTGCACAGGGTGTAGGCCTTCAACTTGGATTGTTGATCTTCAGGATCTTTTAGACAGATATTGATTGTTGTCTCTTGAAAGGTCCTGAACCAGAAACTGAAGAAGAATGAAGATGGGTGTGAGCTGTTCTTCTTCAATTTCCTATAAGCACAATAGCAAAAAGAATTTCTTCTCTGTGTCGTGTATCAGTAGTTTTATGTCTCTTTGACTGAAGAAAAAATCTTTTATATACTGAGTAGATTTCAACCTTTGAATTTTGAATAATATCCTTGATTTACTGCTGAAATCCTGGGAGTAGAACGACTGAAATTTGTCTTTAATATGTTTTCTCAACTTTCCCAGTAAATAAGCCAAGTAATTACTTTTGTGAAGGCCATAATTAATGCTATCATGAAACGGCTATATTCTTGAGAATATGAACATTAATTATCAGAGAATTACTGCCTTAGAATAAAATAGTTTGAAGTTATGCTAATAGAAAAAATGACAAACTGATTTTGAAAGGAATTAGTCAAACTTAGAATAGATTTTGTCGACCTGAACTACAAGTTCGTCGAGCTAAGCTCAGAGATTATTGTTCTGGAAAATAACTGTCAATATTGAGTTCCAAGATTGTCGAGTTGAGATAGACTATCATCGACCAGAGAATCTGAGTAGAAGAAGAAAAAATCGTCGACCTTTACTCAGAGTTGAAACTCTGAGTTCGTCATTCTGCAATCGACGATCATCGAGCTGTGTTCGAAGAACTTCGAACTGATTTTCTGAACTCTTTAAAACTGTATTTCTTCTAAGTCTGAGTCTCTGAAATCTTCTGAAGGCTGGATCAAAGTAGTCTAACCTAATCAGACTAACCTTAACCTTAGAACTGACAGATGACCCTAGGCTATACATGTTGGGTCAACAAACCTAATAGTGAACTTAACCCAAATCCAAACTTGGGTTCCAACAGTATGGCATCGAGATCACTCGACGCCTAAAGTTTCCCGAGTATTTCTAAGTTCAATTCATCGAGATCACTAGACGCCTTTTCAAGTTTTAGTCAATTCTTTTGACTCAAAATGCGTGCGAGGGGTCTAACACGAAATGGGATATTACAAATCCCAATAAACCAAAAAAAAATTTCGTCCCCGAAATTCAAGTTTGGGTCTACGGGGTTTCTATGCACAAGAATTTTAAGAGATTTAAGCATAATTAAAAGGTACCTAAGACAAAAAGCACCGGGTATCGTTCAAGCATCAGGTCCATCGGCTCCCAGGTGTGCTCCTCTCGTTAGTGGTTTGACCACAACACCTTGACTAAGGGAACCTTTTTCTTCCGCAGTACTCGAGTCAATGTATCGTCGATCCAGACTGGCTCTAAACGGACTGATCTATCAGGTGCTATCGGGCCTACTGTAATAGTAATATGCTGCTCTGGCCGATGGAGAGCTCTCCGAAGAAAGACAAAGGACCAATGCTCTAGGATCAAGTATGGTCCCATAAATCGAGGGCTGAGCTTCTTGTGCCTCCGCACTCGTGAGACACAATGCACAAAAAGTATCTTCAAGAACACACTCTCCCCCACTTGAAACTCCACCTTCTGATGCCTCGCATCATAGTACTTGGCCTTCCTACTTTGTGCATCCAGCATTCGATCCTTGATTAGCCGTATCTGAGAATCCGTATCCTCAATATAGTAGCGGTGTATGGCATTTCCCGCTTTATACAGCCTCATATGGTGCCATCCCAATGCTTGCCTGGTGACTATTGTTGTACGAGAATTCAATCAAGGGAAACAGTCTCTCCCAGGGCTTACCCGTGTCCAGTATACATTGATGCAGCAGATCCTCCATAGTCCGGTTGGTCCTCTCTGTCTGGCCATCGGTCTATAGATGGAAAGCGGTGCTAAAAGCAAGTTGAGAACCCAAGTACGCCTGCACGGCTCTCCACTCACTAGAAGTGAACCGACCGTCACGATCCGAGACAATCGTCTTTGGGACACTGTGGTACCTGACGAACTGCTCCACCAACAACCTCACCAAAATAGTAACTGTGCTGTCCTTCCAGATCGGTATAAACCAGACTACCTTGGTGAGTCTATCAACAATGACCCATATAGAATCGTGCCAAGAGTGGGAGCGAGGCAATCCGTGCACGAAATCCATAGCTATATCCTCGATCTTCCACTTTGGACCCGGTAATGACTATAGTAACCCTCCTGGGCTCTTGCACTCTACCTTTACCCGCTGGAAGGTTTCGCAATGCATCACATAATATATGATTTCCCCTTCATCCCCGGCAAGTATATGCTCCTCCATAGATCCGCTATCATCTTGGTGATACCTGGGTGTACTGAGTACTGAGAACAGTGTGCTTCCCTGATATATCCTCCCATATACCGCCTCCTGCGGGTATATAGACACGGCCACGGAAATGAACAAGGTCATCACCCAAAGAATAGTCCTTCGATTTGCCCCCTTCTAGGGCTATGAATACCGGCTCCAAATCCGCATCCAACCTCTACTGTGTGCTGATGCGCTCCTGTATGTCATACTCGATTACCAAGGATTTCAAGTACTCCTGATAAACATCAAGCTCAGCTCTAGAAACCCTGGTAATGTGCATATCCTCCAACAGCCGTACCAGCTCCATAGTCATCACCCGGGGCTCCAGTCAAGTAGTGCCGGCTCTCCTGCTCAAGGCATTCGCCACAGTGTTCGCTTTCCCCGAGTGATAATGCATCTTGTAGTCATAGTCACATAAGAACTCAAGCCATCTCCGCTGTAACAGATTTAGATCCTTCTGCGTGTTAATATATTTGAGGTTCTTATGATCTGAGAAGATATCATAATGAACCCCATATAAGTAATGCCTCTAGGTCTTTAACGCAAATATTACAGCCCAAAGCTCTAAATCATGTACGGGGTAGTTCTGCTCGTGCTTTTTCAGGTGTATCGAAGCATATGCAATGACATGTCCATGATACAACAAGACTGCACCATTCTCTGATATGATGCGTCGGTATAAATGTGAAATCCTTCCTTCCCAGATGGAAGTGCAAGGATGGGGGAAGAAGTGAGCCCGTCCTTCAACTCTTGGAACGCTGCTTCACACTTCTTGGTCTAAGTAAACGCCGCATCCTTCTTCTTTAAGGATGTGAGGGGGAGTGCTACCCTTGAGAACCCTCCAAAAACTTGCGATAATATCCGGCAAGTCTCAAGAAACTGCATATATCTAAAGCTGACTTTGGTCGCGGCCAATCTCGAACTGCCTGTATCTTGGCCTGGTCCACAGCCAACCCAGCTCCACTGATGGTATGACCTAAGAATGCTACCTCCTGCATCCAGAACTAGCACTTGGAGAACTTTGCGTACATTTGATGCTCTCTCAGCTTGACCAACACCAGTGCCAAATGCTGGGTTTGCTCCTCCTATTTCCAGGAGTAGATCAGAATGTCATCGATGAAGACTATAACAAATCTATCCAAGAAGGACTCGAAGACACGATTCATCAGACTAATGAATGCGGAAGGTGCATTTGTGAGTCCGAAGGGCATCACCAGGAACTCGTATAGGTCGTACCAAGAACTAAAGGCTGTCTTCGGGATATCCTCCTCCTGAATGCGCAGCTGATAGTACCCGGACCTCAAATCCAGTTTGGAGAACCAAAAGTCTCCCTGTAGCTGATCAAAATCTAGTCGATCTGGGGCAATAGATACATGTTCTGGACTGTCAATCAGTTCAGTTCCTGGTAGTCTATGCAGAGTCGTAACGATCCATCCTTCTTCTTAATGAATAGCACCTGTGCTCCCCACAGTGATGAGCTCAGTCTGACAAATCCTGACCACACCAGTTCCTGCAACTGGGTCCTGAACTCTGCAAGCGCCTTGGGGGCGATCCTATACGGTGTCCGAGACACGGGATTCTCTCCCGACACTAACTGAATTCGGAAGTCCATATCCCTAGTCAGTGGCAATCCGAGAAATTTTTCGGGAATATGTCGAAGAAATCCCGAACCACCGGAATATCAACAATAGAAGCTTCTGCTCCCGCCATCTCGAAGCAGATAATGTATACCTCCTCCCCTTACTCATGGGCCTTGACAGCCTGTACAGATAATAATAGAAGATGGTAAATAGGTCTAATACCTTTAATGATGACGTCGGTGTCCCCATGCCGTAAGGTGATCCTCCTTGACGGGCAATCGTTCCGGGCATGGTTCCAGTGCAACCAGGTCATGCCCAAGATCAGATCAAAGTCTGGCATTCTAAAAATAGTCACCGGTGCTTCGAAGGTCTTTCCTCCAATTTCTGCCACCATGTTACACTTTGCAGATGATAACAACTCTAATCCGTCAGACAGACGTACCCTCCTGGTTATGCCTGTGAATCGGTCTATTCCCGCTAGTCCTTCCAGGAAGGCTTCTGATACAAACGAGAGGTAAGCACCCGTATCGAACAATGTATGAGCGAGCTTGCCACTGACGAAGACTATGCCTGAGGTTTTTATTTGAATTATATCATGTTTGTTGTTCTACTAAGGTTGGCAAAGTACTATAAAATGAAAGCTAGATTGTAATTAATTTTAAGTACCTGTAATGACCTCCTCGGGATTCCTTGGCTCGGTGAGGTCCAAAGCGTACATCTATTCCTTCCCTCATCTTTTACCATAATGTCCTCGACCTCGGCCTCAATCTCATCCTCAGCCTCGGCCTTGCTGTGCCGGAGGGGCTACCAGAGGTGGAGGAGGTGGTGGTGGATGGAACTGTTAAGGGCAGTTAGCTCTTATGTGCCCCAGCTATTGGCATCTAAAGCAAATCAACGGTCGGTGTCCACAGTCATCCTATCTCATCGGGTCGTGTAACTATAGTGGCTGGGGAGCTAGTACTGTAGGAGGCCCCTGCTCCTGCCTGAAGTTAGGATGATAACATCCCTAACCCTTCTTGTAGCTCATCACTCTGCCACTCTAGGAGCCCCTACTGCTCTCCCCATAGGATGACCCATCCAATGGTCTCTTTCCCCTGCTCTGTACCATCAACTGGTCTGCCTCCAGCTTCTTAGCCATCTCTATGATATGCGTCGAAGTGCTATGGGAAATGAACAGTAGAGCCAGCCTGGTAGAGTCCCTAATCCCCCGATAGAATCTCTTTGCATACCTCCTATCATCCAAATCGTGTATCCCTGAGAACCTGGCTAGATGGGAAAATTCCTACTGGAACTCTATCACTGATCTGGTCCCCTGCCTGAGGTGATCACTGAAACAAAGTGATCCAAGAAGGCCTCACTGAACTCATCCCAAGAGATATTTGACAGCTCCCTATCTGCATATGTGGAGTCTCGCATGGACTTCAACCATCTCTTTGCATGAGCTTCTAGTGTAGAAGTCGCCAAAGGGCCTGCCTGCCTGATAGGGCAGCTGATGTTTGCAAGCATCTCTTAAATGGACTCGAGCAACTCCTCCATCTTTACATCATTCTCTATCCCGTGGTACATCGACGGGGAAATATTCTTGAAGGCACTCAGCCAATTCGATCCCGGATTGGGCTACTGGGCCTGAGCCTGCTATCCCTGAAGGCATCAAGGATGGCCATCAGAGTCTGACCCATCTCAGTCTGTTGGAAAGGTGTTGCAGCCGGAGGGGGAGGGATCACATCCTGCGATACAGCGACATGTGGGGGCTGCATAAATGTAAGGTTTATATTAGGATTGGCCTAACTTATTTCTTAAATGGACTATTTTCTGTGACTTTTACACATGGGCAAACCATTACTTCTAGTGCATAGTTTGTTCGCAAACTAATGCCCGAGCAGTGTGGTCCAGTGTTGTGGACTTCTTCTCAATGATCGTTTGTTTAGTGATACCAATTTGTAAAACCCCCCTTACTCCGGAGGTAACCTTTCTTATGCCCAGAACCTCCGCCCTACGGTGACACTTAGCGCACACGGGCTAGTCGACTCCACAAGATGCCAATCCTGCTGGCTAGTACGATCATTCAACCTATTGGCCAATCGAGAAGAGAAGCAATATAAGCAATTATATATCAAGTCCACATCACAACATCATCATAATATAACTAAAATGAGAGATCCAATAGTCCACATGAGTACAAAATGAAAGAGAAAAGTGCTTATGGCCAGTACATAGTAATCAATCTCTCTCACACAAAATAAAACTAAGAGGAAGCTAATCTATCATCAGTACATGCGTCATCACCTGATACCGGGTTGCAGTAGTAGTAGGAGGTGGTACCAGCTCCTTATGTCCTTCCACCTCGTCCTGCTGGTGCTCCAGCTCCTCGAGCTCCTAAAATGAAACGGTCACAACCGACCGTTAGTCATAAAGACTAAGCCATTTTGTCCCCGCCTTACCCCCGCGACTCCTAGGTATCGAGCGCGAGGACAAAGCAGAGAACAATAAGGGGTACAACAGTAAAGCAGGTGAACGTGGATCTATTCTTTCATGGTTATAGAATAACAAGTATATCTCTACTTTAGCAGTTCTATATAGTACAAGTAATGGAGTAAAAACAATACTTAAAAGAAGTGCGGTAAGTGAAGTGAAGTACTGAGCAGAAAAAGTAAAATAGCTACTACTACATTAACATCATAGAAGTACCTTAACTTATATGAATGCCCATACAAACTTATAAGTTAAGGATTCACAAATGTAACTCATCATATAAAAGAGCTCATACTAATTTATATGATAAGGATCTATGGTGCGTATGTCCTAAGTGTAACATCCCATATGATGCTAGGCCCCTCGCACGCATGTTGAGTCAAGAGAATTGACTCAGGCTTGGGAAGCTTCGAGTGAGTTGAGGGAACATGACGCCACACGACGAATTTAACTTAGAAAACACTTGGTAAAACTTTAGGCGTCGAGTAATTTCGACTCCATTTGAAAAGGTGTCGAGTGATCCCGATGAATTTAACTTACAAGACTCGGGAAACTTTAGGCGTCGAGTGGTCTCGATGCCATTCGACGAAGCGTCGAGTGAACTCGATGCCACTCAGCGTGGCGTTGAGTGGTATCAACGCTGTCGACGCCATTTTACTTACACGCTGCAGGATGACTTTGGCGTTGAGTGGTCTTGACGCCACCCAATTCCTTGACTTAAGTTGCTGGCAGTATTGAGTGGTGTCAACACCACTCAATGTGGGGTTAAGTGGTGTCGACACCACTCTACGCCTTGACTTAGGTTGCTGGCGGCGTTGAGTGGTGTCAACACCACTCAACGTAGCATTGAGTGGTGTCGACACCACTCAATGCCTTGACAAGTTGCTGGCGGAGTTCAGTGGTGTCAACACCACTCAAATCCTTGACTTAAGTTGTTGGCAGCATTGAGTGGTGTAAACACCACTCAACGTGGAATTGAGTGGTGTCAACACCACTCAACACCTTGACAAGTTACTGACGGCGTTGAGTGGTGTCGATACCACTCAACGCCTTGACTGAAGATTACTTGCGGCGTTGAGTGGTGTAGACACCACTCAACGCCTTGACTGAAGAGTGCTGGCGGCATTGAGTGGTGTAAACACCACTCAACGCGGCATTGAGTGGTGTCGACACACTCAATGCTTTGGACTTAGAATTTTTCTCTGAAAACTATGTTGGCCGGTTCTCTTGTATATGGATTGAACAAGGTTCAGGATAAAATAGTGATGAGACATTTGGAATCGATCTCTACAGCAAATCTATTCCTCATTTCAATAAAACATATTTATGGCATTAATTGACGGTCTATTACATGGCTGACACGTGGCGCCATGAGGGAGAATCATGCTTAATGAAGGCTGATCATGCCTAACCACTCCTCTTAAGTCAAGCCTTTAAACCAACCAGCCTCACCACCATTCCACCCCACCATCACCTTCAGTGAACCCTAAGGAGCAGAAACTGACAGCTGGAGCAGAGGATTATCCAGATCAAGGGTCGGCCATGGAGCACCACCACCAAACCCGCCGTCAAGCTCGTCTAAGCATCTGTTTCTCCTCCCCTCCTTCTGTGCTAGCCGTCTAGCTCTTTTAGGAGAGATATTGGGCTCAAATGAGCCTGATTCCATGTGAGAGGGAGCATGCCGAGCATTTCTCCTTGCTTGAGTTCACTGGAGGAGCCACCTTCGGCGACCATGCCGCCGGGAAACGCAAGCCACTACCTCAATAGAGGTGGTGGAGACAATCGCTGGCGGCGGTTGCATCTAGAAGGCCGGGAAATATAAGATCTAGCTAGTCTAGGTTGGGGCAATCTGAACCATAGGATCATTGGCGAAGATGAACTGATGCCCTTGAATTTTTATGGAATAATAAAAAGTCTATTTTATGTCCCAGTTTATATAATCACCTTGTATATATTATTTAGGCCTCTTAAAAACATTTGCAGAAATAATGCCCAACATGAAAAAGGTAGATATAAGTCTAAACTTTAATTTGACACCTTAAACTTAAAATTTGGAGCAATATTGCTCCCTATAGGGCCATTCTACTAAGACTAGTCCTAGGCTAGGGCAAATGTTTAAATGAGTGTCCAAGACAAACCCTAAGTCCACTTGTCATGAAATTTTGGACATGCATGTGTTTATTCTAGACTTAGGTCTAGTCTAAAAAATTAGAATTTTGGGGATGCATTTATCTATAGTTTTAATAGAATTATCATTTATTAAATAAATGGAATATAGGAAGATTCCCTCTTCAAAATGCCTCCAAATTTGGGTGGCATGGCCATTGAGTCATTATATGACCATGGTAAAAGTTGAAAGTCATTTGTACCTCTGTATGTTAGGGAAATCTAACATCATGGTGGAGGTAGATTTGTAAATATTGTGCCAAAATATAAAAATGGGGAGTTAGCCCATTTGGCCCAATTAATGTCCATGGCATTTTGCACAGAGGCTTATAAGGATAAATTACACCTCCCATGGAAGGAGTGGGATTTTTGGGAACAAAAATCCCATTATTTTGAATTAATGGAGAATCAGATCTTTTAGAAATAAAAATGAGAAATGGCTCTACTGACCTTGTAAAGTTCTAAAATTTTTATACCTGCCCTAATTGGACATTTTAAATCTTTGGAAAAAGTTAGAAGTCTATTTGAGGATTATATATTATGTATATAGTAGATTTACAATTTTACCCTTTTGGGAAATTATTTTAAAAGTTAGGAAAAATACTGGTTAAAATTATGGAAAAATTTATAGCATTCTATTTCTGTGATTAAAACCCAATATAATTATTTGAGAATTTTTAGATGATTACATATGCTGAAAACCCTAGTAGTGGCATTTTGGTAATGATGTCCATATGAAATTATGTTAGGCCAAATCACTTACTAAGATCATGAATTTCTGTCCTGAGTATTATTATATCAATTTTGATCACCAGTAAATTTCTAGGAATTTTTGGTAGTATATTTTAAGTACTTCATTTGGAAAATGGATTATTTATGAATTTAATCATAAATAAAAAAATATATGGAAATTCAAATTGGAAAATCATTATTTTTGATGAACATACATTTTTAACCTAGATGAACCTTAGATAATTTATTTAGACATAATGGACCTCTGGTTAGAGTAGTGCATGTTCAAAGTGACCTAGGTCACTTAATTAATTAAATTAAATTATGGTCCAAAATAATTAGAAAGATGATGAACTTTTGAAGGATCAATATTACATACATGACAAACCCATGATAAATAATTAAGGGCATTTAGAAAAAGGAAATGGAAGTCATTTTGTTTGGGCTGGAATTAGGTCATTGGTTGTGCTTAGATAAAGTAACACATAACACTAGGACCCACAAGGGATATGATAGGAGGTTGGATTGAGAAGCGTATTGGCAAGTTGGAACCCTAGTTAGTGTCAAGTAGTAACGAGTGCTAGAGTGCAAAGACCAAGGAAAGTAATTAGAATGGAGATAGGCGAAAGACCGTCGTTCTCCCAATAATACCTTAAGTCATCAGGTTCACTCAAGAGCAACATTGAGAGTTGGGTATTAATAATGGGTAAACACTAATAAAAGTAAGTGTCCTTGAGAAAGGGAGCTTTGGGCTTCAGCCCATCATAGTTCCTAGTGCCCCTGAGATCCCTTCACCGGGTATGCCCTGGGCAGTCCTAGGACTAACTGTAAGTTGTTATGCCTAATAAGCATTAGACAAGACTAGTCTAATAGGTTAAGGGAACGATGTTTCAAACTCACCCGTATAGGGTTGGAGGTTACAGGATGGGTTTTGTCCTTCGAGCTGGAGGCTCGGATATTTGGATACAGGACGGGTTTTGTCCTATGAGCTGGAGGCTCGGGTTGGAAACAAATTGCATGTGTATAAAACATATTAGTGGCAAGTCATGCGGTACTGGGCCAATCGTCACACCGATGGCAGTACGGTGACTCAGGTGAGGTGTGAGGTTTTTAGGGGCTAGTAGGTTGTTTATATTGCGGTCTGAAGGACAATCCCCGAAAACACATACCCGACCTAAAAGTCTAGTGGACTAGCCAGCGCTATAGTACGTGGTGACTCTGGTGTATTCTTTAGAGGCATACGAAAGGTCTAGGCCTGGTAGTGTGTATACCCGCCTATGAGTGGAGATGCCCGCTCCACTGATGCCGTAGACACAACGGTAGTACCTAAGAGTTAAACTAACTCCAAAAAGTGGGAACTAAAGGTCTGTCCGCATAGAGTAGTGTGGGTGAGTTGCACTTGTATGAATCATAACCCGCATACCATATCATACATACATACTTAGGACATACGCACTAGAAATCCTTATCATATAAATTAGTATGAGCTTATTTATATGATAAGTTAAATTTGTGAAACCATAACTTATATGTTTATATGGGCATTCATATAAGTTAAGGTACTCCTGTGCTGATAGCTTAACAGTAGATAGTTTATTTCCTGCTCCATTCTCTACTTTGCTTACAACATTTCCTTTCCGTACAGTTCTTTCTTACTTTACTTGTACCATATAGAACTGTTAAAGTAGAGATATACTTGTTATTACATAATCTTGTTAGATTAGATTCACTGTCACCTACTTTCCTTTTATACCCCTTGTTGTTCTCCGCTTCGTCCTCCCGCTCGGTACCTAGGAGTCGCGGGGGTGAGGCGAGGAAAAAATGGCTTAGTCTTTATTACTAACGGTCGTTTGTGACAGAATCATTTTAGGAGCTTGAGGAGATGGAACACCAGCACGATGAGGTGGCAGGAAATTAGGAGCTGACACCACCTACTACTACTTCTAATACAACCCAGCGTCAGGTGATGACGCATGTACTGATGATAGATTAGCTTCTGCTTGGTTAGATTTTGTGTGAGAGAGATTGATTACTATGTACTGGGCATAATCCCTTTTCTCTTTCATTCTGTACTCATTGTGGACTATTGGATCTCTCATTTTACTTATATTATGATGATGTTGTGATGTGGACTTGATGTATAAATGCTTATATTGCTTCTCTTCTTGATTGGCCGAAAGGTTGAATCATCGTACTAGCCGGCAGGATCGGCGTCTTGCGGTGTCGACTAGCCCGTGTGCGCTAAGTGTCACCGTAAGACGACGGTTCTGGGCATAAGATCGGGTATCCCCCTTGGTAGGGGGTCTTACAAACTGGTATCACTCAACGTACGATCATTACGAGAGAAGTCCACAACACTAGAACACCCCGCTCGGGTATTAGTTTGCGGACAAACTATGCAGCGGAAGCGATGGTGTGCTTATGTGTAAAAGTCACAGAAAATAGTCTAGTTAAGAAATGAGTTAGGACAATCCTAATAAAAACCTTACATTTGTGCAGCCTCCACAGGTCGCTATACCGCAGGATGTGATCCCTCCCCCTCCGGCAGCCACAACTTTCCTACAGACATAGATGTGGCAGACTCTGACGGCCATCATCGATGCCTTCAGGGATCAGCAAGCCCCGACCCAGCAGCCAAACTCGGGATAAAATTGTCTTAGTGCCTTCAATAATCTATCCCCGCCGATATACCACGGGATAGAGAATGCAGTAAAGACTGAGGAGTGGCTCGAGG
Organism: Platanthera zijinensis; assembly: GCA_039513925.1. Lineage (NCBI taxonomy): Eukaryota > Viridiplantae > Streptophyta > Magnoliopsida > Asparagales > Orchidaceae > Platanthera > Platanthera zijinensis. The sequence goes on from CM077098.1 coordinate 32,317,513, forward strand.
CCATTCAAGAGATGCTTGCAGGAATCTACTGCCCTGTCAGGCAGGAAGTTCCTTTGGTGACTTCTGAACTTGATGCTCACGCGAAGAGATGGTGGAAGTCCATGCAGGACTCCACATATGCAAAAAGAGAGCTGTCAAATATCTCTTGGGATGAGTTCAGCGAGGCCTTCTTGGATTACTTCGTGTCTGTTACAGATATAGATGAGTTGGAGGAGAGGTTTTTGAACCTCAGGCAGGGGACCAGATGTAACACCCCAGAAATCTAAAAAAAGCCAAAGTGGGATTCAGGTTGGCTGACACGGCCTGAGAAACGGGCGTATCTAAGGGTGTGTTAGGTGTACACGGCCTGGGACACAGTCGTGTCCCAGGGCGTGTCCCTATTCTCGACGTGTTCTCGAGCCCTGATCGTCGAGTGTGGAACACGGCCTATGTCACAGCAGCGTGTTTGGCACACAGCTAGGGAAACGGGCGTGTGCCTTAGCCGTGTCCTGCTCGGGTAATTTTGGAGATCGTGTTACATGGGTGATACGGCCGAGTACACGGCCGTGTACTGTGTGACACGGGCGTGTCAGGCTTGACACGGGCGTGTCAGGCTTTACACGGGCATGTCAATGCCCGTGTTCTGGTTTATTTTAAGTCAGTTGTGCACCGCTTCAGGAACACGGCCCGTGACACGGGCGTGTCACAACCCGTGTTCAGCCCAGGAAATCAAATTCAGGGCTTATTAGAGCCGTTCATTTTCTTTTACCAAGATCCAATGGTATGGGCTCTTCCCTGGGTTGATAAGGCCGAGATTGAAGAGGAGAAAGCTCATTTGAGTTTCATCTTTCTCTTTCTAAAGTTAAGAGAGAGGGGAGAGAAATGCAAGGAAGAAGAAGAGGAATCCGGCCACCGGTGGTGTTGGGTGGTCAAAATCGCAATCCGAGTTCGGGTTTATAAAGGCAAGTCTACTACGAAGGCTTTCATCCGTCTCAATTCTCTCCATGGATCCGAGGCGAATTCCAAGGGTAACGATTTCTGTCTTGGACATGTGAAGTCCTATTTTCCGGCATTTGCATAGGGAAAATCCGTCCCCGCGAGTGTGCGGTGGGTTGTGGTGTCCCTTGGGGTAGATATATGAAGTACCCCTTGTTAGAGTTCGGAATTGGAGTACGGATCTAGGCATGCTATTTGAAGCCCATCTGGACGTGCTGGTCTTGATTTGTGATGCTTGTTTGCATTCAGAGGAATCTCCGAGAATTTGATTGTTTGTGTGCAATCTGTGGTGCATACCTGTTGCTTGGGGCAGCAGGAAGTACTGGAGGAAGTCCAGGAAATTGTGCGAGTTGGGTTCAACTCTTGTGGTGAACGGGCAAGGTGAAGCTGTACCCGCGCCAGTCCAGTCTTGAGCCTGACGATGTGAGCAACGGGATGGGCGGATCTGTACCCGCATTATGGTTGTCTAACCTTGGGTGCTAAAGGCCCTGTGAGGATCACATAGCGAGAGTCGACGGCTTGCGTGCCGATCAAGACTAGAATGCTCATTGGTGGGATCCGGTGTTTCCGGTACACTCGAATGTTCCCTGAGTGCACGGAGCATCGGGTCGTCGTGCCGATGTTTGTGATTTGTATTGACTGTGAGGTCATTCACGTCTTGCATGGTTTGCTATATATATATCATATTGGAAAATGCTATGCAGGGATGGAATTCCGCTGCCCCGTGCCAGGGGCAGGGTCGTTATAATTGGTCAGCAAAATGCTGACCGTTGCCCTATTTTCCACCGCTTGCTGGATTGGTTCTTGCAGGTGCTGGAGGTGCTGGTCCGAGCGGGACTTAGTGGGCTGAAGCCCAAGCTGCGTTGCTGCCTTCGAAGGCTTTGTTTTGTTTCTTCTTGTTCATGTGTGGCCGGCCTGCGTGCCGATGTCTGTAAACCACACCTTGTTAAGAGAAATTTGTAAGGCCTTAAGGCCAGATACTTTGGTTGTATACATTCCCATGTTTTAGTGGACAGTTCTTGTTTTGCTTGAGTTCAAGATTTCAACCGTGAAGCTTCCGCTAGAATGCTCTGTGTTAGGATGCGTTGGTTTTGATATTATTTCGCAGCGTCTCCGCCTGTTGGTGGAATATGGTGTGTTTGCCGTTTTACTTGGTCGTTAAATTGTGTGTTTTACACATATAGGTGACTAGAAGTGTGGCGGGTCAATCCGAACCTCAAAATTCTGTAGAAAGTGCGGCACCAGCTGAGGTGCCCACACCTCCTCCATCTGCTGAAACGGTACGTTTCATCACAGAAACGGTACTTGCTGTTATGAATGCTCAGCAGGCTGGGCAGGCACGTCCTGCAGTGGTGCCAACGCATGCTGGGGTACAGCAAGAACCAGTAGAAGCTGTAGTTGATCCGCGGGAAGCAGATCAACAATTGAAGTAATTCTTGAGCTTCAATCCTCCAAAATTTACTGGGGTAGGGTCACCGGCCCAAGCAGAGTATTGGATTGCAAGGATCAAGAGGATCATCAGAGCGATCAAGGTTGAGGAGGGACAGAAGGTTTTGTCAGCCATTTTCCTACTGGAAGGAGAGACTCGTTTGTTCTAGGCCGAAGTCTCGATGGACGAATTTTCTCGGTTGTTCTTGGCACAACATCTACCAATGCAGCAAAGGATATCGATGGAAATGGAATTTCAACGGTTAACTCAAGGAGATTGTAGTGTTGATGAGTAACTACATGAGTTCACACGTTTGGGAAGATATGCGGGTACAATATTCGCCGAAGAAGAGCGTAAGAATAGTAGGTTTTATACGGGATTGCGAGATGAGCTGCGGTATTTGCTCTCGAGTTCTGTGAGTCAGGGATTTCAAGCCTTAGTCTGTACAACTCGGTCTTTGGAGATGGACATGAAAAGAGGGCAGGCAAAAGGGACCTTGGCTGTGACAAAGCCAGAGTTCAAGCCGCCGCGTCCGAAGAAGTTTGGGTACCGTAAGAGATGGGGAAAGAAGTCCAAGTCTACTGGACAAGCTCCTTCTGCGACTGTGACAGAGACATCTGGGTATGGATCTCGCGCTTGTTTTACGTTCGGGAAGTTGGGACACTTCGCACATGATTGCTGAGTTGGTCCTCCAAAGGGTGACAAGAAGACGGGAGCGTCTTTTGCGGAGAAAGGGAAGACTGTGGCGGAGTCTTCTGCCTTGCACGCGCAGCCCCGAGTCTTCAACCTTGGAAAACAGGAGGCCATTAAGCAGGCGGATGTCGTCACAGGTACGCGCAGTTTTTAATGTTAGTTTATACTGCGTGCTGTGCTTGTTTTGATTTTGATGTTTTAGGGTTTGTCCTTATACGAGAGTATCCGGCGCGAGCACTATTTGACACAGGTGCTTCACATTTGTTTCTGTCTGAAGATTTCGTCATTCGTGTCAGGGTACCTATCCGGACCACGACAGACAGTGTAAAGGTGTTGGTACCTAATGGATGATTGATGTGCGCGGATAAATCTTGCGGTCTTGAGGTCAAGATAGGGAGTCGGGAGTTCAAGGTGGAAACACTAGTATTGCCGATCAAGGAATTTGATATAATCTTTGGTATGGACTGGATGTCAGAGCAGCGTGCCTGTATAGATTGCACTTCAAAAGAGGTCACACTCGGGCAGAATACCGAACAAGATACCAAGTTCATTGGTATACAAGGGATGAGTGGGATGTTGTTATCTGCTCTGCAAGTCGTTAAGGCAGTTCGGAAGGGTGCGGAGTTGTTCTTCACACTCGTAGAGGCGTTGGCGCCGAAGGCTAGTGTGACTGAAGTGCTGATTGTGTCGGAATATGCTGATGTGTTTCCAAAGGACCTTCCGGGGTTACCTACCCAAAGGGAAATCGACTTCGCTATCGAGCTGGTGCCGGGTGCGAAACCTGTGGCCCGTTCGCCATATCGGGTAGCGCCAAAAGAGAGGGCCGAACTAAAAGTTCAGTTACAAGAACTGTTGGTGCAGGGATACATACGCCCAAGTATGTCACCTTGGAGCGCGCCTGTTCTTTTTGTGAAAAAGAAAGACGGTAGTTTGCGGCTATGTATTGATTATCGTGAACTGAATAAGTTGACGGAGAAAAACAAGTATCCGATTCCTCGGATCGATTACTTGTTCGATCAGCTAGCGGGCTCAACCGTCTATTCCAAGTTGGATTTGAAATCCGAGTATTACCAATTGCGGATTAGGGAAGGTGACATTCCCAAGACAACGTTTGGCACATGCTACAGTCATTATGAGTTCACAGTGATGCCGTTCGGCTTATGTAATGCGCCTTCGATATTCATGGATCTCATGCATCAAACGTTCCGCGAATACTTGGATCTGTTTGTGATTGTGTTCATTGATGATATCCTCGTGTACTCTCAGTCGGAGGAAGATCATGCAAACCATTTGCGGTTGGTATTGCATACCTTGCAGATAAATAAGTTGTATGTCAAGTTCTCTAAGTGTGAGTTCTGGCTCTCGTCGGTGGCTTTTCTGGGCCATATGGTAAGTGGAGAGGGCATATCGGTGGATCTGGCAAAGATAAGTGCCATTCGTGATTGGCCAGTGATGTCTTCGGTGGCTGAAGTAAGGAGTTTTCTTGGACTGGCAGGCTACTATAGAAGATTTGTGGCGAACTTCTCCCGGATTGCTTTGCCTTTGACTACGTTGATGAGAAAAGATCAGAAGTTCGTTTGGACGCCGGAGTGCGCGCGAGCTTTTGAGGAGTTAAAAGGTCGTTTGACCACGGCGCCTGTTTTGACGTCGCCTTGTGGTACATACGCTTTTGAGATTTACAGCGATGCGTCAGGAAGCGGCTTAGGCTGCGTTCTCCTGCAGTTTGTAAAGGTGATCTCTTTTGGCTCACGTCAAATAAAGGTGCATGAGCGTAATTACCCCGTCCACGACTAGGAGTTTGCGGCGGTGATCTTTTTGCTAAAGTTGTGGCGGCACTATCTTTATGGCGTGAAGGTAGATATTTAGACAGATCATAAAAGCCTAAAGTATCTGCTCGATCAAAAGGATTTGAATATGCGACAAAGGAGGTGGATGGAATTCCTAGGGGATTATACCTTCGACATTCACTATGTTCCTGGAAAGGGAAATGTGGTCGCTGATGCCTTGAGTCATCGGACTCCGGTGTGAGCAAGTTGGTTACGGATACATGATGACCGTCTAATCCAGGAGCTGGAAGCATTGGAGATATCATGTATGGAAAGGGATTCTTCGGCCGATGCATGCCTTAACTGGATGGAGGTTCAATATGACCTTGCGGATAGGGTTCGGCGGGCAACAGAGTTTGATGAAAGTCTCCAGGGCTATGCAAAGGAGGGGTCTGGTGACCACTGGGATGACGGTTTATTACGGAAGGATGGCCGATTGTGCGTCCCTTGTGCGGGTAAATTGCGAGAAGAATTGTTATATGAAGCACACTTTACAAAGTACTCAATTCACCCTGAGAGCACAAAGATGTACAAGGACATGAAGAAATTGTTCTGGTGGCCCAGTTTAAAGAAGGACATAGCCGAGTATGTGGCTAAGTGTCGTACTTGTGCTTTGGTAAAGGCAGTGTCAACGACCTAGTGGTTTCCTAAAATCATTGCCAGTTCCGCAGTGGAAGTTTGAGGATATTTCTATAAATTTTGTGCACGGATTGCCAAGATCTCAATGTGGGAATGACTCAATCTGGGTGATTGTAGACCGGTTGACAAAGGTGGCTCACTTTCTACCGAACAAGCGGGACGATTCAGTGGAAATGTTGGCAAAGCTCTATGTCGAGCAGATTGTTCGATTGCACGGTATTCCCCGAAGTATTGTCAGTGACCGTGATGGGCGATTTACTTTGAAAGATTGGAGGCTAATTCATCAGCTGTTGGGCACGAAGTTAGCATTCAGTACGGCCTTTCATCCGCAAACGGATGGCCAAACTGAACGAACCAACAGAACAATGGAGGATATGCTCTGTATGTGCGCCCTGGACTTCGGTAAGAAATGGGAAGATCATCTTGTTATGGTGGAATTTGCCTACAATAATAGCTACCAACCGAGAATCGGCATGGCACCATCTGAAGCTCTGTATGGTCGCAAGTGCCGTACACCGTTAGCTTGGGCAGAAACTGGCGAATCCAAACTGTTGGGACAAAAGGCAGTCGAGGATGCTAACTCAACAATACGCTCTATTCGAGAGAGACTACTAATAGCCCAGGATCAGCAAGCCAAGTATTACAATGCTAAGCACCGGAACGTGGAGTTCGCGGTAGGTGACTGGGTCTATTTAAAGATTAAACCCTTCAAAGGCGTATCTCGAATTAGGCGGTTGAAAAAGCTAAGTCCGCGATACCTTTGTCCGTTTGAAGTGGTGGAGCAGGTTGGGGAAGCTGCCTATCGGCTAGCTCTTTCATCGGAATTGGGTGGACTGCATGATGTGTTCCACATCTCGGTACTATGAAAAGCAGTCAAGGATCCAGGTCAAGTGATTGAGAATGATCGGGTGCCGGTTGAGTATGGGATAACGACAACGGTGAGGCCCATTCAGATCGAGGATCGAGCTGAGAAACAGTTGCGGAACAAAATGATCGGGATGGTCAAAGTCCGGTGGGACAATTGTGGCCGAGAAGAGCTAACATGGGAGAGGGAGCAGACCATGCGAGCCGAGTTTCCCGAGTTATTTTCGTAACCTATTCGCTCATTTGTATATGTGATAGAAACATATATGTCTCTGATTGTGTTTTGTTGTTATCTCTTATCTCCCTGCTGTCTTCAAATTTCGGGACGAAATTTTATTAAGGAGGGGAGGACTGTAACACCCTAGAAATCTCAAAAAAGCCAAAGTGGGATTCAGGTTGGCTGACACGGCCTGAGACATGGGCGTGTCTCAGGGCGTGTCAGGTGTACACGGCCTGGGACACGGGTTTACACGGCCTGGGACACGGGCGAGTCCCAGGGCGGGTCCCTATTCTCGACGAGTTCTCGAGCCCTGATCGTCGAGTGTGGAACACGGCCTATGTCACAGGGGCGTGTTTGGCACACGGCTAGGGATACGGGCATGTGCCTTAGCCGTGTCCTGCTCGGGTAATTTTGGAGATCGTATTACAGGGGTGATACGGCCGAGTACACGACAGTGTACTGTGTGACACGGGCGTGTCAGGCTTGACACGGGCGTGTCAATGCCCGTGTTCTGGTTTATTTTAAGTCATTTGTGCACCGCTTCAGGAACACGGCCTGTGACACGGGCGTGTCACAACCCGTGTTCGGCCCAGGAAATCAAATTCAGGGCTGATCAGAGCCGTTCATTTTCTTTGACCAAGATCCTATAATCTGGGCTCTTCCTTGGGTTGATAAGGCCGGGATTTAAGAGGAGAAAGCTCATTTGAGTTTCATCTTTCTCTTTCTAAAGTTAAGAGAGAGGGGTGAGCAAAGCAAGGAAGAAGAAGAGGAATCCGGCCGCCGGTGGTGCCACGGTGGTCCAAATCGCGAGCCGAGTTCGGATTGCGAGCCGAGTTTGGCTTTCATCTATCTCAATTCTCTCCATGGTTCCGAGGCGAATTCCAAGGGTAACGATTTCCGTCTTGGACATGTGAAGTCCTACTTTTTTGCATTTGCATAAGGAAAATCCGTCCCCGCGAGTGTGCGGTGGGTTGTGGTGTCCCTTAGGGTAGATATGTGAAGTTCCCCTTGTTAGAGTCCGGAATTGGAGTACGGATCTAGGCATGCTGTGTGAAGCCCATCTGGACGTGTTGGTCTGGATTGGTGATGCTTGTTTGCATTCGGAGGAATCTCCGAGAATTTGATTGTTTGTGTGCAATCTGTGGTGCATACTCGTTGCTTGGTGCAGCAGGAAGTACTGGAGGAAGTCCAGGAAATTGTGCGAGTTGGGTTCAACTCTTGTGGTGAACGGGCAAGGTGAATCTGTACCCGCGTCAGTCAAGTCTTGAGTCTGACGATGTGAGCAACGGGATAGGCAGATCTGTAACCGCGTTATGGCTGTCTAACCTTGGGTGCTTAAGGCCCTGTTAGGATCACATAGCGAGATTCGACGGCTTGCGCGCCGATAAGACTAGAATGCTCATTGGTGGGATCCGGTGTTTACGGTACACCAGAATGTTCCCTGAGTGCACGGAGCGTCGGGCCGCCGTGCCGACGTTTGTGATATGTATTGACTGTGTGGTCGTGCACGTCTTGCGTGGTTTGCTATATATATATCATATTGGAAAATGCTATGCAGGGATGGAATTCCGCTGCCCCGTGCCAGGGGCAGGGTTGTTATAATTGGTTAGCTGAATGCTGACCGTTGCCCTGTTTGCCACCGCTTGGTTGATTGGTTCTTGCAAGTGCTGGAGGTGCTGGTCCGAGCGGGACTTAGCGGGCTGAAGCCCAAGTTGCATTGCCCTTGAAGGCTTTGTTTTGTTTCTTCTTGTTCATGTGTGGCCGGCCTGCGTGCCGATGTCTGTAAACCACACCTTGTTATGAGAAATTTGTAAGGCCTTAAGGCCAGATACTTTGGTTGTATACATTCCTATGTTTTAGTGGAGAGTTCTTGTTTTGCTTGAGTTTAAGATTTCAACCGTGAAGCTTCCGCTAGAATGCTCTCTGTTAGGATGCATTGGTTTTGATATTATTTCGTAGAGTCTCCACCTGTTGGTGGAATATGGTGTGGGGCCCCGGCCGGACCCTCAATTATATTCTTCTTGACGGGTAGAGGTGTTACACCAGATAAGTGATAGAGTACCAGTGGGAATTTTCCCATCTGGCCAGCTTCTCGAGGATACACGATTTGGATGACAAGAGGTATGTTAAGAGGTTCTACCGGGGTCTTAGGGACTCTACCAGGCTGGCTCTACTAATCATTTCCCATGGCAATTCGACACATATCATAGAGATGGCTAAGAAGCTGTAGGCAGACCAGCTGATTGTACAGAGCAGGGGAAAGAGACCATTTGATGGGTCATCCTACGGGTAGAGCAGTAGGTGCTCCCAGAGTGGCAGAGTGATGAGCTACAAGAAGGGTCAGGGACGTTATCATCCCAACTACAGCCAGGAGCAGGGGCCTCCTGCAGTACTAGCTCCCCAGCCACTACAGGTATATGACCCGAGGAGATAGGATGACCATGGCCACCGACCGGTGATTTGCATTAGATGCCAACAGCTGGGGCACATGAGAGCTGAATGTCCTCAGTAGTTCTATCCACCACCACCTCCTCCTCCACCTCTGGTAGCCCCTCCGACATAGCAGGGCCGAGGTCGAGGCTGAGGTCGAGGCCGAGTTTGTGGCCATTATGGTAAAGGACGTGGATAGGAGAAGATGTATGCTTTAGACCTCGCCGAGCCAAGGAACCCCGAGTAGGTTATTATAGGTACTTAAAATTAATTGCATTCTAGATTTCATTTTATAGTACTTTGCCAACCTTAGTAGAACGACAAACATGTTATAATTCAAACAAAAACCCTAGGCATAGCCTTTATCAGTGGCAAGCCAGCTCATACATTGTTCGATACGGGTGCTTTACACTCGTTTGTATAAGAAGCCTTCCTTGAAGGACTAGCGGGCATAGACCGATTCACAGGCATAACCAGGAGGGTGTGTCTACTAGGCGGATAAGAGCTATTATCATCTGCCAAGTGTAACATGGAGGCAGAAATTGGTTGAAAGAACTTGGAAGCGCCATCGATAATTTTTAGAATGCCGGACTTCGAACTGATCTTGGGCATGACTTGGTTGCACTGGAACTACGCTCGGATCGATTGCCCATCAAGGTGGATCACCTTACGACATGGGGACACCGATATCGTCATTGAAGGTATTAGACCAATCTCCAACCTTCTATTATCATCTGTACAGGCTGTCAAGGTCTATAAGCAAGGGGAGGAGGTATACATTATCTGCTTCGAGATGGCGGTAGATGAAGCTTCTATTATTGATATCTTGGGGGTTAGGGATTTCTCCGATGTATTTTCGGAGAAATTGCCCGGATTGCCACCGACTAGACATATAGACTTCTGGATTCAATTGGTGCTGGGAGCAAAGCTCATATCTCGGACACCGTATAGGATGGCCCCCAAGGAGCTAGCGGAGTTTAGGACCCAGTTACAGGAGCTAGTGGGGTCAGGATTTGTCATACCTAGATCATCACCCTAGGGAGCACCAGTGCTATTAGTTAAGAAGAAGGATGGATCGTAGCGGCTCTACATCGATTACCGGGAGATGAACCGGTTGACAGTCCGGAACATGTATCTGTTGCTTCGGATCGACGAGATTTTTGATCAGCTACAGGGAGCCTTTTTGTTCTCTAAGATGGATTTGAGGTCCGGGTACTATCAGCTGCATATTCAGGAGGAGGGCATTCCGAAGATAGCCCTTAGTTCTCGGTACGGCCTATAAAAGTTCCTGGTGATGCCCTTCGGACTCATGAATGCACCTTTCGCATTCATGAGTCTTATGAACTGTGTCTTCGAGCCATTCCTGGATAGATTTGTTATAGTCTTCATCGACGACATTCTTATCTATTCCCAGAAATAGGAGGAGCTTACCCAGTATTTGGCACTAGTGTTGGGCAAGTTGGGGGAGCATCAGATGTATGTATAGTTCTCCAAGTGTCAGTTTTGGCTACATGAGGTATCTTTCTTTGGGCATACTATCAGTGGAGCTGGATTGGCTATGAATCCGACCAAGGTACATGTAGTTCGAGATTGGCCGCGACCAAAGTCAGCTTCAGATATACGTAGTTTCTTGGGATTTGCGGGATATTATCGCAAGTTCGTGGAGGGGTTATCATGAGTAGCACTCCCCCTCACGTCCTTGACGAAGAAGGATGCGGCGTTTACTTGGACCGAGAAGTGTTAAGCAACGTTCTAGGAGTTGAAGGACAGGCTCACCTCTTCCCCCATCCTTGTACTTCCATCTGGGAAGGAAGGATTTCACATTTATACCGACCCATCATACCAGGCGATGGGTGCAGTCCTAATGCAGCATGGACATGTTATTGCGTATGCTTCGAGATAGCTAAAAAAGCACGAACAAAACTACCCCGTACATGATTTGGAGCTCGGGGCTGTGATATTCACATTAAAGACTTGGAGGCATTACTTGTATGGGGTTCATTGTGATATCTTATCGGATCATAAGAACCTCAAATATATTGACACGTAGAAGGATCTAAATCTGTGCCAGTGGAGATGGCATGAGTTTTTGTGCGACAATGACTACACGATGCATTATCACCCGGGGAAGGCAAACACCGTGGCGGATGACTTGAGTAGGAGAGCCGACACTACTGGACCGGATCCCCGGGTGATGGCTATGGAGCTGGTACGGATGTTGGAGGATATACACATTACCATGGTTTCCGAGCTGAGCCGGATGTTTATTAGGAGTAGTTGAACTCCTTGGTTATCGAGTGTGACATACAGGAGCACATTAGGACACAGCAGAGGCTGGATGCGGATTAGTATCCAGTATTTAGTTCCATGGCCGTGTCTATATACTCGCAAGAGGGGGTGTCCGGGAGGATATACTCAGGGAGGCACACTGTTCTCAGTACTCAGTGCACCGCGGTATCACCAAGATAACAACAGATCTGCGGAGGAGCGTATAATGGCCAGGGATTAAGAGGGAAAGCATATATTATATGACGCATTGCGAGACCTGCCAGTGGGTAAAGGCAGAGTGCAAGAGCCCACGAGGGTTACTACAGTCATTACCAGTGCCATAGTGGAAGTTTGAGGATATAGTTATGGACTTCGTGCACGGATTGCTTTGCTCCCACTCTGGTCACGACTCTATATGGGTCATTGTCGATAGACTGACCAAGATAGCCCGGTTTATACCAATCAGGAAGGAAAACCCAGTTACAATTTTGGTGAGGTTGTTTGTGGAATAGTTCGTCAGGTACCACCACGTCCCAAGGACGATTGTCTCGGATCGTGACGGTTGGTTCACTTCTAGGGAGTGGAGAGCGGTGCATGCATACTTGGGTTCTCAGCTTATTTTAGCACTGATTGTCATCCACAGACTGACGGCCAGACAAAGCGGACCAACTACACAATGGAGGATCTGTTGCATCTATATATACTGGACACGGGGAAACCCTGAGAGAGACTGTTGTCCTTGATTGAATTCTCCTATAACAACAGTCACCAGGTGAGCATTGGGATGGCACCATATGAGGCTCTATATGACAGGAAATGCCGGATTCCACTATCATGGGTCCATGATGAGGAACCCAAGGCACTCGGGTCGAATTATATTAAGGATACGTATGCTCAGATACGACTAATCAGGGATCGGATGCTGGAGGCACAAAGTAGGCAGGCAAAGTACTACGATACAAGACATCGGAATGTGGAGTTTTAGGTGGGGGATAGTGTGTTCTTGAAGATACGTCCGGTGCATGGTGTCTCGCGAGTGCGGAGGCACAAGAAGCTCAGCCCTCGATTTATGGGATCATACATGATCCTGGAGCAGATCGGTCCTTTGGCTTACAGGCTAGAGCTTCCGCCAGAGTTAGGTACCTTGCATGACATCTTCCATGTCTCTTCACTTTGGATAGCTCTCCTTTGGCAAGAGCAGCATATTATCACTACAGCAGGCCCGGTAGCACCTGATAGATAAGTTCGTTTAGAGCAGTCCGTATCGATGATACATCGACTCTTGTATTGCGTAAGAAGAAGGTTCCCTTGGTCAAGGTATTGTGGTCCAACCACGGACGGGTGGAGCACACATAGGAGCCGATGGATCTGATGCGTGAACGGTACCCGGAGCTTTTCGTCTCAGGTACCTTTTAATTATGCTTAAAGTTCTCAAAATTCTTGTGCATAGAAACCCCGTAGACCCGAACTTGAATTTCGGGGACGAATTTTTTTTTTGTTTATTGGGATTTGTAACATCCCATTTCGTGCTAGGTCCCTCGCACGCGTGTTGAGTCAAGAGAATTGACTCAGGCTCGGGAAGCTTCGAGTGAGTCGTGGGAACACGACGCCACCAGACGAATTTAACTTAGAAAACACTTGGGAAAACTTTAGGCGTCGAGTAATTTCGACGCCATTTGAAAATGAGTCGAGTAATTCCGATGAACTTAACTTACAAGACTCGGGAAACTTTAGGCATTGACTGGTCTCGACGCCATTCCATGAAGCGTCGAGTGAACTCGATGCCACTCAACGTGGCGTTGAGTGGTATCAACGCTCTCGACACCACTTTACTTAGACGTTGCAGGATGACTTTGCATTGAGTGGTCTTGATGCCACTCAATGTCTTTACTTAAGTGCCTGGTGGCGTTGAGTGGTTTCAACACCACTCAGCGCGGCATTGAGTGGTGTCGACACCACTCAATACCTTGACAAGTTTCTGGCGGCATTGAGTGGTGTCAACACTACTCAACGCGGTGTTGAGTGGTGTCGACACCACTCAATTCCTTGACTTAAGTTGCTGGCGGCGTTGAGTGGTGTCGACACCACTCAATGCCTTGACAAGTTGCTGGCGGTGTTGAGTGGTGTCAACACCACTCAATGCGGCGTTGAGTGGTGTCGAAACTAATCAATGCCTTGAATGATGATTACTGGCAGCGTTAGTGGTGTCAACACCACTCAACACGGAGTTGAGTGGTGTCGACACCACTAAATGCCTTGACTGAAGAGTGCTCACGGCATTGAGTGGTGTCAACACCACTCAACGCGGCGTTGAGTGGTGTCGACACCACTCAACGCTTTTGGACTTAGAATTTTTCTCTGAAAACTATGTTGGTCGGTTCTCTCATATATGGGTTGAACCGGATTCAGGATAAAATTGTGATGGGACATTTGGAATCGATCTCTACAAAAAATCTATTCCTCATTTCAATAAAACATATTTATAGCATTAATTGGCGATCCATTACATGGCTGACAAGTGACAGCATGGGGGAGAATCATGCTCATTGACGGCCGACAATGCCCAGAGACTCCTCTTAATTCAAGCCTTTAAACTAACCAGCCTCACCTCCATTCCACCCCACCATCACCTTCAGTGAATCCTAAGGAGCAAAAACTGACAGCTGGAGTAGAGGATTAGCCGGAGCAAGGGTCGGCCATGACACACCACCACCAAACCCGCCGTCAAGCTCGTCTAAGGGTCCGTTTCTCCTCCCCTCCTTCTATGCTAGCTGTCTAGCTCTTTTAGGAAAGATATTAGGCTCAAATGATCCTGATACCATGTGAGAGGGAGCATGCCGAGCATTTCTCCTTGCTTGGGTTCGCCGGAGGAGCCGACCATGCCGCCGGGAAACGCAAGCCACTACCTCAATTGAGGTGGTGGTGAAAATCACCCCCAGAAATGGCGGCCAGAAGGCCGGGAAATACAAGATCTAGCTAGTCCATGTTGGGGCAATCTGGACTGTAGGCTCATTGGAGAAGATAAACCGATGCCAATGAATTTTTATGAAATAATAAAAAGTCTATTTTTGTCCCAGTTTATACAGTCACCTTGTATATATTATTTAGGCCTCTAAGAGGCATTTTCAGAAATAATGCCAAACATGAAAAGGTAGATATAAGTCTTAACTTTAATTTTATACATTAAAACTGAAATTTGGAGCAATATTGCTCCCTATAGGGCCATTCTACTAAGACTGCGCTTAGGCTAGGGCAAATGTTTAAATGAGTGCCCAAGCCAAACCCTAAGACCACATGTCATGAAATTTTGGACATGTGTGTGTTTATGCTAGACTTAGGTCTAGGACAAAAATCCAAATTTTTGGGATGCATTTATCTATAGTTTTAATAGAATTATCATTTATTAAATAAATTTAATATAGGAAGATTCCCTCTTCTAAATGCCTCCAAATTTGGGTGGCATGGCCATTGGATCAGTATATGACCATGGTAAAAGTTGCAAGTCATTTGGATCTCTATATGTTTGGGAAATCCAACATGCATGGTGGAGTTAGATTTGTAAATATTATGCCAAAATGTAAAAATGGGAAGTTAGCCCATTTTGCCTAATTATTTTCCATGGCATTTTGGAAAAAAAGGCTTATAAGGATGAATTACAGCTCCCATGGAAGGAGTGAGACTTTTGGGAAAAAAATCCCATTATTTTGAATTAATGGAGAATAAGATCTTTTAGAAATAAAATGAGATATGGGTCCACTGACCTTGTAAAATTCTAAAATTTTGATACCTTCCCTAATAGGACATTTTACATCTCTGGAAAAAGTTATAAGTCTATTTGAGAATTATATTTTGTATATATAGTAGATTTGCAACACCTCTACTCGTCAGGAAGAATATAATAGAGGGTCCGGCCGGGGCCCCACACCATATTCCACAAACAGGCGGAGACGCTACGAAATAATATCCAAACCAACGCATCCTAACACAGAGCATTCTAGCGGAAGCTTCACGGTTGAAAAACTTGAACTCAAGCAAAACAAGAACTGTCAACTAAAACATAGGAATGTATACAACCAAAGTATCTGGCCATTAGAACTTACAAATTTTTCTTAAAAAGGTGTGGTTTACAGACATCGGCACGCAGGCCGGCCACACATGAACAAGAAGAAACAAAACAAAGCCTTCGAGGGCAGCAATGCAGCTTGGGCTTCAGCTCGCTAAGTCCCGCTCGGACCAGCACCTCCAGCACCTGCAAGAACAAATCCACCAAGCGGTAGCAAACAGGGCAACGGCTAGCATTCAGCTGACCAATTACAACGACCTTGCCATTGGCACGGGGCAACGAAATTCCATCCCTGCATAGCATTTTCCAATATGATATATATATAGCAAACCACGCAAGACGTGCACGACCGCACAGTCAATACATATCACAAACGTCGGCACGACGGCCCGACGCTCCGTGCACTCAGGGCACATTCGGGTGTACCGGAAACACCGAATCACACCAATTAGCATTCTAGTCTTGATCGGCATGCAAGCCGTCGACTCTCGCTATGTGATCCTAACAGGGCCTTAAGCACCCAAGGTTAGACAACCATAACGCGGGTACAGATCCGTCTATCCCGTTGCTCACATCGTCAGACTCAAGACTGGACTGACGCGGGTACAGCTTCACCTTACCCGTTCACCACAAGAGTTGAACCCAACTCGCATAATTTCCTGGACTTCCTCCAGTACTTCCTGCTGCATCAAGCAACAGGTATGCACCACAGATTGCACACAAATAATCAAATTCTCGTAGATTCCTCCGAATGCAAACAAGCATCACCAATCCAGACCAACATGTCTAAATGGGCTTCACACAGCATGCCTAGATCCGTACTCCAATTCCGGACTCTAACAAGGGGGACTTCACATATCTACCCCAAGGGACACCACAACCCACCGCACACTCGCGGGGACGGATTTTCCCTATGCAAATGCAGGAAAGTAGGACTTCACATGTCCAAGACGGAAATCGTTACCCTTGGAATTCACCTCGGAGCAATGGAGAGAATTGAGACGGATGAAAGCCTTCGTAGAAGCCTTGACTTCGTAAATCCGAGCTCGGCTCGCGATTTGGACCACCGCAGCAGCACCAGCGGCCGGATTCCTCTTCTTCTTCCTTGCTTTGCTCTCCCCTCTCTCTTAACTTTAGAAAGAGAAAGATGAAACTCAAATGAGCTTTCTCCTCTTCAATCCCGGCCTTATAAACCCAGGGAAGATCCCAAACCATTGGATCTTGGTCAAAGAAAATGAACGGCTCTGATCAGCCCTGAATTTTATTTCCTGGGTCGAACACGGGTTGTGACATGCCCGTGTCACAGGCCGTGTTCCTGAAGCGGTGCACAACCGACTTAAAATAAACCAGAACACGGGCATTGACACGCCCGTATCAAGCCTGACACGCCCGTGTCCATAATAACCCAGATTTGCTTGAAGTCACCCTTGAACTAAGATGAATTAAGTTTTATTTGACATCCTTGTTTAGTTGTGTGTTTGCAGATTACCATTGCTAAGTGTAGACCAATGTCTGTCTACAGTGGGTCAGGAACACAGGACCATATAGTGTAATCCCTCATTGTGTGATCCAAGGTGTTGACTCATGTGTAGCCTCTCAATTGGGATACACTTCATATTCAAACCTTGGATCTTTGAATGAAGATTGGACTCGTGAAGAGAAGAGAAAGATTTTTTTTCTAAAGATTCGAAAATTCTCTAAGTCCACTTCTCGAGAAGTGCCTCTTAGTTCTCGAGAAGTCCTTAGAATTCTCGAGAAGCTTTGCTTCAAAGTTCTCGAGAAGTGCTTAGAGTTCTCCAGAAGCTTAGCTTCAAAGTTCTCGAGAAGTCCAGACAGCTTCAAGAATTTTTCTAAGTCAGAGTTCTCGATAAGTCTGATGTAGTTCTCGAGAAGTCTTCTTTGTTCTCGAGAAGTCTTGGCCAGTTCTCGAGAAGTCTCAATTATAGTTCTCGAGAAGTCCAACTTGTTCTCGAGAAGCTTGGCTTAAGTTCTCGAGAACTGCCAGCCCTATTTCTCAAATAGACAAAATTTGCCTCAGAAATCTCTCTTAAGTGTTAGTTCTCGAGAAGACTCCATAGTTCTCGAGAAGTCAGTTAGTTCTCGAGAACTCAGCCTTTTGTTCTCGAGAAGTCCAGAATTCTTCTAAGTAGTATAGTTCTCGAGAAGTCCTGATAGCTCTCGAGAACTCAGTTTCTAGTTCTCGAGAACTAAAGTTACTTCTCGAGAACTGAAAGTCAAATTTTTCAGAAAATTATTTTAAGTCCAGATCGGCCGAAATTTTCAAATGACTTGACGTGATTGGTCCACGTGTCGTCATTAATGTCTTTTCTACCCGTTAAGGGTAATCCTATATAAAGTCTTTTCATTAATACAAAACCCTAACAATTACAAGGAGCAGAATTCTGTACATTCTAATTTCGTGATCGGCCTTCTCTCTCCAAGAAGAACAATATTCTAAAGCCGCCGCCGTCGCCCAACGTGAGATCGATCTTTCTGCTTTCGATCAAGAAAGACCTGCTGTTCAAGGAATCTTCTTCCTCTCCTTGATCGAGTAGGTCCTAAGTCTTCTCAGGTCAGATCTACAGAGGTTCTTCTTCTATAAATTCTGAAAAAGCCGCCAAGTTTAGAAGAAGACCTAGAATTCAATATTTCCAGATCTGAGAGAATTTTTTGTTTGTATTTTCAAACCTCTTTGTAAATCTTGTAGGAGATTATTCTCCGGGTTTAGGAGCGTTGTTCTCCGAGTTGTAGGAAGTTTTTTTTATCTTCCGAGTGTAGATCCATTTGGATCAAGTTTGTAGGAACTTGGTTCTAAGGCGTAGGGTTGTTTTCAATCCGAGATAGTGGAGTAGCCGAGTCTAGTGATTTGCTAGATCGGTGAGGTAAAGTGGACGTACCCAAGATTGGGTAACCACTATAAATCTTCTTGTCTTTCTGTGATTGCTTGATTTCTTGTGCTAGTTCGTTAAAATTTTTATTCCGCAAATTGACGCATGATTCACCTATTCACCCCCCTCTAGGTGATTTAGGTTGACAACTTTACACTTTCAATTGGTATCAGAGGGAGGTGTGTCGTTAAAAGTTTAACACCTTGATTAATTTCCTCTCGAAAGTTGTCACTTGGATTTTCAAGCAATGGACAAGGCCAAAGATTTTGCCAAGCTTCCCCTGTGCACAAAGAATAACTTTCCCATGTGGAAAGAGAGAATCAAATTTTTCATGGAAGATGTGGACCCCCGGATCTTCATGATTGTTGAAGAAGGTCCTTACATCCCCATGGCTTCCTCCACTATAGATCCAACCAAGAAGGTTTCTAAGAAATTGATGGATCTAGATAAGGACGAGATTGCACTTTTCTCTTTGGACAATAAAGCTAAAAAAATTATAGCAAGTGCAGTCGATGACTCGATGCTGCAGAATCTGATTCACTGCCAATCGGTAAAGGAGATGTGGCAGTCCCTAGTAACTCTGATGGAAGGTACTGAAGAAGTGAGGGATGATAGAAGATCCCTACTAAACCAGAAATATGAAGCCTTCAGACAAGGGTCAAAGGAGACCATTGCAGATACTTTTGAGAATTTCTTCAAGATAGTAAATGGCCTAAGTGTGTATGACCGAGACTTCACCAATGGGGAGCTGAATGATAAGTTTTTGAGGTCTCTCACAAAGGAATGGGACAACAAAGTCTGTGCTATCCGGGAGTTTGGCAGACTAGCTGAAACAGACCCACAGAATCTATTTGGCAAGCTGATGTCCTATGAACTGCAGATCAATTCCAGAAAAGCTGAAGAGGAGAAAAGTCTCTTCTCTTCAAAAGAGAAGTCTGTTGCATTAAAGGATGACAGTTCAAGGAAGGGAAAAGCTGCCTCACCAGCACCTGCTCAAGAAGTGAGTGAAGAAGAAAACTCTGAGCCAAGCACCTCGGGGTCAGAACTATCTGAAGGAGAGTTCTCTTTGATCTCATGGCAGTTCAAGAAATTCTTGAATAAGAAGAAGCAGTGGAGAGGCAAGGATGCCTCATACAGAAGATCATGACATGACAGTGATCAGTGAAAGAAAGGCTCGAGTAGCCATGACAGGTATAACTCTAAGCAAGACAAATAGATTTCTACTGACATTATTTGCTACTACTGCAATAAACCAGGTCACGTCATAGCTGATTGCCCCCATAAGAAGATGGAGGGCGGCATAAGAGAGGAAAAGAAGTCCTCGTACCACAAGAAGAGGACAGAGAAGAGCCTGTTGGCCAAGAAGGGCAAGACTCTCAGCGACTCCGACTCATCTGAGTCGAGTGAAGAAGAGGAAGCCTACTTTAGGCTCATGGCTCAATTTGATTACGAACAAGAGCCCCAGTATACTGGGGAGGTAAAATATCACACTCCTCTCTTTGAATCTGAAAGTTCTGAGCATGATCATGAGGACAGTTCTTCTAAAGATGAGTCAGAACTTATGGCCCAGTACAAGGAGTTGATCATGACTTATGACAAATGTCGCCGAGTCGTTAAAACTCAGGCTAAAGAGATTAAGTATCTAAAGGCTATTGAGAGCAGCTTGAGAGAAGAAGTCGCTAAGACTGACTCTCTTTAAGAGAACTTCAATCTTGCTATTGAAGAATATAATCAAGCTCTTAAGCACCTCGACCTTAAAGAGAAAATCATCAAAGAGTTGGAAGAACAACTCGAAGCTGAAAAGAAACTTGTTAAAAGTTTCTCCAAGCCCGAGAATGTTCTTCCACTCATTGCTGAATTCTCAGCTAAGGCCCAAGGAGGTGGACTAGGCCATGTTGACGCTCCTAGTAAATCTTCTAGGAGAAACAAGGCTCAACGGAAGAATAAGGCTGCCAAGAAGGCCTTGGCCAAAGAAAAGGGGAAAGCTCCTCTAGATCAGACTGTCTTTAAGAAAGTTATCTTTCCATCAAATAAGTTTGATCTGGACTCGTCCTATGGTCACTTGACCAGGCCTACTTATGTAGAGCCAAAGTCTCGGTACCAAGGATGGACTCGCCCTCGGAACTTTGGTGAGAGTGTCTTTAAGGCACCTTATGAAGAAGTGATTCTTCAGGGCTATGGTCTTATAATCATGGCCAAAACTTCAAGAAAGCACCTAAAGTAAAGCCCATTGGGGAAAGGCCTCCGAAGGAGAAGAAATCAGGTGACTGCTATTACCATGAAGCTTCCTCCTCCAAGAATGCTGCTAGACCACCATCTCAAAAGGTCAAGCAGGAGTACATAAGGCAAAGATACAACATGTTTGACTATTGGTGTTGTGGCAAAATTGGTCATTTTGCCATCGATTGTTGGTTTAATACCAAGAAGGTCACTACTCCTCAAGTTGGCAACATGAGATTGACCACTCAGAATGCTAATCTTCGTAGGGGGAGTGTTCTAACCCGAGACCAAGGACCCAAACATGTTTGGGTCCCTAAGGCAAAGTGATCATGAATGCAGGTATGTCCAAAGGCCACCAAAATTCTAATCTGGTACTTGGACAGTGGATGCTCTCTACACATGACCGGGATAAGAAGCCTACTCCAGAATTTCACTCCAGTCTGCAACGGACCAAAGGTCATCTTTGGAGGTTCAGACCGAGGGATAACTAAAGGCTACTGTATGATCACTAACGGTAGTGTATCCTTTTCGGATGTAGCTTATGTAGAGGGATTGGAACACAATCTCATAAGCATAAGTCAACTGTGCGACAAAGGATACATAGTTGAGTTCCATTCTGACAAGTGCTTGATAAAGTCTGTTGACAATATGGAAACAATTCTATTAGGCACTCGAAGCAGGAACATATTTTGCTTAAATTTCATTTGTATAGACTCTTCTGCACAAGTGTGTCTTTTGCAAAAGATAGTGCGTCTCTTGGTGACCAATAGCACAAGAGGCTAGCACATATTAATTTTAAAACTATTAATAAATTATTCTCCCGGAACTTAGTACGTGATGCCCCAAATGTTAAGCATGTCAAAGAGAGACATTGTCATTTTTGGGAATTGTCATCACAATACCCCAGATTTGTGGGAAGTCAGACCTGAAACTAAGAAGAATTAAGTTGTATTTGATGTTGTGTTTAAGTTGTGCATGCAGGACTCTATTGCCAAGTGTAAACCAATGTCAGTCTATAGTGGGTCATCAAACACAGGACCATATAATGTAATTCCTCATTGTGTGATCCAAGGTGTTGACTCATGTATAGCCTCTCTATTGGGGTACACTTTGTTTCCATGCACTTGGACTACTGGACTCTGGAGTATTGAAGACTTTCTCAGAAGAAATTTTTTCTAAGTCCACATACTCGAGTAGTATCTTCTATATACTCGAGTAAGTGACTTAGTACTCGAGTAGATTGGATTACATACTCGAGTAGTTCTCAAGTTACTCGAGTAAGTGTTCTGATCGTACTCGAGTTGATCTGGACTTCTCATCTCAGAAAGTTTCTAAGTCAATATACTCGAGTAAATCCATTCATATACTCGAGTACCTCTTTTCCTTACTCGAGTAGGTGTTTGTGTACTCGAGTAGAGCCTTAGTCATACTTGAGTAGTCTCTTAGTTATACTCGAGTAGGGCTAACCGTTCAGTCTAAATATTTCTAAGTCCACATACTTGAGTAACTTCGCTCACATACTCGAGTAAGTGGCTTATCACTCGAGTAGATCCTTCTTATACTCGAGTAGACTGGCTTAGCACTCGAGTAGATTTTTCTTATACTCGAGTAGTTTGGATTAGTACTCGAGTAGATGTTTCTACTTACTCGAGTAATCTGTCTAGAGTAACTTGGGTAGTTCTTCCAAGGCACTCGAGTAGTCATTTCTATTACTCGAGTACATGTTTCTCTTATCTACTCGAGTAGCAGACCTTTATACTCGTGTATCTTATCTAACCCGAGTATGTCGGCTCATAATTCAAGAAATCGTCAAGTCCAGAATTGACGGAGATTTGAAATTAACCTTTTTCTGATTGGTCCACGTGTCAATCTTAATTACGATTATGACCATTGGAGATAGCCTATAAATAGGTCTTTTCAGATTTGACTAAATATACGCGTTTACAGAGATTATCTTTTAAGAAAGAGAAAATCTCGAAAACCCTAATTTTCTCATCCGCCGCTATTACCATTTTCAAAAGAAGCTCTGGATCGTCTTCTCTCAGCCGCAGCTATCGATCTCTGATTCTCTAGCGATCCAGACTCAAGAAGAATCATCCGATGTCTCCGTGCTTCATCGTCTCTGATTTACTTTCTTGATCGTGGTGATTCCAGATCTCAGAATCGTGGATCTCAGTCAAGTCTTCTTCAACTGTTTTTGTTCAAACCGAAAAGCTCTCAAGAAGAAGATTACGTCAAAGATCCAGATCTGTGATATTCTTGTTTGTAAACTTTATTCAAACAAATTTCATTATAGGAGATCTTTCTCCGAGTGGTAGGAAGTTTTATCTTCCGAGTGTAGATCCGTTTGGGATCGAGTTTTGTAGGAATGTGGTTCCGAGGTGTAGGATTGTTTTTGCAATCTGAGATAGTGGAGTAGCCGAGTCTAGTGATTTGCTAGATCGGTGAGAAAAGTGGACGTACCCAAGATTGGGGAACCACTATAAATCTCTTGTCGTCTGTGTGATTGCTTGATTACGGATCTGTGCTGTATTATATTTTTTTATTCCGTATTTGACACAAAATTCACCTATTCACCCCCCTCTAGGTGATTTAGGTTGACAACTTAGCGCTCTCAGTCATACATGGGTAAAAGACAAGCAAACAAGGGCTATCTTTAAAAGCATCATAGGCAAAAACTATAATAGGTGTTTACACTTACATCATATGGACTTGTTCGGTCCACTGCAAGTTAGAAGCTTAGGAGCTAAGGATTATACGTTGGTAATTGTTGATGACTACTCGCGCTTTGCGTGGGTGTTCTTTCTGAAACACAAGTTAGATACCTTCGATATCTTTACAAACTTTGTTAGGCAGATCCAGAATGAATACAACAACTCCATAGTTAAAATCAAAAGTGACAATGGAACTGAATTCAAATCTGGGGCCATGACAGAATTTTGTGAAAGCCTAGGTATCTTTCATGAGTTTTCCTCTCCTCATACTCCACAGTAAAATTGAGTAGTTGAGAGAAGGAATAGAACACTCATAGAGGCTTGCAGAACTATGTTGAGTGATGCTTCACTACCAGAGTACTTCTGGGCTGAAGCCGTCAACACTGTATGCCATGTGCAAAATCAAGCCCTCATAAACAAGAATCATGATAAGACACCTTATGAACTTCTAAAAGGCAGGAAACCAACAGTTTCATATTTTAGTATTTTTGGCTGTAAATGCTTCGTGCTTAACAATGGTAAGTATCATACTACCAAGTTTAATGAGAAAAGTTTTGAAGGTATTGTTATAGGATATAGTAGCCATAGAAAGGCATACATGATTTTTAATAGAAAAACTCTATTTGCAGAGGAATCCATACACGTTGTATTTGATGAGACGAGCTTGCTGTAAGCTGAATCGTCTAGTGTGCTTGTTGAAGCTGCAGGTACAAGGCTTAAAGAGATCATCTTGGAGGAACCGACCGAAGGTAAAAATAAAAAGTTCATCAAGATCATCTCTCTAACCCCTATTAGAGAGGTAGAGGATCAAGATGAAAATATTGTCCAAGTTGATGAAGTCATTCCAGTGGCTGAAGAAGTCCCATATGCGAGGAATCTAGAGCTCAGACATCTGAAGGATTACCCAATGGACCAGATCATAGGAGACCCCCGGGATGGTGTCAGAACTCGTCGAGGTACAACTAATGAGAATTTATATTTAAGTTTTCTCTCACAGGTTGAACCAAAGAAGTTTGAGGAAGCAAACTCAGACGCATCATGGATCTTGGCCATGGAAGAAGAACTAAATAAGTTCAAGCGCTATAAAGTGTGGATACTCATTCCAAGACCTAAAGGTAAGAATGTCATCGGAACGAAGTGGGTCTATAGGAACAACATGGATGAGGATGGGATGATCATAAAGAACAAGGCAAGACTCGTCGCCAAAGGATATCATAGAGAAGAAGGGATCGACTTCTACTATACATACGCTCCAGTGGCAAGACTGGAGGCCATCAGACTGTTCCTGGATTATGCTGTACTGAAGGGCTTCACAGTCTACCAAATGGATATGAAGTCATCCTTCCTGAATGGTTACATAAAGGAAGAGGTGTATGTGAAACAACCCCAAGGTTATGTTGATCCTAACTTCCCTGAATATGTTTATTTGTTATCGAAAGAAATGTATGGTTTGAAACAAGCTCCTCGAACTTGGTACGAAACGCTTTCTAGCTTTCTCCTCGAGAATAAATTCACAAGGGGAAAGATAAAAAAGACATTATTTCTTAGGGAAATTAATGGCAAGATTTTGCTAGTGCAAATCTATATTGATGACATTATTTTTGGTTCTACAGACGACAACCTCTGCAAAAAGTTTTCTAAACTTATGCAAGGGAAGTTTGAAATGAGTAGTATGGGAGAGCTGAAGTATTTTTTAGGACTTCAGGTGAAACAATCTGAAGATGAAAATTTCATCTCTCAGACTAAGTTCACCAAGGAGTTGATTAAAAAATTCGGAATGGAGAGTGCAACCTCTATGAGGACTCCAATGGCCTCAGCTATGTCTCTAGACGAGGATGAGAAAGGGAAACCTTTTTCTGAAACGAAGTACAGAAGCATAGTTTGATCCTTGCTCTACCTTACTACTAGTAGACAAGACATAATGTTCTCTACATGTGTCAGTGCTAGATTCCAAGTGAACTGTAAGAAATCTCACTATGCTGCTGCAAAGCGGATGTTGAGATACCTTAAAGGTACACCGAATCTTAGCTTATGGTACCCAAGAAGTAATGACAACGAACTAATTGGTTTTTCAGATGCAGATTTTGCAGGTAGCAAAGATGATAGGAAAAGCACTTCCAGGATGTGTCATTTCCTGGGAAGAAGGCTTATATCATGGAGCAGCAAAAAGCAAAATTGTGTCGCAATCTCAACGGCCGAGTCAGAATACATTTCTGTTGGTA
Source organism: Platanthera zijinensis (assembly GCA_039513925.1). Classification (NCBI taxonomy): domain Eukaryota; kingdom Viridiplantae; phylum Streptophyta; class Magnoliopsida; order Asparagales; family Orchidaceae; genus Platanthera; species Platanthera zijinensis. The sequence goes on from CM077098.1 coordinate 32,342,964, forward strand.
GTTGTTGTGCACAGTTACTGTGGCTAAATAACCAGCTAGAAGATTACAATATGAAGGTCAAAGACATTCCATTGTTCTGCGACTCATCCAGCGCGATCGCAATCGCAAACAACCCAGTCTCGCACAGCCGAACAAAGAACATCGAGCTCAGATATCACTTCATCCAGGAGCATGTGGAGCAAGGGTATGTGGATCTGCAGTACGTGCCAACAGATCGACAAGTTGCAGATATTTTCACGAAGCCGCTGGATGAGACCAAGTTCAATTTCTTCAAAACTGAACTTGGGCTGCTGAACAAAGAAGAATAGACCAAAGTTGAACAGTTCAAGGCTCAAGAATCTAGGACTTTTCAAAAAGTTAAGAAATCTCTCAAGAGGTAGCTAGTTCTCAAAAACTCAGCCTACTTCTCGAGAAGCAAAGTTCTAGTTCTCGAAAACTTACTCAACTTCTCGAGAACAAAAGTCTGTCTCTCGAGAAGTCCCTTAAGTTCTCGAGAACTAATAACTCTACCTCTCGAGAAGTACTCTGAAAGCTCTCGAGAACTAGGTGCTACTTCTTGAGAAGTCTACTATCAGCTCTCGGAAATTTATTTCCTTACTTCTCGAGAACTATACGACACTTCTCGAAAACTAACCCTACCTCTTGAGAAATGCCCCGCCTTTTCCAATTCTGTCTTTGCGCAAACCAACTTATTTTTCGAATTATTAAAATGCTTATATTAGATTAATTAGACATTTAATTATCAAAATTAGAATTATATATATATATATATAAATATATATTAAGTTTTAGAAATCAAAAATCAACCGACATTTCAAATTTCCTCTTCTCGAAAACTTTTCGTCTTCCGCCGACAGAAAGCTTCATAACAGCCGTCGTCTTATGCTCCATCCATCGCCGCCATCATCGTCCATGGCGCAGAGCTTGAAGATAGGAGTCGCCAGTGAACTCATCGTCGCAGGGATTGCAGACATTTCTGATGACTTCAAGAACTTGCTCCTTCTCCTGGATACAGCCGGTCTGATGTTCGTTCTCTCAGAACCCTGCAAGATTTCATTTCCAGATGTAGACGAATTCTTCCGGAATGCCAAGGTGAGGAAAAATGGTACAATTTTGAAAACTAAAGTCAGGGGGATCAAAATCAAGTTGGATAAAACCAGAGTTTCAAAGCTCCTAAAGCTGCCCGTTGTGGATGAAGAGGATGACCTAACACTTGAAGATTATGACAGAACTTACTCTTTCTATGGAGTTCTTGAGGAGTTCATCTCTTTTAGGAGAAATCTCTTCAATGATGTAGTAAAGCTTATGGTAGATTTAATTGGAAAAATCTTATGGTGTAGAACAGGGTCCATTAGTTTCATAACAAATGATCTATTTGGTGTTATGACTGCTATTATCTGCAGAAAGAAATTTCAATATGGAATGATGGTATTTGAATTGATCAGGGATAGTATTCAAGCTCCCAAGTTTGCAAGGATAATTTCCCTGTTGCTGAGTGAGATTGACCAAGTCACCTTCAAAACCTCTAAAGGTACTCAGATCCATCACCTGAAAAAGATTTCATTGGCCTCCATCCAAAGATGGGAACTCAAGCTGAAGAATTCCAAGAAGTTAGCTAAAGAACTTGCAGCTTCTGCACTGAGGTCAGGACCCCATCTCCCTCCTCTCATCATGTTGCTAAACCATCTAGTGCAGCAACTGAGGGGGAGCCTGCAGCCTCTGTTACTATTTTCAGACCTACTCCTTCCTCTCAAGCAAGATCAGCAAGCAGATCACCCATCAGAAGTCCTCTCAGAAGCCCAGTGAGATCTCCAATCAGGAGCCCTGTGGAAGATTCTCCAGATACCACCCTATCAGATGTTCCAGGACAGGAAACCCTCAAGGACACAAATGCAGCAATTGACAACATGATTAAAGAACTCATTTCAGATTAACCACTTCCTCCCCTTCACAAAAAAACGTCTGTAGAACCTTCAAAAGAACCTTCTCCACCACCCTCACCCCAAGCTACTCCACCTCCTTCTACCTCTCGAAGGAAAGAATCTAGTCCACCAGAGACCATTCCTCTCTCTGAATAGGATGAGACAGAACCTGAAGAGGTGGAAGCCCCTCTCAGGAACCTTGAATTCTCCCTTCCAAGATATGTTGATGAGGAGGCTGATACAGTATCTCACACTGTAAGAGCCCAGAGCTCTGTTGTAATAAAAGAAATTCCTCCATGGAAAGCACCTCCTCCACCTCAGATTGCTACACCTAGTGCCACTCCTACTGCCATTATTTCTGCCACTCCTACTACTATTGCAACTGTAAGTTCAGATATTCTATCTAAGATTGAAGGTATGCTGGCTGCCCAAAGGCAATATTTTGTTGAATCTCTCAAGTCAGTCAAAGATCAGGTCACTACTCTAGAAAAGGAAATGAGCAGAGGATTTGCAAAGATCCAACACAACACAGATTCTCTTAAAGAGCTGTTCAGAATTGGTGGCAAAGCCATAGACCACACCATTACCAGTATTGGTTAGGTCATGGAACAGTCTGTCATACTAGCAAATAATCAAATTCAGTTGGAAAAGAAAGCTCAAGAACATGTAATGAAAATCTATAAGGAAGTAAGAACATTCAAAGAAGGCACCATAGGTAAGCTTTGTCTAGAAATCAGAAAGGGGGAGAGTTTAGTGAAAGAACAAGTGGAAAAACTTACTACAGATGCAAAATCTCTCTGGAATGAGAAATTGACTGAGATAAATAAGAAAGTTTTAGATCAAATTCAATCAGTGAAATTCCACACTTATGACACTGCAGTATGGATGCACAACCAGATTTTCTCTGACTTTTAGGCTGATCCTAATCTTATTCCTCATCACCTGAACCCCCTTGCTGAAGGTCAATCCAGCCAGATGCCTCAACCTCAAATGCCTACTTTTTCTCCAAGGCTAAAAGATCAGGATGCACCTCCTGCTTCCTATTACCAGGTTTGGGATGATATTATTCCTCAGGATTTACCAGAAATCCACACCTCTAAGAAGAGAAAGTATGGAGAAGGTCTATCTGCAAGCAAATCTGTTCCCCAGCCAGATGCAGAGAAAAGGAAAGCAAAGGAGTTTGCTAAAGTTTGGAGCCCCACTTCTAAAAGCTTAATTCCTGATACTCTAAAATTAGTGATGGACTTTAATGAGAACAGGAATCTCCACTAAAGCTCATCTGAGTGGGAATTATATGAGAAGACCATTACCAAGAGAAGGATATATGATATAGAGTTTTGCAGGAATAATCCCAAAGCTCCTCCAAAGCCTCCTAGGTACTATCCTAAGCCCTTTAGCTATAAGAGGAGATAGCAGGAGAAGCAGGAAAGAGAACATCAAAGCAAAGAATGAACTCTTGTTGATATGTTTTTGAGAATTTGGATGAAATGGTTGTTGATTAGATATCTAAAACATTACATATATAAAATTCCTAATTTTGCCTAATTATGTGTTCAATTAATCTCTTATTGCATTTAGATTAAATTATTCATTTCTAGTTCTTTCTTATTTGTCATAATTCACGTTAGTGTAGAGGGTTCTGACTTCTACAAATAGGGGAGATTGTTGGGTATTGCATCCATAATAACCCAGATTTGCTTGAAGTCACCCTTGAACTAAGATGAATTAAGTTGTATTTGACATCCTTTTTTAGTTGTGTGTTTGCAGACTACCCTTGCTAAGTGTAGACCAATGTCAGTCTACAGTGGGTCAGGAACACAGGACCATACAGTGTAATCCATCACTGTGTGATCCAAGGTGTTGACTCATGTGTAGCCTCTCCATTGATATACACTTTATATTCAAACCTTGGATCATGGAATGAAGATTGGACTCTTAAAGAGAAGAGAAATATTTTTTCTAAAGATTAGAAAATTCTCTAAGTCCACTTCTCGAGAAGTTCCTCTTAGTTCTCGAGAAGTCCTTAGAATTCTCGAGAAGCTTTGCTTCAAAGTTCTCGAGAAGTTCTTAGAGTTCTCGAGAAGCTTAGCTTCAAAGTTCTCGAGAAGTCCAGACAGCTTCAAGAATTTTTCTAAGTCAGAGTTCTCGATAAGTCTGATGTAGTTCTCGAGAAGTCTTCTTTGTTCTCGAGAAGTCTTGGACAGTTCTCGAGAAGTCTCAATTATAGTTCTCGAGAAGTCCAACTTGTTCTCGAGAAGCTTGGCTTAAGTTCTCGAGAACTGCTAGCCCTATTTCTCGAATAGTCAAAAGTTGCCTAAGGAATCTCTCTTAAGTGTTAGTTCTCGAGAAGACTCCATAATTCTCAAGAAGTCAGTTAGTTCTCGAGAACTCAGACTTTTGTTCTCGAGAAGTCCAGAATTCTTCTGAGTAGTATAGTTCTCGAGAAGTCCGGATAGCTCTCGAGAACTCAGTTTCTAGTTCTCGAGAACTAAAGTTACTTCTCGAGAACTGAAAGTCAAATTTTTCAGAAAATTATTTAAAGTCCAGATCGGCCTAAATTTTCAAATGACTTGACGTGATTGGTCCACGTGTCGTCATTAATGTATTTTCTAGCCGTTAAGGGTAATTAAAAGTCACTCTAATGTCAACTACCTTCACCTATGGGGGGGGGATAGGTGATTTGCAATCGTTTTGCGGAATTAAAAATTTACCTGCACAATAAAACAAAACAAGCACAACACAAAAACATACAGACAGTTATAGTGGTTCTCCGATTTGGGTACGTCCACTTTCCCCCTTCGACCTATCTCCCAACAAGGGACGACTCGGTCACTTCACCAACCGGATTGAAATCCAATCCTCACACTATGGAAGAAACCCTTCCACCCGAAGGAGTCACTACTCCTCCACCACGGGTTGCACCCAACCCTTACAATGAGGAACCAAAGTTCCTTTACAACAAAAGTAAAAGTAGAATGTACAAAATACAAACAATGTTTGGAGCGCTCGGTGTCCCTCTTCGTTCGATGAAGCATTCTTGAAGAAGACGCAGAGTCCACGACCTAAGAACTCTCTTGGAGAGGATCTCCCCGAGATCGGCGGCGACAAGGATTGCGGCGGCGATGCTTTCGAGATCCAAACTTCGTAACAAAGCTAGCAAGGTCTACCAACGATCTTACTTGGATCGATCGTCTCAATCGATTCGGAAGGGGAAAGTATTCCCTTCAACAAACCAAGAGACAAAGGATCTCAAGATAGAAACGTGAGACACGTTACTTGGCTGAGTTTTTGTCGCCAAGAGATCAAGAAAAATCCAAGACCAGCGGCGACGACAACCTTTTGAGCGGCGACGGAGACGTAAGAAGTTCCGCGATGAGCTAGGTCAAGTCGGCGGCTCGTTTCTTTTTCGCGTGTAGGGATGATCTGTAATGTTCAAAATAAGCGATTATTTATACTGTAGATCATCCTTTATAATCGTTGTGGGCCCCACCAGAAGAAACCCTAATTTCGGTTCAAACAGCGCCTGAACATTTGGTACGGTCCAGCGAGCCAACGGAATTTGCCTAAGGCGAATTCGGCGGGAATCATTGGTGATTCTCGACGAATCGGCGAGAATCACTTATGATTCTCGTCGAATTCTCCTTAGAAGAATTCTAGCTGAACAGCAAGCCATCCAGAGAGAATCGGCGAGAATCACAATCCATTCTCGACGTATCGGCGAGAATGAGAAGTCATTCTCGTCGATTCGGCGAGAATCACTTAGTGATTCTCGTCGATTCTTCCTTAGCTGAATTCTAGACGGCGTTGAGACAGCCAGATGCATTCGGAGAGAGTAGGCTAGTGGTTCTCGACGATTCGACGAGAATCACTAGTGATTCCCGTCGAATCGGCGAGAATCACTCAGTGATTCTCGTTGAATTTTCCTTAGACGATTTTTCGTCTATCTTCCCGTGAGCTGGTCATTGACCCATCCTTGCTCCTTGTCTGCTCTTGATCTATCTCAGCCCTGTACTTGAAAATAAGTACACTCCAATTGAGAGACACCACATGAGCCAACACACTGATCTGCTCAACGAGGGATTACGTTGCGCAAACCCGTGTATATTGACCCACTGCACCTGACATTGGTGTGTACTTATCGTGGAATAACTGCAAGCACAACATGATAGAAAATCATCAAATACATTATCTATTCACCTTAGCTTGTTCAGGGGCTTCTTCAAATCAGGTGCATTGTGGATACAATACCCAACAATCTTCCCCTATTTGAAGAAGCCTAAACCCTACAAGCTAAGGTGAATAGGACATATGGGAATGAAAATCATAACCGAAGAATCCAGTTGAGGGAGAAATTCATTACCATTTTCTTGAGAGCATACTTGGAGCCATCTTAGCCTAGAGGGTAATCTCCCCCTTTTCGGCTTCTGCAAATCTGGGACTTCACTTGGAGCCACATGCTCCCCATCAGATTTTGTATCCATGCTCGAGCTTGAGTTCCTTGCTGATGCTCCCCCTTGATCCAAGAGCCTTGAGCCGCACAGTCTTCATTCTTCATAGTTCAGCATGCCGAGTTCAGTTTTTAAGAGACTGAACTTGGCCTCGTCTAGGGTCTTTGTGAAGATATCTGCAACCTGCTTATCCGTGGGGACATAGTAGAGAGATATGTCTTTGTTTTCCACATGCTCCCGAATGTAGTGATAGCGCACTTCAATATGCTTCGTTCTGCTGTGCGACACAGGATTGTTCGCAATTGCTATGGCGCTCGAGGAGTCACAATACATCGGAACTTCTCTTAACTGCAGGTCATAATCTTTGAGCTGATTTCTGATCCATAGAAGTTATACGCAACAGCTGCCTGCTGAGATGTACTCAGATTCATCCGTTGAGGTTGCGACACAATTCTGCTTCTTACTGTTCCAAGAAATAAGCCTTCTTCCAAGGAATTGACACGTCCCTGAAGTGCTTTTCCTATCATCCCTGCTTCCTACAAAGTCAGCATCTGAAAAGCCTATCAGCTCGACATCATTGTTTCTTGGGTACCACAAGCAAAGATTTGTTGTACCTTTAAGGTATCTAAGAATCCGCTTTACAGCGACATAATGAGATTCCTTAGTGTTCACCTGATATCTGGCACAAACGCATGTGGAAAACATAATATCCGGTCTACTAGCAGTAAGATAGAGCAGGGATCCAATTATGCTTCTGTACTTTGTTTCATCAAAAGGTTTCCCTTTCTCATCCTTGTCCAGAGACACTATGGATCCCATTGGAGTCCTCATAGAGGTTGCACTCTCCATTCTGAATTTCTTGAGGAGTTCATTTGTGAACTTCGTCTGAGAGATGAAAATCGCATCCTCAGACTGTTTCACTTGAAGTCCTAAGAAATACTTCAGCTCTCCCATACTACTCATTTCAAACTTCCTTTGCATAAGTTTGGAAAACTTCTTACAAAAGTTATTATCCGTTGACCCGAATATTATGTCATCGACATAGATTTGCTCCAGCAAAATATTGCCTTTGACTTCCCTAAGAAACAATGTCTTATCTATTTTTCCTCTAGAGAACTTGTTCTCAATAAGAAAACTAGTCAGAGTCTCATACCAAGCTCGAGGAGCTTGTTTTAAGCCATATAACGCTTTATTAAGAAAATAAACATGATTGGGAAATGTAGGATTAACAAAACATGGGGGTTGTGCGACATATACTTCCTCTTTCAGATTTCCATTGAGGAAAGCATATTTCACGTCCACCTGATAGACAGTGAATCCTTTGTGCGAAGCATATGCCAGGAATATTTTGATTGCCTCGAGCCTTGCCACTGGTGCAAAGGTCTGGTCGAAGTCAATCCCCTCCTCCTGTCTGTAACCTTGAGCCACCAGCCTGGCCTTGTTCTTTATGATGACACCGTGTTCATCCAGTTTGTTTCTGAAGATCAACTTGGTGCCGATCACATTCTGGTTCTTTGGTCTGGGAATAAGCATCCAGACGTTGCATCTTTCAAATTGATGCAGTTCATCTTGCATGGCCAATATCCATGCCGCATCTTTGTTCGCCTCATCGAACTTCTTTGGCTCAACCTGTGACAGGAAACTAAGGTGAAAAATCTCGTTAATTGTACCTCTTTGAGTTCTGACACCGTCACGAGGATCGCCGATGATCTGATCTCTAGGATGATCCCTCACGTGTCGGAGCTCTAGGAGTCTGGCATCTAGAGCTCTGACGTCTTCTCGGGCTTCTCCTTATTCCGAAAGATTTTCTCCATCCTGCTCGTCAACTTCTCCAGCTGACGTCGAGGTGGAAACCTTGACGTACTTGGGAGTTGCACCTTTAGTAGTCTCATCAAGACTTAGCTGTTCAAGCCGTGCACCTGCATCTTCAAGAATGCCACTAGAAGAAGTGCTATGAAGCAAGCTTCCTTCATCAAAAACAACATTAATGGACTCTTCCACCACTAGGGTTTTCTTATTGAAAACTCTATATGCCCGACTATGGCTACTATAACCCTTGAATATACCTTCAAAGCATTTTTCACAAAATTTAGTACGCGGGTACTTCCCGTTATTGAGTACATAGCATCTGCAGCCAAAGATCCTTAAATAGGACATGGTTGGTTTCCTGCCTTTCAGTAGCTTATAAGGCGTCTTACGATGACTCTTGTTGATCAATGCCCAATTTTGTACATGACAAGCCGTATTGACAGCCTCTGCCCAGAAGTATTCTGGGAGAGAAGCGTCATTCAACAATTTCGTGCAAGCTTCAATGAGAGTTTTATTTCTCCTCTCCGCAACTCCATTTTGCTGAGGAGTATGCGGGGAGGAAAACTCATGAAAGATACCATTTTCTTCACAATATTCTGTCATAGCCCCAGACTCAAATTCTGTTCCATGGTCACTACTGATTTTGACAACTGAGCAGTTAAGTTCGTTCTGAATTTGCTTGACAAAACTCGTGAAGATGTCAAACGTATCTGACTTTCGTTTTAAGAAGAACACCATGTAAACCGAGAGTGATTATCAACAATCACTAGCATATAGGACTTGCCTCCCAAGCTATGAACTTGCACTGGACCAAACAAGTCCATATGCAGAAGATAAAGACATCTGGAAGAGTCTTTGTCTGCAATGCCCTTAAAGGTAGCCCGAGTCTGTTTGCCCTTCTGGCACGCAGGACAGGGGCTATCTTTGATGCACTTAATAATGGGTGCATCCCTTACTAAATTTTTAGAAAATAACATATTAATCGTCTTGAAATTAATATGTGCCAATCTCTTGTGCCATTGTTCACAAAGAGATGCACTGCCTTTCGCTAACAGGCACATGGGGGTAGAAGAATCTAAACTAAGAAAATCTAAACAAAAGATATTTCTGCTCCTAATGCCAGTTAATACCGTCTCCGAAGAGGCACACGATATTATCAAGCATTTATCCTTGCAGAACTTAACGTCATATCCTTTATCACATAATTGACTTACACTGATCAGGTTATGATTTAAACCTTCAACATAAGCCACGTCGGTGATAGAGATTATTTCGTTGGAAATCATACCATAACCTCTGGTGATACCTCGATCTGATCCCCCAAAGATGACTTTGGGTCCATTTTCGACTGGAGAGTAATCACGCAGCAGGCTTCTAGTCCCAGTCATATTTTGGGAACATCCACTGTCCAAGTACCAGATTGGAGTTTTGGCGGCCTTTGGACATTCCTGCAAAACAGAATTAATTTCCCTTAGGAACCCAATCGAACTTGGGTCCTAGATTCCTTGTTAGCACACTCCCCCTTGGATGGTTGACCCTACGAGTGGTCGGTCTCGCATTGCTAATATGAGGAGTCTCGTTATATCTCAGAATAAACCAGCAATCCACTACAAAGTGACCAACTTTGCCACAACACCAACAGTCAAATCTGTTGTACCTTTTCCTAGGCTCCTGCTTCACCCTTGGAACGGTGGGTCAAGCCGGGGCCTTGGATCTGGAGGTGGAGCCAACATGATGACAGTATTTACATGATTTCTTCACCTCCTATTCCTTCAGTATAACAGGCTTGGCTTTTGGTGTCTGCTTCCTATTATGGTCACAAGAGAAGTGGCCATAATCCTCTACTTGGATTTCCTCATAAGGTGCCTTAAAGACACTCTCACCGTAATTGCGGGGGAAGGCCCAACCATCATACCGGCTCTTGGACTTTTCAACCGAGGGCCGGAAGAAGTGGCCAAAGGTTGACTCAAAGTCCTGTTCATTGCAGGGAAAGCCAGGCTTCCTGAATTCAATAGGGTTGAGTGGGGCCTTTCCCTCTTCCGCAGCAGAGGCCTTCTTAGCAGCCTTATTTTTCCTCTGCTTTCTGTTTCTCATGGATGATTTACCAGGCACACCCACATGCCCCAAGCCAACCCCCTTATCCTGAGTAGAGAAGGTATCAACCAGTGGAAGAACAGTCTTTGGCATAGAGAAGCTTTTGACAATCTTCCTTTCTGCCGCAAGTTGTTCTTCCAACTTATTGATTTCTTCCTGTTTAAGGTCAAGGAGACTTAGAGACTCAGAGTGCTTAGAGACCAGGTCCAGGTGCTCCTGTCGGAGAGAAATCAAGCTAGTGATCTCTTCCCTTAGGGAGACACCCTCGAACTTACGGAATTTGACTTCCTTTTTCTGAGCCCTCAATCTCTTGCATCATTCCTCGAAGGTGTTGAGAAGAAGCTCATACTTTTCGAGGAGCTCGGCTTCTCGGGCAGAAGGGCTGTCCTCGAGATCATCATCATGAGACTCATAGTCAGAGTCAGAGAGGGGGTACGAGCTTTTACCTTCCCAGTTAATGGGGGGCAGTCTCCTTCTGAGTCAGAGCGACCCACTAGCCCGAAGTAGGCTTCTTCATCATCACTAGAGTCTATGGAATAAGACTCACTCAGTGTCTTTGGCTTTTTGGCGATGTAGCTCCTCTCTTTCTTCTGATCTCTAAAGGACTTGTGCTCCTCTCCCTTCCCCTTATCTCTCTTGCCTTGGTGGCAGTCAGCGACGACGTGACCTGGCTTATTGCATCCAAAGCAAATAATGTCGTTAGAGCGATGTTTGTTCTGTTTGGATTCATACCTATCAGAAGAATAATTCTTCTTCTGATGTCTAGAGGAGGAGCCGTCTCTCTTTCTTTTATTCCTCAACTTGAGGAACTTCTTGAACTCCCGAGTGATGAGGGAAAAGTCTTATTCAGATAGCTCTGAGCCGGATGAGCATGGCTCAGATTCTTCTTCCTCATCCATTTTCCGAGAGCGGGATGAGGCTACACCCTTGCCTTTCCTTGAGTGATTGGCTTTTAGGGCCGCAGTCTTTTCTTTTGTTGTGGCTTTCTCGGCTTCTTCTTCGGCTTTCCTCGTGTTCAGCTGAAGCTCATAGGACATAAGCTTCCCAAATAGTATCTGAGGATAAGTTTCTGCTAATTTGCCAAACTCTCGGATGGCGCAGATCTTCGTGTCTCATTCCTTAGTAAGGGACCTAAGGAATATATCATTCAGTTCACCATCAGTGAACACTCTTCCATATCCCTTTAGGGCATTGACAATCTTGAGGAAAATCTCGAAGGTTACTCCGATCTCTTCCTTGGGCCCTTGCCTGAAGGCCTCATATTTCTGGTTCCAGAGGGATCTCCGATCATCCCTCACTTCATTCGTGCCCTCCATCAGAATAATTAAGAAGTTCCAGATATCCTTGGTTGTCCTGCAGTTGCAGAAGTTCTGCATCATGGAGTCATCGACTGCGCTGAATAGAATGTTCCGTGCCTTCTTGTCAATTCCGAACAGCACCATCTCGTCCTTGTCCATTTCAGAAAACTTCTTAGGCACCATTTTGGTAGGATCAATGGTGGAGGCCTTAGTGGGAAAATAAGGTCCCTCCTCCACGATCATGAAGAGTCGGGGGTCGACTGCTTCCATGTAAAATCTAATCCTTTTCTTCCAGATAGGAAAGTTTAGCTTGGTGCACACTGGGATCTTGCCTGAGTACTTGAGTCCATCCATAATAGATACTGCCTTCTTCTTGACACTAGTGGCTGGAACTTACTCAAGGTGTTAACCTTTTTGATGAGCAACCTCCCTCTGATACTACTTGAAAGTCACTCTAGTGTCAACTACCTTCACCTATGGGGGGGGGGGGGATAGGTGATTTGTAGTCGTTTTGAAGAATTAAAAATTTACCTGCACAATAAAACAAAACAAGCACACCACAGAAACACACAGGAAGTTATAGTGGTTCCCCGATTTGGGTACGTCCACTTCCCCCTTCGACCTATCTCCAAACAAGGGACGACTCGGTCACTTCACCAACCGGATTGAAATCCAATCCTCACACTATGGAATAAACCCTTCCACCCAAAGGAGTCACTACTCCTACACCATAGGTTGCACCCAACCCTTACAATACAGAACCAAAGTTCCTTTTTAACAAAAGTAAAAATAGAATGTACAAAATACAAACTACGTTTGGAGCGCTCGGTGTCCCTCTTCGTTCGATGAAGCGTTCATGAAGAAGACGAAGAGTCCACGACCTAAGCACTATCTTGGAGAGGATCTACCCGAGATCGGCGGCGGAAAGGATTGCAGCGGCGATGCTTTCGAGATCCAAACTTCGTAAAAAAGCTAGCAAGGTCTACCAACGATCTTACTTGGATCGATCGTCTCAATCGATTCGGAAGGGGAAAGTATTCCCGTTCAACAAACCAAGAGACAAAGGATCTCAAGATAGAAACGTGAGACACATTGCTTGGCTGAGTTTCTGTCATCGGGAGATCAAGAAAAATCCATGACCAGCGGCGGCGACAACCTTTTGAGCGGCGACGGAGGCGGAAGAAGTTCCGCGATGAGCTAGGTCAAGTCGGCGGCTCGTTTATTTTTCGCGTGTAGGGATGATCTGTAATGTTCAAAATAAGCGAGTATTTATACTGTAGATCATCCTTTATGACCGTTGTGGGCCCCACCAGAAGAAACCCTAATTTCAGTTCAAACAGTGCCTGAACATTTGGTCCGGTCCAGCGAGCCAACGGAATTCGCCTAAGGCAAATTCGGCGGGAATCATTGGCAATTCTCGATGAATCGGCGAGAATCACTTATGATTCCCGTCGAATTCTCCTTAGAAGAATTCTAGCTGAACAGCAAGCCATCCAGAGAGAATCGGCGAGAATCATAATCCATTCTCGACAAATCCGCGAGAATGCAAAGTCATTCTCGACGATTTGACGAGAATCACTTAGTGATTCTCGTCCATTCTGCCTTAGCTGAATTCTAGACAGCGTTGAGACAGCCGGATGCATTCAGCGAGAGTAGGCTAGTGATTCTCGACGATTCGACGAGAATCACTAGTGATTCCCATCGAATCGGCGAGAATTACTTAGTGATTCTCGTCGAATTTTCCTTAGCCGATTTTTCGTCTATCTTCCCGTGAGCTTGTCTTTGACCCATCCTTGCTCCTTGTCTGCTCTTGATTTATCTCAGCCCTGTACTTGGAAATAAGTACACTCCAATAGAGAGACTACACGTGAGCCAACACACTGATCTGCTCAACGAGAGATTACGTTGCGCAGACCCGTTTATATTGACCCACTGCACCCTGACATTGGTGTGTACTTATCGTGGAATAACTTCAAGCACAACTTGATAGAAAATCATCAAATACATTATCTATCACCTTAGCTTGTTCAGGGGCTTCTTCAAATCAGGTGCATTGTGGATACAATACCGAACAGTAATCCTATATAAAGTCTTTTCGTTAAGACAAAACCCTAACAATTACAAGGAGCGGAATTCCGTATATTCTAATTTATGGATCGAGCTTCTCTCTCCAAGAAGAACAATATTCTTAAGCCGCCGCCGCCGCCCAACGTGAGATTGATCTTTCTGCTTCCGATCAAGAAAGACCTGCTGTTTAAGGAATCTTCTTCCTCTCCTTAATTGAGTAGGTCCTAAGTCTTCTCAGGTCAGATCTACAGAGGTTCTTCTTCTACAAATTCTGAAAAAGCCGCCAAGTTTAGAAGAAGACCTAGAGCTCAATATTTCCAGATCTGAGAGAAATTTTTGTTTGTATTTTCAAACCTCTTTGTAAATCTTGTAGGAGATTATTCTCCGAGTGTAGGAGCGTTGTTCTCCAAGTTGTAGGAAGTTTTGTTTATCTTCTGAGTGTAGATCCATTTGGATCGAGTTTGTAGGAACTTGGTTTTGAGGCGTAGGGTTGTTTTCAATCCGAGATAGTTGAGTAGCCGAGTCTAGTGATTTGCTAGATCGGTGAGGTAAAGTGGACGTACCCAAGATTTGGGAACCACTATAAATCTTCTTGTCTTTCTGTGATTGCTTGATTTCTTGTGCTAGTTCGTTAAAATTTTTATTCCGCAAATTGACGCATGATTCACCTATTCACCCCCCTCTAGGTGATTTAGGTTGATAACTTTACACTTTCACATACTAAACCGCTGGCTAATCCACCAGACTTTTAGGTCGGGTGTGCATTTTCGGGGATTGTCCTCCATACCGCAGTATAAATAACCTACAGGCCCCTCAAACCCTCATACCTCACCTGATTCATCGTACTGCCATCGGTGTGACGATTGGTCCAGTACCGCATGACCTGCCTCTAATATGTTCTATGCACATGCAATTTATTTCCAACCCGAGCCTCCAGCTCGCAGGACAATACCCGTCGCATATCCAAACATCCGAGCCTCCAGCTCGCAGGACAAAACCCATCCTGTATCCTAACATCCGATACTCCAGCTCGCAGGACAAAACCAGTCCTGTATCCTCCTACCCTATACGGGTTAGATTGTCACATCATTCCCTTAACCTGTTAGACTAGTCTTGTCTAATGCTTATTAGGCATAGAAACTTATGGTTAGTCCTTGGACTGCCAAGGGCATACCCTGTGAAGGGATCTTGGGGGCACTAGGAACTATGATGGGCTGAATCCCAAAGCTCCCTTTCTCAAGGACACTTATTTTTATTAGTGTTTACCCATTATTAATACCCAGCTCTAAATATTTCTGTTGAGTGAACCTAATGACTTAAGGTATTATTAGGAGAACGGCTGTCTTCCCCCGATCTCCATTCTAATTACTTTCCTTGAGCTTTGCACTATAATACTCGTTACTATATAGTGACCCACTTGACAATAACCAGGGTTTCAACTTCCCGATACACTTCTCAATCCAACTACTTATCATATCCCTTGTGGGTCCTAATGTTGTGTTACTTTAGCTAAGCGCAACCCATGACCTAATGTTATCCCGTATGAGATTATTGTCAATTCCTTGGGCCAAATAACCCTAACTATTTATCATGGGTTTATCATGTATGTAATATTGATCATTCAGAATTTCATCATTTCTTCATATTATTTTGGACCATAATTTAAATTAATTAATTAAGTGACCTAGATCACTTTTAATATGAACTACTCTAACCAGTGATCCATTATGTCTAAATAAATTATCTGAGGTTTATCTAGGTTAAAAATATCTGTTCATCAAAAATCATGATTTTCCAATTTGAATTTCCATATATTTTCTATTTATGATTAAATCCATAAATAATCCATTTTCCAAATGAAGTACTTAAAATATACAACCAAAAATTTCTAGAAGATTACTGGTGATCAAAATTGATATAATAATACTTAGGACAGAAATTCATGATCCTAGTTAGTGATTTGACCTAACATAATTTTATATGGACATTATTACCAAAATGCCACTACTAGGGTTTTCAGCATATATGATCATCCAAATATTCTCAAATAATTATTTTGGGTTTTAATCACAGAAATAGGATGTTATAAAGTTTTCCATGATTATTCAACAGTGTTTTCCCATACTTTTAAATTAATTTCCAAAAAGAGCAAAATTGTAAATCTACTATATACACAAGATATAATCCTTGAATAAACTTATAACTTTTCTAGAGATGTAAAATGTCCTATTAGAGCATGTATCAAAATTTTAGAATTTTACAAGGTCAGTAGACCTATATCCCATTTTTATTTATAAAAGAACTTATTTTCCATTAAGTCAAAATAATGGTATTTTTTGTTCCCAAAAATCCCACTCTTTCTTTGGGAGGTGTAACTTATCCCTATAAGCCTCTATCCAAAATCCCATGGACATTCATTGGGCCAAATGGGCTTACTTCCCATTTTTTACTTTTGGCATAATATATTTACAAATCTACCTCCACCTTGCATGATGGATTTCCCCAACATATAGAGGTCCAAATGTCCTAAAAATTTTACCATGGTCATATAATGACCCAATGGCCATGCCACCCAAATTTTGAGGCATTTGGAAGAGTGAATAAGCTATATTCCATTTATTTAATAAATGATATTTCTATAAAAACTATAGAAAACTACATCCCAAAAATTCTGAGTTTTTAACAAGACCTAAGTCTAGCATAAACACATGCGCGTCCAAAATTTCATGACATGAGGACTTAGGGTTTGTCTTGGGCACTCATTTAATATTCTACCCTATCCTAAGACCAATCTTAGTAGAATGTCCCTACAGGGAGTTGCAGTGCTCCAAATTATAACTTTAGGGTGTCAATTTAAAGGTATGACCCAGATATACCTTTTTCATATTGAGCATCCTTTCTAAAAATGCCTCCAAGAGGCCTAAATATTATATGTGAGTTGACTGTATAAGCTAGGGCAGAAAATACATTTTTAATTATTTCATAAAAAAAATCAAGGGCATCGGGTCATCTTCTCCAATGAGCCAACGGTCCAGATTTGCCCCGACCTGGACAAACCTTGATCTTGCATTTCCCAGCCTTCTGGACTCCGCCACTGCTACTGATTGTTGCCACCACCTCCATTTAGGTGGCAACTAGCGTTTCCCGGTGACATGGCTGCCGGAGGTGGCTCCTCCGGCGAACCCGAGAAATAAGTAATGCTCGACATGCTCCCTCTCACATGAAATCAGGCTCATTTGAGCTTGACATCTCTCCTAGTGGATCTAGAAGACTAGCACAGAGGGAGGGGAGGAAAAACGGACCCTTAGACGAGCTTGACGGCGAGTTTGGTGGTGGTGCACCATGGACGACCTTTGCTCCGGCAAGCTAGCTCGTTTTCTGATTTCTCCGGCTAACCCTCAGCCCAGCTGTCCGTTTCTGATCCTTAGGGCTCCCTGAAGGTGATGGTGGGGTGCAATGGAGGTGAGGTTGGCAGATTTAAAGGCTTTGACTTAATAGGAGTAGCTTGGCATAGACGGTATGGCCGACCATCATTGAGGAGGATTCCTCCATGCTGCCACGTGTCATAATTTTTTTGGACCGTCAATTATTGTTTAAAGATAAATCTTCTTGAGAAGATCAACAAATTAAATAGGTTGTTGGAGAGAACCGGGTTCAAAAATGCCTTCTCTGAAAACCTATTCTGGCCAGATAGAGCAGATAAAGCTTATACAAAAAATAGCTCTAAGTCAAAAAGCATTGAGTGTGTTGACAACACTCAACGCCGCATTGAGTGGTACTGACATCACTCAGCGTTGCGTTGAGTGATGAGGACACCACTAAACTCCTTCACCACTCTAGAGTATCTTAAGTCAAAAGCATTGAATGATGTCGACACCACTCAACGCCGCATTGAGTGATGTCGACACCACTCAACACCGCATTGAGTGGTGGTGACACCACACAACGCCGTCAGCATTTCAAAAGATCTCAAGTCAAAAGCGTTGAGTGTGTTAACACCACTCAACGCCGCATTGAGTGGTGTTGACACCACTCAACGCCGTCAGCATTTCTAAACATTTTAAGTCAAAAGAGTTGAGTGGTGTTGACACCACACAACGCCGTTAGGATTCCAACAATTCTAAGTCAAAGCATTGAGTGGCGCTGAGACCACTTAACAACAACATCATCCCGCAGAGTTTAAGTAAAATGACGTCAAGTGCGTTGAGACAACTCAATGCCATATTGAGTGGCATCGAGTTCACTCGACGCTTTGTCGTATAGCGTCGAGATCACTCGATACCAAAAGTTTCCCGAGTATTTCTAAGTTAAATTCGTCGAGATCAATCGACGCCTTTTCAAGCTTGAGTCAATTCTCTTGACTCAAAATGTGTGCAAGGGGTCTAGCATGAAATGGGATTTTACATTCCGCAACATCGATATGTGAGACACATCATAAAAATCTCTGAGTTCAGCTAAAAGATTCATCCTATAGGCATCTTCACCAATCTGCTCATTGATTTCAAATGGTCTAAGGAATCTCATACTCAGCTTTTTCAAGCGTTGAATCCTTGATACGCCCTTAAACAGTTTTATCTTGAGATAAACTCAATCTCCAACCGCAAACTCCATATTTTTGTGCTTGGCATTATAATAATTTGCCTTCCTATCTTGCATAATTAGAAATCGTTCTCGAATCAAACGTATCGTTGAAGTCACATCTTTAATGTCTTTACATTTATAAAGCTTCAATTCACCTGTTTCTACCCAAGAAAATAGAGTATGACACTTCTTACCGTATAAGGCATCAAAAGGTGCCATTTGAATACTTTCTTGGTAGCTATTATTATAGGCAAATTCAATCATAAAGAGATGGTCGTCCCACCTCTTCTCAAAATCCAGGGAACACATACAAAGCATATCTTCCATCGTTCTATTTTCCCTCTCGGTCTGACCATCCGTCTGAGGATGAAAGTCTGTACTATATTTAATCTTAGTACCGAACAGTTGATGATTAATCTTCCACTCATTCAACGTGAAACACCCATCTCGATCACCAACAATGCTACGAGGCATACTGCACAATTATATGATCTGTTCAACATAAAGTTTGGCTAACTTTTCTTATGAATCATCCATTTGATTTAGAATGAAGTGTGCTACTTTTGTCAACCGGTCCACGATCACCCAAATGGAATCATTCATGCATTGCAATCTCGGCAAACCGCGCGCAAAATCCATAGATATATCATCAAACTTCTATTTCGGTATTGGTAACGATTTCAGAAAACCACCAGGTTTTTTACATTCAACCTTCACGAGCGTGCAAGTTTGGCACTTCGCTACGTAAAGTGCTATGTCCTTCAATCCTAGACCCCAAAACAACTTCTTCATGTATTTAAAATTTTTGTGCTTCCTGGGTGGATTGAGTACTTGGTAAAATATGCCTTGTACATAAACTCCTCCCGCAATTTTCCAACATTCGGGATGCACAGCCGACCGTCCTTCCAGAAAAGACGGTCGTTCAGCTATAATTGGGAAATTGACTTATCCACTGTCTCCTCCATATAGCGCTACATGCTCTCGTAAATCTCCAACGCTTGTCAAATCCTGTCCGCGAGGTCATATTGCACTTATGTCCAGTTCAAGCATGCATCCTCCCTTATCCTCCCGTCAACACAAGAGATGTCCAAAGCCTCTAACTCACAAATCAGACGCTCGTCATGCATCTGTAACCAATTTTATCATGTTGGAGCCTTGCGAATCAGCGCATCTGCGACCACATTTCCCTTCACGGAAGTGAATGAATCTCAAAGGTGTAGTCCCCAAGGAACTCCATCTACCTCCGTTGTCACATATTAAGATCCTTATGATACAATAAGTATTCCAAGTTCTTATGGTCCATAAATATGTCAACCTTCATGCCATACAAATAGTGTCGTTATTGCTTCAGAGCGAATATTACGGCCTCCAATTCCAAGTCATGAACAAGATAATTCCTCTCGTGCACTTTCAATTAGCGAGAACCATAAGCAATCACATGTCCAAATTGTAGTATAATGCAACCTAAGACACTCCCCGATACATCACTATAGATTTCAAAGCCTTCTGTTCCACATGGTGAACATAACAGAAGTGCCATGGTCAAACGACTCTTCAACTCCTCAAAAGCTCGCGAGCACTCTGGCATCCATATGAACTTCTGATTCTTCCTTGTTAATGTAGTGAGAGGTAAAACAATACTCAAAAAGTTCTCTACGAAGCACCTAAATAACTAGCAAGTCCAAGGAAACTCTTGAATTCTGCTACAGAAACAACTACATGACACTCCTGTATTACAACTATCTTTGCCGGATTCACAACAATACCTTCTCTACATACAACATGCCCTAGAAAAGTCACTGACGATAGACAAAACTCACACTTACTAAACTTGGCAAATAGTCGATTACTCCTTAGGGTATGCAGAACCAGTCTTAAATTATTCACATGATCCTCTTCTTACTGAGAGTATACCAGTATGTCGTCAATAAAGACAATCACAAACAGGTCCAAAAACTCTCAAAAGGTCCTATGCATCATGTCCTTAAAAACTGATGGCGCATTAGTGAACCTAAAAAGCATCACAGTAAATTCATAATACCCATAGCGTGTAACAAATGTTGTCTTGGGAATATAACTTTCCCGAATTCTCAACTGCCAATAGCCAGACCTCAAATTAAACTTCGAATAGACAGTCGATCCAACCATCTGATCAAAAAAATCATCGATTCACGGAATCACATACTTGTTCTTCTCTGTCAGCTTGTTCAGTTCACAATAATCAATGCATAGACGCGTGCCTCCGTCCTTCTTCTTCACAAAAAGAATTAGTGCACTCCAAGGTGACATACTTGGATGTATATAGCCGTGCTCTAGCAACTCATATAACTGAACATTCAATTTTTCCATCTCCTCTGGCACCACACGGTACGCGTAGCGTGATATAGGTTTTGCACCTGGCACCAGCTCAATAGCGAAGTTGATCTCTCGCTGAGGTGGAATCCCAGGTAGATCCTTAGGAAAAACATCCGCAAAATCCGACACAACAGGAATGTCACTCAAAATGGAATTTAGCTCAACAACCTTTAATAGCATGAAAAATAATTTTGCACCCTTTCAAAATGCCTTGAATACTTGAAAACAAGACATCAATATCATGTTCGATGCTCGCATACCCGCAAAATTAGTCTCGTGTTCAGTGTTTTGCTCTAGTATAACTTACTTAGAGTTGCAATCAATACAGGCTTGCTGCTCCGAGAGCCAGTCCATGCCAAAATCACATCAAACATAGATATTGACATCAAAAATGCTTCCAAGCCAAAATTATGACTTCATATCCGCAACTTAACACAACAGGCTCTATTTGCGTGCATTAATCACCCGTTAGGCAACAACAAATTCACTATATCTGTCTATAAAAAAGTCCCTCCAATACGCACCACGAAGTTCTCAGACAGAAAGGAATAAGAGGCTCCTGTATCGAACAGTGCTCTCGCTGGACAATCCAAAATCTGGGCAAAGCCTTATTCACACAAGTTAAACAATGCACAAGGTAGCCAGTATAGAAAGCAGAAAAAACTATATCTGAACTCATACTTGTTACCACATTGCTTTGTTTAATGGCCTCCTGTTGGCCAAGATTATAAACACGGGGCTGTACTTTGGATATAGTTTACTCCACTATCTTTACCTTTTCAGCATACGATGCACCCATCTTTTTCTCACCCATTGGAAGACCACATTAACAATCTCGAGCAAGATGTCCCACCTTGCCATACGTGTAACATGCGAGTGGACTTTGCCTTATCATCACTTCAGAAATAACAGAATAGGTTGGTCCCGCAGACTTAGCCTTCTTCCTCCACCTCCCTATCCAGACCTTGCTGAACTTGGCACTTTAAACTTTGGATTCTTTACCACCAAGTCATTCTTACGTTGTACGAGCTTTATATCTATTTTTAGGGATCAAGTTGTATTGATCAATGTCAGAAAATCTTGCATCATCAGACTTGAAAGAAGCAACCTCAGTTCATCTCGTAGTCCTTCATAGAATTGATTGGTCTTCCATTCCTCATCTACAAATGTAAAGCCTGCATACCTCCCCAAACCTTTAAACTCATGCAAGTAGGCATCCACAGAACTCTTGCCCTGAGTTAACCTCTAGAACTGATTTTCCATTGCAATCCGCTATGCAGATGGAAGATATCATGCGAGGAAGAGCCTAGAGAACTCTTCCATCGAGATCTCAATCAACGGTCTACCAACAAATTAGTGTGGCTCCAGCTCATCCCACCATAGCCCGCCTCTCAGTCTAACAGGAAGATTACTACAGTGACTTTCTGTCACTCCTCTGTTTTCATTGCCGTCATAGTTCTCTGTTGGGTTTTCCTATACGTCACAATAGTTGTGCGTAATAGAATAGGGAATAAGAAAACCCAAAAGAAATATGTATCTTGTGATGAAAATTGATCAAGAAGTAACATTACAATATAATTATACCTTTGCGGGATTGAGTCACTACTCAACCTAGATGCTCTAAGGACAAGTCGTAGTCGGATGAGGAACAAATCGTAACTGTCGCCAAGGAGTTCAAGCAGATTAATGTCTGCGTCTCTGTATAAGTCCACACGAGTAGTAGAACACAGACACCTTGTCAGATGAAGTGCAAGATGGATAATAGAAGGCACCCTATGTCCCCATGAAGTACTAGGTTTGTACCAGGAGAGGCGGCATTGCCGATCGCCAGAATAGGGCTCAGTGGAGGTGGTGTGATCAAGGCTTTTAGAACGCTTCCGTCGTCACTTTGATCGGTTCTCAGGTTTATTAGTATCTCAATCGTATCAGAATAATATCACACCCAAACTCTAAGACATTTACCTATTTATACCCAAAGCATAATCAAGTGTCTTCCAGTAGTTATCCGCAGACCCACAAGAAAAGAAGCGTAGAGACAATTCGTCGGAAGGATATACAATATTCTTCGAGTGAACTCGAAGCATTTGTCGAGTGAACTCAAAGCATTTGTTGAGTGAACTCGATGAGCGCTGAGATCATTTGATGAATACATGGAAACACACGACGAAATCGTCGAGATTATTCGATGAATTGGTCGAGATCATTCGACAAATTCATTGAGATCATTCGATGAATTTGTCAAGATCATTTGACAAACTCGTCAGAATCATCCAACGAATCTCGTTTAATTCACCTCTCGAACTGTTCAACGAGATTATATCAACGAATCTCCTTGACATCCATCCTCTGTTTCTTTCAGTTTGGTGATTGGTCTTCCATATCATATTTCTAGAAGACCAACGCAATCCATTTCTCCAACCTTTCCACATACCCTTATGTGCAACCCTGCAGGCTCATATCACATTGGTAGTTAGATTACCTGTTTGACCACGTCTAGATCACAATGGTAACTCCAACTTTCTCTTTGTTCTTTAGAGCCAATCTTTGGCTTGTGTTGGTGCTCCAACACCCGCAAACACAGGAGGGTTGAAACTCATCACGTGTTTCAATTGCTTTTTTGCTGCTTTCCTTGCAACCACTAGCTCCACAACCACTTGTCTCACTGCCACATGTTCAACTATGCCAACCAGCTCCTACTCCCTAAGGGTAGGAGGTTGTACTTGCCTTCCTAGTTGCGCATTGATTAATATAAACACGACATCAGCAACCAACTATATCATTTCAGCAGAAAGAGGAGGTGTAGGCACCTCAGTTTGTGCATTACTCTCCGCCGAGTGTTGTGGTTCTAACTGCCCCACACCACTTCTAGTCGCCTATAATCATGATACACACAATTAAGAAACCAATAACATTGCAAAAAGCAATTATGGGAACACGCAGGTTCCTCAAACATGTGTATTTTCATTCTTAAGTGGACATTCATGGGTTCTTTCATGTTGTAATAGTAATGTACATACACGTGCTCACCACCCCTTTAAAGAATTTGACCACAAATTCGAATAAGAAAGACCGATACAAGAAGCTGATACCAAATTATAATATCTATATCCGTCACGTAGAATATAACAGAAGGTCCGGTCGGGGCCTATGCCATATTCCACGGACAGAAAAAAGAGTTACGCATTGAAACCATTACATTTACGCATCCTAACTCTGAGTGCATTCTGGCGGAAGTAAATAAATTAACTTAGAACCAAAACTCTAGAATCTTCACAACAATACATTAGGAATGGTATTCAAAATACATAAAATATTTCGGACTTAAGGCCTTACAATTGTTCTCTTCAACAATGTATATTACATACATCAGCACACAGGCCGGCCACACATGAAAACCATAAAAGTTTGCCTTTGTATACAACCTCGGGCTCGCAAGAGACAACTCAAGGAAAGTGCTGAGTTAGGGGTGAGAGGGGCGAGAGGACGGTAGGGGTGAGTGGGCCCATAGGCTCAACTCGCTAGTAATTTAAAGATGCCAAATACAATGGGCAAGACGGGAACAACGTAGCAGGCGAGATGGCTCCCTTGGCGCATGCTAGCCTTTTGTGGTGAGACGCATCTCGCAAGATGGGGGACTCACGAGATGAGCAGATAGGCTCCCCTCGCCTGCCAGTTATTTCCCACTCGCCATAAGGGTAAAGATGTTTTCTACTTTCTTACCCCCAAGGGGGGATTTTATTATCTTACCCCAGGTAATTTTACCCTTTTACCCTTCGTGGTCTGCGTATAACCCTTCAGAACAACGGAGTTTGGTTGTTGGAAGACCTACTCGAGGGTATTTTGTAATTTCAGGTCGGTTCAGTTTTGTTATTGGCAGGTCAAACTCAGAGGCCTATAAATAGACCGATAAGGTGCCTTGAAGAGGTTGTTGACCCCTTTCATCTTCTTTTTCTAAGGCACCTAGCTCAACACTGACTAGGGAGGGGAAGGATTTCTAATTCTTCTGGGTAAGAGGTGGGACCTCCAAGATGAAGCCAACGGTCTGTTTCTAGCTCCCGAGACTCACGTCAAGGAAAGCATTCAGGAAGAGTAGGTGTGAGATGCAACTCTAGATCCGAACTCTAGGAGAAGTCGGGTTTCCGGCTTCAACATTTTTGGTTCGGTGAGCGTGGATCATAGCCTACACAGAAGAATCTTGAGCTACTTCATGGAGGGGGACCTCAACGAAGGAGACGAAGATGGGTCCCAGAACCCGGGAGGATATGTAGGAAGAGAAGAATTCATGGCATCCATTAGAGGCATCATGGACATGTTATAGGGGATCTCGCTGCAAGGCGACTACTTGACTCCTCTACCTTTAGAGTCCGCTCTCGCACATCAAGACGAGCTCGTCTCATCAAGGGTTGGAGAGGATGTCCCTGGGGGGCGACCTGGAAAGTAAAAAGTGGTGGAAGGAAGCGGGCAAGACCTGGCGGGCAGGGAGTTGTTCCCTAGCCATGCGAGTGCCTTCTCGCTAGGAGACGTCGTTATGCGAGTGGAGGCGGCGAGATCTGTGATGAGAGGGTCCCCATTCTGCGAGTTGATCCTTTTAGCTCCAGTCCCAGAGGGGTTTAGGGAGCCCAAAATGACCTACTATGTGGGAAAAAGCGACCCTCTCCAGCACTTGCAATGGTTTGAAGATGCGGTCTCCATCAGGCTGATGACAAAAGCATTCAAGTGCTGTCTTTTCGCCATCACCTTGAAAGATAAAGCTAGTGAATGGTTTCATCAACTCCCAATGGGATCGATCTATGGCTTCGAAGACCTAAGTAGAAGTTTCCAGTTGCGTTTCTCAACCTCGAAGAAAAGAAAGAAGAACCCCGAGTTGATTTTTCTGATCCGGCAGAAGGCAGATGAATCCTTGGCCCAGTACGTAGACAAGTTCCATTAAGAGATCTTGGATATTCAGGAGGTGCCATGATTTGGTCTCCAAATGGCTTTCACCGTTGGATTGCGGGAGGGTTTCTTCAAGATGAGCCTTACTCGAAAGACACCATTGTCATTTGAAGGGTTGATGGAGAAAGCAACAAAAGAGATAGCGTTGGAGGAGGTGAACCCGGCGTTTTCCAGGAAATTGGCAAGGTTGACGAAGGCTGAGTCGAGAGAGCCGGGAGGGGCAAGACAACAAGAAGGAAGAAGGAGGGAGGAGCCGAGGGCTCCGACATATCAGAAGTTGGGTTGGAGGCAACCAGGAGGCCCTGCTTAATGGAAAGGAAGAGGTTTTCCCCAAGGGGGAAGGAATTACCAAGGAGGACAAGGACGATTCAACAAGCATTGGTGGGGATATGGTACAAGACCACCCCTACCCCCACCTCAGAAAGCTATGGACATCGACCGAGGGAGAGGAAGGGAAAGAGAAAGAGGGAGAGCAGGAGCTGGAGCTAGAAGAAGGAGGAATCACAAGGAGGGTAGACAGGTGGAGGAGGTGGCATTGCCATATTGTGACTTCCATATGGAGGAAGGGCATGCAACAGCTACTTGTCCGAAATTTATTGAGATGAAGAGAGCAAGGGGAGCAGGGGAATAACAGCTACTCGTACGAATAGTGGAGAGGACTAGGACTGGGGAGGAGGACCGGTGTGTGTATCGAGCTGATGTGGGAGATCGAGGTGGGATCAGAGTGATCCATGGGGGAGTGGGGGTTAAGGCTACCCATAAGGCAAGCCATCATACCATTTACCGTCGGAACGTAGCCTCGACATCACAAACCCCTCCCCTAGACGAGAAAATCATCTTCTCTCAGAAAGACATGCTAGACCACGAAGACCCTTTTTGTGATGCGCTGGTGATCCGGACCGCCATCAAAAAATTCACGGTGTCGCAGATCCTAGTAGATAATGGAAGTTTGGTGAATGTCATCTTCAAGAAGGCATTCAATGAGATGAGGGTGGAGGCTCGAAGGGTGTTGGTAGCAGATGGGCCGTGGTTCGAATTCTCAGGAGAAAGGAAGGAAGTCGAGGGAGTAGTAAGACTCCAGGTAACTCTGGGTGGGCTGTCAAGGAATTACCGTTTCGTCATAGTGTACGCCCCCAATAGTTACAATGCCATTTTCGGGCTCCCTTTGATCAGTGCTTTTAGGTGCGTCCTATTGTATTTTCACCAATGCCTGAAGCTCAATGTCGGGGGAACCCAGATCCGAGTACGAGGAGATTCAAAAGCAGCCCGGGGGTGCTATGTGACGGTAGTGAATACTATTTATTGGAAAGGAGAGGCCGAGTAAATGGAGAAAAGGATGGAATGATGGGAGCAGGAGTTCAGAGAAACAGTAGGAGAGAAGGAGGGAGAGATGGAGGTAGAGGAGGAGAAAGAAGAAGTGAGGATTGAGAGAGGCTTTGCGCTGGAGTCGGAAATGGCAGGAGAGAAGGAGGGAGAGATGGAGGTAGAGGAGGAGAAAGAAGAAGTGAGGATGGAGAGAGGCTTTGCGGTGGAGTCGGAAATGGCAGGAGAGAAGGAGGGAGAGATGGAGGTAGAGGAGGAGAAAGAAGAAGTGAGGATGGAGAGAGGCATTGCGGTTGAGCCAGAAATGACAGGAGAGAAGGAGGGAGAGATTGTGGTAGAGGAGGAGAAGAAGAAGTGAGGATGGAGAGGGAGGCAATGCGGTGGAGCCGGAAATGGCAGGAGAGAAGGAAGGAGAGAGGGAAGTGGAAGGGGCAGAAGGAAATAAAGGAGAGGGGAAAGGGAAAAGAAAGATAAAGGAAGTGGGGGATTCGTCCAGGATGGAAGCTCGACCTGAAAAGTGAGGAGGTTAGTTGTTAGAAGAGAGAATTCCAACCGATGAAGAGGTGGAGAAGTTTCTGAGGGAGGTGGCGGTGGCCATTACGGAGCGTGAGGCCATAGATCGTGAAGTCAGGGAACAGGAGGAGATGTCAAGGGAGTAGGAGAAAGAGGAGTGATGGCGCACCCCCTCCACCTCTACTTGGAGACGATGCTGACGTTGATGAGGTTGACCCGGTTGCTGAGGCGATTCAACTAAAGGACGTGAGGCGTCACGATGATGCTAGCGGAAGGCTACGCTACAACCTCCGCCCGCAGCGCGCAACATTCGCCGCACCGCATTAAAACATTTCCCTTTTCATGCTTTATTATTTCTATTTTAGGAATATAAAATTATCCAAGTTTGAAGTGATAATTTTATATTCAATATTGCACTTTTTATTTTTGCATTTGGACAATATTTCATTTGGTGTGCATTTAACCATTTGGATGGATGAGATTACATCTCCATCATGAATGGTTAAGGCTTGTTTGTAACTCCTATTTAAGGAGGCCTTGTTATGAGATCATTAGTGAAATATTGAAAACCTAAATCCTCTCTTGAAAATTTCGGCCAAGCTTGAGCCAAGCCGCCGCCCCCCTCCTTGGTGGTGTGAAACCGCCGGCCTCCTTGTGGTGGTGTGAAGCCGCCGCCCCTTGCCTCCTCCATCCGTTCGGTGTGACTCCAGTGCGGCTTCCTTCGGTGCGACTCCTTGGAAGAAGGTTTCAACCCTTCGGTGTGACATCGGTGGATCCGTGGAGAGAGTGAATCTCCCACAATTATCTTGTGTGAACGTTCTCCGGTTGGGTAAAATATCTCATCCCTCCTTGTGTGATTTCTTCTAATTAGTTGTGGTGGATCGCAAATCATTTTGTCCGCTTTGTTAAATCAATCGCTGCACTTTTCATTTCGAAATCGCCGTTGCTAGGTTTTTTATTTCCGGATCGGGTGGATCCTATTTGCCGGAGCGGATCTTGACCTATAGCCTTGGTTTTGCTCCCAAAAAGGTTGGCAATCTTTATGTTAATTTGGGGAACGATCCGACTCAAATTTCGATCGCTATTTTCGAGTCGACCAATCCTCCTTGTTATTTTATTGCGCTGCGTTTGTGACGAGGAAATATTGTGGGCGATAGGTGCTGTGTAGGTGCGATAGTTCTAAGACGATATTGGGCGAGGAGTGAATTATTTCCGTAGAGATCTCCGATTCCGGACATCCCTACATCAATTTGGTATCAGAGGCGGTCGTTTCAACTCCCATGTTGCAAACATCCTCTCTGCGTTCGTCGTTGGTTGATCTGAATTTTCTAAGATCTGAAATTTCGGATTGGTCTGCGTTTAGTAAATCCGTCGAAATCTTAAACTTGTCAAAAAAATCTGAAAAAAAAACTGTAGCTTCCTGCGCTTATTTCCAGCAACTTTAAAACAGAAAATTTTTTGATTCGGCCGCGTTAAGTCTGCCTGCAAATTAGAACATCGTAATTCTGTCTAGTTGGTCTGCAAATAGCGGGCTGAAATCTTCACTTTTCAGCAAAATTTTAAAAAATTTTTTTTAACGATCTACGTGTTTCTCACATCACGCTTGTCAAAAAAAAATTATTTTCATTCTAGCTACAGCCCTAGGAAAAATTATCTTTCATAATTTCCTGGGTCTTGCATGCGCACTAGGCTAGGCACGGAGTATTCGGCACCGTCTACGTGTAGGATGGCTGAGAACGAGCACGAAATTCGTAACGCTGAAGCGATAGCAGGTCTTCGTAACGATATGACGGAACTTAGGGCCACCTTAGCACAGATTTTACAAAATCAAGCTAGGCCACCCCCACCTCCCGCTAATGTCGAGTTGCCCCACCGGCGCCAACATATTTCCGATTCGGATTCGGATGGCGACTCCCCACGAGTGCCCCCTCGAGGCAATCGCCACGGGCGAGAGTTTGACATTACAAGGGCCATCAAAATTGATGCCCCCACTTTCGATGGTATGGGAGATCCACATAATTTCCTCACATGGATAGTGGACATGGAATGCTATTATGATTGGCACCATCTTACGGACCCCCAAAAGGTCCAAGTTGCCAGGATGAAGCTAACCGGTCGCGCCAAAACTTATTGGCTGAATGAAGAGCGTAGACTAGGGACTGGGGACGGAGACCCGATTATTGGATGGACCATCATGAAGAATTTGCTGACCGATCAGTACGTCCCCGCGTACCATCAGACACAAATGTTTGACGAGCTCGCCTCCCTGCGACAAGGCTCCAATTCTGTATCAGAGTACATGGGAGAATTAAAGGACCGGTTGGTGCGTTGTAACCTGAGGGAGATCCCCGAAGTCACCCTTTCTAGGTTCGTAAGGGGCTTCAACCCGATATTCAGCGGAAGCTCTTGCGTTATGGCCACACTGATTTGAACACCACATTCAATGCCGCCCTCGACATTGAAAAACACTTAGCCTCTAAGGCTCACTCCCGTTATTCTCATGCGAAAGGAAAATCCTCTACCGGAGCATCTTCCTCCACCTATCAAGATAAGGGGAAGTACCGGTCGTCCGAGTCCAAGTCTGTCGTGATCACGGCTAGGAACACCAAGAACCCCGCGAGTGAACGCATTCCAATCGGAAAGGTTAGCAAGACTAACGCCACATGCTATTCTTGCGGCATACAAGGTCATTATGCCTTCGAATGCCCAACGAAGACTAAAGCCATAGCCCTTTTAGAGTCGACGACCGATCTTGCGGATTATGTTTATGAGGCTGCTGAGGAGAGCGACCCGGAAGGGGTCCCAAGTGACTTAGAGGACGATCACCCCCTTATGGTGATGCGTTGTATCTTGGCCACCCCTCGACCATTAGATGAATGGAAAAGGACGAGCATATTTTCCCTGATTTTTAAGAGTGGCGAGAAACTCTGCAAGCTGATTGTTGATAGTGGTAGCTGTGTGAACGTTGTATCTGAGAACGCCATAGCACGTATGTCCTTGACCACGGAACCACACCCGACCCCATATAAGGTCGCTTGGATCAACAAGATCTCCGTACCCGTTACCAAGCGATGCCTGGTCCCACTCTCATTCAAATCCTACGTTGATGAGGTGTGGTGTGATGTCCTTCCGATGGACGCTTGTCATGTGTTGTTAGGCCGCCCTTGGCTATATGACCGTGATGTTACTCATTTTGGTAGAGCCAACACATATGAATTCAAATTCAATGGCAAAACCGTCACCTTGAGACCGACCATCCCAAAGGAGCCCGTAGTCTTGGCTAAGGACACCACTATCCCGGTAGAACGGAAAGCATTGAATCTAGTTGGTAAGAAAGAGTTTGAGAGAGATCCGTTCCTTGATGGAATTATGTATGCGCTAGTCCTCCTAAGTGCGAAGCCCGATTATAGCGTTTTGGATGAGTTACCTAGTGAGTTACGGGTACTATTGGAAGAGTATAGGGACGTGTACCCGGATGAGCTACCGTCCACGTTGCCCCCGCTTAGAAATATTCAGCATGCGATAGACCTCATCCCGGGGTCTTCCTTGCCAAATCAGCCCCATTATCGACTCCACCCCGCAGCTCACCTGGAGTTGCAGTCCCAGATAGAGGGCTTGCTAGAGAAAGGTTTCATTAGGACTAGTATGAGCCCATGCACGGTGCCAGCCCTTCTTGCCCCCAAGAAGGATGGTACGTGGAGGATGTGCGTTGATAGCCGGGCTATCAACAAGATCACCATCAAGTATAGGTTTCCCATTCCCCGCCTAGATGATTTGTTGGATGTCTTGTCTGGGGCCACCGTATTCTCCAAATTAGATCTTCAGAGTGGCTATCACCAGATTAGGATACGAGAGGGCGATGAGTGGAAGACA
Organism: Platanthera zijinensis; assembly: GCA_039513925.1. Lineage (NCBI taxonomy): Eukaryota > Viridiplantae > Streptophyta > Magnoliopsida > Asparagales > Orchidaceae > Platanthera > Platanthera zijinensis. The sequence continues at coordinate 32,374,182 of CM077098.1, forward strand.
GCATTTAAGTCGAAGGATGGACTGTACGAATGGCTTGTGATGCCCTTTGGGTTATCCAATGCCCCTAGTACCTTCTCCCGGATGATGACACATGTCTTTCAGCCATTCATCGGGAAGTTCGTCGTCGTCTACTTTGACGATATACTGATTTATAGCACATCTACTACCGAGCACATCTCCCACATGAGAGTGATCCTTTCCACCCTGCGGAAAGAGACCTTATTTCTCAATCTTAAGAAATGCACTTTCAATGCCTCGGAGGTAGAGTTCTTAGGTTATATAGTCGGTTCCCAGGGTATTCGAGTTGATCCAGGCAAGGTTCAGGTTATTAAGGACTGGCCCGTGCCAACCACCCTACGTGAGGTACGTAGTTTCCATGGGTTAGCCACGTTTTATCGTCGTTTCATACGAGACTTCAGTAGTATTATGGCGCCTATCACCGACTGTATGAAGAAGGGAGAGTTTGCATGGACGAAGTCCGCCACCTATGCTTTTGAACGAATAAAGGAGCTTATGACTGAGGCACCTGTCTTACGTCTACCTGACTTTTCTAAAGTCTTTGAGCTCACATGTGATGCGTCTGGAGTAGGGATTGGAGGTGTCCTGAGCCAGGAGGGCCATCCCGTTAGTTATTTCAGTGAGAAGTTGTCGGGCCCCAAGTTGAATTATTCCAATTACGATAGGGAGTTCTATGCTGTAGTCCGATGTCTACACCATTGGAGGCACTATCTCCTCTCCAAGGAGTTCGTGATCCTCTCCGATCATGAGGCCTTGGGTTTCATTAACGGACAGCATAAAATCAGCCCAAGACACGCTAAGTGGGTAGCATTCCTACAAGGTTATACATTTAACCTCAAACATCTTAAAGGAGCTGATAACCGAGTCGCTGACGCCCTTAGTCGTCTTACGCTTTTACTCACTTCTATGGAAGTACATGTTATAGGATTTGAGCGGGTTAAGGATGAGTATGCTACGTGTCCTGACTTCCAAGACGTCTATTTATCAGCCCAGGATAGTTCCCCCACGACGATATCTGCATACGTCATTAAGGACGGTTACCTGTTTAGGAATGGAAAGCTATGTATTCCGCAGTCATCGTTACGTCTACATATCATTTGGGAAATGCATAGTGGAGGGTTGAGTGGTCACTTCAGTAGGGATAAGACGATCACGTTAGTCGAGGAAAAGTTTTATTGGCCCAAACTTAAGACTATGGTAGGAAGAGTCGTGAGTAGCTGCCGAACGTGTCAGGTTTCTAAGGGTGGTAAAACCAATGTAGGATTATATACACCCTTGCCTATTCCCTCCATGCCTTGGGTGGATGTTAGTATGGACTTTGTATTAGGCCTTCCCCCTACCCTACGCCGTCATGATTCCGTTTTTGTAGTTGTGGATAGATTTTCCAAGATGGCTTATTTCATCCCGTGCAGTAGAACAAACGATGCGTCTCATGTCGCTAAAGTATATTTTAAAGAAGTCGTTAGTCACCGCGGAGTGCCAAAGACCATAGTTTCGGATAGAGACGTAAAATTCACTAGTTATTTTTGGAAAACGTTATGGATATTAATGGGAACAAAGTTATTGTTTTCCTCCGCCTATCACCCCCAAACGGATGGGCAGACGGAAGTAGTTAATCGGAGTTTAGGGAATTTGTTAAGATGCCTCGTGAGCGATCATTTAGGCACTTGGGATCTTCTCTTACCCCACGCCCAATTAGCCTACAATAATTCCAAAAATAGGTCTACGGGTATGTCTCCGAATGAGATTGTCCAAGGTTATAAAGCTCCTGTGCCGCTTGACTTGGTGCCGTTGCCTCCAACGTACAAAGCAAGTCAATTTGCACAATCCTTTGCCCAACACATCCATGATCTACATGCACGTATACGAGCCACTTTGACGTCACAATACGACTCTTATCAGGCGCACGCTAATTTACATAGGAGAGTATCAAACTTTAAAATTGGCGATCTGGTTTTAGTCCGTTTAGTTCCCGAACGCTTGCCAACTGGCACCGTTAAAAAGTTAGCACCAAAGCGCGCCGGCCCTTTTCGGATTATTAAGAAGTTAGGTGACAACGCTTTCGTTTTGGACTTGCCTGCTGATTGGGGTATCTCCCCCATTTTTAACGTTTCGGATTTAACGATATTTGTGTCGCCACCACAAGAGTTGATTTCTTTGTCGTCATCTTCTCCCACTTTAAATTCTCATGGGTTGGGGAGTGGTAGAACGGATGATCTCTCTCTTACGGTCCCCACAGGTATATCATCGGATGGTACGTTGCCTTCTTTCTTGCCTACTGCTAATATGTTCCCCAGGTTCCCACAGACATTTTCCACTCCAAAGATGATACTTGCTACTGAGCATGTTACCACTGCTAATGGCGACACCCGCCGCTTCCTCATCCATTGGCGTGACCGCCCCCCTTCGGATGACTCTTGGGTGCTCGAGTTGGAGCTACAAAGTTTGGATGCCGATCTTCTTCGCCGCTACCTCTTGGACCACGCAACAGAGATGCGTGATTTTGAGCGGGGGAGGATTGATGGCGCACCCCCTCCACCTCTACTTGGAGACGATGCTGACGTTGATGAGGTTGACCCGGTTGCTGAGGCGATTCAACTAAAGGACGTGAGGCGTCACGATGATGCTAGCGGAAGGCTACGTTACAACCTCCGCCCGCAGCGCGCAACATTCGCCGCACCGCATTAAAACATTTCCCTTTTCATGCTTTATTATTTCTATTTTAGGAATATAAAATTATCCAAGTTTGAAGTGATAATTTTATATTCAATATTGCACTTTTTATTTTTGCATTTGGACAATATTTCATTTGGTGTGCATTTAACCATTTGGATGGATGAGATTACATCTCCATCATGAATGGTTAAGGCTTGTTTGTAACTCCTATTTAAGGAGGCCTTGTTATGAGATCATTAGTGAAATATTGAAAACCTAAATCCTCTCTTGAGAATTTCGGCCAAGCTTGAGCCAAGCCGCCGCCCCCCCTCCTTGGTGGTGTGAAACCGCCGGCCTCCTTGTGGTGGTGTGAAGCCGCCGCCCCTTGCCTCCTCCATCCGTTCGGTGCGACTCCGGTGCGGCTTCCTTCGGTGCGACTCCTTGGAAGAAGGTTGCAACCCTTCGGTGTGACGCCGGTGGATCCGTGGAGAGAGTGAATCTCCCACAATTATCTTGTGTGAACGTTCTCCGGTTGGGTAAAATATCTCATCCCTCCTTGTGTGATTTCTTCTAATTAGTTGTGGTGGATCGCAAATCATTTTGTCCGCTTTGTTAAATCAATCGCTGCACTTTTCATTTCGAAATCGCCGTTGCTAGGCTTTTTATTTCCGGATCGGGTGGATCCTATTTGCCGGAGCGGATCTTGGCCTATAGCCTTGGTTTTGCTCCCAAAAAGGTTGGCAATCTTTATGTTAATTTGGGGAACGATCCGACTCAAATTTCGATCGCTATTTTCGAGTCGACCAATCCTCCTTGTTATTTTATTGCGCTGCGTTTGTGACGAGGAAATATTGTGGGCGATAGGTGCTGTGTAGGTGCGATAGTTCTAAGACGATATTGGGCGAGGAGTGAATTATTTCCGTAGAGATCTCCGATTCCGGACATCCCTACATCAAGGAGGAGCCATCAAGACTGAAGGTGCGGTAGAGGTGTTGGAGATGGAGATTCTCACCAAGGAAGGGAGAAAAGAGAAGATAAAAGTAAGTGGGGAGCTCAGTCCTGATGATCAGGAGGAGATCAGGGCGTGCGTGCAGAGAAACGTCGATATCTTCGCCTGGAGCACAACTGACATGACGGGAGTTGACGCAGACGTGCCATGCCACCGTCTCAACCTCGACCCCAATGCTAGTCCGATACAACAAAAGAATAGATCCATCACCACCAAGATGGTCGGGCCAATCAGAGAAGAGGTGGAGAAGCTACTCAAGGCGGGATTCATATCTGCAAGCAAGTATCCGGGGTTGGTGAGTAACATTGTAATGGTAAAAAAGGGAGAGGGGAAATGGAGGATGTGTGTGGAATTTTCTCTTTTGAATAAAGCATGCCCTAAGGATTGTTATCCTTTGCCTCGAATCAACGCGCTGGTTGACTCGACCGTCAGTTTTTCACTAATGAGTTTTCTAGATGAATTTTTAGGATGCCATCAAAATACACATGAACCCGCCAGACATCAAAGATGTTACCTTTATCACTGAGGATGGGTGCTTCAGCTAACATATGATGCCCTTCGGATTGAAGAACGCGGGGGAAACTTACCAAAGAGTGATGGAACAGATCTTCCGAGAGCAGAAGGGACAAAATATTGAAGTTTATGTGGATGATCTGATGATCAAGAGCCGAGACCTCAGGTCCCATATCTTAGATCTAGAGGAAACCTTTGAAACCATAAGGAAATACAAGATGAGACTCAACCCTTTAAAGTGTGTCTTCGGGGCCAACAAGGGAAACTTCTTAGGGCATCTACGTACCCCATCCGGAGTAGAGCCCAATCCATATAAGGTGAAAGCAATCCTATAATTATTATCTTCGAAGAACGCCAAGGAAGTTCAACATCTCACCGGCAAGCTGACCAGATTAAGCAGGTTCCTCTCCCGGGCTGGGGAGAAGTGCTCGTCCTTTTTCTGAGCACTAAGAGGGGGAAAGAAATTTGAATGGACTACTGAATACAAAGAAGCCTCTCGAACTCTAAAACAATAAATCACCCAGGCACCGCTACTCAAAGGGCCAAGAGAAGGAGAGGGTTTGTTCTTATACCTAGGAGTTGGGGCCGGAGTAGTGAGTTTAGTTCTTGTACGAGAAGAAGGAAAAAGGCAGTTCCCGATCTTGATGTTTTTAGTTGTCTACCTAAATCACCTAGATGGGGGTTATTAGGTGAGGTCTGCGTCTTTTGCGGAATAAACAATTATACAAACGGAGCGCAGAAAACAAACAAACAAACCACATAGAACACAAGATTTATAGTGGTTCCCCAACCTTGGGTATGTCCACTCTCCATCTCACCGATCTAGCGACAAGCAAGACTTGGCTACTTCACTATTATCTCAGATTGAAAACAAATCCTACAACTCGGAGCAATGCCCCTACAACTCGATCCTCAAAACGGGATCTACACTCGTAAGAAAAATTTCCTACGAAACTCGGAGACAAAATCTCCTACACGAATTGAAATAGATTTACAATAACAATAAAACAAACTTCACTTCACATCTGATAACTTCAGATTTCTTCCTTCTTGAAAGTTGAAACTCTGTCAAAAATATATCGAGTAAGACTTGCCAAAATCTCTGGATCTGAAATGCTTAATATCAACATGATCAAGAGAGAGATCTGTAGAGATTGAGCGTATAGATCTGTTGATCGATTCCTATTCTGAATTTCTTAAATCCCAGAAAAGCAGCGATGAGAACAACGATGAGGAGCGGCGGCTTTCCCGATTTAGAATGTTTGAATTATTCAGAAACTTGATTTCTTTTCTTATTAGGGTTAGTCGAATTTGATAAGACCTTTTATAGGATAAGCCTAACTGTCATAATCATAAAGATTGTACACGTGGACCAATAAGAATAGAGGTTAATTTTTAAATCATTTCCATCTGGACTTAGAGAAATTTTCTGAAAATCACCTGCAATTCTCGAGTGAATAAAGTACTACTCGAGTAATGAATTCTATTACTCGAGAAGAGGAAGTATATTTCTCGAGAACAAGTCCTTAAGGAAATTACGGGAATGACTTCTGGCTTCTCGAGAAATGAACTCTATTACTCGAGAACTATAGAAAACTTCTCGAGAACAATTATGACTTCTGATGTTCTTAGTTGTCTGCCTAAATCACCTAGAGGGGGGTGAATAGGTGAGGTCTGCGTCTTTTGCGGAATAAAAAATTATACGAACGGAGCACAAAAAACAAACAAAAAAATCACAAAGAACACAAGATTTATAGTTGTTCCCCAATCTTGGGTACGTCCACTCTCCACCTCACCGATCTAGCAACACGCTAGACTCGACTACTTCACAATTATCTCGGATTAAAAACCAATCATACAACTCGGAACAAAGTTCCTACAACTCAGAGCAAAAAAAACACTCCCAAAATAACTCGGAGAATATCTCCTACAACTCGGAGTAAAACTCCTACAAGAGTATAATGAATTTACAATCAGAAAAATTATCTTATCTTCACAGATCTGGTTGAACTCGGCTTCTTCCTTCTTGAAAAATTAAACAGCCCTTATCAGAAAAGATAAGGAAGAAATCTGAGAAACCTTGGATCTGAGAACTTTAGAATCAATACGATCAAGGAATAGATATGGAGATGTCGAAAATCTTGATCTGCTGAAACATCTTGTTCTAAATCTCTGGATCGAGAGAGACGATCGGCGAAGAAGACAGAGCGGCGGCTGCGACTCTTCTCGATTTGGAAATATAAGAACGATTCAGAAACTTGATATTTTTCTTGTTATGGTTAATTGATTTTGTTAAGACCTTTTATAGGACTTGCCTAACGGTCATAATCACATTAAATGCATGCCACGTGGACCAATCAAATACTAATCATATTTGAAATTACTTCTGTCGAGACTTAGAGAAATTTTCAGAAAATGATCTTTTTTTCTCGAGTGGATTATAGACTACTCGAGTAATGACTTTTGCTTCTCGAGAAAAGAGTATAAGGTTCTCGAGAACAAGACTTGGAAAAAATATTTGAAATAATTTCTGTCTTCTCGAGAAGTAACTTCTATTACTCGAGAAATAGAAACTGACTACTCGAGAACTAACTGGACTTCTCGAGAGCAAGTTATTCTTCTCGAGTACTAGACTTCTGTTTCTCGAGACAGAGTCTTGGCCTTCTCGAGTAATAGCATTAGCTTCTCGAGTACTAGACTTAGAAAAATTCTGAGCTATATTTTTCAGTTGACTCGAGAACGAAGCAAGTTTTACTCGAGTACTGCATAGCTTCTTTAGAACTAAGTTAAGCTTTCTCGAGAACTACTTCTGTTACTCAAAAACTAGACTGAGCTAACTCGATTAATGGCTACAATTCTACCCGAGTACTTATTGGTCCTTCCCGAGTATAACACTTAGAAATTTTTTGGCTTTCTGAAAATTTTCTTTCTTCAAGGAATTCAACAAATAGTCTTTCTCCTATAACTTTAGTGCTTGAAAAATAAGTGTGTCCCAATAGAGAGTCTACACATGAGTCAACACCATGGATCTCACAATGAGAGATTACATTGTATGGTCCAGTGTTTGGTGACTCATTGTAGACTGACATTGGTCTACACTTGGCAATTTTATCTTGCAAACACATAACTCAAAAAGGGCATCAAATACAACTTAATTCATCTTAGTTTAAGGGTGACTTCATAAAAATCTAGGTTATTGTGGATACAATACCCAACAATATCCCCCTATTTATAGAAGTCAGAGCCCTCTACACTAAGGTGAATTACATCAAGATAGACAAATAAAGTAACTAGTAAACACAGTGATAATAATGATAAAAGCTATGCTAAGGAGAAAATCAGATCATCAAAAATAAAGATTTATATTTATAGATTTGTCCAAGAAATCCAATTCAATAAAATCTCATAAAGAAAAACTTTCTGATCATATATTGTTCCTTGCTTTGTTGTTGTTGCTGTCTCTCCTTCTTTTCTTGTTGCCTCTTCTGATAACTGAAAGGTTTGGGATAATATTTAGTAGGATTAGGAGGAGCTTTGGGATTGTTCTTTCCATACTCTCTGTCATATATTCTTCTCTTGGTCAATGATTTCTCATACAGTTCCCATTCATGAGAGCTGTAATAATCATTCCTGCTTTCATTATAGTCCATGACAAGTTTGAGAGTATCAAGAATTAGAGATTTGGAAGTTGGGCTCCATATTTCAGCAAATTCTTTGGTTCTTCTTCTTTCTACTTCTGGATTAGGAGTGGTCCTGTTGGCAGAGGCACCATCACCATAATTTCTTCTCTTAGGAATCTGAATTTAAGGAGGTGCTTGATGAGGCATATATGTTGTTCAGATTCCCAAACTTGAGCTTAAGTTTCTAGAGGGGGTGCATCTGAGCCTTTAGGTCTTGGAGAGAGAGTTGGCTGCTGGACTGGAGGATGCTGAGCTGTTGGATTAAAATGGTGGGGAATAATATTAGTATCAGCTTGGAAATCAGGAATGATCTGGTTTTGCATCCAAACAGTTATATCATATGAATGGAATTTGACAATATCTATCTTGTTCTGGACATCAGCATGAATTTCAGTCAACTTTTCTTCCCAAAGGGTTTTCATGTTAGTATCAGATTTTTCTAAGTATTCTTTCACTAGATTCTCCCCCTTTCTGACTTATATGGATAGGGTGGCAATTGCTTCCTCTTTAGAAGTTCCAACTTCTTCACATATTTTGAAGGTATGCTCTTGAGCTTTCTTTTCCAGTTGGATTAGATTGTTTGCTAAGGTTACTGACTTATCCATCAGCTGATAAATACTGGTGATGGTGTGGTCTAGAGCTTTACCACATATTTGGAAGAGGTGTTTAAGCTCATCAGTGTTATGCTGTATTTTTGCAAATCCTCTGCTCATCTCTTTCTCTAGAGCAGTTACTTTCTCAGTTACAACTTGAAGAGATTCATCAAAATAAGCTCTTTATTGTGCAAGCATTAGCTCTATCTTACCAAGAATGGTATCATCAGTATGTGTTTCAGCTTGAGAAGGTGGTGGAGGAGGAGGTACTAAAGGAGCTGACCAGGGCGGGATTTTTTTAATGAGAACTGAGCTCTGAGCTCTGGTGGTATGAATCAAAATATCTTCTTCCTCACCAAGAATTGTAGGAAGAGAGAAGTCTAGGATCTTAAAAGGAGCCTCAGCTGGTTCAGGTTTTCCTTCTCTTTCATCAGAAATCAACACTGTTTATTCTTCTTGCACATCTACAGCAGGAGACTGATGGTTAGGGGATTCTTATTAAGAATGGTGGTCAGATAGAAATGGTTCTTGAGGAGGAGATTTCTCTGTATGGATAGGGAAAGGAGGCTCTTTTGAAGTGAGTTCTTCTATCATTTTACTGATATCTTCCTCTGTAGGTAATATTTGTTCTTGGACTTGAGCATCTGTTAGCAGATCTTCAACAAGAGTAGTAGCAGGTGGAGCAACATCTAGAGGAGGGGTAGAAAGGCTTGGCTTTGGGGTTGAAGGTGCAGGCTCCCCCTCAGCATCGCACTAGATATGCCAGCTACTTGATATAGAGGGGAAGATGGGGTCTTGTACTCATCCTCATTGTGATCAAGTGCTTTGGCAGCTTGGGCAGGGTTCTTAAGCTTGAGTTCCCATCTTTGAATTGAGGATATAGAAACTTACTTCATATGGTGTAGGGTTGTACCTTTGGAGAGATCAAAGACTTCTGGGTTGAATTTATGAAGTAGAAGAGATATAATCCTGGCATAATTTGGTGCTTGTATGCTTTCCTTGATCTTGTCAAAAATCAGCATCCCCTACTTGAACTTCTTTATGCAAATCACCGCTGTCATCATATAGAAGATATCGTTTGTAATGAAGCTAATAGAACTAGTGCGGCAGAGCAAGATCTTTCCAAGAATATCCACAATAAGCTTGCTCTCTGTATTTAGATCAGGACGGAGAATAGTGTTCACAGCAGTAGAGACAACACAAAAAGCACATGCCCGATAGTAGTCTTCAACGGTTAAGTCATCTTCTTCCTCAATAATGGGCAGCCGAAGTAGTTTGGAAACGATTGGTCTAATTAACTTGACTTTGATTCCACGGACCTTGGTCTTAAGAATCTTCCTGTTTCTCTTTAACTTGACATTCTGGAAGAATTCTTCAACCTCTGGAAATAGAACCTGCACGGGTGCTCCAAGATGAATGAGAGTCCGGCGGCTTGTAAGAGCAGTCCAAGATTGTGAAAATCGTCTGACAAGTCGGCGATTCCTGTAGAAACTAGTTCACTCCCGATTCCAATCTTGGATGGAGGGGCCATTGATTGAGAGAGATGAGCGAAAATCTTCTTTTTGAGAGAAAAAGCTGAAGCGGCGGAAAGATGGCGACGACGATAGGAAGATGAGGAGTTTTCTTCTTTTCTCTCGAGAAAGGGTTTTAGAGATCGAGTGGTTTGGAATTTCCAGACTTATTCTATTTATATAAGTCTTAATTTATGATGATTAAGGAAATAATAAAAGTATCATACCTGAAAATATGACGGTATAAAGTCCGGGTGCGAATAACCGAAATTTGAACTTTAAGACGAAAATCATCTTCCGACTTCTCCAATGGAAAACCATTACTCGAGTGAAGATAATGTTGTTCTCGAGTAGTAGAGTACTGTCTCGAGAGGCAGACTTGACGTTCTCAAGAAGCTGTTTGATAGTTCTCGAGAGGCAGATTGGAACTCGAGAAGTATTCCTCGGGAGGCATTCTTGTTTCTCGAGTAGTCCTGTCCAGTACTCGAGTAGTAAGAGTAGTTCTCGAGAAATGAAGTCCAAAATTTGAGTTTTCTAAATTTTTGAAGTATTGCCCGATCCTTGAACTCTGTTGTGAGACCTTCTTCTTCGTTCTTCTTTGTTGAGCATTCCAAGTTCTGTTTTGAAGAACGAGAACTTTGCCTCATCCAACGGCTTCTTGAAGATGTCTGCAACCTGCTTGTTAGTTGGAACATACTGGAGGTTGATGTCTCCATACTCATCATGCTCCCTGATAAAGTGATACCTTAGCTCTAAGTGCTTTGTTCTGCTGTGAGAGACTGGGTTTTTGGCGATTGCAATTGCACTAGAGGAGTCACAAAACATTGGGATGTTCTTGAACTTCATCTTGTAGTCTTAAAACTGGTTCTTTATCCATAGTAGTTGGGTACAATAACTGCATGTAGAGATATACTCTGACTCGGATGTTGAAATTGTGACATAATTCTTCTTTTTTGCTGCTCCAGGAGATGAGCCTTCTTCCTAGGAATTGGCAAGTCCCGGAAGTGCTCTTCCTGTCATTTTTGCTTCCTGCAAAATCTGCATCTTAAAAACCAATTAGTTCGCTATCATTACTTCTTGGGTACCATAAGCAAAGATTTGCTGTACCTTTAATGTATCTCAAAATCCGATTTACAATAACGTAGTGAGATTCTTTAGAGTTCACTTGAAATCTAGCACACATACATGTTGAAAACATTATGTCCGACCTACTAGCAGTAAGATAGAGCAAGGATCCAATTATGCTTCTGTACTTGGTTTCATCAAATGGTTTCCCTTTCTCATCCTTGTCCAGAGACATAGCTGAACCCATTGGAGTCCTCATAGAGGTTGCGTTCTCCATTCTGGATTTCTTAATTAACTCCTTGGTGAATTTCGTCTAAGAGATGAAAATTCCATCTTCAGATTGTTTCACCTGAAGTCCTAAGAAATACTTCAGCTCTCCCATAATGCTCATTTCAAACTTCCCTTGCATAAGTTTAGAAAACTTTTTGCAAAGGTTGTCGTCAGTAGAGCCAAATATGATGTCATCAACATAGATTTGCACTACTAAAATCTTGTCTTTTATTTCCCTAAGAAATAATGTCTTATCTATCTTCCCCTTGTGAACTTGTTCTCAAGAAGATAGCTAGACAGCATCTCATATCAAGCTCGAGGAGCTTGTTTCAAACCATATAATACTTTAAATAAAAGATACACATGATCAGGATGGATAGAATCAACAAAACCTGGGGGTTGTTCCACATACACTTCTTCCTTTATGTCACCATTAAGGAAGGCCGACTTCATATCCATCTGATAGACAGTGAAGCCCTTAAGTGCAGCATAAGCTAGGAACAACATGATTTCCTCCAGCCTTGCCACTGGAGCATACGTTTGATAGAAGTCGATTCCTTCTTCTTTTCAGTGTCCCTTGGCGACGAGTCTGGCCTTGTTCTTTATTATTGTACCATCTTCGTCCATCTTGTTCCTGTAGACCCACTTTGTTCCAATAATGTTCTTACCTTTGGGTCTTGGAACAAGCTTCCAAACTTGGCAACTCTTGAATTGATTCAATTCTTCTTCCATTGCCATTATCCAAGATGCGTCTGAGTTTGCTTCCTCAAACTTCTTTGGTTCAACCTGCGAGAGGAAACTTAAATATAAATTTTCATTAGTTATTCGTCTACGAGTTCTGACACCGTCCCAGGGATCTCCGATGATTTGATATTGGATGATCCTTCAAGTGTCTGAGCTCTAAGGTTATTGCATTTGGAGCTTCCTCTATCACTGGAGTGACTTCATCAACTTGAATGATATATTCATCATGGTGATCATCCTCTCCAATTGGGGTTGGAGTGGTGATTGTGATGAACTCTTGACCTTTTTCTTTAACTGGCTCATCCAAGCTAAATTCCTTTAATCGTGAACCTTCATCTTCAATAAACAAACTAGAAGAACTGCCTTGCAGCAAGCTCGTCTCAACAAATACCACATTGATAGATTCTTCTACAATTAGGGTTTTCTTATTAAAAATCCTATATGCCTTACTATAACTACTATAACCTACGAAAATACCTTCAAAGCTCTTTTCACTAAATTTAGTGGTGTGATACTTACCATTGTTAAGTACAAAGCATTTACTACCAAAGATTTTGAAATTTGAAATAGTTGGTTTCCTGCCCTTTAGTAGTTCGTAAGGTGTCTTATTATGGTTCTTGTTTATGAGTGCTCGATTTTATACGTGGCATGCAGTTTTGACGGCTTCAACTAAGAAATATACCGGTAGTGAGGCATTACTCAACATGGTTCTGCAAGCCTCTATGAGTGTTCTATTCCTTCTCTCAGCAACTCCGTTCTGTTTAGGAGTACGAGGAGAGCAAAACTCATGAAAGATACCAAGAATTTCATAGAATTCGGTCATGGCCCCAGACTTGAACATTGTTCCATTGTCACTTCTGATTTTGACAACAGAGCAGCTGTATTCATTCTGAATCTGCCTGAAAAAATTTGTAAAGATATCGAAAGTATCTGACTTGTGTTTTATAAAGAACACCCATGCAAAGCGAGAGTAATCATCAACAATAACCAATGTAAATCCTTACCTCCCAAACTTCTAATTTGCTGTGGACCGAACAAGTCCATATGAAATAGGTGTAAACACCTATTAGAATCTTTGCCAATAATGCTTTTAAAGGTAGCCCTTATTTGCTTACCTTTTATACATACGTGACAAGGTCTATCTTTAATGCACTTGACATTTGGGGCATCACACACTAAATTAAGAGAAATTAATTTATTAATAGTTTTGTAATTTATATGTGCTATTCTCTTGTGCCATTGGTCACCAAGAGATGCACTATCTTTTGCTAAAAGGCACACTAACGTAGAAGAGTCTATATAAATAAAATTTAAAAATAATATATTCCTACTACGAGTGCCTGATAGAATCGCCTCTAAGTTATCGACCGATTTTATCAAACACTTGTCTGCATGAAATTCTACGATGTATCCTATATCATAGAGTTGACTTATGCTTATAAGATTGTGTTCCAATACTTCAACATAAGCCACATCGAAAAAGGATACACTAACATTATTGATCATACCATAGCCTTTAGTAATCCCTTTGTCAGAACCTCCAAAGATGACCTTTGGCCCGTTCATGACTGGAGAATAATTCTGGAGTAGGCTTCTAGTCCCGATCATATGCCGAGAGCATCCCCTGTCCAAATACAAGATGGGATTTTTGGTGGCCTTTGGACATTCCTGCAAAAGTAGAATCAAGTTGCCTTAGGAACCCAAACTTGTTTGGGTCTTTTGTCTCTAGTTAGCATACTCCCCCTACGTATGTTAACATTGTGAGTGGTATTTCTCACATTATTAACTTGAGGAGTTTCATAATATCTTGGATTAAACCAGCAATCTATGGCAAAGTGACCAAACTTGCCACAACACCAACAGTCAAATCTATTGTATCTTTGCCTAAGGTTGACCTGATTGGCCTTTTGAGAGTGTGGTCTAGCAGGGGAAGTATACTTGGAGGTAGAAGATTCATGGTGATGGCACTCATATGACTTCTTATCCATAATAGGCTTTTCCACAATGGGTTTGGCTTTTGGAGCATTCTTGATGTTGTGACCATGATTATAAGGGTCGTAGCTCTGAAGAGTGATCTCCTCATAAGGGAGCCAATGTTCCAGGGACAAGTCCATCCTTGGTACCGAGACTTAGGCTCTACATAAGTAGGCCTAGAAAAGTGACCATAGGACGAGTCAAGATCACACTCGTTCGTTGGAATGATAACCTTCTTAAATGAAGTTTGGTCTAGAGGAGCATTTCCTTTCTCCTTGGCTAGAGCCTTCTTGTCAGCCTTATTTCTTATCTGGGCTTTATTTCTCGTAGAAGATTTATTAGGGGCAATCACATGGCCTAAGCCAACACCTTTACTCTGAGCAGATAATTCAGCCACAAGTGGAAGGACTGTCTTGGGCTTGGAGAAACTTTCAACAAGTTTCTTTTTAACCGCAAGTTGTTCTTCCAACTTTTGGATGATCTCCTCCTCCAGGTTTAAGTGCTCGAGAGCTTTATTATATTCTTCAATCGCATTATGGAAGTACTTTCTGAGTGAGTCCATCAACATGACTTCCTCCCTCAGACTGCTCTCCTCAGCCTTAAGAGATTTGATCTCCTTAGCTTAAGTTTTTGCGACTCTATGACATTTATCGTAGGCTTTGATCAACTATTTGTACTGAATCATGAGTTCAGATTCATCATCTGGTGAATATTCCTCATGATCATGGTTAGAACCATCTGATTCAGAGAGAGGGGTATAAGAATTTACCTTCTTAGTGAACTGGGGTTCTTATTCTTCATCTGTATGTGGCATGAGCCAAATGTAGGCTTCCTCCTTATCACTAGACTCATATGAGTCTGTGTCACTGAGGGTATTGACCTTCTTGGCTACCAAGCTTCTTTTAGTCTTCTTCTTATTATAAGATGTATTCTTTTCCTCTCTTCTTCCACCCTCCTTCTTCTTGTGAGGGTAATCAGCTATTGCGTGTCCTGGCTTATTACAATAATAACACACAATGTCAGAAGAAATGTGTTTGTTGTATTTAGAGTGATACCTATCTTGGCTACTTGAGACCTTCTTGTGATGATCACCATCGTGACGTGATCTTCTTAACGAGGCATATTTGCCTCTCCATTGTTTCTTATTGTTCAAGAATTTCTTGAACTGCCTTGAAAGAAGAGAAAACTCTCCTTCAGATAATTCTGAGCCTGAGGTACTTGGATCTAAAGTTTCTTCTTCACTCTCTTCCAATGCGGGGGTAGGAGATGCAACTTTAGATTTCCTTGAGATGTCTGCCTTTATAGCAACATACTTCTCCTTGGATAAAGACCGACTCTTCTCTTCTTCAGCTTTTCTTGAGTTGATTTTCAATTCATATATCATAAGCTTTCCGAAGAGATTTTGCAGGTCAGTCTCTGCTAGCTTGCCAAACTCTCGAATATCAAAGAATTTGTTATCCCATTCCTTAGTCAGGGATCTCAGGAACTTATCTTTTAGTTCTCCATTTGTGAAGACCCAGTCATAGACTCTTAGGCCGTTGCAAATCTTGAAGAAACTTTCATAGGTATCTGCAATAGAGTACTTGGGACCTTGTCAGAATGCTTCATATTTCTGGTTTAGGAGGGATCTTCTGTCATCCCTAACTTCTTCAGTGTATTCTATCAGGACGATGAGAGACTACCACATTTCCTTGGCGGATTGGAAGTGAATCAGGTTCTGCAGCATAGAATCATCGACTGTACTTGCAATGATATTCTTGGCTTTCTTGTCTAAGGAGACAAGTGCAATCTCATCTTTATCAAGATCCATAAGCTTATTTGGAACTTTCTTAGTTGGGTCAATGGTGGAGGCTATCATTGGAACATGGGGACATTCTTCCACTATCATAAAGATCCTTGGATCTACAGCTTCCATGAAGAACTTTATTCCCTCTTTCCACATAGAAATTTTTTTCTTTGTGCATAATGCAAGCTTAGCAAAATCCTTGGCTCTGTCCATGCTTGTATCCTCTAAAGACAACTAGGAGGAGATTTGTTCAATGTGTTAACCTTTTTGACGAACAACCTACCTCTGATACCAATTGATATTTTTAGTTGTCTCCCTAAATACCCTAGAGGGGGGTTAATAGGTGAGGTCTATATCTTTTGCGGGATAAAAAAATTATACGAACGGAGCGCAGAAAACTAACAAACAAATCACAGAGAAAACACGATTTATCGTGGTTCCCCAATCTTTTGTACGTTCACTCTCAACCTCACCGATTTAGCAACACGCTAGACTCGGGTACTTTACTATTATCTCGTATTGAAAACCAATCCTACAACTCGGAACAAATTTCCTACAACCCGGATGATGCAGGCTAGTCCTTTTGGGCGTTATGGTGATCCACGTAACTAATGCAACGCTCTCCGATAACCCTCACGCAACGCTCAAGCCTTAAACGCAGCAACAACACAATTTGTATTTTCAATATTCGGAGATTACGAAGGGTTCGCAAAGCCCTTCAAGATAATACCAAGGCGATAAGCCAAGGTCCTCTCAAGCGAAAGGAACCTACGCGGTTCGGACGAGCATTGTTGTACCAAAAGAGAATCCAACGAAAACAAAAGATTCGTACAAGGGTGGTTCTCTCCCAACAAAATAAAATGAGGGCCGCCACACCTCACGAACTTAAACGGAAAATGGAAAACACCAACAAGATCTATGAAGAAATTAACCACAAAAATTCAAGCGTTTCACAAGCCATGCAAAACGCATATGCCACAAGATCTATCAAGAGGGAAAATCACAGAGTAGAAGATATATTCGTTACCCAATCAGAATGGATGTTTTCGATTACTCTCTACTTGGTTCGACCTTCAACGGCTCCACCGGAGTCACTCCAGATGGAGAGGAACTTGTCCTCCTTCGTCGCTTCACGCTGTGGTTTAAGAATCCACAAAAGCAAGCCTCTTGCCTTGGCCAAATTTCTTCAAGGAGGGCGTTGATCGGTTTTTTGTGAGGGGGAAGGTGGTGGTCGGGTTTGTATTGAGGAGGATAGCTGGCCTTGGTGTGGTTGATGAAGGGGTCGGTTTTGGGAGAGGTATTGAAGGCTTTGGTCAAATATTGGAAAGGAGGAGGAGGAGGTAAAGAGGGGGGAAAGAAAGGGGGAGGCTGAAATTTTGGAGAGGAGGAGAGGAGAGGTGGAGGAGGAAACAAATTTTCCAAGAGGGGAAGAGAGAGTAGGGGGGAAATTCAAATTTTGAATCCTTGGTTTTCAATTTTTCATTCTCTACACAATCCTTCATGAAAAGGCCTATATATAGGCTACACCACTCAATCTCCACCATACAATATTAAACCACTCATGATGGCTAATGGCATCCATCATTTCATAACAAAATAATAATTAAAGATATTAAATAAATATATCAATTGATTGTTATAGGCACCAATCATACATGAAATTAAATAACATTGCGACAAAAATACCAAACATAGAAATGAAATATTAATTAATAATAATTTATTATTAATAATAATTATTAATTAATAATATATGGGTTTGCGTTCTGGGCGGCTATTATGCTGACGCTCCGCATGGTCATCCGCAAACATGTCGTCGCCGTCCTCGAAATGTTGTGGGCCGTCGTATCCATCACCGGAGCAAAAAAACTCTCCTACAACAACTCGGAGAATATCTCCTATAACTCGGAGTAAGACTCCTACAAGAATATAATGAATTTACATTCAAAAAAATTATCTTATCTTCACAAATCTGGTTGAACTCGGCTTCTTCCTTCTTGAAAAATTAAACAACCCTTATCAGAAAAGATGAGGAAGAAATCTGAGAAACCTTGAATCTGAGAACTTTAGAATAAGTACGATTAAGGAATAGATCTGGAGATGTCAAAAATCTTGATCTACTGAAACTTCTTGTTCTGAATCTATAGATCGAGAGAGACGATCGATGAAGAAGACAGAGCGGCGGCTGCGACGCTTCTCGATTTGGAAATATAAGAACGATTCAGAAACTTGATATTTTTCTTGTTAGCGTTAATCGATTTTGATAAGAGACCTTTTATAGGACTTGCCTAACGGTCATAATCACATTAAATGCATGCCACGTGGACGAATCAAATGTTATTCATATTTGAAATTACTTATGTCGGGACTTAGAGAAATTTTCGGAAAATGATCTTCATTTCTCGAGTGGATTATAGACTACTCGAGTAATGACTTTTGCTTCTCGAGAAAAGAGTATAAGGTTCTCGAGAACAAGACTTGGAGAAAATATTGGAAATAATTTCTGGCTTCTCGAGAAGTAACTTCTGTTACTCGAGAAATAGAAACTGATTACTCAAGAACTAACTGGACTTCTCGAGAGCAAGTTATTCTTCTCGAGTACTAGACTTCTGTTTCTTGAGATAAATTCTTGGCATTCTAAAGTAATAGCCTTAGCTTCTCGAGTACTAGACTTAAGAAAAATTCTGAGCTAGATTTTTCAGCTGACTTGAGAACGAAGCAAGTTTTACTCGAGTACTGCATAGCTACTCGAGAACTAAGTTAAGCTTTCTCGAGAACTACTTATGTTACTCGAAAACTAGACTGAGCTAACTCGAGTAATGGCTACAATTCTAATCGAGTACTAATTTGTCCTTCTCAAGTATAACACTTAGAAAAATTTTGGCTTTCTGAAAATTTTCTTTCTTTAAGGAATTCAGCAACTAGTTTTTCTCCTATAACTTTAGTGCTTGAAAAAGAAGTGTGTCCCAATAGAGAGGCTACACATGAGTCAACACCATGGATCACACAATGAGGGATTACAATGTATGATCCTGTGTTTGGTGACTTATTATAGACTGACATTGGTCTACACTTGGCAATTATATCTTGCAAACACATAACTCAAACAAGCCATCAAATACAATTTAATTCATCTTAGTTTAAGGTTGACTTTATACAAATCTAGGTTATTGTGGATACAATACCCAACAACTTCTCGAGAACAAAACTTCTTCTCGAAACTTAACTCCTTATTACTCGAGTACTGGTCCTCTGAATTCTCGAGACAAGGCTTGGCCTTCTTGAGTCCTGACATCTGTTACTCAGGTACAATACTTAGCAAATATTCTGAAATGAATTTTTGAGTAAACTCGAGACATTGATAAGTAGTACTCGAGTATTCCAAGGCTTACTCGAGTATTGGACTAAGCCTTCTCGGGAAAGATTTCTATTACTTGAGAACTGTACTTAGCATACACGAGAATTCATTCCCGCACTACTCGAGTACAAGGTATACTACTCAAGTAAAGGACAAAAAAATTTTTACTTTATGAAAGTTAATTTTTTCTTCAAATGAATTCAACAACTGTTCTTTCTTCCATTACTTTAGTGCTTTCAAAATGAAGTGTGTCCCAATAGAGAGGCTACACATGAGTCAATACCATGGATCACACAATGAGGGATTACATTATATGGTCCTGCATTTGGTGACTCATTATAGACTGACATTGGTCTACACTTGACAATTATATCCTGCAAACACATAACTCAAACATGGCATCAAATACAACTTAATTCATCTTAGTTCAAGGGTGACTTCATACAAATCTAGGTTATTGTGGATACAATACACAACAATCTCCCCCTATTTGTAGAAGTCAGAACCCTCTACACTAAGGTGAATTATATCAAGATAAACAAATAAAGTAACTAGTAAACACAGTGATAATAATGATAAAAGTGCTAAGTAATGAAAAATCAAATCATCGAAATTAAAGATTTATATTTATAGATTTGTCCAAGAAATGTAATTCAACAAAATCTCATAAAGAAAAAATTTCTGATCATCTATTGTTCCTTGCTTTGTTGCTGTTGATGTTTCTCCTTCTTTTCTTGTTGTCTCTTCTGGTAGCAGTAAGGTTTGGGATAATACTTGGGAGGTTTAGGAGGAGCCTTAGGATTGTTATTTCCATACTCTCTGTCATATATCCTTCTCTAAGTTAAAGATTTCTCATATAACTCCCATTTATTTGTGCTGTAATGATCATTCATGTTCTCATTATAATCAATCACCAGTTTGAGAGTATCAAGAATTACAGATTTGTAAGTTGCGCTCCATATTTCATCAAATTCTTGGGTTCTTCTTTTTTCTGCTTCTGGATTAGGAGTGGTCCTGCTGGCAGAGGCATCATCACCATATTTTCTTATCTTAGGAATTTGCACCGGATGTACTTGAGGAGGCACATATGTCTATTCAGATTCCCAAACTTTAGCATAGCTTTCTAGAGGAGGTGCATCTAAGCCTCCAGGTCTTGGAGAGAGAGTTGGCTGCTCGATTGGAGGATGCTGAGCAATTGGATTTAGATGATGAGGGATAACATTAGGATTAGCTTGAAAATCAGCAAAGATCTGGTTATGCATCCAAACAGCTGTATCATATGTGCGAAATTTGACACCATCTATCTATTTCTAGATATCAGCATGAATTTCAGTCAACTTTTATTCCCAAAGGGTTTTCATGTTAGTATCAAATTTTTCTAAGTATTCTTTCACTAGATTCTCCCCCTTTCTGACTTCTATGGATAGGGTGGCAATTGCTTCCTCTTTGAAAGTTCCAACTTCTTCACATATTTTGAAGGTATGCTCTTGAGCTTTCTTTTCCAGTTGGATTTGATTGTTTGCTAGGGTTACTGATTGATCCATCACCTAACCAATACTAGTGATGGTGTGGTCTAGAGCTTTCCCACCTATTTGGAATAGGTGTTTAAGCTCATCAGTATTGTGCTGTATTTCAGCAAATCCTCTGCTCATCTCTTTCTCTAGAGCAGTTACTTTCTCAGTTACAAATTTAAGAGATTCATCAAAATAACTTCTTTGTTATGCTAGCATTAGCTCTATCTTACCAAGAATGGTATCATCATCATGTGTTTCAGTTTGAGAAGGTGGAGGAGGAGTTACTATAGGAGCTGACCAGGGAGGGATTTCTTCAATGAGAACGAGCTCTGAGCTCTGGTGGTATGAATCAAAATATCTCCTTCCTCACCAAGAATTATAGGAAGTGAGAAGTCGAGGCTCTTGAGAGGAGCCTAAGTTGGTTCAGGGGTTCCTTCTCTTTCATCTAAAATCAACACTATTTCTTCATCTTGCACATCTACAGCAGGAGACTGATGGTAAGGGGATTCTGGTTTAGAATGATGGTCAGATGGAGATGGTTCTGGAAGAGGAGATTTCTCTGTATGGATAGGGGAAGGAGGCTCTTTGGAAGTGAGTTCTTCTATCTTTTTACTGATATCTTCCTCTATAGATAAGATTTGTTCTTGTACTTGTGCATCAGTAAGCAGATCTTTAGCAGGTGGTGCAACATCTGGAGGAGGGGTAGAATGGCTTGCCTCTAGGAATGATGGAGCAAGATACCCCTCAGCAGCTGTACCTAAAGTGCCAGCTACTTGATGTAGAGGGGAAGATGGGGTCCTGTCCTCATCCTCATTGTGATCATGAGCTTTTACAGTTTGAGTAGGGTTCTTATGCTTGAGTTTCCATCTTTGAATTGAAGAGATGGAGACTTTCCTCATATGATGTAGGGTTGTACCTTTGGAGAGATCAAACACTTCTAGGTTGAATTCATGAAGGAGAAGAGATATAATCCAGGCATAATTGGGTGCTTTTATTCTTTAATTGATCTTGTCAAAAAACATCTTCCCAAATTGAAACTTCTTCCTACATATTACTGCTGTCATCATGTCAAAGAAATCAAAAGTGAAGAAACTGATTGAACTTGTTTTGCACAGAAGGACTTTCCAAGTATATCCACTAGCAACTTGCTTTCTGGATTCAGATTAGGGCGCCGAATAGTGTTTGCACCAACAGAAATACCACAGAATCCACATGCCCTATCATAATCCTCGCCTGTATGGTCATCTTTTTCGTCAATGACTGGAAATTGAAGAAGTTGTGAAATGATTGGAGTAGTTAGCTTAACTTTAATCCCACGGACTTTGGTCTTTAGAATCTTCCAGTTTCTCTTCAACTTTCCATTCTGGAAAAATTCTTCAACCTCTAAAAATTGAACCTTGTACGAGTGCTCCAAGATGAAAGAGAGTACGGCGGCTTCTAAGAGTAGTAGAAGATTGTGAAAATACTCTGACAAATCGATAATTCCTGTAGTGACAAGTTCACTCCCGATTCCAATCTTCGATGGAGGAGCCATAGATTGAGAGATGAACAGAAATCTTCTGCTTGAGAGAAAGAGCTGAAGCGGTGGTAAGATGGCGATGACGACATGAAGACGAAGTGTTTTCTTCATTTCTCTCGAGAAAGGGTTTTAGAGATTGAGTGATTTTGAATTTCCGAACTTATTTTATGTATATAAGTCTTAATTTATCATGATTAAGGAAATAATAAAAGTAACATACCTGAAAATATGGCGGTATAAAGTCCGGGAACGATTATCAGAAATTTGAACTTGAAGACGAATATCTGCATCAGACTTCTCGAGTGGAAAGGCATTACTCGAGTGAAGAGAATGTTGTTCTCGAGTAGTAACGTTCTTTTTCGAGAAGCCGACTTGAAGTTATCGAGAGGCAGACTATTACTCGAGAAGCAGTTCTTGGGAGAGATTCTTGTTTCTCGAGTAGTACTCGAGTAGTACTCAAGTAGTCAATGTAGTACTCGAGAAATGAATTCCTGACTTAGAATTTTCTGAATTTTTTGAAGTATTGCCTGATCCTTGAACTTTGTTGTGAGACCTTCTTCATTCTTATTTGTTGAGCATGCCATGTTCTATTTTGAAGAACGACAACTTAGCCTCGTCCAGCATCTTCGTGAAAATGTCTGTAACCTGCTTGTCAGTTGGAACATACTGGAGGTTGATGTCTCCATGCTCCACATTCTCCCTGATAAAGTGATACCTCAGATCTATGTTCTTTGTCCTACTGTGAGAGACTGGGTTATTGGCGATTGCAATTGTATTGGAGGAGTCACAAAACATTGGGATGTCCTTGAACTTCATGTTGTAGTGTTCAAACAGATTCTTTATCCATAGCAGTTGTGCACAACAACTGGCTGCAGAGATATACTCTGACTCGGCTTCTGAAATTGCGACACAATTCTGCTTCTTGCTGCTCCAGGAGATGAACCTTCTTCCTAGGAATTGACGAGTCCCAGAAGTGCTCTTCCTATTATCTTTGCTTCCTACAAAATCTACATCTGAAAAACCTATTAGTTCGCTATCATTACTTCTTGGGTACCATAAGCAAAGATTTTGTGTACCTTTAAGGTATCTCAAAATCCGTTTTGCAGCAGCGTAGTGAGATTCCTTAGAGTTCACTTGAAATTTAGCACACACACATGTTGAAAACATTATGTCCGGTCTACTAGCAGTAAGATAGATCAAGGATCAAATTATGCTTCTGTACTTAGTTTCATCAAAAGGTTTCCCTTTCTCATCCTTATCCAGAGAAATAGCTGAACCCATTAGAGTCCTCATAGAGGTTGCATTCTCCATTCTGAATTTCTTGATCAACTCCTTGGTGAATTTCGTCTAAGAGATGAAAATTCTATCTTCAGATTGTTTCACCTGAGTTCCTAAGAAATACTTCAGCTCTCCCATATTGCTCATTTCAAACTTCCCTTGCATAAGTTTGGAATTTTTTTGCAAATGTTGTCATCAATAGAGCCAAATATGATGTCATTAACATAGATTTGCACTAGCAAAATCTTGCCTTTTATTTCCCTAAGAAATAATGTCTTATCTATTTTTCCTCTTGTGAACTTATTCTCAAGAAGAAAGCTAGACAACGTCTCATACCAAGCTCTGTAACATCCTAATTCGTGCTAGGCCCCTCGTGCGCACTTTTGAGTCAGGAGAGATGATTTGGGCTCAGGGAAGATAAGTCAGTCTAGAAAAGACACGGGTCATGACACGGGCGTGTCCCTACCCGTGTGAAGAGGACACGGGTAGGGGCACGGGTGTGTCCACTACCCATGTGTGTAACTGGCATTATCGATCCTGTGTCCCGAGCAGGATACGGGTAGGGACACGGGCTTGTCCCTACCCATGTGAATATCTCTAGGAAACCCGACTGTATCTCCCAAGCAGGACACAGGTAGAACACGAGCCTGAATAAGGCCGTGTCTTGTGGATACGGGTAGTGGACACGAGCATGTCCCTACCCGTGTTTGTGTCTATATGACGCTATAACCGTCGACGACCCTTCACCCGAGTGGGAAACGGGTAGAAACACGAGCATGTTCCTACCCATGTTGGTCCTATTTATATAGGATTTGGCCATTTTTCATGCTCTATCCAAGCCCACTTTTTCTATGGAGAGACTGCTGCTGGAGCCAAGTCTTTTTTTGTGGCGAGCCAACGCCGCCGAGTAGAAGAGGATTTCTAGGACTTGTGTTCCAGGTTTTAGTAATCTTCGACCTCTCCTTCCTTCAATGTGATGGTGGGGATGGTCTCGTGAAGAGGAATGGCCTGATGAGGGTGAATAAGGGAGGAGGATTTCTAGGTGTGATTTTGGAAGATCTGCTAGAGAAGGAAGATGAACCGATGACGTTCATTCCGCCACAAAATGCGTGCAGAAATTTGTATTTTTTGCACGCAACGATCTTCATGGCAATTTTCATGTATGTCTTGGACATATCCTGGCTTTTGACTAAACACAAAAGTCGTAGGCCTTGGAGAGATCTTTCCAACGAGTGGTTACATATCTTCAGGCGATGTTTGAAGCCACGGGAAAGTCTGATCGAAATTGATGGCTAATAATGTAAACGTGCTGAAACTGTAATTTGAATGTAGCAGTCTTAGAAGCCTCTTTCGAGTATGATACAACCAAATTTGGGCTCCTGACTAAACACAAAAGTCGTGGCCCTTGGGAATACCTTTCCAACGATGGGTTACACATTTTCGCCGGATTCCTGTAGCATCAGGAATCCCCGTTTGAAGCTCTACTCTCTATACAATTCCTGCATGCTTGGTTCTTTGTTAATGTAAACCTAATTTAGTATTATTAGAGGATTTGTGAATAGTTATCATAAAGTTCATGGTGAGCTGTTGGTTGATCCTTTATAACAAAATGATGAAGTAAAACCTACTTGATCGAAATGGTTGGATGGTAGATCCCTATGTGAACTAGTGAGTAGATAAGTTGGATTGTATAAACAACTAGATATGTGAATCAGTAATGTGAGCTGTGAGCTCGAAATGTTGGAAGAGGATTGAATATGGTTAGTGCATGGATATGTGGAAGGGTTGATAGTGCGTGAATGTTTTCCGCACTTGATCGTTTTTGTTGATAAGGGATTAGGTATGGGAACCCTTGTGAGCTATTGAGCTCGAGATGTGAAGTAGCATGTGGTGTGAGTCGACACGTGGTGTCATAATCCTGAGTTAAGGATAGTGTGGAAGGTCTACGGGCTTGCCAATCGTCACACCGACGGGAGTTGACAGTTAGACCTTGGGCGGTTGGGCTTGGTCCTCGGTGCTTATTCCTGGGGCTCCTTTCGTGCGAAGTGAATGGTTGGGCTTGTTCCTCGTACTTTTTCTTAGGCTCCTTCCGGGTCACAACTTAGGATAGATCGGGGCTTGGTTCTCGGTGCACATCTACCCGAGACTCCCGCTGAGCCGTAGTACGCTTGCGAGCTCTGCTAATGTGTTTTTAGCGTTGAGGCGTATGGAGGCCTAGGATAGGTAGTGTGAATGCCAGCCTAGTAGTGGAGATGCCCTCTCTACTGTCCCTGTCTGGCCACAACGGTTGGCGCCTGAGAGGTTAGTTACCTGCTTGAAAAGTGGGAACTTCAGAGTATGTGTCGACACAAAAATTTGCTTGTGTGTGTGCATGTTAGTCATAACATAGCATTCATTGCATCATATTACATTGCATAAATAAGATCCTCATCGTATAAGTTTGTATGGACACTCTTATACGATGAGTTACCTTTCTATTGAGCCGATCCTCAACCTATATGTCTGTATGGGCATTCATATAAGTTGAGTTACTTTCAGTTATAGCTAACATTCTCATACTCTGTTGTAGATGTAGAACTTCTAGCTTAGAATGTTGATGATACCGTTATAGTTTACTTTACTGCTACACATGTCATATATATTACTCCACCTGTTTGTACTACTACTTCATTAAATATATTGTACCCTGATCCTTTCTCCGCCCGGTGCCGAGGAGTCGCCGGGGGGAGCAGATGTGAAACCACTTAGTCTTTATGACTAACGGTTGCTATGTCTTCCTTTTTAGGAGGAAACCCCGCAGGCGGAGCAGCAACAGGTAATGCAGCAGGACAGTCAGGCCAGGACAATAGGGCCTGAAGGGACAGTGCCGTCACTACTGTCAGTGACAGATGTGAGTAATAGAGTCACTCTTGTTGTAGCCCTTTTGGGAAAGACTACTCGTACTCTGATAGTTTAGAAGCTAGATGTAGCTTCTATATTTGTTATATTTGGACTTATATGCTTATTTGTGCATTTGACTTATTTTTTTATTACTCTAGTTGGGTTGGCATAATTAATATTGGTATAGGCCAGCAGAATAGGCGTCTTGTAGTACAGGCTAGACCGAGTGCTAGTGCTACCGCAAGGCGGCTGTTCTGGGCATAAGACTCCCCTTGTGCCGTGTTCTTTGTTTCGGGAGGGGGGGTCTTAAAAGCTCGAGGAGCTTGTTTCAAACCATATAAAGCATTAAATAAAATATAAACATGATCAGGATGGTTAGAATCAATGAAACCTGGAAGTTGTTCCACATACACTTCTTCCTTTATGTCACCATTAAGGAAGGCCTACTTCACGTCCATCTGATAGATAGTGAAGCCCTTAAGTGCAGCATATGTTAGGAACAACCTAATTGCCTCCAGCCTTGCCACTTGAGCATACATCTGATCGAAGTCAATTCCTCCTTCTTATCAGTATCCCTTAGCGACGAGTCTGGCCTTCATCTTTATGATTGTTCCATCATCGTCCATCTTGTTCCTGTAAACCCACTTTGTTCTGATGATGTTCTTACCTTTGGGTCTTGGAACAAGCTTCCAGGCATAGCAACGCTTGAATTGATTCAATTCTTTTTCCATTTCCATTATCCAAGATGCGTCTAAGTTTGCTTCCTCAAACTTCTTTGGTTCAACCTGTGAGAGGGAACTTAAATATAAAATTTCATTAGTTGTACCTCTACAAATTCTGACACCATCCCGGGGATCTCCGATGATTTGATTAATTTGGTGATCCTTCAAGTGTCTGAGCTCTAGGGTGCTTGCATCTGGAGCATCCTCTATCACTAGAGTGACTTCTTCAACTGGGATGACATATTTATCATGGTGATCATCCTCTCCAATTGGGGTTGGAGTGGTGATCGTGATGAACTCTTGACCTTTTTCTTTAACTAGCTCATCAAAGCTCAATTCCTTTAGTCATGAACCTGCATCTTCAATAAACACACTAAGAAAATTGTCTTGCAGCAAGCTCGTCTCATCAAAAACAATATTGATAGATTCTTCTGCAATCATTGTTTTCTTATTAAAAATTCTATATGCCTTACTATGGCTACTATAACCTACGAAAATACCTTCAAAACTCCTTTCACTAAATTTAGTCATGTGATACTTCCCGATGTTAAGTACAAAGCATTTACTACCAAAAATTTTAAAATTTGAAATCGTCGGTTTCCTGCCCTTTAGTTGTTCGTAAGGTGTCTTATTATGGTTCTTGTTTATGTGCTCGATTTTACACGTGGCATGTAGTGTTGACGGCTTCAGCCCAGAAATATTCTGGTAGTGAGGCATCACTCAACATGGTTCTGCAAGCCTTTTTGAGTGTTCTATTACTTCTCTCAGCAACTTCGTTATGTTGAGGAGTACGAGGAGAGTAAAACTCATGAAAGATACCAAAGCTTTCACAGAATTCTGTCATGGCCCCAGATAAGAACTCTGTTCCATTGTCACTTCAAATTTTTACAACGGAGTAGCTGTATTCATTCTGAACTTGCCTGACAAAATTCGTAAAGATATCAAAAGTATCTGACTTGTGTTTTAGAAAGAACACCCACGCAAAATGAGAGTAATCATCAACAATAACCAATGTATAATCCTTACCTCCCAAACTTCTAATTTGCAGCGGATCAAACAAGTCCATATGAAGTAGGTGTAAACACCTATTAGAATCTTTGCCA
The DNA here is from genome assembly GCA_039513925.1 of Platanthera zijinensis. Taxonomy (NCBI): domain Eukaryota; kingdom Viridiplantae; phylum Streptophyta; class Magnoliopsida; order Asparagales; family Orchidaceae; genus Platanthera; species Platanthera zijinensis. The sequence continues at coordinate 32,402,374 of CM077098.1, forward strand.
ATAATGCTCTTAAAAGTAGCCCTTGTTTGCTTGCCTTTAATACATGAGTGACAAGTTCTATCTTTAATGCACTTTACATTGGGTGCATTACGTACCAAATTAAGAGAAAATAATTTATTAATAGTTTTATAATTTATATGTGCTAATCTCTTGTGTCATTGGTCACCAAGAGACGTGTAACGACCCCATCCGTTAAATGACGTATAGTAGAAGGTCCGGCCGGGGCCCCACACGATAGGCCACAAACAGACGGTGAGGTCACAGGATATTACCAAACCAAACACGAATCCTAACTCAGAGCATTCTAGCGGAAGCTTTAAGTTACAACTTTGATCTCTCAACCGGAATGTCCAATATATAAACCCACCTTTATATATAAACTATGGAATGTACACAAATACAATAGTTTGGCCTTAAGGCCTTACAGTTCCTCTTTACATACAACATGTTTTACAAACCTCGGCGCGCAGGCCGGCCATACATGAGTACAAGAGAAAACAAAACAAAGCCATTCGCTTAGCCTTCAAGGGCTAGCCGCAGCAGCAGCAGCAACAGCAGTATGGCTTCAGCCCATCATTTACCACTTGGCTCTCCAGCACCTGCACGGGAACAATCCACCCAACCGGTGGCAAACAATGCAACGGTCAGCTTTCAGCTGACCCAATTATAACAATCCTACCCCTTTCTCGGGGCATGAGCATTCTTTCCCTGCAAGCATGGCATCATCAAATAGCAACTATGTGCGCGCAGGCACATTCAAGCCATCACAACCATCGGCCACACGGCCCGACAGTCCGTGCACTCAGGGCACATTTTCGGTGTACCGGAATACCAGGGTCAACACCACCGTCTACACGGTATTTGAGCATTCTAGTCTTTCTGGCGCGCGGGCCTAAGACTCTCATTAGGCGCTCCAACAAAACCTATAACCAGGCTTCCAAGTCGGACAGACCTAACGCAGGTACGGATCAGCCACCCCCCCGTTGCTCAAGTCGCCGTGCCACCTCGAATACGGAAGTATCCATGGCTATTTATAGGCGCGGGTCGGTTTCACCTTTCCTGTTCGGCAATATGCCTTTTCATCGAGTTGCAGCCCAACGGCTCAACCACTCACAAAGTGGCAACACACGGCCACAAGAGTTGCATCCAACCCTCTTCATTTCCTGGACATCGTCGAGTACTTCCTGCCGCACCAAGCAACAGGTAGGAACAAGGCATCACAAGCCATAGGCATCACAAGCCATAATCACGGAGCCTTCTCCGATATGCAAACAAGCATCACCAATCCAGATTACATCCAGATGGGCTTCACACAGCATGCCTAGAGCCGTACTCCAATTCCGGCCTCTAACAAGGGGGACTTCACATATCTACCCCAAGGGACACCACAACCCACCGCACACTCGCGGGGAAGGGTTTTCCCTATGCAATGCAGAAAAGAAGGACTTCACATGTCCAAGGAGGGAGATCGTTACCCTTGTCGATCTCTTTGGTGCCATCGAAAACTAGCCGGTGAGAAAGAACCGCAGCAGCCTTGCCTTCACAACGCCGGCTTCGGATCACGAATCGGACCACGGGAACTCCGTCGGTGGCTTGCTCTCCTCCTCCTTCTTCCTCCACTCTCTTTCTCTCTTTCTTAAGCACAAATGAAGAATGACTCTTCATCATTCCTTCACGTATTAAACCAGCCAGGAAACCACTTTGGCCCTTGGATCAAAAGAGAGAAAACTGAACGGCCAAGATTTTCCCAAAAAACCAATTTTTGGCCGACACGGCCTGTGACACGCCCGTGTCACAGGCCGTGTACCCTTAAGCGGCACACACAGTTTGAACCGACTGAACAACACGGGCATCGACACGCCCGTGTCGAACCTGACATGCCCGTGTCATTCTTGAGACATGCCCGTGTCTCCTGCTTCATCGAGCTGCAACCAGTACACGGGTCGGAACACGACAACCGACATGCCCGTGTCCAGCCTGACACGCCCGTGTTCAAGGCCGTGTTCACGGCCGTGTCCGGCTCTGACTTGAATAGGCCAATTTCGAAAAATAATCGAACACGCCCTGGGACACGCCCGTGTCCCAGGCCGTGTACACCCGACACGGCCTGGGACACGCCCGTGTCCCAGGCCGTGTCAAACAGCCTGCTACTCAAATTTCAGATGAGTCTTTTTGGGGCCTTTTTGGGGTGTTACAACCCTCCCCCCTTAACAAAATTTCGTCCCGAAATTTGCACGGTAAGGAAACAAAACCCAGCAATGCTATAACTCTGTTATAACAAAAAGTACACGGTCTACAGTTTTTATACAAATAACTCGGGAAACTCAGCTCGCATGGTCTGCTCTCGCTCCCATGTTAGCTCTTCACGGCCACAATTGTCCCATCGGACCTTGACCATCCCGATCACTTTGTTCCGCAACTGTTTCTCGGCTCGATCCTCGATCCGAATGGGTCTAACCCTCATCGTTAGCCCATACTCGACCGGTACCCGATCATTCTCTACCACTTGAGCTGGATCCTTCACCGCCTTACGAAGGACTGAGATGTGAAACACATCATGTAATCCACCCAAGTCCGCTGAAAGTGCTAGTCGATAAGCAGCTTCCCCAACTCGCTCCACCACCTCAAACGGACCAAGATACCTCGGACTGAGCTTTTTCAAACGCCGAATCCTGGACACGCCTTTGAAGGGTTTGATCTTCAAATATACCCAATCACCCACCGCGAACTCCACGTTCCGGTGCTTGGCATTGTAGTACTTTGCTTGACGATCTTGGGCTATCAATAGCCTCTCCCGAATAGAGCGTATGAGCGAAGTAGCTTCTTCGACTTCCTTTTTCCCATTCAGCTTAGATTTGCCTGCTTCTGCCCAAGCTAACGGTGTACGGCATTTACGCCCATACAACGCCTCAAATGGTGCCATACCAATACTCGCTTGGTAGCTATTATTATAGGCAAATTCGACAAGAAATATATACTCTTCCCATCTCTTACCAAAGTCTAGGGCGCACATGCGGAGCATGTCCTCCATCGTCCTGTTGGTTCGTTCAGTCTGGCCATCCGTTTGGGGATGAAAGGCCGTACTAAACGCTAACTTTGTACCCAACATTTGATGAACGAGCCGCCAATCATTCGATGTGAACCGCCCATCACGATCACTAACGATTCTCCGAGGAACACCGAGCAGTCGAACAACCTGCTCCACATAAAGCTTGGCCAATGTTTCCACTGAATCGTCTCTTCTATTTGGAAGGAAGTGCGCCACTTTTGTCAACCGGTCCACAATCACCCAGATTGAATCATGACCGCGTTGAGATCTCGGCAACCCGTGCACGAAATCCATCGAAACATCATCGAACTTCCACTCCGGAATAGGTAACGACTTCAGAAACCCACCAGGCTTCTGGCATTCTGCTTTCACCAACGCACAGGTAGTGCATTCAGCCACATAACGTGCGACATCTTTCTTTAGTCCGGGCCACCAGAACAGCTTTTTCATATCCCTGTACATCTTTGTGCTCCCTGAGTGCACTGAGTACTTTGCAAAGTGGGCTTCGTACATCAACTCTTCCCTCAATTTACCCACACTTGGGACGCACACTCGACCATTTCTTCATAACAAACCGTTATCCCAAGAGAATTGGTCCTCCGGCCCATCTTTAGCATAGCGCTGGAGACTTTCATCAAGCTCCGTTGCTCGCCGAACTCTGTCCGTAAGGTCATACTGCACCTCCGTCCAGTTCAAGCATGCATCGGTTGACGCACCCTTGTCAACACAAGATATCTCCAATGCTTCCAATTCCTGGATCAAACGCTGATCATGCCTCTGCAACCAGCTTGCCCGTACCGGAGTCTTTCGACTCAAAGCATCAGCGACCACATTTCCCTTCCCGGGAGTATAGTGAATCTCGAAGGTGTAGTCCCCAAGGAACTCCATCCATCTTCGTTGTCGCATATTCAGATCCTTCTGATCCAACAAATACTTTAGGCTCTTGTGATCCGTATAGATATCCACCTTCACGCCATATAGATAGTGCCGCCACAACTTGAGCGCAAAGATTACCGCCGCCAACTCCAAATCATGGACGGGGTAATTCCGCTCATGCACTTTCAACTGACGCGAGCCATAAGCAATCACTTTACCAAACTGTAGAAGAACGCAGCCTAAGCCGCTCCCTGATGCATCACTATAGATCTCATACCCATCGGTACCACATGGCGATGTCAACACAGGCGCCGTGGTCAAACGACTCTTCAAGTCTTCAAAAGCTCGCGCGCACTCCGGCGTCCAAATGAACTTTTGATCCTTTCTCGTCAGCGTGGTTAGAGGTAAAGCAATCCGTGAGAAGTTTTCCACAAACCGTCTATAGTAGCCCGCAAGTCCAAGGAAGCTCCTGACCTCGGCCACTGAAGACATCACTGGCCAATCTCGGATGGCACTTATCTTCAACGGATCCACCGCGATACCCTCTCCGCTTACCACATGGCCTAAAAAGGCTACTGAAGAGAGTCAGAACTCACACTTTGAGAACTTGGCAAAAAGCTTATTCCTCCGCAGGGTATGCAAGACTAACCGCAAATGGTTTGCGTGATCCTCTTCCGACTGAGAGTATACTAAGATGTCATCGATAAACACAATAACAAACAAATCCAAATACTCTCGGAACGTTCGATGCATTATGTCCATAAATACCGAAGGCGCATTACATAGGCCAAACGACATTACCGTGAACTCATAATGACCGTAGCGTGTTCCAAACGCTGTTTTAGGAATGTCACCTTCCCGAATCCTTAGCTGATAATATCCTGATTTCAAATCCAACTTGGAATAGACCGTTGATCCCGCCAGCTGATCAAAGAGGTCATCAATCCGTGGGATCGGATATTTGTTTTTCTCCGTCAGCTTATTCAACTCGCGGTAGTCAATACACAACCGTAAGCTACCGTCTTTCTTCTTCACAAAGAGAACAGGCGCGCTCCAAGGTGACATACTTGGGCGTATATATCCCTGCTCCAACAACTCTTGCAATTGGACTTTCAACTCAGCCATCTCTTTTGGCGCGACGCGATATGGAGAGCGGGCCACAGGTTTCGCACCTGGCACCAACTCAATAGAGAAGTCAATCTCCCGCTGGGGTGGTAACCCAGGAAGATCTTTAGGAAACACGTCGGCAAACTCTGACACAACTGGCACTTCACTGACACTGGCCTTTGGCTCAACAGCCTGAATTAGCGTGAAGAATAACTCCGCGCCCTTCCGAACAGCATTGACGACTTGGAGTGCAGACAACAGAGTCCCGCCAACTCCTCGCATACCAGCGAACTTCGTCACAAGCCCGGTATTCTGGCCCAGTGTAATCTCCTTGGAGTTGCAATCAATAAAGGAACGCTGCTCCGAGAGCCAGTCCATACCAAAGATCACATCAAACTCCGATAACGGTAGCACAGCTGCACTCAAACCGAAATCCCGACTTCCTATTTGCACATCCACATCGCAAGCCCTATCCGCAAGCATTAAACAGCCATTCGGCAATAGCACCCTTGTACTATCCACCGTCACATGACTTGGTACCCCAATTCGAGATACGAAATCCTTAAACAGAAAAGAATGCAAAGCACCCGTATCAAACAGGGCTCTCGCTAAATTATTCCGAATCAGGATAAAGCCTGCAGCACACACACATCATGCACAAGCTAAACATAACCAAAACCAATAGCACAGCAAGTAAACTAAATCAACTCGTACCTGTGACGACGTCACTTTGCTTAATCGCTTCCTGTTGGCCAAGTTGATAGATTCGGGGCTGCGCCTGAGATGCAGAGGAATCAACCACCGCTTTGCCCTTCTCAGCATATGACGCACCCGTCTTCTTTTCCCCTTTGGGCTGCACAACCCGGCAGTCACGAGCAATATGCCCCACCCGGCCACAGTTATAGCATGTACGAGCATCCGGCCTTGATGTCGCTCCCGACACAACGGTCGTAGTCACTTGCCCCGACGGCTTGGACCTCTTGCCCCCTTTCTTCTGGTAAAACGACTTGCTTGGGCGAGGTGCTTGAACCTCTGGCTTTGACACAACCAAGCCCTTGTTCCCTTGCACTCGCCTCATGTCCTTCTCCAACGCGCACGCAGTATCAACCAACGCCTAAAACCCTTGGCTCACAGAACTCGAAAGCAGGAATCGCAACTCATCCCGCAATCCTTCATAGAACCGATTCGTTTTCCTTTGGTCATCCGCGAAGATTGTACCCGCATATCGTCCCAACCTGGTAAACTCATGCAAGTAGATATCCACACTATCTTCCCCTTGCTTTAACCGTTGGAACTCATTTTCCATAGCAATGCGTGTAACACCCCAGAATCTCAAAATATGTTTGTGCACAGTTTTGAGTAGCAGGCTGTTAGACACGGCCTGGGACACGGGCGTGTCCCAGGGCGTGTCGGGGGTACACGGCCTGGGACACGGGCGTGTCCCAGGGCGTGTTCGATTTAATTGCGAATTTGGCCTATTCGAGTCAGAGCCGTACACGGCCGTGAACACGGCCATGAACACGGGCGTGTCAGGCTGGACACGGGCGTGTCAGCTGCCGTGTTCCGACCCGTGTACTGGTTTTGGAAGTCGATGAGTGTCGTGTAGCAGGGGACACGGGCGTGTCTCAAGTATGACACTGGCGTGTCAGGTTCGACACGGGCGTGTCAATCCCCGTGTTGTTCAGTCGGTTCCAAACCGCGTGTGCCGCTTAAGGGTACACGGCCTGTGACACGGGCGTGTCACAGGCCGTGTCAGGCAAAAATTGGGGTTTTGGGCAGATCTCGGCCGTTCGTTTCCTTCTATTTGGATCGTGTGGTCCAAAGCTGTTCCAGCCTCTTTAAGGCCGTGGATTGAGATGAATTCTCATTTCCACTTAGCCTTTCTCTCTCTAAAGAGAAGAAAGAGAGGAGAGCTTGGAGGAGGAGGAGGAGGAGGCCGGTGGAGCTTCGTCGAGCCGAATAGAGAGCCGAGTGCAGCGTTGCGGAGGCAAGGCCGCTGCGGTGATTTCCATCCGGCTAGTTTTTCTATGGCGCCGAAGCGATCGTCAAGGGTAACGATCTTTCTTCCTTGGGCAGGTGAAGCCCTTTGTTTTGCATGTGCATGGGATCCTCCATCAAGAGATGGAAACGCGTAAGTGATTCCAGCAGTTGAGTCTGCATCTTGAGCCGGAAGTATGTAGTACGGCATAGGCATGCTGTGTGAAGCCCATCCAGACGTATGTCGGGATTGGTGATGTTTATATTGCGAACCGGAGAAGACTCCGTGTATTCATCGTTTAGCCTGCGGAGATGGTGAGGACGATGTGTTTGGTGTATAGGATGCTTTGCATAGCTCCTTTGGTTGCATGCTTGTTAAGAGCTGGTTGATGGAGTGCGGACACCTCTGAGTGGGTGGGTGCGTGAGGTCTTCAACAGGGGTTTGGAGGCTTATGCCCATTCCACCAAGTGGCGATGAACACCTCTGAGTGGGTGGGTGCGAGAGGTCTTCAACAGGGGTTTGGAGGCTTATGCCCATTCTACCAAGTGGCAATGTTAAGATCGGGTGAGCGGTCGATTGGTAGCAAAGCAGCAGGGCGAATTCCCTAGGCTTGTTACACTACGTGGGTAGGTCGACTGATAATGCTCACGGGTTTTGGTGTGGTGCGTACCTCTGAGTGAGACGGGTGCGTGAGGTCTTCAACAAGGGTTTGGAGGCTTATGCCCGCCTACCAAGTACAAACCATAAAAGGTGCCCTGAGTGCACGGAGCGCCTGGCATTGAGGCCGGCGTTTGTGATGTTGGGTGTATGTTCTTTATATGTTGAAATTGCTATACATGCAGGGAAGGAACCACCGCCCCGGGTAAGGGGTGGGGTCGTTATAATTGGTCAGCTGAATGCTGACCGTTGCTTTGTTTATCACCCATGGGGTGGACGTCCATATGCAGGTGTTGCGGGCTGATGGATTGAGCGGGCAAAAGCCCATGCTGCTGGTAGGCCCTTGAAGGCCGTGCGAAGTGTTGGATTTCATGTGTGGCCGGCCTGCGTGCCGATGTATGAAATTATATGTGTTGTAAAGAGTAACTTGTAAGGCCTTAAGGCCGTGTGCGGTGTGGTTTTGTAAACATTCCTGGTTATATATATAAATGTGATATTTATATATTAGTGGACATTCAATGGTTTGAGTTCTTGCACTTAATAAGCTTCCGCTAGAATGCTCTGAGTTAGGACTCGTTTGGTTTGGTATTATCCTGTGACCTCACCGTCTGTTTGTGGCATATAGTGTGGGGCCCCGGCCGGACCTTCTACTATACGTCATTTAACGGATGGGGTCGTTACAATGCATTGCGCCGCTGGGACATGTTTCGCCAGAAATAATCGAGAGAACTCCTCAATCGACACTTGTGTTAATTGCCTGCCCGCCAAATGGTGTAGCTCAACCTCGTCCCACCACAACCGCGCCTCCCCTTCAAGCATGAAGGTGGCTAAGGTGACCTTGAGAGTTTCCTCCGCCCTGATCGCTGTCATTATCCTCTTGACACGCGATAACCAATCTTCTGCCTGCGTTGGGGATCCCATTCCCGCAAACGTAGGAGGACTGAAGCTCATGAATTGCTTCAACTGTCGGTCAGCTGCTCGTGGATCTACAGCCTCAACCGGCTCGGGTCTTACATCAACACGAACTGGCACTACCGCCGGCTGCGCTTGCCCGGTCGGCTGAATCATGGCAAATAGCGCCTCAGCCACTAAGCGAACAGTTTCCGCAGATGGAGGAGGTGTTGGCACCTCAGCTGGTGCCGCACTCTCATCAGAGCGCTGGGGCTCAGACTGCCCAGCACCACTGCGTGTCACCTATAGGTGGACAAGACACACATTAGCGAACGTATGCAAGCAAAACAACACAAAAAGGAACGCGCAGATTCCTCAAACAAGATTTTGTACATTCCTTAATGGACATTCCAGAGTTCATTAGCGTTACAGCAGGTCGCACAAACACGTGCTTGCCACCCCACAAAAGAATTCGACCACGAATTCGAAAGAGGAAGACCGACAAAAGCTGATACCAAAATGTAACGACCCCATCCGTTAAATGACGTATAATAGAAGGTCCGGCCGGGGCCCCACACGATAGGCCACAAACAGACGGTGAGGTCACAGGATATTACCAAACCAAACACGAATCCTAACTCAGAGCATTCTAGCGGAAGCTTTAAGTTACAACTTTGAACTCTCTACCGGAATGTCCAATATAAAAACCCACCTTTATATATAAACTATGGAATGTACACAAATACAATAGTTTGGCCTTAAGGCCTTACAGTTCCTCTTTACATACAACATGTTTTACAAACCTCGGCGCGCAGGCCGGCCATACATGTGTACAAAAGAAAACAAAACAAAGCCATTCGCTTAGCCTTCAAGGGCTAGCCGCAGCAGCAGCAGCAACAGCAGTAGGGCTTCAGCCCATCATTTACCACTTGGCTCTCCAGCACCTGCACGGGAACAATCCACCCAACCGGTGGCAAACAATGCAACGGTCAGCTTTCAGCTGACCCAATTATAACAATCCTACCCCTTTCTCGGGGCATGAGCATTCTTTCCCTGCAAGCATGGCATCATCAAATAGCAACTATGTGCGTGCAGGCACATTCAAGCCATCACAACCATCGGCCACACGGCCCGACAGTCCGTGCACTCAGGGCACATTTTCGGTGTACCGGAATACCAGGGTCAACACCACCGTCTACACGGTATTTGAGCATTCTAGTCTTTCCGGCGCGCGGGCCTAAGACTCTCATTAGGCGCTCCAACAAAACCTATAACCAGGCTTCCAAGTCGGACGGACCTAACGCAGGTACGGATCAGCCACCCCCCATTGCTCAAGTCGGCGTGCCACCTCGAATACGGAAGTATCCATGGCTATTTATAGGCGCGGGTCGGTTTCACCTTTCCTGTTCGGCAATCTGCCTTTTCATCGAGTTGCAGCCCAACGGCTCAACCACTCACAAAGTGGCAACACACGGCCACAAGAGTTGCATCCAACCCTCTTCATTTCCTGGACATCGTCGAGTACTTCCTGCCGCACCAAGCAACAGGTAGGAACAAGGCATCACAAGCCATAGGCATCACAAGCCATAATCACGGAGCCTTCTCCGATATGCAAACAAGCATCACCAATCCAGATTAAATCCAGATGGGCTTCACACAGCATGCCTAGAGCCGTACTCCAATTCCGGCCTCTAACAAGGGGGACTTCACATATCTACCCCAAGGGACACCACAACCCACCGCACACTCGCGGGGAAGGGTTTTCCCTATGCAATGCAGAAAAGAAGGAATTCACATGTCCAAGGAGGGAGATCGTTACCCTTGTCGATCTCTTCGGTGCCATCGAAAACTAGCCGGTGAGAAAGAACTGCAGCAGCCTTGCCTTCACAACGCCGGCTTCGGATCACGAATCGGACCACGGGAACTCCATCGGTGGCTTGCTCTCCTCCTCCTTCTTCCTCCACTCTCTTTCTCTCTTTCTTAAGCACAAATGAAGAATGACTCTTCATCATTCCTTCACGTATTAAACCAGCCAGGAAACCACTTTGGCCCTTGGATCAAAAGAGAGAAAACTGAACGGCCAAGATTTTCCCAAAAAAACCAATTTTTGGCCGACACGGCCTGTGACACGCCCGTGTCACAGGCCGTGTACCCTTAAGCGGCACACACAGTTTGAACCGACTGAACAACACGGGCATCGACACGCCCGTGTCGAACCTGACACGCCCGTGTCATTCTTGAGACACGCCCGTGTCTCCTGCTTCATCGAGCTGCAACCAGTACACGGGTCGGAACACGGCAACCGACACGCCCGTGTCCAGCCTGACACGCCCGTGTTCAAGGCCGTGTTCACGGCCGTGTCCGGCTCTGACTTGAATAGGCCAATTTCGAAAAATAATCGAACACGCCCTGGGACACGCCCGTGTCCCAGGCCGTGTACACCCGACACGCCCTGGGACACGCCCGTGTCCCAGGCCGTGTCAAACAGCCTGCTACTCAAATTTCAGATGAGTCTTTTTGGGGCCTTTTTGGGGTGTTACAAGACGCACTGTCTTTTCCAAAAAACACACTGGCGTAGAAGAGTCTATGCAAATAAAATTTAAACAAAAGATATTCCTAGTACGAGTGCCTGATAAAATCGTTTCTAAATTATCAATCGATTTTATCAAACACTTGTCTGCATGAAATTCTACGATGTATCCTTTATCGCAGAGCTAGTTATGCTTATAAGATTGTGTTCCAATCCTTAAACATAAGCCACATCGGAAAAGGATACACTACCATTAGTGATCATACCGTAGCCTTTAGTAATCCCTCTGTCAGAACCTCCAAAGATGATCTTTGTCCCGTTCATGACTAGAGGATAATTATGGAGTAGGCTTCTAGTACCAGTCATATGCCAAGAACATCCACTGTTAAAATACCAGATGAGATTTTTGGTGGCCTTTAGACATTCCTGCAAAAGTAGAATCAAGTTGCCTTAGGAACCCAAACTTGTTTGGGTCCTTGGTCTCTAGTTAGCATACTTCCCCTACGTATGTTAACATTGTGAGTGGTCTTTCTCATATTATTAACTTGAGGATTTTCATAATATTTTGAATTAAACCAACAATTTATGTCAAAGTGACCAATTTTGCCACAACACCAACAGTCAAACCTGTTGTATCTTTCCCTAAAGTTCTCCTGCTTGACCTTTTGAGATTGTGGTCTAGCAAGGGAAACAGATTTGGAGGTAGAAGCTTCGTGGTGATGGCACTCACATGACTTCTTCTCCTTAATAGGCTTTTCCACAACAGTTTCAACTCTTGGATCTTTCTTGATGTTATGACTATGATTATAAGGGTCGTAGCTCTGAAGAGTTATCTCCTCATAAACTGCCTTGAAGACACTCTCACCAAAGTTCTGGGGACAAGTCCATCCTTGGTACCGAGACTTGGGCTCTACATGAGTAGGCCTAACAAAGTGACAATAGGACGAGTCAAGATCAAACTCATTTGTGGGAAAGATAACCTTTTTGAATGGAGTTTGTTCTTGAGGAGCTTTCCCCTTCTCCTTGGCTAGAGCCTTCTTGGCAGCCTTATTTCTTCTCTGGGCTTTATTTCTCCTAGAAATTTACTAGGAGAAACCACATGGACTAAACCTGCTCCTTTACCCTTAGCACAAAATACAACCACAAGTTCAAGAATTGTCTTGGGCTTGGAGAAACTTTCAACAAGTTTCTTCTTGGCAGCCAATTGTTCTTCCAACTCTTGGATGATTTTCTCCTTCAGGTTCTGGTGCTCGAGAGATTTATTATATTTTTCCATCTCATTATGGAAGTCCTTCCTGAGTGAGTCCATAATCTTAACTTCCTTCCTAGAACTGCTCTCCTCAGCCTTAAGAGATATAATCTCCTTAGCTTGAGTTCTTGCAACTTTACAACATTTGTCGTAAGCCTTGATCAACTCTTTATACTGAATCATGAGTTCAGATTCATCATCAGACGAACAGTCCTCATGATCATGGTTAGAAGCATCTGATTCAGAGAGAGGGGTATGCGAATTTACCTTCCCAGTGAACTGGGGTTCTACTTCTTCATCTGTATGTGCCATGAGCCCAAAGTAGGCTTCCTCCTCATCACTAGACTCAGATGAGTCTGTGTCACTGAGGGTCTTGTCCATCTTGGTTACCAGACTTCTTTTAGTCTTCTTCTTATTATAAGAAGACTTCTTCTCCTCTCTTCTTCCATCCTACTTCTTGAGAGGGCAATCAGCTATGACGTGTCCTAGCTTATTGCAACAATAACAACCAATATCAGAAGAAATATTTTTGTTCTGTTTAAAATGATACCTGTCTTGGCTACTTGAGCCCTTCTTGTGATGATCACCTTCATGATGTGATCTTCTCGACAAGGCATCTTTGCCTCTCCATTATTTCTTCTTGTTCAAGAACTTCTTGAACTGCCTTGAAAGAAGAGAAAACTCACCTTCAGTTAACTCTGAGCCCGAGGTACTTTACTCTGAAGCTTATTCTTCACTTTCTTCCTGAGCGGGAGCAGGAGATGTAGCTTTTGACTTCCTTGAGATGTCTACCTTTAGAGCAACAGGCTTCTCCTTGGATGAAGACCGATTCTTCTCTTCTTCAGCTTTTCTTGAGTTGATTTGTAGCTCATATGACATATGATTTCCAAAGAGATTTTGAGGGTCTGTATCTGCCAGCTTACCAAACTCCCAGATAACACAAATTTTGTTATCCCATTCCTTAGTCAGGGATCTCAGAAATTTATCATTCAGTTCTCCATTGGTGAAGACCCGGCCATAGACTCTTAGGCTGTTGACAATCTTGAAAAAACTATCAAAAGTATCTGCAATAGAGTCCTTGGGACCTTGTATGAATGCTTCATATTTCTGATTCAGTAGGGACCTTCTGTCATCCCTTACCTCTTCATCACCTTCCATCAAGACGATAAGAGACTGCCACATTTCCTTGGGGAATTGGCAGTGAATCAGATAATGTAACATTGAATCATCGACTGCACTTGTGATGATATTCTTGGCTTTCTTATCTAAGGAGATAAGTGCAATCTCATCTTTGTCAGGATCCTTGAGCTTCTTTGGAATTTGCTTAGTTAGGTCAATGGTGGAGGCTATCATTGGAACATAAGGTCCTTCTTCCACTATCAAAAAAATTCTTGAATCCACAGCCTCCATGAAGAACTTTATTCTCTCTTTCCACAAAGCAAAATTATTCTTTGTGCATAAAGGAAGCTTTGAAAAATCCTTAGCTCTATTCATGCTTGTATCCCCTAAAGATAACTAGGAGCAGATCTGTTCAAGGTGTTAACCTTTTTGATGAACAACCTCCCTCTGATACCAATTGATGTTTTTAGTTGTCTACCTAAATCACCTAGGGGGGTGAATAGGTGAGGTATGCGTCTTTTGCGAAATAAAAAATTGTACGAACGGAGCACAAAAAACAAACAAACAATAGAGAACACAAGATTTATAGTGGTTCGTTCCCCAACCTTGCGTACGCCAACTCTCCACCTCACCGATCTAGTCGCACGCTAGACTCGACTACTGCACTATTATCTCGGATTAAAAACCAATCCTACAACTCGGAGCAACGCCCCTACAACTCGATCCTCAAAACGGGATCTACACTCGAAAGAAAAACTTCCTACAAAACTCGGAGAAAAAATCTCCTACACGAATTGAAATAGATTTACAATAACAATAAAGCAAACTTCACTTCAGATCTAAGAACATCAGATTTCTTCCTTCTTGAAAGTTGAAACTCTGTCAGAAATATATCGTGGAAGACTTGCCGAAATCTCTAGATCTGAAATGCTTAAGATCAACATGATCAAGAGAGAGATCTGTAGAGATTGAATGCCTAGATCTGTTGATCGATTCCTGTTCTGAATTTCTTGAATCGTAGAAAAGTAGCGACGAGAACAACGATGAGGATCAACAGCTTTCCCGATTTAGAATGTTAGAACGATTCAGAAACTTGATTTCTTTTCTTATTAGGGTTAGTCGAATTTGATAAGAACCTCTAGAGAACAAGCCTAACGGCCATAATCATAAAGACTGTACACGTGGACCAATAAGAATTGAGGTTAATTTTTAAATCGTTTCTGTCTGAACTTAGAGAAATTTTCGGAAAATCACCTGCAATTCTCGAGTGAATAAAGTACTACTCAAGTAATGACTTCTGTTACTCGAGAAGAGGAAGTATATTTCTCAAGAACAAGCCCTTAAGGAAATTACGGGTATGACTTCTGGCTTCTCGAGAAATGAACTCTATTATTCGAGAACTATATAAAACTTCTTGAGAACAATTATGACTTCTCGATAACAAAACTTCTTCTCGAAACGTAACTCCTTATTACTCGAGTACTGGTCCTCTGACTTCTCGAGACAAGGCTTGACCTTCTCGAGTAATGACTACCATTACTCGAGTACAACACTTAAAAAATATTCTGAAATGAATTTTTGAGTAAACTCGAGACATAGATAAGTAGTACTCGAGTATTCCATGGCTTACTCGAGTATTGGAATAAGCCTTCTCGAGAAATATTTTTGTTACTCAAGAACAGTACTTAGCATACTCGAGAATTTATTCCAGCACTACTCGAGTACAAGATATACTACCCGAGTAAAGGACTTAGAAAAAATTTTACTTTTTGAAAATTAATTTTTTCTTTAAATGAATTCAACAACTGTTCTTTCTTCCATTACTTTAGTGCTTTGAAAATGAAGTGTGTCCAAATAAAGAGGCTACACATGAGTCAACACCATGGATCACACAATGAGGGATTACATGGTATGGTATTGTGTTTGGTGACTCATTGTAGACTGACATTAGTTTACACTTAGCAATTATATCCTGCAAACACATAACTCAAATATGGCATCAAATACAATTTAATTCGTCTTAGTTCAAGGGTGACTTCATACAAATCTAAGTTATTATGGATACAATACCCAACAGATCTATTATGTGAGTAGGGTCCTGAAGAAGGCATAACTCAGATACCCTATCCTTGAGAAGCTGACATTCGCTCTCATCATATCAGCTAGGAAGCTCAGACCATACTTCTAGGCCCATTCAATTCAGGTGGTGACAGATCATCTTCTCCGCCGCATCCTGGAGGTGGTGGAGAATTCTGGGAGGTTGGCCAAATGGTCGATAGAACTCAGTGAGTTCGACTTCACTTATACTCCTCGGCTGGCCATCAAAGCACAAGCGATTGCTGATTTCCTGGCAGATTACATGGTCGAGGTCGGAGAAGCTGAAGCACCTCTTCTAGCTGCCTGGGAGATGCTAGTAGATGGAGCATCTCGAAAAAGTTCTTTTGGAGGAGGTATGATCTTAGTGAGTCCCGAAGGGACCAGAATTGAGCAGGTCTTGAAGATTCACTTCACCATCACTAATAATCAGGCAGAATATGAGGCGATTATCGCAGGGCTCAAATTAGCTCGGGAATTGGGTATACAAGACATTAAATTCTCCACTGACTCTATGGTGGTGGCAGGGAAAATCAAAGGAGAGTTTGAAATGAGGAAACCCACACTCCAGTTGTATCTGATGAAGGTAAAAGGCATCATCGGGCAGTTCCGTAGTGTTTCAATTCAGCACGTCCCGAGAGGAGAAAGTGCCCAGGCTGACCTGCTCGCCAAGTATGGCCCTCGAGACGGAGGAATGAACACATAACTCTTCCGGCCATCCGTATAAGAAGGAGAACTGATGGAAGTAGACCAGCAAGGATTCTGGATGGATCCCTTCATCATCTTTTTGACATCGGGATGTCTTCCCAAGAGGGACCTCGATAAGAAGCGGATCAGGTATAAATCGACATACTACCTGCTTAAGGATGGGAAGTTATTTCGAAAGACACTATCGGGTTTGTTGGCTCAGTGTGTGTCTGAGGGATAGATTCCAAGAGTTCTAGTTGAAATTCATTCGGGAGAATGTGGGAGTCACTCAGTAAGTCGGACCTTGGAAGGGAGAGGGTTGAGGCAAGGCTACTTCTGGCCTACCATCAGAAAGGATGCTGAAGAATTCACGAGGAGATGTAAAAAGTGCCAGGAGTTCGCTCCTCTCCATCTCCATCCCGCTCAAAGATTACGCACAATCATTGCTTCCTGGCCCTTCGCAATATGGGGACTAGATTTGGTGGGCCCTTTCTCTTAAGCTTGTGGCCAAAGGAAGTTTCTGCTGGTCATGGTGGATTGCTTTTCAAAATGGTTAGAGGTGAAGGCATTGGCTAAGGTGACATCACAAGTAGTCAAAAAATTCATATGGGGAGAGATCATCTGCCGGCATGGGCTTCCATTTGCCATCATTACTTATAATAGACCACAATTCGCTAGCAGGGAATTCGTAGACTTCTGTGTCCAGTTGGGCATAGACCTCTGCTTCGCCTCGGTTCATCATCCTCGAATTAATGGACAGGTGGAAGAGGTAAATATGATTATCGTTAATCTTTTAAAGAAGAAAGTAGAGAACTTGAGGGGAAGTTGGGTAGAACAGCTCCCTTCAATTCTCTGGGCTTTGAGGACCACGCCAAACACAGACATGGGAGAGACTCCATTAGAACTCTCCCATGGCTCAGAGGCCGTTATACCCATAGAGTTCGAGGTCGAATCTCCAAGAGTAGCCGTGGCGAAGAAAGGAGGCGAAGGATGACGGGTAGAGAATGAGGAGGAGCAGAAACTCTCTCTTGACCTGGTAGAGGAGCACAAGGAATTGGCGTCGTTCCGATAGGAAGAAGTCAATCGACGGATGGCGAGATATTTTGATGAGCATATAAGGATCAGGCAATTCCAGAAGGGTGACTTGGTCCACAAAAAAGTAGACGCAGCAGGCAGAGGAGCCTCAGCGGGAAAATTCAATCCTAACTGGGAAGGACCCTTTGTGGTAAAAAAAGGTCCTGAAGTCCGGAGGATACCACCTCTACGATGTGGACGGGGTACCCCTCGATCATGCCCGAAGCGGTGACGACTTAAAGAGATTCTATCCTTAACATGTTTTTCATTTTTCAATGCTTGTAAATCAGTTATGACCTTTTGATATAATGGAATCCCAGGTGTCTTCTTTCATGGCATGGGGATGAAAAGAATGA
Organism: Platanthera zijinensis; assembly: GCA_039513925.1. Taxonomy (NCBI): domain Eukaryota; kingdom Viridiplantae; phylum Streptophyta; class Magnoliopsida; order Asparagales; family Orchidaceae; genus Platanthera; species Platanthera zijinensis. The sequence goes on from CM077098.1 coordinate 32,420,041, forward strand.
TTGGCAAGGCCCCGAGAAGACCCGCTGATAAGGCTCTCACAAGCTGGCAGGACTGTAGGCTCACTCAGTTGCAGAATGATTGGCAAGGCCCCGAGAAGACCTGCTGACAATGGTCTCATCAAGCTGGCAGGATTGTAGGCTCACTCGGTGGTAGGATGATTAACAATGCACCGAGAAGACCCGCTGACCAGGATCTCATCAAGCTGGCAGGATTATAGGCTCATTGAGTGGCAGATGAATGACAAGGCCCCGAGAAGACCCGCTGACAAGGCTCTCATCAAGCTGGCAGGATTGTAGGCTCACTCGGTGGCAGGATGAATGGAAAGGCCCTGAGAATACCTGCTGACCAGGTTCTCATCAAGCTTGCAGGAGTGTAGGCTCACTCAGTGGAAGGATGAATGGCGTGGCCCCGATAAGACCCACTGACTAGGATCTCATCAAGCTGGCAGGATTGTAGGATCACTCGGTGGCAGGGTGAATGACAAGGCCCCGAGAAGACCCGCTGACCAGGCTCTCATCAAGCTGGAAGGTCCGTAGGCTCACTCGGTAGCAGGATGAATGGCAGGGCCCCGAGAAGACCCGCTGACCAGACTCTCATCAAGCTGGAAGGACTATAGAATCACTCGGTTGCAAGATAAACGGTGAGATCCCTCAAAGAAAAATATTTTTACTAGTCAGCAAACGAAAATTTTTTATAAAAAATAAAAAACTTTTATGGGAAGAAGAGGTTGGTACAGTACAAATGAAGATAGGCATTCTCGGCAGGTTCTCGGGAATGAGGGTCTCGCCCATAGCAAATGGACACTCCCGGGAAAAGAAAGGTCTCGCCTAAGAGATGGAAGACGGGCGGTTTCCAATAAAGGAGCGTGTTAATTTCGGGGGTCCACTCGTGCCGGATTTGTCTCGAGGCGAGACGTGGGAAGGAACACAAATGGTCTTGTGCACGGAAGGGGCGAAGAGAAGTATAATGACTCGTACTCTAAACCGATTCTCAAGCGAGACAGAGAGTAGCTTTACCTCGCAAGTAGAAATAGAGTAGAAGGTCGTCTCGCAGTAAATAAAACAAAATAAAGTAAAATAAAGAGCATGAAAAGCGAGAGGATATGGAAAAAATTTCCTTGTGCATTTGGTCATTTTGTTCATTACAAAATAAGGGGAGTATTCTCCCATGAAGGAATACTTCGAAATCTCAAAAAAAAAGTACAAGTGTAGGAAAGAAGCAAAAAAGAGGGGAGAAGGGGTCCCAGGTCTCGCCGGCGGTTCTTCAGTCCTCTTTGCAGGAAGATAAATCCTCGTCCACCTTGCCATAAAGGTGTGGCATGAGGTCGCGGGCGGTGACGGATTCAGAGTCTTCCTTGAGAACCCCTAACTCCTTCATCATCTTCAAAACAAGCTCGGAAGTCTTGATGTTGGCATCTCGGAAATTCTCTTCGACCTTATCGAGGGAGTAATGAGAGGGTAGGTGAGCTTAGAATGGTTCCGGAAGAGGAAGGCAGACTGTCTCGAAGATGGGCATTCTGGACCGTTAGGTTTTTATTCTCCTCTTCCAAAGCCGCTATGCGCGAGTGCATCTGATTTACCATCTTAGCATCCTACGAGAAGCCCATCAGTCAACAAGAAGCTTACACGAGAGAGAAACTATCCAAATATAGATGTAAAAGGCTTACCACGCCGCCCTGTCTCTTTGCAAGGAGATTATTGACGACTGTCAACTATTCTCGAGGCCATCTGGCTTCTCTCGCTCCGCCTCCAGGCCCTCCTCGGCCTTCTTCCACTTCTTGTTGTTAAAAACGAGACAACACGAGACTCGGTGCGAGAGCTCCAGGGCGTGAAGCTGAGCATGAGCAGTCTTCAAGACAAGGTCTCCCGAGGAGTCCTTGTCAAAAGGATCTATCCTTGGACCACCGTAAAGGCCTTAGCCAAGGGAAAAGGCATGGCTGGTGGGAGGATCCTGCTCCTTCCATGAGGGAAGGCGGGTGGATACCGATACCCAGTTCGAGTCCTTTTCTCACAAGAGGACTGGGTCACCGACAACATCATGTACCACAGGCCCCATGTTTTAATTTTGATGCAAGGAGGGGGCTGGGCGGCTGGAGGAACCGGCTTCGCGAAATGGAAGCTCAGCGGATTGGGCCGAAGTGTTGGCGGGTCGGTCGAATAGTGCCATCTCGCGAGAAGGCGAGATGGCTTGTGGGCGAGGCGATTGCGAGTCTCCTACAGAGATGGGGCTCAGAGATCCCGACATCTTTTTCCTCTCTTTCCGGGCTATCTCCTTTTTCCCTTTCAGGAATGTCATAACCTTCTTAGTCTTCTTCTTGAGGCCGTTCTGTGATGGAATGACATCATCTCCAGGTATCTTCTTGGGGGCGGGGGCCAACAACTCTTTCGCCGCCTCAGACACCATGCTGGCGAGGGCGAGACCTTTTTATGGCCCCATGCTGCTCTAGTAGGGGCGATGGGCTGGTATATTCCTCTTTCCTGAACAAGTGAATTGTTAGAAATAACAAAATAAGGGAATGGTAAATATAGGACTAAAGGAGCGCGAGTGTACCTTCGTCGGAAAAGACAGGAAAGAGCGAGTCGAGGTCTCGCCTTAAAAAGTAGACCTCAAAATTCTTCCCCACGAATAAATCACAGAGATCTTTATCCACACCTCCGACCTTGGGAGTCGCGTAGTATATTTCGGCGGGCGATACTAGGGCGAGTGGAACGCCTCCCAGATTCCCGTGGATGAAGACGAAGCGGGTGAGACAATGGTGATTTTTGCTAGGGGCCTCAAACACTTTCAGACCCTGTCCTGTGAAGTACGAGATGCCGTCGTGGTTGGCGTGGTAGATGAATAGCTTGCGGAAGACGTTGAGGATAAACTCGATGCGCTCGCGGTGCATGTAACTGGCAAACGCAACCAAAATCAAGATGGTGTTCGGGTTGTGTTGCGCGGGAACAATGCCAAAATGCTTCAATACCTATTTTACCTCTGGCTAGAGGGGAAGTCTCAGCCCTGACTCGAGGTGAGAGATAGGGAAGGCGAGTTCGCTGGGGTAAAAGGTGTTGATCGACTCGCCATCTTTGGGAGGCCGCGACTCGAACCCCTCCACCATGAAACTGTCGATGAAATCGTCGTAGTCCTTCTCAGAGATCTTTCCCAGAGGGAAGTCGTAATCAACAAACCTCTTATCGCAATGGCTGCGTCTTTCACCCTCCTTAGTATTTTTCTTCCCAATGATAGGCGAGACAATAAGGGCGAGAGAGAAGGAGAAGAGGGAATGACGAGAGTAAACAGCGAGAAAGAGGAAGCGAGAAATCTGAATCTTAGGCACAACAGGAAAGGGCGGCGTAGGCGTATGTTGTTTCGATTGGGGGGGGTATTTATAGCTGATAGTGAAAGTGGAAAAATGGGTGGGAAAAAATACGAGGGGGGAAGTTGAAGAGGTTGGTCGACGGTTTGTTTTTTCTCTCTCCTGACTTCGAAGCGTGGCGCCCCACGGGGATTTTTCCCAACAAGCATAAATAAATGAAAAAACGATTAACGCAACTATAATGAGATAGCCCAGCATGAAAAAAGTCAACAAGATATCATTATTAATTGTTTCGTACGAGGAAGACATCATGCCCGCGAGGCATAAATAACAAGTTGTAAATAAACAGGCGAGACAGTAGATTAATGGAAACAACAGAATTACAAGGTATAATTAAATAGGCAAGACTATCAAACAAGCGATACGAGACGGAGGGTCTTCAGTTCTTGTGCTATTTCCAATGCCCTCAATCACGAGACCTTACACATGGGGGCCAACCGGGAACATGAAAGGCGCAAACGGCTTCAAGACTGCGACGCACGAGATAGAGCTGCTGGTTGACCTCATTTATGATTTCCTATGGGTCAGTCTCATCTATCTCGATGCCAACATCGACATCCGTGGAGAGACGGGCGCATTCAATCTCTAGCCAATCAATGCGCCTGTCGGCAGCCTGCTTGTCTAGTTCCATCTCGCGGATGATGCGTATGTGCTTTTGAAACATCTCGGCTGTCCTACGCTTCATCCCCATAAGATCCATGAGATCACCCAGATAGTCCTCTATATCATCTGGGTGAGGAGGAGGCGAGAATGTGGGCTGCTCAGAGAAGTCCTCCATTGCCGAGTCGACTTGGGTACCTGTGCAAGAGCAAGCCAGGGATCAGGATGGAAGGTTTAGTCCAGTTGCCTCGAACACACCAGGTAGGGGAATAAAAGTCTATATGAAGCGAGAGGACAAGTCGAGTTCATTTACCCGGGTTGCGTGAGGTCCCCGCAAGTTGCGAGGGATCGTAATTCTTTACAGTTGTAGGGGTGGATTGCTGAGGAGAGTCAAAGTCTTGATGATGGATGTCGGAAACACCATGTGGATTCGTAGGGAGGGGAGAATATGCAGGATCCATCTGAAAAAGTATGTAATGAATAGGCGAGAAGATAGAAAAAAAGGAAAGTTAGAGGAGGGCCGAGAGCCAAAGAATCACCTTTTTGGATCCCTAGTTAGATTTGGGATAGGATCACAAACTTAGGCTGAGTCTGACCCAACATTGTATAGCAAGGGTCATGTTTAGTTGTCATAGAGTTTAGGCTATGTCCTGATTAGTGCTACCTCCTTGGACAAGCCAGCAGTGGACTTTAGAGACTCAGATTTAGCAGTTTTCAGAAGACAGTGATCAGTTCGAAATTCTTCAAACTCAGCTCGACGATCGTCGATCTCAGATCGACAAACTCAGAGTTAATTCTCTGATCTGAGCTCGACGTTCTCAGCGCTCAAGTCGACGCTTAGTTTTCTTCTGTCAGATTCTCAGCTCAACAAACTTGAATTCTCTGGTCGATGATCTTTGATCTCAGGTCAACGAATTCTGTTCAGCGTTCGAAGTTTTCTGTGTAGTTCCAGAATGAGTCTTTACTTCTTCTATACTTTATCTTCTCTATTTATTAGCAGTATTATTCTGAGTATTTAATGCAAATATTCTTCTGAATATAGCCGTTATTGGCTGCATTAAATATGGTATTCATCAAAAAAAATATTTGCTTATTCTATCAAGGACAGTTGGGAAACTCATTAATGCTCTTATTCCAACTGTTTTCTATTCTCCAGATCAGCCAATATTTATAGAAAGAATTAAAAAATTCAAAGTAGAATTTTTAGCAGCAGAATAAAAGAGATTCTCTATTTTTCGAGACATACAGTTAGAGATACAGAGAGAAGAAATCAGAAGCACTGCACAGAGAATATTCAACCAGCAGTTGACGCTCTCAACGCTTTTCTCATTCTCTGCCAATAATCTAGTTTGAAGAAGAACAAATCATCTAGATCAAGTGTCTTCTTCAACTTCTGTTCCAGAAATCCTCAGAGACATTCTATTCAACATTAGTCACTAGATTTCCTGGACCTTGGCAGATCAAGCTGAAGGCCTACTCACCCTTAAGCAAAGCTCTTTCTTCCTGAAGCATTCAACTTCTCAGGGGGAGCTTTGACAACACAAGAATCCACATAGTCTTCTCAAGTTGTATTGAGAAAAGAGAAGACTTCCATCAACCTCTTTTCACCCCATTGTATAGGGTTATATCTCCCTTCAAAAGTTAGTTTGGTTGACAAGTATCCCTCCAAAAGAATTGAAGTTTGTTTTTGGGCACCTGATCAAAAGCCTGAAGGGTTTCCCGATCTACCTGAATCAGATCTTGTGGTGGCAGTCACCTGATCAAAACCTACTAGTGGATTCCTACCTAGGGTGGTAGAAGAGTGGATGTACCCAAGTTTAGGGGAACCACTATAAACTTCTTGTGTCGTCTGGTTTCTCCTTTTCATTTACTTTGTTTTTGCTATGCTTGTGAGCCTAGTTTTCTTTTTCTTAACTAATATATGGTATCATTATATTTACTCTGATATAAACTTTATAAAAAGAGCCAAAGTTTTAATACTCTATTCACCCCTCCCCTCTCTAGAGTAATCAGGTCTAACCCCTACTTTCAATTGGTATCAGAGGGTGTTTTTGTCTAGTTGTACAAGTTAACACTTGAACCAAGATCCAGTTAGATCAGATTTTCCTCTCCCCAACCATTCTCTATCACAATGGCACAAAACAAGGATTATTCAAGCACCAGACCTCCAGTATGCAACTTAAATAAGTTTGCCATCTGGAAGGTAAGAATTAAGTTGTATATGAACTCTATTGATGAGGATATATTTAACTTTATCTTGATAGGACCTCCTACTGCAGCAACTGCTTCAACTTCTACTTCAAACACTCATGCTGTTCCACCACCTAAGTGGACAGATGCCCAGAAGAAATCCAAGATTGCAGATGCAAGAGCCATAAACATTTTAGCTCAGACTATGTCTGATGACATTTTTCCGAAAGTGGCTGAGTGCACTTCAGCCAAAGCCATCTAGGATTCCCTAAACCCGATGGTGGCTGGATCTGTTGATGAGAGAAAGGATAGAAGATCCAATCTTATCTCTCATTATGAGAACTTCATGAAGGAAGAAGTTGAGTCAGTCAGTGAAATGTACAAAAGGCTAAGCTCAATCATAAATGAGTTAAGGACCTTAGACAAAGAAGTTACTCTGACTGAAGTAAATGACAAGATCCTTATGTGCTTCCCCAGCACATGGGATTCAAGGATCTGGCCTATCAAAGAAGCCAGAAGCATGACTGAAATCTCAACAGAGTCTCTCCTTGGAAAGCTCAAATCATATGAGCAACTGATGAAGACCACAGAAGCAGCAGCTGAAGTAAAGACTCCAACACCTACCAGGAAGGAGCAAAACATTGCTTTCAAGGCTGCCGAGGACTCTGAAGGGACTCCAGTCAATGAAGAACTGATGAGTATATTTACCAAGGAATTTTTCAAAATGGCAAAGAAGGACTTCAGAAGGAAGTCATCTAGACAAGATGACAAACTAAGGTATGACAAAACACCTTCTAATGAAATTGTCTATTTTCATTGCAGGAAGACAGGACACTACATCTCTGAGTGTCCAGAAGCTCAGAAGAAAATAGGAAAAGAGAAAAAGAGTCAAGAAGAACTCATCACAGCAAACCCTCCTCAAGCAAGCATAAGAGGAAGGAAAATGGTTTTGTTGCTGAGACCTGGAGTGATACAGAAGAAGAGTCATCCTCTTCCAGCTCTAGTGATTATGAAGAAGAGGAAAAGGCAAAGGAAGTTTGCCTAATTGAAATTGATGCCTGTAGCAACAAATCAGATACTGAAGATTCAGATAATGAAGAATCAATGTCTGCTGAAGACCAGGTAATTGCTTCTTATGATTTTGAATCATAAGAATTTAAATATGAATTTAAAAATATTTGCTTAGACTTAATAGGCTCTGAGAAGGAAATCAAACTTCTTAGAGAGAAATTAACTGCTCAAGATAAATATCTTGCTGAAAATGTTAAATTTTCAAATGAACTCAATTCAGCTAATGAACAATTAGTTTTTCTGAAAATTGAACTAAGTAAGGCCAAGAAACTAGAGGAATCTCTAAATGGTAGGAGCATGAAATTGCTAGATATAACTAGTACCTTAAATGCTAGTACTAATAATAGTAAACTAGGATTAGGTGCCTCATCTAGTGAACCACCTCTAATCCAGAAGAACAATATATCAAAATCTGGAAATTTCATTTAAGATAAAGGCAAGAAGAACACTGAATAGGTTAATAAAGTTAATGAAGTTCTAAAGCAAATGGAATTAAAACAAAAATCTAAGAACAAGAAAAAAAGATATAATAATGTTCAGCAGTTTTCGTCGAACTTAGATCGACGAAACGTGAACAGTTCGTCGACCTCAGAACGACGAACTCTGAACACATACCATAATAATAAGAATTCTTCGATCTACGATCGACGAAACAAGTACTGTTCGTCGACCAGAGATCGACGACATTGGTGCCCTGAGAAAGAATACTTTCATTCTTCGAGCAGAGAACGTAGATCTCATTCCAATTCATTGAGCTCAGGTCGACGAACTTACCAGAATTCGTCGATCCCAGATCAAAATTACAGAAACTTAAATTTCAACAGAAACTGTAACAATAAACCTAACCAACATAGGGAGAACATCATCCCATTAACCCAATGGATAATTCCTCCTAGAAGATTTCACCCCTTTGGTTATAAGAGCCAACCTGAATGTTCATTTATATCCAGTTTTTCATTTGAGAAGAAACAAGGACCCAAGGTTACCTGGGTCAAGAACTTTTAATTTGTTTCATTGCAGGTAAAGACCTATCCTATCACTCAAAATAAGTGGTATCTGGATAGTGGGTGCTCTAAACACATGACTGGATATAAGGATAGCCTCATCAACTGAAAGGCCAAGCTTGGTCCAAGAGTAATCTTTGGAGATTCAAGCTTTGGACAGAATGAAGGATATGGATACTTCAACACTGTAGATGTCACTTTCAAAAAGGTGGCATATGTTAATGGTCTCAAGGATAACCTCATATCCATAAGTCAGTTATGTGATTCAGGTTATCAGGTTTGCTTTTCTGAATCTCAATGTATTATTTCTACAAACAATCAAACTATTTTAACTCGAATTAGACATGGTAACATATACTTAGTAAACTTTAAATCTGACAGTTCAGAAATTTGTTTATTTAATCTTGTTAGCAATCCAAATGATTTGTGGCATAACAGATTAAGTCATGTAAAATTGAGAAACATTGCTAGGCTTTGTAAAGACAATCTTGTTAGAGGATTGCCTTCTTACCCCTATAATAAGGAAAGTCTCTGCAGGGCTTTTCAATTAGGCAAGCAAACTAAATATAATTTTAAATCATTAAACAAAAGTCACTCACTTAGGATATTGTACTTACTACATATGGACCTTTTTGGCCCTATAGCAGTACAAAGCTTAGGAGGGAAATCTTATACTTTAGTGATTGTAGATGACTTTTTTAGATTCACTTGGGTATTCTTTCTGAGATCTAAGTCAGATACTTTCAAATTCCTTATAGATTTTCTCAAGAACATACAGATTGAGTACTCTGCTCCATTTGCATTGATCAGAAGTGATCATGGTACTGAGTTTGAGTCTCTTCTTATGTAAGAGTTCTGTAGGAAGGAAGGTATCATACATTGCTTCTCAGCTCCTAGAACACCTCAACAGAATGGGGTTGCTGAAAGGAAGAATAGAACACTAATTGAATCTGCAGGCACATTACTTGCAGATACTTATTTGCCCCTATCCTTTTGGGCAGAGGCTGTAAGCACAACAAATTATGTGCTGAATAGAAGTCTTATACACAAACTTAAGAATAAGACTCCTTATGAGCTACTGAATGGGAAGAAACCTAAAGTTACCTATTTTAAAGTATTTGGTTGTATATGCTATATTCATAACAAGGACAAGAAATATATTAGAAAATTTGAAGCAAAGGCTGCAATGAGAATTTTTCTAGGATATTCCCAAGTCAGCAAAGCTTATAGGGTCCTTAATAAATCATCTTTAAAAATTGAGGAATCTGTGCATGTACCTTTCGATGAAGATAATATGTTTTGCAAGGAGAAAGAAATTTCTACCAATTAGCTATGGTAGGTACCTCACTTGTGTGAGAAAATGGATGAACTAAACCTTACACCAAAGGTTATATAACATCCTCCTCCACAATTTGATGAAGAAAGTGAAGAAGAAACTGTGGAAGAAGTTGAACTTCCTTCAACAATAGATGTAATTCCACAAGAGGAATTCATTCCAAATACTGTTGCTGAACCAACTCAACCATCTGATCTTGTCACAGTAAGGGATCACCCTAGATCTCAAGTGATTAGATACATGTCAGTAGGTGTACAAACAAGGCATCAACTCAACCATGATGTGATGCATGCCTGTTTTCTCTCTCAAGTTGAGGCTCAATCCATAACTGATGCAGAGCAAGATCCCCACTGGATAATTGCAATGCAAGAAGAGCTCAATCAGTTTGAGAGATGTAGAGTTTGGGACTTGGTTCTAAGGCCTAAAGGCTATCCAGTAATTGGGACCAAGTGGGTTTTCAGGAACAAGCTTGATGCTCAAGGTGTGATTGTGAGGAACATGGCTAGGCTTGTTGCTCAAGACTATAGGAAAGAGGAAGGGATTGATTATGATCAAACCTTTGCACTTGTTGCTAGGCTAGAGGAAATAAGGATTTTCCTTGCTTATGCTTCTTTCAAGAAATTCAAAGTATAACAAATGGATGTAAAGAGTACATTTCTGAATGGAGAACTAAAAGAAGAGGTTTATGTTGAACAACCTCCTGGTTATATCTCTTCATCTCATCCTTCTTATGTTTTTAAATTGCATAAAGCTCTCTATGGTCTAAAGCAAGCTCCAAGAGCTTGGTATGAAACCTTTGCTAGCTTTCTTTTAGAGCATAAGTTTTCTAGAGTCATGGTAGATAGGACTTTGTTTTTCAAGCATCATAATGATAAAATTCTATTAGTACAAATATATGTAGATGAAATAATATTTGGCTGTATAGATCCCAAACTATGCAAATGGTTTGCTAACCTTATGCATTCCAAGTTTGAGATGAGTAGCATGTGTGAGCTCTCCTAATTCCTTGACCTCCAAGTGAAGCAGACTCCTGATGGCATTTTCTTATCTCAATCCAAATATACTAAAGAGTTGATTAAAATGTTTGGGATGGTTGATGCCTCGGCTAAGAAAATACCTATGGCTATAAATGTTGTGGCTGATTCTGATGAATAAGGGAAACCAATTGCTCAGAAATTGTATTGGGCCATTGTTGGGTCCCTTCTATATCTTACAGCAAGTAGGCCTAATATAATGTTTGCTACATGTCTTTGTTATAGGTTCTATGTGAACCCTAAAGAATCTCACATAGTTTTATTAAAAAGGATTTTAAGATATATAAAGAGTTGCCCAAATCTAGGACTTTGGTATCCAACTGAATCAGAATTTGAATTAACTGGATACTCAGATGCTAATTTTGCTGGATGTAGAGTGGACAGGAAAAGCACATCAGGCACATGCTAGTTTTTTGGTGCTAGACTTGTCTCCTGGTTTTGTAAAAAGCAGACATCTGTTTCTACATCAACAGCAAAAGCTGAATATATAGCAGCTGGCAGTTGCTGCTTACATATGCTATGGATACAAAATCAACTCCTGGATTATGGTTACAACTTTAATAATTCAACTCTATTTTGTGACAGTACCAGTGTTATATCTATAGCACAGAATCCAGTGCATCATTCTAGGACTAAGCATATAGATGTTAGACATCATTTCATTAGAGAATGTGTGGACAATAAGAAAATTAATATTACCTTCATTCCCACTGATTTGCAAACGACAAACATCTTCACCAAACCCTTGGATGAGAAGAAACATCTATCCTTTATGAATCAACTAGGCATGATGAATGGTGATTCATTAATTTAATTCTCTGTCTTTGGTCAAATAATTTGACAAATTTCGTCAACCGGAGCTCGACGAACTAAGGGAAGTTCTTTAGATATTTCGTCGACCTGAGATCAATGAACTCTCTGTGGAAGTCATTGTTCGTTGACCTGAGTTCGACGATCTGGCTTTAGAAAAGTTTTCGTCAAACTGAGTACAATGAAAAGCTTTCCCCTCTTCTGACTGAGATCGACGAATTCTTTTGACAATAAAACATTTTGTCGACCTCAGATCGAAGATTTCTCTTGTTTCGCAGGACGGATTTTATCGGTTCATATTCTGTAATACCTTATAACTAGGTTTTCTTCAACCTCCATCCCACGCTTTTTGTTCCCTTGCACTTGATCTTTTTGCTTTCTTGTTGCAGGAAACTAATGGAGATTCCAGCAGGCGCTCTTTCTGGCATGAAATTCGACATGGGATTTGACATCGATTTCGATTCATTTCAACAATCAGACCAGATCTTCAAAGATATTCTGCAGTTATTCGAGGAACTCAATTTGAAGACCCTAATGACTACTAGAATGAAGATTGCTGCTACTGAAATAAGAGAATGGGTTTATACTTCATCTACTCCAGATGCTGACACGATGGTTGGAACTATATCAAGTAACACTGTTCCCTTAACCTCAGATACTCTTTCTGAAATTTTTGGACTAGTAAACGGTGAAAAAGATATTGAACTTGAATCTTTTGAATATGAGGAAATGTTGACATTGATGGGTTATTATGGAGATAACCCAAATAAATTGCTGAAGAAGCACCTATTTGCTGGGTATAAATTTCTTACAGATGTAGTCGGTAAGGTGTTGCTGGGTAAGCATACAGCCCATGATCACATTACCAAACAACAGTTTTTAGTGATGAGTGTAGTGGTGAATAAGAAGGCCATTAATTGGGAAAAAAATTTGTTTAATCTGATTAGGAAGAAGAACAACAAGAAAGAAGTTTTCTTTGGAAGGATTCTTGGAATCTTCCTTAATGCCAAGGCCGTTTAATCCCTGGTCACCCCCACCATATTCATCAATGCCTCTAAGAGGCTGACCTGCGCCTTGTTTGGCAGGTGTGAGAGGAATATCCCAAAGCCATCCAGGGCTTCCTCCTCTAAAACTTCTGAGAGTACTAGGGCAGTACTAGCCACTCCCCACCCTATAGAAGAAAGTTCCATTCCCCCTCCTCCTCCTCTTGACAAAACTCCTTCATCATCCCTCCAACAAATCTCCTCAGCTCCAGCATCTCAACCTATACCTCCTGCTTCCCCCATCCACCTTGCTTCTCCAGTTCATCAACCTATACCTCCTCAGTCCCCCATCATTTTATCCCCAGTACAATAACTTCTAGAAAGACCTCTATCTCCAGATTCTACAACTCCACCTCTATCCCCCCTTCCATCTCATCTTGCAGATATACCTCCTCTTCAAAATCTTACTTCTCTACCCTCTTTCAACCTTCTTTCATCTCCAAGAAATTCCTTATCTCCTTCAGATGAACCAATGATAGATTGTCATCCCTCATCCTCTTCCATCATCAATCCATCTATCTCTACCAAACCCCCCCCCCCCCCCAAATTCTTAGAATCATCTACTCCCTCAATCTCTCTCATCTTAGAATCCATCACACCCCTTCTCAATGAACAGATATTGTAGCTCTAGTAACTAAAATTGTAGCAGAAGCTGAAATTATTAATACTGAAATTATTGATGCAGATCTTGTTGAGTTTTTGGATACTGATATTGAGACTCCTCCTTTGGAAATTCTTTATGGAGATTGCTTCATTACTCTAACTTTTGACCTAGATTCCGTTCTAAGATCTTTTAATCTTTTGTATAGAAATTGTCATCTTTTTGTATCTTCTCAATGGTGTACAGATATTATTTGCTACTCAGCTCCCATTAGTTCAAAGACCTTGCAGTAGATTCAGAAAAGTTTTGAAGCTCTTGAGCCTGAACTCATCTTAGTTCCAGAGGCTGAGCTTATCCAGGTGGCTGAGGATAAATCTTCTAAGCCCAAGGCCTTTTCTCCTCCCACCTTTGTTTTCTCTACCTCTCCATTGCCTGACATGGATGAGATTTTTGCAAAGGATATGGATCTGGAAACTGAAGAAGTTCCTGCTGAAGTCATTCCACCTCCAGCAGTTCCTCCTACAGTTGTCCCTCCTCCAGCTATAAAGCAAGTTCCAAAAGAAGTTATTGCTGAGATTGATGCTATGTATGATAATCCTCAAGGATCTTCTGATGATGATCAAACTGATGACTCAGATACTGATGACAGTAAAAAGAAAGTGTCTAAGAAAAGGAAAGCCCCTCCCAAGGCAGTTCTAAAGCCAAATCCTAGCAATGACACTCCATACTATATATTGCAAAAGATTACTCCCTACCCTAGTATGCCAAGTTGGATGGGGTTGTCAAAGAATGAGCAGAAAGAAAGAAAGAAGAAGAGAAGGTATGGGTCTCCTCCAAGACAAGTCAGGAAATACCCTCCTCCTCATCCTCCTCCCTCTTCAGGTTCCTCAGGCAACTTATCTCAGAAATCTTCTTCTATGACAAGAACTTATCAGAGACAACCCAGACAAAGCTATCAACATTCTTCTTCAAGCAATCCACCTTCAGACTCTTCAAAGAAAGTCCCTACTGAAGAACCAATGGATGATTCTAGTTCAAAAAGGCCAGAGTCTCCTCCAATTCCTTTTGTTGATCCAGAACATGAGACTTTTGCCAAGATGGATAGATTCCATGAGCTTATAGGACTTTCTCAGATTAGCAAAGCAAAAGCTGAAGGCAATGACATATCTCAATACTCAACTATGTCAACCTACAAAAAAGAAGAATTGATAAGGTATGCTAAGGCTAACAAGTTTTTCAATGTTGATGATTATATGAAACTGCACCCAGAGGATGTTGTACCCAGAACTTCATCCAAAACTATGATTGGAGCATCTGACATGTACATGTCAAAGAAAGAAGCTGCCAATCCTAACAGGGTAATCAAATTCAGACAACCTTCTGAAGGATCAGACAAAGACACAACTAAGAAGAAGAAATGAGTTTCTTTTCTGTAATTTTTCTAGTTGTCTTTTGAACTCTATTCTCTAAGTTTATCATGATGCACAACTCTGTAAATATCTACTGAATATTTTTTTTCTATCAGATATATTTTCTTTTGCATTATGATTGTTTTGTTTTTGTGTTAGTGACCTCACCCAAATAAGGGGAGATTGTTAGATCCCTAGTTAGATTTGGGCTAGGATCACAAACTTAGGCTGAGTCTCACCAAACATTGTATAGCTAGGGTCATGTTTAGTTGTCCTAGAGTTTAGGCTAAGTCCTGATTAGTGCTACCTCCTTGGATAAGCCAGCAGTGGACTTCAGAGACTAAGATTTAGCAGTTTTCAGAAGACAGCGATCAGTTCGAAATTCTTCGAACTCAGCTCGACGATCGTCGATCTTAGATCAATGAACTCAGAGTTAATTCTCTGAGCTGAGCTCGACGTTCTCAGAGCTCAAGTCGACGCTTAGTTTTCTTCTGTCAAATTATCAGCTCGACGAACTTGAATTCTCTGGTCGACGATCTTTGATCTCAGGTCGACGAATTCTGTTCAGCGTTCGAAGTTTTCTACGTAGTTCCAGAATGACCTTCTTCTATTCCTTATCTTCTCTATTTATTAGCATTATTATTCTGAGTATTTAATGCAAATATTCTTCTGAATATAGCCGTTATTCGCTGCATTAAATATGGTATTCATCAGAATAAATATTTGCTTATTCTATAAAGGACATTTGGGAAACTCATTAATGCTCTTATTCCAGCTGTTTTCTATTCTCCAGATCAACCAACATTTATAGAAAGAATTCAAAAATTCAAAGTAGAATTTTTAGCAGCAGAATAAAAGAGATTCTCTCTTTTTCGAGACATACAGTTAGAGATACAGAGAGAAGAAATCAGAAGCACTGCACAGAGAATATTCAACCAGCAGTCGACGCTCTCAACGCTTTTCTCATTCTCTGCCAACACTCTAGTTTGAAGAAGAACAAATCATCTAGATCAAGTGTCTTCTTCAACTTCTGTTCAAGAAATCCTCAGAGACATTCTATTCAACATCAGTCACTGGATTTCCTGGACCTTGGCAGATCAAGCTGAAGGCCTACTCACCCTTAAGCAAAGCTCTTTCTTCCTGAAGCATTCAACTTCTCAGGGGGAGCTTTGATAACACAAGAATCCACATAGTCTTCTCAAGTTGTATTGAGAAAAGAGAAGACTTCCATCAAACTCTTTCCACCCCATTATACAGGGTTATAACTCCCTTCAAAAGTTAGTTTTGTTGTCAAGTCTCCCTCCAAAAGACTTGAAGTTGGTTTTTGGGCACCTGATCAAAATCCTGAAGGGTTTCCTGATCTACCTGAATCAGATCTTGTGGTGGAAGTCACCTGATCAAAACCTGCTAGTGGATTCTGAAGGAGAGGAATAGATAGACTTTACTCAAGAGGGGGGGGGGTGAATAGAGTATTACATTTTTTTTAAAATTTAGTGCGAAATTAAGTTAATGATACTAATATATTAGAATAGAAATAACAAACAGTCAATGCACAGCACAACCCAAAAAGAAAACACAAAGCATCCAGACGACACAAGAAATTTTATAATGGTTCCCTAACTCTGGGTACATCCACTCTTCTATCGCCCAGGTAGGAATCCACTACAAGTTTTTGTTCAGGTTCCCTGCCACCACAAGATCTGATGCAGGTAGATCTAGAGACCCTTTGAGCTTTTGATCAGGAGCCCAAAATCTAATAGGTTTTTGATCAGGTGCCCTATTACAAAGAGTTCACTTTTGAAGGGAGAGATAACCCTGTACAGATGGAGATAAAATGATAAATTAAAAGAAATCTTCTCCGTCTAAATCAAGTGAGAAGACAATGTTGATTGAAGAGAATGTCCAAGCTCCCCCTGAGATGTAGAATTGATTCAGGAAGAAGGAACTTGGCCCTGGGTGTAGGTCTTCAAAAAGAACTGTAGTAGAGCTTTTTTAGATATGAAGATTGAAGAAGATTTTAGCTCTTTGTGAATCCTTGAAGCCTGAGGAATGAAGAAGACTCAAGAGAGAGTTTTGAAAGGTTCTCCTTCTTCCTTATTACAGCAGAGCAATAATTCTTGAGAGTTAGAATAATGATCAGTCAGTGCTACTAAAGAAAGTTTTTTGTATATATATCCTTTTTACTGTCTGTCTAATTGTTCTCTGGTAAATCTTTTTTTTCTTCACTATTATATTCTGAGTTATAAATGCAGTCAGAATAAGAAAGGAATAAATTTGAATTCCCTGGACAATGCATAATATTATGCAATACTTTAGGAGCCCAACGGCTAGAAACGCTGGCAACATAAATGCACTTCCATATCTGCCTTCATAAAATATGCTAAAGAAATATTCTGTGAAAACCATAATTAATGCTTCAAGAAATACGACTATCAACCTTGGAAATAGCAGCATAAATTATCAAAATATATATGCCTTCTAAAAAATTGATCATAAATAAAATGAATACTTCTGACCAATCTGAAAAACTCACAACTGAAAGCAGCATGAAATCGTAGAGCTTAGTCTAGAGATCGTCGAGCTGAGATAAGAGATCGTCGACCTGAGAATAGCTATCGTAGAACGGAGATTACTGTTGAGAGAATAAAATCATCGACCTGAGCTCGTAGATCATCGAGCTCAGTTCAGAGTATAAGACTCTGAGATCGTCAATGGGAGGTCGACGATCGTCGAGCTGAGTTCTACTATCGTCGAACTGATATTGAAAATCCACATAAACTTTCTGAGTCTAAGTCTAAGTCCACTGTAATGCTGGTCTACACAAGCTTGACCTAAAAGGACCTAACTTAGACTAGACCAAGACACTGGCTATACATTGGGGGTCAAAATATCCTAAGAGTGAACCTAGCACTAATCCAAACAAGGGTTCCAACAATCTCCCCCTATTTATGTGAGGTCACTCAAGAACAAAATTTAAAAGGAAAGGGAATACAAAAATCATAAATATCTATAGGGATGAAATAACATCAGCAGATATATTCTAATAATGCATTGTACATACTAAGTTTAAGCAAAGAGACATAAAAAAAATACAAACTACAATTTAACAGAAGGAACAGAGGATGGTTTTGAGAAGATTATCTTTCTGTCAGGATCTAGTACATCCTTCTTAGAAGTCATCAGGTCTTGTCGACCAAGAGATGTCTGAGAGCTTGTCCTTGGCACAATTGCTTTTAGATGCAATGCCATATAATCAGCTGGATTGAAAACCTTCTTGCTAACTTGGAGTTTGTCCACCTCTTTTTCTCTATAGGAGGATATTGTAGTAAACCTAGATGGATCTTCTCCTTCTTCTACAGCTTTTCTGATCTGAGAAAGACCAATCAATTCTTTAAGCTTGGCCATCCTAAAGTTAGGATTAACTCCCTGTTCAATGGTTGGCTGATCATCTTGAGGAGGCAATACTGAAACTGCTTTGAATTGAGTGGATTGATCCTGAAAGCTTGTAGTAGTATGCTGATCATCACTTTGAGAATAAAGGGATTTTGGAGGAGCAGCCTCACTATACTTTCCCTTGGGCTTGTGAGACTCATCATGTCTTTTGGACTGATAGGTAGCAGTGCTTTGAACTTTGGGTAGTACTTTATGTTGTTGAGGAGGAGAGAAGGAGGGTTTCTGATAAATAACTTCTTTAACTTATTCTGTGGAACTTTGGTTTCTTTGCTGTTGACTGCTTCCTTTGGGCTAAGATCTGGATGATCTATCCTGCCTTTGATATGTCCTAGTAAAGGAGGAAGGCTTGGAAGATGCATCAGAATCTTGAGGAGCAATTCTAGAGGCACCAGCAGTAAGAGGATGAGGAGGAGGAGGACCTCTTCTGAACCTCTGAGGAGGAGGAGGAGGTGAATATCTCCTGCTCTTCTTCTTGGCTTTCTACTCATTCTTAGATAACCACATCCAGCTTTCCATGCATGTATATGGTTTGATTCCTTTCAGAATATAATAAAGAGTGTCATTTGTATTGCCAGATTTGGGTGCATCCTTAGGAGCAGCCTTTCTTTTCTTTGATATTTTCTAAAATCTTGTTTAACCCCACCATTTTTTCTTTTATTGTTAGATCATATGTCATGGGAATAAGAGGATAAAATTCATTATTCCTTGGTAAACATATGCAACCCAAAAATAAAATGAAGAGAGGAATTAAAAAGTTCATATATGTCGGGGGAAGTGATAGGATGTTAGTCTATCATTTCCTGGTATTACATATATATTATTCAAAAAATAAAAATGAGTCGGGTGAGAGGATAAAATTCATCACCTCCAATCAAAGACCTCTTCTTGTTAATTTCCTCCCTAAAACCCCCTTAGCCAATATCATTTTCTTAGTCTTTAAATTAAAATATGTGGAGAGCATAAGTAGTAGGTTGTCTTCTTCCTTAAGTTTCTTTTAAGTCATGGTTTTTATAATTCCAATCTAACCTTGTTTGCACTTTACTCCATTTTGAATGCTAGTTAATTTATTAGAGAATTTTTGGCTAAATATTTCTCTCTTTTCACTTAAATTTCATAATTTAGAACTTGATTCTTAAATCCCTAAATTTTACTTTTGGCTAGATTTTGATGTAAATAAATTTTTAGTTTGTTTGAAAATTATATAATGCCTTATAAATATTTCTCTTCCTTTTGCTCTGGAATAACAAAAGCCTAAGCATGGGGGAGTTTGATGACTAGTTTTAGTCATCGTTTTTGGGGTAATTTAGTAGCCTAAATACCTTAGTTTATTTATAGTTTATGCTTGTTTTAATATCTTTCTATAACATATTAAAATTACTAGTTTTATTATAGTTTTATTGTTTTGTCGCAATTTTATTTCATGTTATTATATAAAAATATATATAGTCTTATTATATGTTATGTAATTATAATTAATATTAGTTTATGTTTTGTTTTAATGTTCTTGATGTGTTGTTATTTCATTTTAAATGTTTTAATATTATTATGTTATTTTTACTTTATGATAATTTATGTTTGCTATATAACTAATATTATGTTTTGTTCTATTTGTTTGTAGGTGCAGCCCATGCATGATGAAGCCCACTTTAAGAGCAGCCCGGCCTCCTCCATAGCATGCTACCCGAGCCCAAGTCCATATGGAGCAGCCCCTACCCGAGCCCAAGTCCATATGGAGCAGCCCCTACCCGAGCCCAAGTCCATTTGGAGCAGCCCACTTCATCACCAAGACCTACCCGAGCCCCTACATGGAGCAGCCCATCACTAAGCCCAACCCGAGCCCACCAAGATCCTCCACCTATGTGGCCGGCCACTCTCATGCATGCAATCTCCCCTTCTCTTTATTTTATATTTTCCATTTTATTTCATTTAATATAATACATTGCATTCATGCTCTCCACCTCACTTAATTCCATGCATGCACCTTTCCATTCATGCACCTCTTATTTTCTCTCTCCCACATTATGACATTCATGCATTTTCTAAACCTCATGTCCCTACCTCTCTCCTCTTTTATTTTCTTCCCCTTCTACACACTTCCATTCATCCCCCTTCTTTATTTTATATTTTTATCTTTCACTTCCATTCATAACAATGCAATGCATGTAGTCATTCTCTCTCCCCTCATTAAAGCCATGCATGAACCTCCTTCCATCCACATGGCCGGCCACCCCCTTGGTTTCCCCCTCTTCATTTCCATCTAGAATGTTCTCCCTCTCCTATAAAAGGAACCCCTCCCCCTCTTGTTTATGGCAAGTAGTTTTAGTTGCAAGTTTTAATCTAAAAGATAGTTTAGTTTTTGAGAGATCTTGTAGAGAGCAAGTGAGGTTATTTTCTTATTTTCATGTTGTAGTTTTTATGGTAATCTCTTTCCTTTAGTAGTATAATTTTGTTTTGATCTTATTTTGTACCTCTTTTATTAAACAATGCGAATGTCATTTTTTTCTTTTCTCTTATTCTCAATCCCTTTCTATTATGCTTAGCTAGTTCTTTTTTGTGCCCGATCACGACGATCTTTGCAATAACATATCTTTATTTTTATGTTTTCTCTTGTAGTTTTCTATTTTTGATCCTTCCTTGAATTATCTCGTATCGACTCCGTATTTCTAGTATACGGTAGTAGATTCCGATCTCATATTCGAGTGGCCGAGAGGCTCGTGAATATGAAAGATCACTCAAGGAAGGAAGGAGTTGAACGCACCCCTAGAGATAGGATGACGTAAATCCTCCGGATTGGAGTCAAATCCAATAGTGCGGGTCACTTCGATAATGCGACTTTAGGCCTTTTTGACTTGAAAGAGATTTCGGTCGAAACGTCTATAAGTTAGGGGATTTAATGCTCTAGCGAGATTACTTCCTAATATCGGATTCGTCACGGTCTTAATAGAATTACAAATGCTAAACTAATTTCTTTCGTTATTTTATTTCAAGGTGAATCGTCGATCGAGCACTTTTCTCGTAATAGTTTATTTTTTCTTTTTAACTTAGTTTATTTTCATTCTCAAAACTCATTTATCGTTCGGTAGAATAATCGATTCGTTGTGAGTAATAGTACTTGCCTGCCCCGAGTTTTTATACGACCTTGATATTTTTCATATCCTATGTTATATTTCGATAGGTACACTTGCCTTAATCGAGTATAGATTGGAGAATACGATTTTCTCTATCACTATCCTATAATAATATCAGAATGACTTAGAACCTACCCCAACTGCTAGAACAAAACTACCCGGTACGAACAAACATACTTAAATATGAACTTCAACTGCTAAACTTGCTCTGGGATTTGTTTTTACAATGATGATGTTATGCTTAACCTAAGATGGTTCACCATGATCATACTAAATCATGTGCCTAGACCACGAATGCATGTATTTGTATTCTTTTTGACTCAAAACCATGTGTGTACATATGTCACCATGCAAATCTTTAGCTTGGCACGTTGTGCTTATGCAATGTTATGCTATGCATGATGTGCTATGCATTCTAAAGAAAGGCCTTAATGCATGCCATAGGCGGCGTACACATGAAAATGTTATGCATCCCATACTACATAACATTTCCATGCAACGAAAAAAAATAAAACGTGCTAGTCGCATTCATGTGGTGAGGTTATGCATCCCATACTACATAACCCTCACATGTTGCCTCCTATGGTGGATCCATATACAAACACATATTATGCATCCCATACTACATAATATGCCCCGTATACTTCTATTCATGCTTATGAGTGTAGTGTTCGTGCTTTAGCCAAGACGTGCTGATGACATATCGGTGTGTGTATGATATGATGCTAAACTATCAATGCAAACAATGGAAAGGTTGCCCGACCAATTGTCAAGCAACCTCCCTCTGATACCAACTGTCACAACCCACATTTTCTCACAAATATGATTGTATCAGAGTAAGAGAAAATACGTGCCATGATGCCATGTCGTGCAGGGGATAACTGCACACTTTCAGGCAAAACTCCAGACTCTACATCTTTAAAGAAAATCGTTAATTATTATGAGAGGAAATCAGTTAAATTTGACGGTCGTATCCCTCGGCATAGTGGATCAGCTAGTCCATAATTAAAATATATATATACGCAGCGGGAATACTTTAGTTAGGTTTATTTGACATCCTAAAAGAGCATAAGTGTCCCCGAGGGACGACACATGGTGTGCACGACCCTAGAGGTTAGTACAGTATATATAAAAATATAGTCTTTACGCCAATGGGAAAAGTAGTGCCCTTGTTTTATAAATATGATGCGCATGAGATACATATAGTAATGCTTTAGGGTTTAAAAGACCTAACATGCAACCTATCATAAATCCTTCCTAGAAGACAAGTAAACGACCCTAAAAAGGTAAAGATAACAGTTTTAGTTCATACCCAGCATCGCAAGTAAGCCACCAGTGGGCATCAACAACCTGACACGAACCCACTGGTGAGTATGCATGTCCATATAGAAAGGAAAACAACTACCTCATAAGGATGAAGATTGGCAACCTCAGCTACCCAGGAGGCTATCAGCAAACCCTCTAAAAGAACTAGCCGCTCAACCGGTGACAACCTGGACCTGAGACATTCAAGAAAGAACACCTCAGAAAATAATCAAAATAAATAGAGCATTAGGCTTATGAATAAGTAAAGAAGGGTTTACCAACCCGACAACAATAAAAACTATCAGTAAGAGGAAAAACATGACAGTAAGAAAGAACACTGTCAAAAGGGCAGGAAAAGAAAACACGCCAAGTGTGAGTACAATAGCAACCTGCTCTACAAAAAGAACCTGCAGCAGCTACAAGGCATATAAATACATGAACCAAAGTAATAGCCATAAGCCAGGAAAGGAGCTAACAGTCCTAATTTTGGTGAATTATTGGCCGTGGTGAAAACCTTGGGTCGGAGTGGGCGGCACAGCCCTCACCAACAACCAGACCCAAAAAAACACTCCTGGGTGAAAACAAATGGTGGTAACTACAGAGTCCACACACCAAACCATACCAGCCAGACACGGCCTAGGTGGTGGTGGCCACAGCTCAGCATACACAATTCACCCCTTACAGAGCCCACAAAACCACACCACCTGCTATAATCCATGAGTCGGCATGCAAAGACTAGCCGATCACCCAACTCCCCCTAAGGAAAAAGCCATACTAACAATCCTAAGGAAACACACCAAACTAAAGGCAAAAAGCGTCGAGTTCACTTGACGTGTCGCTGAGTGGGTTACTCAACACCAAGCACTAACCATGGCGTTGAGTGAGGTCACCCACTCAACGCAAGGAACATAGCCACAAAAAGCCTAGCCATGGCGTTGATTGGGTTCAGCACACTCAACGCCAAACATCTTCGGTGTTGAGTAAGGTCAACCTACTCAGCGCCAAACAACCTAACCGCAGCAACAAGCTTTGGCGTTGAGTGAGCCTACCACACTCAGTGCCAAAATAGCCACAACGTTGAGTTAGGTCGACTCACTCAATGCCAAATGTCTTAACCGTAAAAACAGGCGCTGGCGTTGAGTGAGTCCACCACACTCAATGCCAAAATAGCCACGGCGTTGAGTGAGGTCGACTCACTCAACGCCAAATGACATAACCGCTGGGAAAAGCTGCAGCATTGAGTGAGTCCACCTTACTCAACGCCAAACAACCATGGCATTGAGTGAGGTCCAGTCACTCAACGCCAAAATACTTAGCCGTAAAAACAACCATGGCATTGAGTGAGGGCACCACACTCAATGCTAGAATCCTAACAGTCTAGGCATTGAGTGAGGTACGCTAACTCAATGCTTTTTACTTTGCTTAATCCTAGGCTATCCCAACCCTAGCCAACTCAACGCCACTCATCCAGAGAGTTGGAAATTTATTCCAACTCCCTCTCATACCCCTCCTACCCGACCACAGCAGCCCTAAACTTAAGTTTACAACTAAATTAAGCCTAACCCTGACACCAGCTATTAACTGGACACAGGCCGATACACAGGCCGAGAGCACATGGCTGGAATGAAGGAAAGTGTCAACCTGCTGCTCTAACTATTAGGGAGGAAATAAAGAGAACAAAGCTATTGCACAGGAAATGAAAACATAGTAAGAGTTAGAAATAATTTGGCAAGGGCAAGGGAGCCACTTACCTCACCACCAGGATGCAGCAACAACAAAAAAAACTAGCTCTTGCGGCAAGATCGGCCTCCTACGAGTAAAAAACTGAACTTTAGAGGAAGAAGAGGAATCAAAAACCCTAGCTCCTAATGACAGCCCTATATCAAGCAAAACCTACCTAGGAAGGAAGATCTGGACGAGAGTAGCCAGATCCGCCTTCACCCGAGAAAACCGAGCACTAAAGCCACCGGAAACCCCGGCCAAAGCTTCAGCTCCACCGCCTCCTTTCTTCCGCTGGAAGCCAGTAAGCTCGGGAAATTGGGAGAAATGGGGGAGGAGGAGAACAGCTGGAGCATTTAATAAATCCTCCACTCACTCACTCTATAGCTAATTAAAGATAACCTAGCCTAAGCACTTGCTGACTACATATATATATATATATAATATGTATATATATAAACTTATATATAAAAACAGCCACAAACCTATATATATATATCATGCACATATATTTATATATACTTATAAAAATAAAGCTATCAACACCCAAGCTTACACACAAACATATATATATACATACATATATATATATATAAATAATTGGCTAAACAAACTTAGCCTAAAACAAGTACCAACCTTACCAAGCTCGATCACACAAGGCCATGCATAGCAAACAGGTAGCCACTACCGGCTAACAAAACAAACGTCGAAACGATGCAAAAACAAATGATCTCGGATTTCGACAAAACTCGCATCGTAGCTAAACACCCAAGCTATGAAAACAACAGTGAAGTCGAAAACAACATCCGACGATCACAACTCGGGCTATCACTACCCGAAGACTAGGCACAAGCATTCCCCGAGAGCCTCACCGAGTCAAAAAACTAGACCCGGCTTGCTAGGGAATCTTACCAGTAGGCTACAAACAGGCAACTATAGGAACCTAGAGAGCTAATACCACGCTCTAACAATGGTAGAAGGCCGGAAACACATCATCGTAACGCCAAATAATGATCAAACAAAACACAGACAAAACCGGGGGCGTTACACACAATACCATTTAAGAAAGCTCTTGCAATTGTCCATCCATTGGAAAATTAGGTGAACCCGCTCGAGCTCGTTTCATTCCCTCAAATTATGCAGATTCAACTCCATTTAAAAGTTTTCCTAGCATTCTCCTTTCGTCAATTTCATCCTAATAGATATGCCAGCGAAGGATTCTATAAACACTTCAATAGATACAATAATGGATGCGATATAACTTTGCGCTCACATGGGGAAATCGCTGCCACTTCCTCATTTCGGAGATCCCACGTAGAGGCGGCGGTGTGGCGACCCGATCGTTATCGTGCGAAAAAATTTGTGCTGCCAAAATTGCTTTATCTGAATGGAAACGGAGCCCACAATCTGAAATATCACACGTCGGGGAGCTTGGATTAAATAAAATGTGTCGGAATATTCCAACGTGTGCGACCATACCAACATTAGAGCACCGAATTCCATCAGAATTGTACAGTTAAGAATGCATGGGCGAGAGTAGTGCTAGTATGGGTGACCTCCTGAGAAGTCCTCGTGTTGCACCCATTTTTTACTGCAGTGCTGCATGAACACCTATTTTTACCTGTGGTGAACACTCTCTCTCTACAAATGTGGGCCCAAAGGTACCTCCCGGGTGTACTGGGCATAATTTGGAATCAACAGAAAGGGCGTGTGTGCTTAATATCATATGCAGACATTGAGAAAGAAATGAAAAGAAAGGCGTGACTTAGTTTCCAAATGCAAGGTACTTCAAACGACCAAAACTTTTGATCCAACCTTCTGATTTTCGCGCACAATGACATTTCAAAAAGCTCTCGGAGTTGTCCATCCACTGGCGAACTTGGTGAACCCACTCAAGCACAATTTGCGCATTTATATAGTGCAGATTCAACTTCGTCTAAAAGTTATCCCAGCATTCTCCTTTCCTCAATTTCATCCTAATAAATATGTCAGCGAAGTATTCAACAAACAATTCCATGGATACAATAATGGACACGACATAACTTCACGCTCACATGGGGAAATCTTTGCAACTTCCCCCTTTCAGAGATCCCGCGTCGAAGCGGAGGCGTGGCGACCCGGCCATTAGGACATGTAAAAAATTTTAGCCGCCAAAATTACTTAATCCGAATGGAAATGGAGCTCGCAATCCAGAAGATCACGCATCGGGAAGCTTTGATTAAATAAAATGTTCCGAACTATTCCAACGTATGCGACCATACCAACACTAGAGCATCAGATCCCATCAGAACTCTGTAGTTAAGCATGCTTGGGCGAGAGTAGTACGGTAATGGGTAACCTCCTAGGAAGCCCTCGTGTTGCACCCATTTTTTGCCGCTCGGCTATATTAACGCACCTTTTACCTGCGGTGAATGCGCTCTCTCCACGAATATGGGCTCGAGGTTACCGTCCAGGTAGACTGGGACAAATTTTTGTAATCAATAAACCGGGCACGTAGCCTTAACATCCTATGCAGGTGATTAACAGGAAATCAAAAGAAAGGCGTGACTTAGTTTCCAAATATAAGGCACTTCAAACATACATAACTTTTGATCCGACCATCCGATTTTTGCGCACAATACTTATTCAAAAATCTCTCGGAGTTGTCCATCCACTAGAGAACCGGGTGAACCCGCTCGAGCTCGTTTGCATCGTTAGATCATGTAGATTAAATTCCATTTAAAATTTATTCCAGTGTTCTCCTTTCGTCAATTTCGTCCTAAAGGATATTCCATTGAAGGGGTTGGGAAAAACTTTCAAGGATACAGCAATGGCTGGGACATAACATTTTGCTCATTCGGCAAAATTTCCGCCACTTCCCCTTTTCGGAAATCCCTCATAGAGGCAACGACGTGGAGACCTGGCCTTTGCCGTGCGTAAAAATTTGAGCTGCCAAAATTTCTTTATCTGAATGTAAATGGAGCCCGCAATCTGGAAGATCTCATGCCAGGGAGCTTATCTTAAATAAAATGTGCCAGACTATTCCAACATGTGCGACCGTACCAGCACTAGAGCACCAGATCCCATCAGAACTCCACAGCTAAGCGAGCTTGGGAGAGAGTAGTACTGGGATGGGTGATTGTTGGGAATATTGTCCCCAAGATTCCTGATTTGAAAAAGATCTTAAGATAATAATAAATATCTTGTATTTGATGGTTCTTCTAGTTTTGATGTGATAGGTTTAACTTAAATTGCATGGCTCATGTTTGGTTAGACACTTGGTCACCAAAATAGGATTGTACACTAGTAATCCCTCAAGAAACAAAATTCATGTTGACCACTATACTAATTATATATTAGACATGTCATTATCATTGATAAAAATCAGTAAGGATAAAAGAAATCAAAGGTAGGATCAAAGATTTATCTAAGTAAATAATCAGGTACATTAGCAAGACAGCTAAGGAAAAATTCAACTACATTGAGTTCAAAGCTAAGGAAAAATTCGATTGCATCGAGTTTAAGGCTAAGGAAAAGTTCAACTGCATCTACTGCATCGAAGAGAAAAAGTTTGATTGCATCGACTACATCGAGTGCATGTAGACAGAATGTTGATGAAGGCTAATTTTGCCATGTGTCAGGGTTTTCCTTGTATAACTTCCATATGTTCTAATTTGACCATACATAATTCATATGGGCTATTTGACTTTGGAAACTAGATCATGTCATGGTTACTTAGGTTTATTTTCTAAAGCCTGACACGTGGCACAATGGGAAGGTCCTTAAATTATGGAGTAGATTGTGCAACAATTTAAATTCAAATTGATTCACGGGATTTGCTACAGGAATTTGGGAATTGCCAGCAAGGAGTAATATTCTCATTCATTAGAGAATATTCCCAAGATTTCAAATACTTTCCTAAATCAAATTTTGACTGTCGTTGTTCATTCAATATCTTGATTAATTCCTACAGTGCCTGCTGGACATATGTAGAGATCCAGCCAGAATATTTACAAGATTGAAAAACTTCCTTATCTAGATTTTTAATCGCCGTTTGAAGCAGTTTCCCAAGGAAGATTGTCTAGCCATTAGAGAATTCAAATTCAAATACTTGAGAAAATGTTTTTTTGGATATTCAAGCCTTTAAGAGATATTTTGCAGCACTCAGTATTCAAAGAGATTCTACAAAACCAAATCTATTATGTTCTGTGAAAGAAATTTTCAGTGGACAATCTTCAAAGAGTTCATCTTCAACCACTGCAAGTCATCTCGATCAAGCCAACTATTCAAAGAAATCTCAAGTGATGTTCAAGATCAGGAAGAAGAAGCTTGTTGTGTGTGCTTCTATTTTAAGACTCAAGATTTTAAGATTGGATTCAAAATCTTTATAATATATTACTATGTAGGATCCTTGAAGGATCTGAGTGTAGAATTCTTTTTTGAATTTGAGTGTAGGATTTTGCTTTAGATCTGAGTTTATGGGGCCTGCTGAGCTTGAGTTTGTAAGGCTTGAGGAAAGCCTGAGTTGTAGGATCTGGGTGCAGATTTGAGGTGTAGAGCTTGAAGCTTGAGTTGTAGGACCATTGTGGAGGTCTGAGGTAGGAAACCATGTTCCTGAGATTATAAGATCTAAAGATCAGAGAAGTGTATTTGGAGGAGATTTTACCTAAGCTAGCAATCTGCTAGAAAGGTGTAGAGGGAAAGTGGATGTACTCATTCCTAGGGAACCATTAAAAATCTCTATATGTCATGGTTTGATTTTATGTTCTGCTATTCTTACTGTACTGGTTAAGTAGAACATCTAGATAATCAAATTAAGTAAATAACCTATTCACTCCCCTCTTGGTGAGTAAAAACACTTGAATTTTAGTGAGCTCCTGTGATGTCCTCGTATTGCACCTATTTTTTGCTGCTCGACTGCAGGAGTGCAGATTTGTACCTGCGCTAAAAACGCTCTCTCTATAAACACGACCCCGAGGGTATCACCCACTTTGACTGAGTAGAATTTTTAGAATCAATAGAACGGGGATGTGTCCTTAACATTCTATACAGGCGATGAGCAGGAACTCAAAAGAAAGGCGTGACTTAGTTTCCAAATGCAAGAGACTTCAAACGGTCATAACTTTTGACCCGACCGTCTGATTTTCGCACATAATACCATTTCGGAAAGCTCTAGGAGTTATCCATCCACTGGCAAACCGGGTGAACTCACTAAACCTCATTTTGTGACTTTAGATTGCATAGATTCAACTTCGTTTAAAAGTTATCCCAACATTCTCCTTTCGATAATTTTGTCGTAATGGATATGCCAGTGAAGTCTTTGGCAAACACTTCCATGCATACAATAATAGCCACAATATAACTTCGCGCTCATGTGGGGAATCACCACCATTCCACATTTTAGAGTCCCATATAGAGGCGGCGACATGGAGACCCGACAACTGCCATACGCAAAAATTTGAGCCGCCAAAATTGCTTAATCCTAATGGAAATGGAGTCCGCTATAACACCCCCATCCGTCACGTAGAATATAACATAAGTTCTGGTCGGGTACCCACACCATATTCTACGGACAATCAGTTGAGTTACGCATTGTAACCAAATCATTTCTGTATCCTAACTCATAGTTGCATTCTAGCGGAAGCATTAAAGTTTACTTAGATCCCAACACAGGAATGCCCACTAACCAACTGAGGAATAATACAAATAAAATACACAAAGTGTTTTGGCCTTAATACCTTACAACATTGTTTCCAATATAATAAGTGTTTTCCATACATCGGCACGTAGACTGGCAACACCTGAAATTAGTAAGACAAACTTTGTTTGGCCTTCGAGGGTCGACATAGCATAAAGGGGATTCAGCCCACTACTTTCCACTCATCTATCCATCACCTATATAGGGACAATCCACTCAGAAGTGGCAAACAAAGTAATGATCAGCTTTAGTTGACAATTTTATAATGACCCAACCCCTCAGTTTGGGGGGGGGTGCTGCTTACCTGCAAACAACAGAATGACAATATATATATATATACATATATATATATATATATATATATATATATATATATATATATATATATATATATATCAACCATCACAAAAGTTGGCACACAATGCAACACATCTCGGGTACTCAGGGACTTTATCGGTGTACCAGACTTTTTCATTCCCACCACCATCGTCAGCCCCAGACCGATGATCAATATAGAGCATTTTGAGTCTTTCCGGCCCGTAGCCTAAGACTTTAACTATACCAACAATGGAGGCCAAGTCTTTAGACAATCTAGTACGAGAACAACATAGCGCGGGTATAGATTGACTCTTTCTCGTTGCTCAAATCGCTATGCCGATGCCGAAAGACAATAAAATAGAACCAAAGATAGGATGCAGGTCAGCCTCCCCATTGCCAATCACAATATACATAACCCCATTATGTTTCAAGGCTGGCACTCATGGCCACCGCAACTAGTCACTCTATGTTCAACAGGTCAACATGCTACTCATCTTCTCTCATGGACACAGGCTTTGCAACCAGAAAACATCTTACTAGGAACTACCGCTAGCAAAAGAACTACCACCGGGTGGTATCTGTCAAAACTTCGATTCTGTCAATTTTTCTTGGTATTTCTTGGAGTTAGCCTCCAGGACTCCCTACAGAACCCTTCAACTCTCAGAACCCGAAAACATCATAAATCACGGAGTCTTCTCTGGCATACAAAGAACATTATATCCATCACCAATCCAAACCAACTTGTTTGGATGGGCTTCACACAGCAAGCCTATGTTCGTACTTCAATTTCGAACTCTATAGACAAATTTCTATTGAGGATACTTTTTACCGACCCAAATGAAACCTCTTTCTCTCCACCCATTAGTAGGGGTTTCCATGCTAACTTGCAAAAATAAGGACTTCACTTGTCCAAGAGGAGAATCGTTACCCTTGAAGTTCTCTTTGGCACAGAATAAAAAATCCAATCAAATAGAAAGAAGCACACCAGGCTGCTCTCCGTAGATCTGGACTCGGTAAGCGATTTGGAGCTCCGAAGCTCCGATAATGGCGGGATCTCTCCTTCTTATTCTTTTGCTCTCCCTCATTCTACCTCTTAGAAAGAAAAAGCACAAGATGAAATGAGGTTGAAACCCTCATTCACCGACCTTATACTAGCAGGAACAAGTCTCCACAATAGGATCTTACTTGAAATTGATGAATGACCATGATTTAATCTAGAATTACTATTCGGAGAGCTGCAATCATGCGGTATCAGCAAACTCCATGCGACACCTCCGATGGTGGCCTCTTCAGCAAGCCTATCGCTTAATCACTACACTAAGATCGCTAACACATGGCTGCAAGCACATGACTCACTACCAACGCGTGGAATCACACTACCACCGAGCTATAGTTGTTCGACATATCATTACGTCGACTGCATCGAATTGTCCACTACCGCTATGTGGTATCACACTACCGCTGAGTGGTTGCAGTTCGACGTATCATTGCGTCAACTGAATAGAATGGTCCATTACTGCCTGTGGTATCACTACCGTTGGGTGGTATCTTGCAGAACTTGTTTTCCCAACAATGGAGAAAACTAGGACGTTATATATAACACCTCCCCTATAATGACCATATAATATGGGTCCAGCCGGGGCCCCACAACATATCGACGTCACAGCTTTAACATTAAAAAGTGATATAAGGAATTACGGATCTAAAAACACAGACAACAAGACAGTGGAAGCACACAACCAACACAGAATTTATCAATATACATAGGAGTCCAACATGGCCTTAAGGACTTACAATAAACAAATCCCAACAAAACTATAGAAATAAAAAATAGAGTAATGTGCCTTAGCACCCCTAAGATACCTAGGCGTGCAAGCCAAAATTACAATGCATTAAGCATAACATTCAACAAATAATAAGTACTACAAGAGAATACACTTCATGGGGCTTAAGACTTTTTGGCTGGCAAACTTGCTCCAACATATGAACCTTGCCCGATAAAAAATGTTGTAACGTGGGTCAGCAAAGGCTGACCATAAATGTGTAACCAACACATCTCCTGCCTACCGTCCCTAGCGGACCCCGTGTCACTCCATCACCCTTCAAGTCAGCACTTCGTATGCAAATGCACATAAATATAGAGAGTAAAGCAGCATGTTTGGATGTCTCATACAACAAACACGTTTCTAGGTTGAGCATTTAATAAAAGGGGTCTATAAAGCAACATGCATGCAAACCAAGGTTTCACCCAAGGCACCCTATAACATGAAAGAATCTAGCAAATCATCACTCTTAGCACACCACAATCATCCATACGGGTACTTCCAATTTCCCTTAATGGCATTCAAGCCGCAACACAGAACTCTTGCCTAGGACCCACCTGCTCATGGGTCTCAAACTCAAGCTTTCCTACAAGCTCTGACTCGTATGTAAGTTCCGTCACACAAACAAACCGATGCTAAAAACCCTTTATTGACCCCTCCCGCTCATGGACTTCATCGCTCGGGCTTGTCCCAAGCTTGGCGTTTTCATCAGTTTCACAGAAGGGGACTTGTCTCGCCGGGACACTCTCCACACAAGACTTGCAATATCATGGGCTAGCCAGCCGACCATAGAGGCCAAGTCCAGCTTTCACAATCGGCCTTATCAATTCTGCCCTAAATCACCATTCGTTCTCACACGAAGAAGAGGGCGAACATCATAAATGGCGTCTTCACCGCCTTCAGATTTCTAGCAAAATACCTAGTGCTCGTCATGCAACATCTCTGAGTTAGACTAACGGTCGCGACTATGGCTTCACCCACAATGTCTATTCCACTAACGGAGCAGATTTCTAATGCAAAATCATGCCAGGGATAGACTCAATCGGCCCGAAGGCTCCTCTTGAAGCATGGCGACCTGCACCCCTCACATGTGAGGTCCAATGCCTAAATGCTTTAATGGAAGCAAAAATGAAACGGATGCCATGCATGCATCCTAAAACTGAGAGGAGAAATGCCATTTCCTTACGACTCCTCTTTGCAGGCTTGGAGACCTTGGTTTGCACATATGAAAGTGTGCGCCTTCAAGTCCTCTCCGCGAATCTGGCCTCGGATCAATGAACGGAGCGCCGAAGCTTCATCAATG
The DNA here is from genome assembly GCA_039513925.1 of Platanthera zijinensis. Lineage (NCBI taxonomy): Eukaryota > Viridiplantae > Streptophyta > Magnoliopsida > Asparagales > Orchidaceae > Platanthera > Platanthera zijinensis. The sequence goes on from CM077098.1 coordinate 32,453,224, forward strand.
GCAGAATATGTTCTTCTTCTTCCTCCTCCAAACACTCCCAAAACCATAACTCTCACCCAAGGATGAGAAGAATGTGGGAGATGAAACCCTTAACCCTACTTAAAGTTCAAGGATGGAATATTCTAGGCCATAGGATTGATTTCTAAGAAAATCAGATGACCTAAAATAAGAACTTACGGAACTGCTTTCACCTTATACTGCTGGGCGGTAGCTACCTAACGCGTCGCGGTAGCTCACAGAGCCACCTGCCCTGTAGAATGCCCCTCTACCTCTAGCGTTAGCGATACCGCCACGCGGTAACCTCTCAATGCCTTTGACTCAACACTTTTCGTCTAGACGCAAAGGGGATACTGCCGAGTAGTAGCTAGCTAACTAACGTCGTGCGCTACCACTCGACGTTCTCGATGCTCTTGGCGCTCTAGATGAAAGAAGGCTACCGCCGGGTGATAGCTTCTTACCGCCGCATGGTAGCTCCATTAGCCTCAAGTTCTAGAAAATTGGGGTGTTACAACACCTCCCTCCTTAAAAGAATTTCATCCTCGAAATTAGCATGTACTCAAACACCAAGCGTACATGATGCAAAACATTCTGGGAAGTCTTCCCGTATTGCTTTCTCGAGCTCCCTGGAGAATTTGTCTCTCCCGTAGTTATCCCATCTCACTTTCACGAGCTTAACCTCTTTATTCCACAACTGCTAAACTTCTGAATCCTCTATGCCAATCAGACGGACTCTCGTCACTAAGTCCTCTTCTATTGGTACCGTTACCGACTCGACCACCACACTTGTATCTACCGAAGCTTTCCGTAAAACCGAGACATCAAAAACATCGTGCAATCCGCTCAACTCTGTGGACAACGCAAATTTGTAGGCTGTTTCTCCGATACGTTCTGTAACTTCAAACGAACCTTGAAACCTCGGGCTCAACTTCTTGAGTCGGCGAATCCGTGAAATATCTTTGAATAGTTTAATCTTTAGATAGACCCAATCTCCCACCACAAAATCCACATTCATATGGCGTGCATTGAAATACTTTGCCTGCCAATCCTAAGCAACCTTCATGCACTCCTGAATTGTTTGCACCAACTCACAAGCATCGGCCACCACTTCTTTTCCCAAAAGTTTGGTGTTTCCTGCCTCTATCCTAAACATCGACGTTTGACACCGCCTTTCATACAAAGCCTCATATGGCACCATCTTGATACTTGCCTGGAAACTATTGTTCTAGGCAAATTCCACCATAAAAAAGGTGGTCTTCCCACTTCTTCCTAAAATCAAGGGTACACATTCTCAGTGTATTCTCCAATGTACGTTTCGTCGTCTCTGTTTGACCATCTGTCTAAGGATGGAACGTCGTACTAAACTTGAGCTTGGTGCCCAGACTCTTATGTACTAGTCTCCAGTCCTTGGACGTAAACCATCTATCACGATCACTAGCAATACTCTTTGTAATCCCGTGCAACCACACAATATTACGAACATACAACTCCACCAGCTTCTCTCTGCTGTCTTCCTTCTGATTCAGAATGAAGTGGGCCACTTTGGTTAAGCGATCCACAATAACCCAAATCGCATTGTTATCCTGCTATGACCGAGGTAAACTATGCACAAAATCCATGGAGATGTCATCAAATTTACACTCAGGGATAGGAAGGGGCTTCAGGAACCCGTCCGACTTCTAACATTCAGCCTTCACTAAGGCACATGTCTGGCACTGACTCACATACACATCTACATCATGCCACAAAAAGGATTTCCATATATCCAAGTACATCTTCGTACTGCCCGGACGAATGGAGTACTTCGTAAAGTGGGACTCAAACATCAAATCCTCATGGAGCGTGCCGAACTGCTGTACACATACCCTTCCATTCCTCTTTAAGATCCCATCAACCATCTCCAAGGTATTACTCTCACCTTTGTGAGCTTCTGCCATAAATAGCTGGATCTCTGCATCCACACTGGTCGCTTCCCGGATATGATCAGATAAGTCGGTCTTCAACTCAATCCAGTTCAACTGAGCCATACTAGTCTCGCCTCTCGATATACAAACAATGCTAAGGTACTCAAAGTCCAGTACCAATCGCTCATCATGAGCTTCAATCCAATTCCCTTGTCTAGAATATTTTCTACTCAAGGCATCGACCAACGCATTGGCATTGCCTGACATATACTAAATCGCCACATCATAGTACCCAAGGAACCTGACCCACCTGCACTACCATATGTTCAAATCTTTTTGATCCAGAAGGTACTTCAGGCTTTTGTGGTTCGTGAAGATCTCCACCTTCGCACCGTACACATAGTGCTGCCAAAACTTTAACGCAAAAATTACCGCCGCCATCTCCAAGTCATGGATGGGGTAATTTCTCTCATGAGGTTGAAACTGTTTAGACCCAAAGGCTATCACACTGCCATGCTGTACTAACACGCAACCAAAACAGCAACCCAACACGTCGCTAAAAATCTGAAATCCTTCAGTCCCTTTTGTAAGACTTATGATCGGAGCCAATATCAACCTTTCCTTTAAGGTGTCAAATGCTTGGCTGTACACCTGAGTCCACACATACTTCTAGTCCTTATAAGTCAAAGAAGTGTGGAGCAGTGCTATCCGCGAGAAGTTTTCCACAAACCTTCTATAGTACCAGGCTTCCGCCACGGAAACTCCTGACTTCCGCCATGATTCTCAAAACATGCCAATCCCTGATGGCCTCAACTTTCGCCGGATCCACTGCCACCCCATAACCACAAATCACATGGCCCAAAAATGCCACCTTCTCTAAACAGAACTCACACTTCGAGAACTTAGCAAAAGTTGGTTCTCTCTCAAGTGAGTCTCATACTCTGCCTCTGATTTGGAGTATACCAAAATATCATCGATGAAGACCACAACAAACGAGTCCATATACTCCTAAAACACTCGGTTCATCAAATCCATTAATACTGATGGTGCGTTCATCATCCCGAATGACATCACAAAGAACTCGAAGTAGCTATCACCGAGTTTGTATGTGCACAAACTCTTCTTGGATGTAACACTCCCCCTACAGGTGTACTCCCCCTAAATCTAAGCAGATTGAACCTATGTTTTAGTTATGTAATTTAAATTTAAATTTAGTAGTAAATCATGATGATTATGAATGATTTCTATATGTCTTATTAAATTCTCCCCCTTTGGTATTGTCAAAAGAGATAGGAGAGTGGTGCGAAAGCTAAAGAGGAAAAACCACAAAGGACAAATCAAGTATAGAACATGTGAATCAATGTATATTAGATAAGAAAGTGGGTAAGCACGAACATTGGTAACGTTCATCCAGTTATATCATAGAAACATACACTAGTGAAGATTAAGTTGGAAACATTTTCGGTCCAATTCTCATAAGATGAAATTTTAGAGAAGATAATGTTGTGTACATGTGAAAGTTTGATGAAAAACACATATGTATAGACCTTAAAAATATATGAATACATGGAATGTGAAAAAACAACATAACATAGAGGTATACATAACTAGCTATGCTTGTACAAAAAAAATTAAGAGGACATATAATAAGAATATCCAGATATAGAGTTGTATAAGACACTTTACAATTCTTTCCAAGGTGCTCAACCTCACAATGCTTATTAAGACTTATCAAGAGGGTAAGCAGTGTTTGGTGGAGGTTTCTTATAAGCCAATTTTTTTTAATTTTGAATAACATCAACAAAGATGTTGAATATTTGTTTTTTTTTGCGAACATTTTTGTTTTTTTTGTTTGGCTTGACAAAGTATAACACCCCAGAAATCTCAAAAGCCAAAGTGGGATTCAGGTTGGCTGACACGGCCTGAGACACGGGCGTGTCTCAGGGCATGTCAGGTGTACATGGCCTAGGACACAGGCGTGTCCCTGGGCGTGTCCCTCTTCTCGACGAGTACTCGAGAACTGATCGTCGAGTGGCGACATGGCTTGTGATACGGGCGCGTCACAGGGGCGTGTTGGGCACACGACAATGGACAGGGGCGTGTGCCTTAGCCATGTCCTGTTCGAGTGATTTTGGAGATCGTGTTACAGGGGTAACACGACCAGATACACGGCCGTGTGCTGGGTGACACGAGCGTGTAAGGCTTGACACAGGCGTGTCAATACCCGTGTTTGGTTTATTTTCAGTCGGTTGTATACCGCTTGATGTTGGCCTCTATCGAAGTCTCAAGTACGGGCAAGGGGAATAAAGCGGACGTGTCTCAAGCTCCACTATCACACTCGCACAAGTTTTATTCGCAGCACACTCGCAAGCAAAATAACACAGTTCACCGACGTACGGTAGCAACAACGCTGAATCGTCGAACGAACGACGATAGGTCGATGTTCTTCCAAGCAAAAGGGACCTACTCGGTCCGTACAAGCGTGGTTGTACCAAAAGAGTCTACCCAAAATGCGATCGAAAATGGTAGGTCTCTCCCAACAAAAATACGGGGCTCGCCAAGCCCTTTCAGAAATAACGCGTTAAGATAGATGCAAATCAAAAGGAAAACCACGAAGAATCTAACGATTCAAATCCAACGCGAAAAATCTTTCCGGCCACTAGACTATCAAGAGAGAATCACACTTGAGTGGAATGGTTCGTTACCCAAGTCGGAATAGATGATTTCGACTACCTTCTAAGGATCACTCTTCCGCGGATCCGCCGGAGTTTCGCCAGATGGAAAGATAGATCGTCCGCCTTGCCCGCTTCACACCGATGTCAAGATTCTTCGTCGTTGAAGGAGACTTTCCTCGGATAAAAGTCCAAGTTAAGAGGGGTGGCCGTTTTCTTCTTCAAGGGGTGCTCGGGTGGAGGAGGAAGATGGTCGGCCAGTTATGGGTAGTGGAGAATGGTTGATGTAGAGGGAGAGGAGGAGGCGACTATGGAAGAGGGAGGAGAGGGGCGGCCGGACTTGAAGTGGAAGAGGAAGGGGTGGCGGTTTTGGAAGAGGAAGATGAGGGAGGAGAGGGTTGGCCAAATGCTTAGAGAGAGAGAGAGAAGGAGGGTGGCAGCTAAGAGAGGTAGAGAGAGAGAGAGAGAGAACTTTAGGAAAGATTAGGGTTAAGGGTTTTCTTCATTCAACTTAACTTAAACAAAACACTACATGCCTATATATAGGCTTAACTCCAAGTCTTTGCTATATGTAGCCCAAATAAAATAACATACTCCAAATGATTAAATAAAGCATGCTAAAAATATAAATGCTCTCAAGATAATAATAGAAGAAGTTCAACTAGTTATTTGTCTTGCGCGGAGGGCGGGAGATTGTAGCGCCGCTCCATACGAATGCCATGGCAATGCAAGTCCTTTGTTGGAGACGAAGGAGGGTCGTCCGTTAGCATGTCGTCATCAAAAACTTGGGGGCCATCGTCTCCACCAATCCTCCCCCGCTTGAAAGGACTCATCACCGATGAGTTGTCTTGAAGATACCGTCGTAGAAGAACACCATCCAACAAAGCGACCTCCGCTTCCGGGAGCCAAGAGTCATCAGAGGCGGGGCGATCACGCCAATGAATCAAGTATCAGCGCACATCTCCATCTGTAGTGGGAAACACGTCATCCTGGAGAATCCTGTCTGGCAAAAATGCTGTCCTGGCAAACCTGGGAAAAGCATTAGGCAGCAAAGGGGGAAAATCTATATCATCAACATTTGGTGTAACTCCGTTGGAGACTGACTGAGAGAGCGATCCCTTACCCCACTCAACCCCATACCCATGAGAATATGTTGTAGAACTAAACGGACAAGAAGATAATTCATAGTGGCGGAGCAATATATGGCGTTAAATCCGAAACATTAAAAATAGGGGAAATACCCCAATCAGTTGGTAATTCCAAAAGAAATGCATTGTCTCCTAACCTCTTTAAAATCCGAAAAGGTCCCGCTCGCCGATCAGCTAACTTTTTTAAGGTGCCCGTAGGAAACCGTTCAGGGATGAGACGTACCATGACTAAATCGCATACTTTCAAGTGAGACACTCTCTTATGTGCGTTAGCATTAACTTGATAAGATGCGTATTGAGTGGTTAGCATTTCATTTATGTGCTTGTGCAGATCATGGATGTGAGAGGCAAAGTCCTGTGCAAATTGACTTGACTTAAAAGATGGCTGTAACGGAATCAAGTCAAGTGGCACGAGTGCTTTATAACCATGCACGATCTCATTCGGGGACAAACCCGAGGACCTATTTTTGGAATTATTATACGCTAATTGAGCATGAGGGAGGATAAGGTCCCATGTACCCTTGTGGTCTCCTACAAGGCATCAGAGCAAACTACCTAAACTTATGTTTACAACTTCGGTTCGCCCATCCGTTTGCGGGTAGTAAGCTGAAGAGAATAGATATTTGGTGCCCATAATCCTCCACAGGGTCTTCCAAAAATAACTAGTAAACTTCACATCCCTATCGGTAACTATCGATTTTGGAACGCCTCGATGGCTGACTACCTCTTTAAAATATAACTGTGTAACGTGTGACGCATTGTTGGTTTTATTACACGCGATAAAATAGGCCATTTTGGAGAAACGATCTACAACAACTAAGATAGAGTCGTGACGTCTAAATGTGATTGGGAGGCAGAGAATGAAGTCCATGATAACAACTTCCCAAGGGATAGAAGGAATCAGAAGAGGGGTATAAAGCCCCGCATTTGTTTTGTTCCCCTTAGCCAATTGGCACGCTCGATAACTTCCCACAATTTTACTAACCATGGCCTTATGACCGGGCCAATAGAACTTATCTTCTACTAATGTGATCATCTTGTCACGGCCAAAATGTCCACCTAGCCCTCCGCTATGCAATTCCCACACTATGAAGTGTCGTAGGGAGGAACGGGGGATGCATAGCTTTGAATGGTTAAATAAATAGCCGTCATGAATGTAAAAAGAAGTAATGGTTGTAGGCAAGTCATCTTGAGTGGTGAAATAGGTATCCTTGAAATCTGGACAGTTGATGTATTCATCCTTAATCCTATCGAATCAAATCACCTTAACTTCTAGCGTGGCTAGTAATAACGAAACACGACTAAGAGCGTCCGCTATGCGGTTGAGAGTGCCCTTAAGGTGTTTGATAATGAAAGTGTACTCCTGGAGATAGGAGACCCACTTGGCATGCCTAGGACTAACCTTAGTTTAAGAGTAAATAAATCTTAACGCGTCATGATCGGATAGGATGACAAACTCTTTAGGAATTAAATAATGCCGCCAATGTTCGAGGCATCTAATGACCGCGTAAAACTCCCGATCGTAATTGGAATAATTTAATTTTGGACCCGCCAGTTTCTCACTGAAATACCCCACAGGGTGACCTTCCTGACTCAACACTCCGCCAATTCCCACTCCTGACGCATCACATGACAACTCGAAAACTTTGGTAAAATCCGGTAGTCGCAAGAGGGGGGCTTCCGACATGCACGATTTAATTAATTGGAACACCCTAGCTGTCCAGTTTGTCCATGTAAATTCACCTTTTTTCATGCACTCGGTAATGGGGGCCATAATACTACTAAAATCCTTAATAAATCTCCGATAGAATGTAGCGAGCCCGTGAAAACTCCTAACATCCCAAATGTTGGCGGGCTTGGGCTAATCTCTAATGGCTTGCACCTTCTTGGGGTCTACGTGGATCCCATTCGAACTAACGATATAACTGAGGAACTCAACCGATGACACATGGAAAGTACACATCTTTATATTCACGAATAATTTTTCCGATCTCAGCGTGGTAAGGATGATTTTTAAATGTGACTCGTGATCGATCGTGGAGGTGCTAAAAACCAAAATGTCGTCAAAATATACCACGATGAATTTTCCCATATAGGGTTGGAAGACGTGGGTCATCATCCTCGAAAACGTGTTCGGCGCATTGGAAAGCCCAAACGGCATAACTAACCACTCGTAGAGCCCTTCCTTAGACTTAAATGCAGTTTTCCACTCGTCCCCTTCCCTAATTTGGATCTAATGGTAGCCGCTCCTAAGATCTAATTTCGAGAAAATCATGGCACCGGCTAACATGTCCAATAAATCGTCCAAGCGAGGGATGGGAAATCGGTACTTAATAGAGATCTTATTAATGGCTCTACTATCCACGCACATCCTCCAAGAGCCATCTTTCTTGGGGGCAAGTAAGGCAGGTACGACACATAGGCTCATGTTGTGGCGGATAAAACCTTTTTGCAATAAATCCAAAATCTGGGTTTGTAACTCTAAGTGTGCGGAAGGGTTTAACCTATAATATGGGAGGTTGGGCAATGAGGAGCCCGGAATGAAATAAATGGCATGCTGGATATCTCGCATGGGGGGTAACTTAGACGGTAGCTCATCCGGGTACACGTCCACAAACTCATCTAAGAGCTTTCTTAGTGCCGGCGGCAAATTTTCAAACGTTGTTGCATCTTCCTTAACTTGTAGACACACTAATGCATAGAGGACACCGTCTACAAAGGTAGTACGCTTCAATTCTATCTTCCCTATCAGACTCAATATTTTCTTCTCGACCGGGACGACCGTATCCTTGGAGGGAGCCGAAAGATCCTTTGGCAGAGCGGGTTTAAAGATTATGGTTCTGCCATTAAATTTAAACTCGTAAGTGTTGGCCCGACCAAAGTGGGTAACGTCATGATCATACAACCAAGGGCGACCCAGCAAGACGTGGCAAGCATCCATAGGAATGACGTCACACCAAATTTGATCAGAATAAGCTTTGATGGTAAGGGGTACCAAGCATCGCTTCGACACAGGGAGGGACGACTTGTTTACCCATGCCACCTTATAAGGGTGAGGGTGTGGCTCGGCAGCAAGTGACATACGCTTCACTGCGGCTTCAGAAATAACGTTCATGCAACTACCACTATCGATTATCAACCTACACCATTTTTCACCACTTTTAAAATTCAACGTGAAAATGTTCGTCCTATTCCAGTCGTCTAATGCTCGTGGGGTCGCCAGAATACACCTCATAACCATCATATGGGAGTCATCCTCCATATCACTTGGCACTCCATCTGACTCGCTCTCGTCTCCCACCTCGTAAGTAAGGTCATCTGACCCACTAGTGGAATCTAACAGGGCTAATGGTTTGGGTTTAGTAGGACAATCACTAGCATAGTGCCCTTGGATCCCGCAAGCGAAACAGGTGACATTCGTTCTGTTGACCCTACCTACTGGGACTCTCTCACCAGAGGGGTTTCTATTATTCCTAGCCGTTACGACTATGGAGGTCGAGTCGGGGGACTGATATTTTCCTTTGCCCTTATAGGTGGAGGTGGGCGGTGGTCCTAAGATGGACTTGCCCTTTTGGAACGAGCGAGTCTTACCCTTAAGCACATTGTGCTTCTCAATATCTAAGGCAGCGTCGAATGTGACGTGCAAGTTAGTGTGACCATAACGCAAAAGCTTTCCTTGGATGTCGGGGTTTAGTCCCTTACGAAACCTGGAGAGGGTGACCTCGAGCATCTCTTTAACGTCACACCTAACCATCATGTCCTTTAACAGACTCATGTACTCAGAAACCGACCTAGTCCCTTGCTTAAGGGTAGCTAAATCATCGAACATCTGTGTTCGATGGTACGTGGGGACGTACTGCTCTGTCAACCAGGCCTTCATGTCATCCCAACAAATGGGCAACACACCGTTCTCGACTCTCAAACGCCGTTCCTCATTCAGCCAAAATATTTTAGAACGCCTTAAAAACTTCATCCTCGCTACTCGCACCTTATCCGCATCGTTCAGAGCATACCACTCGAAATAGCATTCGATTTCCATGACCTAGTCCTGGAAGACTTGCGGATCCCCCATGCCATCGTAGGATGGTGGCTTGACTCGGACGGCCTGAGTAAGATCAAACTCGTAAGGTGCGCGTGGAGCATGCTCATTAGGAGGGTGGGGGTAAGGATTGTGATTGTCTTCCACCCGTTGGTGAGCGGGTTGATTACGGGGTGACCCTTGTGGTAATCCCATTCCGTGAAGTGCCTCCCTAATGGCCGTCATCTGCTCTGTGAAATCCTGACGGAGTTCCTCAATCTCAGTGAGGGCATGTCCCTCACCCCGGTCATCATCCATAGTAGAAGATGATGGAGGATATTCCGTACCTAGCCTAGTGCGCATGCAACCGTGATAACAACAGACTTAGAAAGACCACAGAAGGATTTAATCTCACTTAACGATTATAGAAAAATTAATTTTTTTTTATTTTCTTACGGGAAATAAAATGAGGACTATTAAAATTTTTTTTTTTGATTTTTTTGCTGAAAAATAAGAAATCTACGCCGCTATTGGCAGACCAAAAATAAATTTTTTTGAGATTTTGACAACAAATGTGCATATAGCAGTGCGGGCTAACGTGAAAAAAATAACAGGGGAGGGTGCCAATTAAAAAATTAACAAGAACCTCCCTCTGATACCAAATTGATGTAGGCCTCTATCGAAGTCTCAAGTACGGCCTAGGGGAATAAAGCGGACGCATCTCAAGCTCCACTATCACACTCGCACAAGTTTTATTCGCAGCACACTCGCAAGCAAAATAACGCAGTTCACTGACGTACGGTAGCAACACCGCTGAAAGGTCGAACGAACGACGATAGGTCGATGTTCTTCAAAGCAAATAGGACCTACCCGGTCCGAACAAGCGCGGTTGTACCAAAAGAGTCTACCCAAAATGCGATCGAAAAATGGTAGGTCTCTCCCAACAAAAATATGGGGCTCGCCAAGCCCTTTCAGAAATAACACGTTAAGATAGATGCAAATCAAAAGGAAAACCATGAAGAATCTAACGATTCAAATCCAACGCGAAAAATCTTTCCGGTCACTAAACTATCAAAGAGAATCACACTTGAGTGGACTGGTTCGTTACCCAAGTCGGAATAGATGATTCCGACTACCTTCTAAGGATCACTCTTCCGCGGCTCCGCCGGAGTTGCGCCGGATGGAAAGATAGATCGTCCGCCTTGGCCGCTTCACACCGATGTCCAGATTCTTCGTCGTTGAAGGAGACATTCCGCGTATAAAAGTCCAAGTAAAGAGGGGTGGCCGTTTTCTTCTTCAAGGGGTGCTCGGGTGGAGGAGGAAGATGGTCGGCCGATTATGGGTAGTGGAGAATGGTTGATGTAGATGGAGAGGAGGAGGCGGCTATGGAAGAGGGAGGGGAGGGGCGGCCGGACTTGAAGTGGAAGAGGAAGGGGTGGCGGTTTTGGAAGAGGAAGATGAGGGAGGAGAGGGATGGCCGAATGCTTAATGAGAGAGAGAGAAGGAGGGTGGCGGCTAAGAGAGGTACAGAGAGAGAGAGAGAACTTTAGGAAAGATTAGGGTTAAGGGTTTTTTTCATTCAACTTAACTTAAACAAAACACTACATGCCTATATATAGGCTTAACTCCAAGTCTTGGCTATATGTAGCCCAAATAAAATAACATACTCCAAATGATTAAATAAAGCTTGCTAAAAATATAAATGCTCTCATGAAAATAATAGAAGAAGTTCAACTAGTCATTTGTCTTGCGCGGAGGGCGGAGATTGTAGCGCCGCTCCATACGAACGCCATGGCGACGCGAGTCCTTTGTTGGAGACGAAGGAGGGTCGTCCGTTAGCGTGCCGTCATCAACAACTTGGGGGCCGTCGTCTCAACCACCGCTTTAGAAACAAGGCCTATGACACGGGCGTGTCGCAACCCGTGTTCAGCCCAGGAAAATCAATTTCTAGGGTATGGATCTCCCACAGCTCCACCACAGCTCCTTATGCGACTGTGACAGAGACATCTGGGTATGGATCTCGCGCTTGTTTTACGTGCGGGAAGTTGGGATACTTCGCACATGATTGCCGAGTTGGTCCTCCAAAGGGTGACAAGAAGACGGGAGTGTCTTATGCGGAGAAAGGGAAGACTGTGGTGGAGTCTTCTGCCTCGCACGCGCAGCCCAGGGTCTTCAACCTTGGAAAATAGGAGGCCATTAAGGAGGCCGATGTCATCACAGGTGCGCGCAGTTTTTAATGTTATTTTATACTGTGTGCTGTGCTTGTTTAATTGTGATGTTATAGGGTTTGTCCTTATACGATAGTATCCGGTGCGAGCACTGTTTGACCAGGTGCTTCCCATTCGTTTCTATCTGAAGATTTTGTCTTTCGTATCGGGGTACCTATCCGGACCACGACAGACAGTGTAAAGGTGTTGTTACCTAACGGATGTTTGATGTGCGCGGATAAATCTTGTAGTCTTGAGGTCAAGATAGGGAGTCGGGAGTTCAAGGTGGAAACATTAATATTGTCGATCAAGGAATTTGATATAATCTTTGGTATGGACTGGCTTTCAGAGCAGCGTGCCTGTATAGATTGCACTTTAAAAGATTTCACACTCGGGCAGAATACCGAATAAGAGACCAAGTTCATTGGTATACAAGGGATGAGTGGAATGTTGTTATCTGCTCTCCAAGTCATTAAGGCAGTTCGGAAGGGTGCGGGGTTATTCTTCACACTCGTAGAGGCGGTGGCGCCGAAGGCCAATGTGAGTGAATTGCCGATTGTGTCGGAGTATGCTGATGTGTTTCCAAAGGACCTTCCGAGGTTACCTCCCCAAAGGGAAATCGACTTTGCTATCGAGCTGGTGCCAGGTGCGAAACCTGTGGCCCGTTTGCCGTATCGGGTAGCACAAAAAGAGATGGCCGAACTTAAAGTTCAGTTGTAAGAGCTGTTGGAGCAGGGATACATACGCCCAAGTATGTCACCTTGGAGCGCGCCAGTTCTTTTTGTGAAAAAGAAAGACGGTAGTTTGCGGCTATGTATTGATTATTGTGAACTGAATAAGCTGACGGAGAGAAAAACAAGTATCCGATTCAGATCCGATGAATGATCGTGCTGTTCGATCAGCTAGTGGCTCAACCGTCTATTCCAAGTTGGATTTGAAATCTGGGTATTATCAGTTGCGGATTCGGTAAGGTGACGTTCCCAAGATAGCGTTTGGCACACGCTACGATCATTATGAGTTCACAGTGATGCCGTTTGTCTTATGTAATGCGCCTTCGGTATTCATGAATCTCATGTATCGAACGTTCCGCGAATACATGGATCTATTTGTGATCGTGTTCATTGATGATATCCTCGTGTACTCACAGTCGGAGGAAGATCATGCAAACCATTTTCGGTTTGTATTGCACACCTTGCGGAGGAATAAGCTGTATGTCAAGTTCTCTAAGTGTGAGTTCTGGCTCTCGTCGGTGGCTTTTCTGGGCCATATGGTAAGTGGAGAGGGCATAGCGGTTGATCCGGCAAAGATAAGTGCCATTCGTGATTGGCCAGTGATGTCTTCGATGGCCGAAGTCAGGAGTTTTCTTGGACTGGCAGGCTACTATAGACGGTTTGTGGAGAACTTCTAGAACCTTTTCCTTGAAGATTCTTCAGAAATAATAGAAGTTCATTTGGACGCTGGAGTGCGCGCGAGCTTTTGAGGAGCTAAAGAGTCGTTTGACCACGCCGCCTGTTTTGACGTCGCCATGTGGTACAGACGGTTTTGAGATATACAGCGATGCGTCAGGAGGCGGCTAAGGCTGCGTTCTCCTGTAATTTGGAAAGGAGATTGCTTATGGCTCACGTAAATTGAAAGTGCATGAACATAATTACCCCGTCCACGGCTTGGAGTTGGCGGCGGTGATCTTTTCGCTAAAGTTGTGGCGACACTATCTTTATGGCATGAAGGTAGATATTTATACAGATCATAAAAGCCTAAAGTATCTGCTCGATCAAAAGGATTTTAATATGCGACAAAGGAGGTGGATGGAATTCCTAGGGGATTATACCTTCGACATTCACTATGTTCCCGGAAAGGGAAATGTGGTCGCTAATGCCTTGAGTCGTCCGACTCCGGTGCGGGCAAGTTGGTTGCGGATATATGATAAGCGTCTAATTCAGGAGTTGGAAGCATTGGAAATATCTTGTGTTGAGAGGGATTCTTCGGCCGATGCACGCTTGAACTGGATGGAGATTTAATATGACATTGTGGATAGAGTTCGGCGGGCAATGGAGTTGGATGAAAGTCTCCAGCGCTATGCAAAGGAAGGGTCTGGTGACCAATTCTTCTGGGATGACGGTTTAATATGGAAGGATGGCCGATTGTGCGTCCCTTGTGCGGGTAAATTGCGAGAAGAATTGTTATATGAAGCGCACTATACAAAGTACTCAATTCACCCTGGGAGCACAAAAATGTACAAGGACATGAAGAAATTGTTCTGGTGGCCCGGTTTAAAGAAGGATATAGTCGAGTATATGGCTAAGTGTCGTACTTGTGCTTTGGTAAAGGCAGAGTGTCAACGACCTAGCGGTTTCCTGAAATCATTGCCGGTTCCACAGTGGAAGTTTGATTATATTTCTATGGATTTCATGCACGGATTGCCGAGAGCTCAACGCGGGAATTAATCAATCTGGGTGATTGTCGACCGGTTGACAAAGGTGGCTCATTTTCTACCGAACAAGCGTGACGATTCTGTGGAAATGTTTGCAAAGCTCTATGTGAAGCAGATTGTTCGATTGCACGGTGTTCCCCGGAGCATCGTAAGTGACCGAGATGGGCGATTTACTTCAAAAGATTGGAGGCTAAACCATCAGCTGTTGGGCACGAAGTTAGCATTTAGTACGGCCTTTCATCCTCAAACGGATGGCCAAACTGAGCGAACCAACAGGACGATGGAGGATATGTTCCGTATGTGCGCCCTGGAATTCGGTAAGAAATGGGAAGATCATCTTGTTATGGTGGAGTTTGCCTATAATAATAGCTACCAAGCGAGCAATGGTATGGCACCGTTTGAGGCTCTGTATGGTCGCAAGTGCCGTACACCGCTAGCTTGGGCAAAAACTGGCGAGTCCAAACTGTTGGGACAAATGGAAGTCGAGGATGCTTACTCAAAAATACGCTCTATTCGTGAGAGGCTACTAATAGCCCAGGATCGGCAAGCCAAGTATTATAATGCTAAGCACCGGAATGTGCAGTTCGCAGTGGGTGACTGGGTCTATTTAAAGATTAAACCCTTCAAAGGCGTATCTCGGACTTGGCGGTTGAAAAAGCTAAGTCTGTGATACCTTGGTCCGTTTGAAGTGGTGGAGCGAGTTGGGGAAGCTGCCTATCGGCTAGCTCTTTCATCGGAATTGGGTGGACTGCATGATGTTTTCCACATCTCGGTACTATGAAAAGCAGTCAAAGACCCAGCTCAAGTGATTGAGAATGATCGGGTGCTGGTTGAGTATGGGCTAACGACAAAGGTGAAGCCCATTTGGATCGAGGATCGAGCTAAGAAACAGTTGCAGAACAAAACGATCAGATGGTCAAAGTCCGGTGGGATAATTGTGGCCGAGAAGAGCTAACATGGGAGCGAGAGCAGACCATGCGAGCCGAGATTCCCAAGTTATTTTTGTAACCTGTTAGCTCGTTTGTATTATGTTTTATCTCCCTACTGCATCCAATTTCCGGGACAAAATTTTATTAAGGAGGGAGGATTGTAACACCCCAGAAATCTCAAAAGCCAAAGATGGATTCAGGTTGGCTAATACGGCCTGAGACACGGGCGTGTCTCAGGCGTGTCAGGTGTACACAGCCTGGGACACGGGCATGTCCCTCTTCTCGACTAGTACTCGAGAACTGATTGTCGAGTGGCGACACGGCCTGTAACACGGGCGTGTCACAGGGGCATGTTGAGCACACAGCCATTGATACGGGCGTATGCCATAGCCGTGTCCTTTTCGGGTGATTTTGGACATCGTGTTACAGGGGTAACACGACAAGATACACGGCCGTGTGCTGGGTGACACGGGCATGTCAGGCTTGACACGGGCGTGTCAATACCCGTGTTCTTGTTTATTTTCAGTCTGTTGTACACCGCTTCAGGAAAACGGCATGTGACACGGGCGTGTCGCAACCCGTGTTCGGCCTAGGAAAATCAATTTTAGGGCTAATCTGAGCCTTCCATTTCCTTTGACTAAGATCCAATGGTATGGGCTCTTCCTTGGGTTGATAAGGCCGAGATTGAAGAGGAGAAAGCTCATTTGAGTTTCATCTTTCTCTTTCTAAAGCTAAGAGAGAGAGGAGAGCAAGAGAAGGAAGAAGAAAGGGAATCCGGCGACCGGTGGTGCTACGGTGGTCCAAAATGCGAGCCGAGTTTGGATTCGCGAAGGCAAGGCTGCTGCAAAGACTTTCATCCGATTGCTTTCTCTCCATGGCTCCGAGGAGAATTCCAAGGGTAATGATTTCCGTCTTAGACATATGAAGTCCTACTTTCCTGTATTTGCATAGGGAAAACCCGTCCCCGCGAGTGTGTGGTGGGTTGTGGTGTCCCTTAGGGTAGATATGTGAAGTCCCCCTTATTAGAGTCCAGAATCGGAGTACGGATGTAGGCATGCTATGTGAAGCCCATCTGGATATGCTGGTCTTGATTAGTGATGCTTGTTTGCACATCGGAGAAGACTCCGTGATTATTTCTTGTATGCATGAAACCCGTGGGGGATACCTGTAGCTTAATATTGCAGGAAGTACTAGAGGAAGTCCAGGAAATTATGAGAGTTGGGTTCAACTCTTGTGGCCGTGAGTTGTCACTTTGTGTGGTGTTGAGCCGTTGGGCTGCAACTGTATAAAAAGGGCTTCGTGCCGAACAGGAAAGGTGAAACCGACCCGCACCTTTATTTGTGGCCTCAGGTACGATGTACTTTGTAGTGGCAAGGCGGTTTTAGCAACGGGGGGGGGGGGGGTTGCTGATCCGTACCTGCGTTATATAGGCTTGACATGAGAGCGCCAAGGCATTGGGCTTTTGTCGGCGGCATAATGAGATTCTTGGGCCTGCGTGCCAGACTTAATGCTCATTGGTGGGATCCGGTGTTTCCGATACACCCGAATGTGCCCTGAGTGTACGGAGCATCGGGCCGTCATGCCGGCATTTGTGATATGTATTGACTGTGCGGTCGTGCACGTCTTGCGTGGGTTTCTATACATACTGGTTAAAAATGCTATGCAGGGATGGAATTCCGCTACCCCGTGCTAGGGGCAGGGTCGTTATAATTGGTCAACTGAATGCTGACCGTTGCCCTATTTGCCACCTCTTGGTGGATTGGTTCTTGCAGGTGAAGGAGGTGCTGGTCCAAGCGGGACTTAGCGGTCTGAATCCCAAGCTGCGTTGCTGCCCTCGAAGGCTTTATTTTATTTCTTTTTGTTCATGTGTGGCCGGCCTGCGTGCCGATGTCTGTAAACCACACCTTTGTTAAGAGAAATTTGTAAGGCCTTAAGGCCAGATACTTTGGTTGTGTACATTCCTCTTTTGTTAGTGGACAGTTCTTGTTTTGCTTGAGTTCTAGGTTTCAACCGTAAAGCTTCCGCTAGAATGCTCTGTGTTAGGATTCGTTGGGTTGTATGATATTATTTTGTAGTGTCTCCGCCTATTTGTGGAATATGGTGTGGGGCCCCGGCCGGACCCTCTATTATATTATTCTTGACGGGTCGAGGTATTACACAAAGGAGTCTGAATTCACTTGTGTGATCATATAGGACAATCAAAGATGAATGGTGCAAAGAAAAACTATGATAAAGCGTTAGCGGTAGAATGAAATTCTTGTGGTTAAGATAAAACATTCACAATTCACATATGCAGCAAGGTGAAGCCATATGAAGATTTTCACAAATGTGGGTGAAAAGAACATTATCATAACTAAAACATTTCTCATATTTAGTGGCATGCGAAAATAATTTCACAAGTATAAAAACACTAGGACTGATGTATGTAGAAAAAGATAGTTGATGGTTGAATAATTGAACTATGTTACTAGGAACCCAAAATCGAAGAATATTCATTAAATCTTGCCTAACTCGGAGAAATGATGACAATTTGGCTTAAAAGCAATTTTTCTCTGTCGCCCAACGATATTGGATATCGCTGATCGGCGATAGTGCGAAAATATAAAAAACCGTCGAATCAGGTGAACAACACCGTTCCCAGCATTATTCCCCGAAGACTCGAGGCGGAAGAAGAACCGGAAGTCGGCGAAATCCTAATTTCAAGGTAAAATGTTGGATTTTGATTCCTCTTCCTTAGTGATTTTTGAATCTAATTGATTTTAGGGTAGAGTATTTGAAGTTCTTAAAACATGCTTTTGAGAGAGTGGATCATAGATCCTCTTCCATGGTTAGGGATTTAGGATGTGGTTTTTAAAACTTGAACTTTTGAGAGAGGATATCATAGATCTATGTTTTTGGAGAGTGTGTTCATAGATTGAAGAAGTTTTCAGATCCTTAAACTTAGATCTAGTGTTTTCTATGTAGAAAAATTTCATTTGTTTTATGGTTTTTGGGAATAAGATGATGAATAGTGTTTGAGTAAGAATATCTTGACTGTCATTAGGGAAATGTGAAAAAACGTTAAGAAATATCCAGATCTGTTATTTAAAGTAGGTGAAAGTTCAGATCTTGGGTCGGAAATTTAATTAGAATAATTTTCGGTATCCCCCGACGACAGTGGCTGTCGCCGACTGGCGCTATTGATAATTTCTGGAATTTTTATTAAATTTTTCCTTTTAACTACAGCAATGGCTTTCAGCTCCAGAGCTCGGAGAAGTACTGGTAGTGATACATATTCATCCTATCAAACTTTCCCTGGGATAAAAAATGTGAATATTAGGATTAGATGGGTCATCGAATTCGATCCCGACTGTCACACACATATCCACGACCTGTTAGCGATGGCAGGAATAATGTCTGTCATTATCCCGGATACATTTTCGTCGGTGTTAATTAGGGAATTCTATGATTATTTAAAGGATCCTCATTTCACGGAACTAAATGGTGGAGTGCGATCACGGATATAGGGACAAACAGTTTAGATAACCCATTTTAATCTCAAGGAAGATTTGGGTTAATATATTGGGAAAATATCTTAGATGTTGTAGAAAATTATCGAAAGGATAGAAACTGGACACTCTTGAATATAGTTTTGCATGGTAATTCCATAAAAACCCACATTCAATCTACGACCACTCTCATCGCGAATACACCACTAGTGTAGGACATATTGAGGCATACCATTTTGCTTAAGTCTGGTGATACACGAAAGATTACAGCTCAATTGAGCTATGTCACTTACATGATCTTGTAACGGGAGCCGTTTGATATGGCAGATTTTATCCTTTCGATAATATGCTACACATTTAGACTAAAAAGTCCGTCCTGGAAGAAATTGAATACATTACCACTCGATGCGGTCATCCAACGCATATTGTATAAAAAGTACACATGGATAGACCCAAACCTTTATTTTTATAAGACCCCCCTCCCGGAACACAAAACACGGCTCGAGGGGAGTCTTATGCCCAGAACAGCCGCCTTGCGGTATCACTAACACTCGGGCTAGCCTGTACTACAACACGCCTATTCTGCCGGCCTTTACCAATATAAATCATGCAAACTCAACCAGAATAAAAATCAGAAGTCAAATCCACACAAAGCATATGATAGTCAAAAAGTACGTTAAATAAAAGAAGCTACAACAAGCTTCTACATAATCAGAGTACGAGTTAAAAATCGCCCAAAAGGGCTATAATAAGAGTCTCTCAAAGACTCACATCAGTCATTGTCGGTAGCGACGGTACCATCCCCTCAGGCCCCGTCGTCCTTGCCTAGCTGTCCTGCTGCATAACCTGCTGCTGCTCTGTCTGTTGGGTTTCCTCCTAAAAAGGAAGACGTAGCATCCGTTAGTCATAAAGACTAATTGGCTATCACATCCGCTCCCCTGGAAACTCCTTGGTACCGGGCGCAGAAAGGAATAGTGTAAAATATATGTATATAAGCAATAGTACAAACAGGTGGAATGAAGTGAACCGTAAACAAAGTATATATATAGCAGCATAGTAAAAGAGCAAACACATTGCCCTAATAGTTCTAACATCTACAGCAGAAAATAAAAGTGTAAAGCTACAACAGAAAGTAACTCAACATATTTGAATGCTCATATAGACATATAAGTTGAGGTTTGGCTCAACAGTAAAGTAACTCATCGTATAAGTGTAACACCCCAAAAAGACCCCAAAGGACTCAAAATGATTTTTGAGGTACAGGAAATTTTACACGGCCTGGGACACGGGCGTGTCCCAGGGCGTGTCGGGGGTACA